>CM075856.1:9249129-9598812 GCA_037975125.1 Latrodectus hesperus | reverse complement strand
TGGAAACAGAATTTTTCTCTGCTTTTGATTTGGCAAAAGAAGGTTTTCTTAAAAATGTAAGAGTTTTTTTTTAATTTAGGCTTTGTTAGCCTAAATTAAATTATTAGGTCTGGTTATTAATAATTATATAAAATTAATAATTAGGTCTGATAGTTGGGGTAATTTTACTGGGGAAATCAAAAATGGTTCAGTTTGTGTGCTGCTGGATTTGGTGACTTTTCTGGCAGCAGTTGCATAACTAACTCCTGGCTGTAGAGTGCGGGAAGTGACAAATCGCTTCGCCTCAGAATAAGAGCAACTCTTATTTACCTTAATCGTGGTTATCTCTTTTTCCAGTAAATTCTGAGGACAACTTCGAGAATAGGAGGGTGGTCACCAAGACAGTTGACACACCTCTCCTTCGCTTTGCAGTTGGAACTATCGTGGCCAATGACCGCGCAACGAGCGCAGATGATTTTGCTTCTGCAAGCGTTTCTCGAGTGTCCGAAACGCTGACATTGTAAACATCGCAAGGGATTTGGAACGTATGGCCTGACGGGCAAATTCATATACGCAGCTTTAACATACTGCGGAAGGTCTGGCGTCGCAAAAGTCAGAACAAGGTGTTTGGTATCAATAATTTTACCTTCCCGTCTGACTTTAATGGGTCTAACGCCGCCGACCTTCTGATTCTGTAAGTTATCCAGAATCTCCTGCGTCGGCGAGTATAACAAATCCCTTGCGGAAATCACACCATAAGAGAAATTAAGGTTTCCGTGAGGTGTAACAGTCACTTCCATGTTTGCCAAAGATTTTATACTGGCCAGAATGGCTGCTTGAGAGTCTGATGCAGCCTCTACAAGTAGGTCACCAGATCGCACCTTTTGAGCCTTCTTAACTTCCCCAACCATTCCCGATATTCTTTTTGCTATAAAGAAGGGAGACACAGTTGTGAAATTTCCTTCCTTTCTTTTCACTATGAAAAATTTTGGTTTCAAATGTTCCATTTGTTGCTCCCGTGGGAGAAAATTTTTATTCTCCATTAGATTCTAATAAAATTTCGGGACCTGACCGCACCACCCACCGCCGAGTCCAACAAGTGGATGCAGACCAACTACACCAGTGATAGCCAGGTCCTGTACGCTCACAGTACATCCCTAAAGTGGCCTCCACCCTTAAAGAGTCACCCAGTAGATGTACCGATCGCTTGATCCATAAAGCCGATTGATGTGCTGAGGACCACAACACACCTCCCGTTTACCTGAAGCAGAGGCCAAAGTAATGTGTTGGTCTATGGGGGCTCAATTACCAGGACCCTCCTTTCCATTGACACGGGTCTCCACGCACTCCAAACACGTGGGTGATTTAGTCCCCAAGAGTAGCTAATAGCAACAGAAAGGCGAAAGTTACTCAAGGGGAGCCCTCAACCTCTTACGAGGCAACCACACTGAGGAAGAAGATGAAGATAAAGCAGAAGAGTAGAAGAGAGAAGGAAATAAAGATGAGGACAGATCACTAGGGTAACTTGGGATTGTGACACCCGTGTTTACCTAAAGAAGGTAAACCCCCTGAGGGGAACTGCTCAACGCACATGCCCTGTCCAACCAACCCTAACTACGCTCAATAACAACATTTCCACCTGTAATTCAATAGAAAATTTAGACGCCATAACTATTCAACTAATTACAGAAATAAGAAACACAGCCTCCAAAACCTTCAAAATTGGAATTCCAGAAAATAAATCAAACCCTCGATGGTGGAATCCAAACCTGCGCCAACTCAGATAAAAACAAGAGCCTAAGAAGGCGCCTAAAAACAACGCAAGAATAAAATGATAAATAAAAATATTTCAATCTTACAAACAATCACAATGCTACTACAAAAATGCAATTTTGTAAACCAAATATGCCTGCTGGTCAAACTTTTGTACTAAAAACAAAGCAGACTTCGGCATTTTGCAAGAAATTGCCACCGACAAAATCTTTCGCCGATCCCAATTAAGGACTTTTAACTCCACTACAAGATACAATCAAAACATGGTAAACCATCTTCAAACGTTGCTAAACATAACTTACCCAGATGACAACTTTCCAACTCCACAGCCTTCACCAAGCAATTCTAATTGAGCCACCTCACCTCCAGACAACTCCAGAGATCCTCCATTCAACCAAACGAATTCAACCATATCATAAAAAACCTCGACAACTCACGTGCCCCAGACATAAATGGAGTACACAATGCAATAGCCAAATTAATTTACAAATCTATTCCCAAATCTCTTTTAAATTTCTACAACCTCTGCTCCAAATTAAACTACTTCCCTAAGGACTTCAAGATAGGACAAGTAGCATTCTTCTTGTAAAAAGGCAAAGATCCAGCAAAACCATCCTCATATCGTCCCATCTGTTTACTTCCCTCTCTAGGTAAGATCCTAGAATGCCTAGTGCAAGGCCGGTTCAAACACCATCTGCACAAGACAAACTTTCTGTGCCAAAATTAATTTGGTTTCAGAGCTAACTGCTCTACGGAATATGCCCTCTCCAAGGCAAGGTAAATTATTGAATCCAAAAAGGAACTTGGACACTACACAGCGATGATAGCACTACACATAAAACAAGCATTCGACTCCGTGTGGTATCCACGTTACCGAGATATCCTAACCAAGGAACTTCATATCCCAAACAACATTATAAAACTCCTGAATAGCTTCCTCACAGATAGAGAACTAGTAACTCTCCATGATGGAGGAACTGTACAGAAACAATAAACCTGAGGATGCCCTCAGGGATCAGTCAGAGGCCCAAAACTGTGGAACGTATACTTTAACGGAATCCTCAAAGCAGACTGGCCAACACACACAAATGTCCTGGCCTTTGCAGATGACACCATTCTCCTCATCAAAGCCCCAACAAAAGAAAAACTAAATTAAATTGCAAAAGCTCATTGGAAATCTTCTCAAACCTCTGTGTCCATCTTAATCTTACTATCTCTATCCCAAAATCGACAGTCATGATAATCGGCCACAATAAGAAAACACTGTAGTCCAACCCAAAAATCACACTCCAAGGGACAAGCCTCAAACACACCCAAACCATCAAGTATTTAGGAATGGAATTCGACAAGACACAGCACTTCCTGGAACATATTAGGTCCCAAACGAAAAAAGTTATTCCAATAGCACAGCGGCTCCGAACAATGGCTGGACGCGACTGGGGAATGAAAGCCTACAACCATTAAAAAATCTACCACTCCATAGTGGAAAGAATAATCCTATATGGCGCATCGTGTTGGCTTCTCCAACTAACGATAAGAAAACAAAAACAACTCGACAGAATCCAGCGACACTTCACCCTCCTAATCACCAGATCCTACAGAACGACTTCAAACTCAGCACTAGTAATTCTGGTAGGCACCATCCCTCTCCACCTAACAGCATTAAAAGAGACCATTCTCCACCAAGTCATCCAACTCTAACAAAACTACTCGGATGGAAATTTCTGCCTCTTAGCTACAGAATTTGAAACACCAACGCACAAAGACATCCATCACCCAAGCACCTACAATAAAGGAATCCTAACCTATAGCCTACCAAGACCAGCAATAGGCATCCCACCAATCACTCCTCAATCAGCAACAATAACCAACATTTATACAGATGGCTCAAGAATCGATGATAAAGACAATGGAGTGGCTTACGTGGTCTACGAATGTAACACACTCAAAAACACGGCAAGTTCAAACTGCATTCCCACAACAATATCTTCCGGGCTAAAGCTCTAGCTATCACTCGTGCAATCCAACACATATAATCATCTGCACTGAATTCAGTGACAATCTGATCTGACAGTATGTCGGTATTACAAGCGCTCAACAACTTGAAACATTGATCACCACAAATCCCCTACCTTCATTCTCTGCTACATACAATCTCGGAGTGATGTCAAATCCAACTCTGCTGGGTTAAAAGCCATTCCGACAACGCTGGAAATGAACAAGCTGACGAGGCAGCGAAAGATGCAGCAGCGAGCCAAGACCAACAGACGGAATATATCCCCGAACCGAAATCCTATCTCAAACACCTGCTGTTTAAACACATACTAAAAGAATGGCAACAGATTTGGGAAAATTAATCCCCATTCAGAGCCACTTATAACCTATTCCCAAGAGTCTCAGTCACACGCTTATCCTCCAACCCATTCATCAACTTCTTAATTACCAACCATGGTCCCTTTCCCGTCTTCTACCTCAAGATAAACAAAGCCACATCTGATTTCTGCATCTGTGGAGCAACAGGCACTTCAACAAACTGCCTGCAAAATTGCCCAATCATGAAAGACCATTACATCAAGAAATCCAGCCAACAATCAGATCTCCATTCATCACTCTCTACATAACAGAACCATTTCGTAGGCTGAAAGTTAACCATATAATGACACTACTGGTTTCGAAGGGAGTGGACATTTGCAGGGATCAATATTTACCAACCCAGACATCCTTGGAGGAATCTTTAAACCTCCAGGACTAAGTAGCTGCCAGCTCCCCACCTGTCAATTCAACTTCCTCACAGATCAACTTGCAGCCCTAACTGGTTCTCACTTTAGCTACAGAACAGACTATTAATAACATAATTTTCCAAACATAGCATAAACTTGAACTATATTATTGCTACAGTATGTGTATATTTTACTAACTCATTTTGTGTACATATTTTACTAACTCTTGTTGTGTATATATATTTTGTATTATCTAATTATATTTATTAGTAATATATCTGCCATCAGCATAGCAATAACTATAAGATATCTGTAATTGAACTGTAATACAGAGCCCTACTGTGTAGGAGCCTGTAAGGCCTAAGCACCCCACCATGTGAAGTTCAACTTTAATAAAATGCAAACGTCGGGTTATGGAGCAGATGAAGGGACATAATTGGCCCCTGTGAGGGTGTTGATTAGCTTATGATGACTGGGGGACATCACTCGTTTACCTCAGGTACAGTCCGGGATCCCACACATCGTTCGTTATTCCTGTCTAGGGATGGGACTTTGTTACTTTTCTTGTACTTGGTACGTACTGAGTACAGTTACTTTTAATGTAACAAGTATTTTACCGATTACTTTGTGTATTTGTTACATTTTTGTGCTGCCATCTATCGGATTAAAATATAATGACAATTTTTTTCACGTTTTATGAATAATTAAAAATTGAATTAGTAATAAATTAATAATTAATTAAAAATTAATAATTAAATTTACAACATTTTGTATAATTTCATAAAATTAATTAATATAATTAATGTTAATTTAAATCGTTATCATTTGTAAATAAGCATCCAGTTAAGGTTAAAATAAGAGCTGATGTACTAATCTATAAAAAATTTTCATTTCATAAATGCAACATTTCAATAATAGAAATTTTTGTTTTTCCTGAAAAGCTTTAATTTTTAGTATGAAGCAATTGAATATAAGTTATTCCCTCAAAAAACAGTTTTTCAGTGAAAAATTTTGAACTTATATATTTTAATAAATATATTCCTTTCAGTATAAAAAATCCTAATCTTTTGTTATTTACATTTTTTTTAGAATTTTCATCTGTTCGAAGTAAATTTTCAAATTATTCGATTGTAATTTTCAAAGTTTAATCAAAATATTATATTAGTCGTGATAATATAATTTCTATTTTTCAACCAAATCATCAACTTAATTTTTTGTTTTAATTTAGTAAGATTTTCCAATTATATAAATGAATTTTTATAATTAACTAGCAAATAATTTGTAAAAAATCGCAAAGTGGGAGGATTAATCAATTACAAAGAGATTTTTTTAATTTACTTAGAAATATACAATTAGTTTAACAAAAATCAAATTAAATTTCTTATATTTTTCTATTATTAAACATTAATGAAACAATTATAGCAAAATTTTTGATACCTAATAGATAGTTATTTATTTTATAAATGGCGTTTATTTGTTTATATTTTTATGAAATAGATAAACTAGATTTTCTAAAATAAAAATTGCATTAACTCACATATCTTGCTTCAGTTTCCTGAATCTTAATTTATGGATAAATAAAGTAGCTTTGCAATTAAAACTGTAATAATACTTTTTAAGTGAATATGATCATCTTTCATAAAGTAACTTTTATAGTAACACAAAAATTCATTAAATTACAAAAACTGCAAAACTGTTTTACCAATTATCTATAAATTTTATGTTGTTTTAATGTAAAATATTAAATAATGTAATGTTTAATACAAAATACAGGAACAAAAATACATATATTTTATTTACATCAAACTGTAATTTAAAAAATACACATGATGGTATAAATAAAGATAAAAAGTAAAAGTTGACTTATATAAAAAAATTTTTTTTCATTTTGAAGTTCAAAATTAAAATGAATAAGCTACCTTTATTATGTTTCAACCAACATTATCACTATACGAATAAAATTAACTGTATAGTAAAAAAGTATAAAACAAATTTTTCCCAAATTTTAAATTCTATATATTTATATTCTACATATTCATAGTAAAATATAGTGAAATTAAAACATGGTACAATAAAAAGTACATATATTTATATGGAATCATAATCAAAAATGCACATAATAATAAAAAGCAATGAAAGTATATTAATAGTTTTAATTTATATATTTTGTTTAAAAATTTGGAAACCAAAATAAAATACATTTGTATTTAATGAGGTTCAAATAAATATGTTCATTCTATATCAAAATATTTTTTCAGTTAAAAAAATTCATTTTATACAATTTTATATCTGGAAATTGATTCTGGTACCAGAAAGTATATCTGGAAATTGATTTATCATAAATTCATTCAAATATCTCGTAATATTTTTTTCAAATCTTTAAATTATATTACATTACATACATATTCAAATGTTTGCTTTATGTCATCTAAATGGGTGCAGAGTTTACGTTACGTAGTTTCAAAATATATATATATATATTACTGGCACATTTTCAAGAAAAATTGTAGCATATTAGGCAATATTCTCATTCTTATGATTTTTTAAATTATGTTGTGATAAATTTCGGTTCATTTATTTAAATAGAATTATATTATATTTTGTGCAGAAATTTATGCAAAAAGTAATTTTTTTTTACGATTTAAACTGAATTTACCGACATAAATCTGAACTGAAAACTTGGTTTTATAAAAATAAAGGTAATTTTTCTCTATTTAATGTGCTGGCGTACATTTTAATTTAGATGCTTGATTCCCAGTTATATTATTTTGAGATAAGCTAGAAATACGTATTTTCTGATTAAAACTCTAAACGAAATTTAATTTTTCTATAAAACTACTTAATATAACACATCTTAATTAATTTGCTTAAATGCAGCTCATTATGAATAATGAGCGAATGTTTTTTATTTTTTAACAGGTATTTACATTCAAGAGTAAAATTCTATATTTGATATACAAAAATTTCTAGAAAATTCTCAGAATTCAGTGTTATTAATTATTTTCAAATATCTTTTTCTGTTTCCGAAAATCATCCCCCAATCATACCATTTTAAATTTTAAATACGAATTGAAAATATGCATTTTTATTTACGTGAACAATTTCCCCTAATTTTGTTTTATCATTTTCAGAACAGCAATTTATGTGATTATATAACTACTTAATTTTTAATGGTAAAAATATTTTTGAAGAGAAAAAAATTTTTAAAGTAAAAAATATTTAATTACTTTTAAAAATTATCTTTAAAACTAAAATATAGTAAAAAAAATTCCATTTTCTTTTTGTTCAAGCCAATAAAATAATTTTGGAAACAATAATCAGATTTAAAAAATTTAATTAAAATTAATTAAAAGTTAAAAAAATAATAAGAAAAATAAGTCAATAAATATGGAATAATATATTACAAGAATATCAGGCTTTTTTCTTATATTAAAAAGTGACATATTTAAAACCAGAAGTATAACCATTAAATAAATGTGCTACGATTATTGATTTTCCCAACTCATTTATTTCATTAACAAAAACGAAACTAATGAACTTGCTTTTTTTCTTCATTTAGCAATAGAAATTCATTATGTACCCTCTCCTGTCAACACCCTCTCCTAAAATACATGCATCTCTAGGGGTGTTGCTTCAGCCCAAAGAGATATTCTAATTTCCAAGAATCAATCTTAATTTCCAAGAATCAATAAACCAGCATCTCATTTCTCTTCTCCTACCCACCCTTCCTATCATGGGAAGAGATTTCCCAAATCCTGACACAATCTCCTAATTCGTCCGTCTGTATCGATATATCGATGACATTTTTAGTTGTACTCGCTCTGTCATTGGCTCTTCTGTACTTGCTACATTCAATCAAGTACATTTATTACTTTGTAACAACCACGTACTCACGTACTTGCTTGTTACTTTGTAACAACCACGTACTCACGTACTTGCTTGTTACTTTGTAACAACCACGTACTTACGTACTAGCTTGTTACTTTGTAACAACCATGTACTCACGTACTTGCTTGTTACTTTGTAACAACCACGTACTCACGTACTCGTTTATTACTTTGTAACAAGTACGTACTCACAAACTTGTTGATTACTTTGTAACAGACGCGTACTCGCTCTGTCTTAGAAACTGGTCAAGTACATTGTACCTGCAACTGTCTGAGGATACTCGAACACGCGCTGGCTTACTGATTACAGGTTGTAACATTCAAATACTGATTACAAAATACTTGTTACAGGTATTTCTTCCCATCCCTATTCCTGTCTCTGGTAGAGATGGCAAAAGCAGTTATTTTTGAATAACTAGTTATCAACGTTACGTTCCAAGGAAATAACATGTTCTAGAAAGCGTTATCAAATAACGGCTTTTTGGAAAGTTATTCCAAGAAATCCGTTCCCTTTGGCCTTCTTGGAAATTCTATGGAGCGAAAGGAAGCTTTCGTGGGGTGACAAAACTGGTTTTTGGAGGAAATGAGGTGTAAGGTGAATTTTAGTGACTGAGCATCGAAAATCACTTACTGAAAGAAATTATAATGATTTTTGTTATATTCTTTAATCAATTTTTTAATAATTTCCTAGTTTATTATACGGAAATTCAACATTTAAGTCTAGACTGATTTTCATTTACTTATTTTTTAAAGTAATTGCCATGGATTAAATATGATTTATAATTTTTTTACTGTCAATTGATTTTTTTCAGTTAGAAATTCTTAAGTAATGTGTGTTTACATAATTTGTTTCCCAATGATCTTAACTCCTTATTAAAATATTTTATTACTTTAATGTATAAAATATGTCTAAATTTGAATTTTTTTAAACCAAGTATAATTCAGTTTCTCACAAGATGAATTTAATTTATTCCTCAATGTAATTTCTATTATAAATTCTTATAAATTTTAACTGATGTTTCTTTTACACTAAAGATTACTGTTGAGTATATCACTTATGCTCGAATAAATCTTAAAATATATTTTCTTGGAAGAAGTATTTCTCTAATTAGAGACACAATATAATTAAAAAGTTGAATTTTGACCTAAATTTCTTAATTTTACTATCTCATCAATTGTGTACATATTTTAACTCTTTTTGTGTATATATTTTTTGTATTATCTAATTATATTAATTAGTAATTGTGTCCGGTGGTTGTGGGTTTAATCAAAACAGCCTTTAGTGTAACAATAATTTAATTATTCAAAGTTAAGTTACACACAATAACAAACAGAAAGACTTAATGAAAAGAATGATTAAAACACATGTTGAGAGTTCGAAATCAAAAGCCCAACTGACGGTCTTTCCTTCTCCCCGCCAGGGGCGCTCACGTAAAGGAAGAGAGAGAGAGAGGGTGTAGTGTCACATAATGTATATGCCTTCAGCATTGCAATAACTATAAGATATCTGTAATTGGACTGTATTAAAGAGCCAATACTGTGTAGGAGCCTGTAAGGCCTAAGCGCCCCATCATGTAAAGTTCAACATTAATAAAGTACAAACGTCGGGTTATGGAGCAGATGAAGGGACATCATGGGCCCCTGTGGGGGTGTTGATTAGCTTATGATGACTGGGGGATATCACCCGTTAACCTTAGGTACAGTCCGAATTCCTGTCTCTGGTCGTCAGAACCGTAACTGTTAGCATATTGTTTAGATGCTATTTAGTTGTCACGAAATTCTTCACATAAAACTAAATTTTTAAACTTTTCATCCACCTAAAGTATATCCCATTCAATTACTAAAGCTCTAAGGATTAAATTGATATAAAATTTACTAATAAATTCGAATTATTTACGAAATTATAACGTTTTTCAATTCCCAAACGAAACTTCAATGGCGGACGCCTGTTAGGGCTAAGCTGAATCTATTCAAATTAAAAAATTAAACCCATTGGACACTTCAAACTGGTTACTCAACATTCAAACCATAAGATCATCAAGGAAAATCAACATCAACACCCCTCTAGTGGCTCTAGTACTCAGGTAAGTCAACTTTACATAACACTCACCTGCACCATTTAATCTAACATTATCAGTACAAGATAAAATTTTTTCAATTTTTTCTAATTAACCAAAATTAATTAAACCACTCTATTTCATTCAAGAACATTCTAAATTATTCTCCTTCATACTTTATTAGTCATAAAAATTTTTGAACAATTAAACAAATTAATGAACAATTAAATAAAAAATACAACAAGAGAGACAATACAACACTAAATATAAAAAAAATTAGATTAACTATGAAAATAGATAAATTACTTATTAAGATAATAAAAAATGTAAAACAAGAAGCAAGTAAGACTATTCAACATAAAATATTTTAAATCACTGTAAAATTTAGGAGTTTTAAAAATAAGTAAAGTATTAAAGAAATATTGATAAATGAAGGTTGATTAGGTGAGAGGTTTCTTTTTTATAATAATTGGAAATGTTGGAAATAATTGGACCAGAGACAGAATTTAATAGACGAGGGGGCACCCTGAACTATTCCAACGTTTATCAGATTGTTATCCCCTCTACATCAATATGAGCAAAGAGACCTCAGGGGCACCCCGCGAGAACCGTAACCCGCTTTAATTTATTTAAATATTGGTGAAGATTACATGTCGTGGGATACAAAAGGCCTGCTTTGATGTACACAGTAGATCAATGCCTCACAGTTCTGTTACAGTAAATAAACAAAATAAGCATAATGCAAAAATAGAAAGTAAAAATAGAATTAAAAGATATAAAATAAGAGAATTAAAATATTTACAGTTATTTATAAGATAAATAAACAGAGTAAAACAATAAACAATATAAAAAGTAATTAAAGTATTAAAATACCATAAGTTTGGCTGAACTGGATTGAAGCTGTGCTATTGTAAAATATTTAATCAGAATCTGAGCTTTTTTCTGAGGTGTAGTTATCATTTCTTTGGGTTCTTTGCAAATTTTAAGGTCCTTGTCCATGAGATATTTGCTTAGTCCTATTAATTTCTTTTTTCTGTAGTTGTTGGAAATCCTGAATTTGATGAATTGTGAGTTTGTTTGATTGGAGGTTAATTGACAGTCCTTAATATAATGAATGCTTGAGCCTACTGAATCGCAAATACATTTATTTGTCGAAGCTTTCTTTATTTTTTTATAGTAAATCATGAAAGGTCCATGATTGGTGAGAAAATAATTAGTGTGAGGAATTTCAAAACGAACATTTGTGGAAACTATAGGAAAAATTTCATAAAGGTATCGTCCAGTTGAACTATTGTTCCAATTTTGTTGCCAGTTAGAAATGGTGAAAAATGCCCCATTGTGTAAATGTCTGTTGCCCGACATTCGCGTTTCACGAAGGTTTATTAGCCTGAGACCAAAAGTTTAAAGTGGATTCCTTATCACTACTTACAAACAAGCCCGAGGTGGGATTCGAACCCATGAACATTTGAACGCGCTGTCATTATGTAAAACCATGAGTAAATAATTCAGAATAAAAAAATTCTAACTTTAATTAAGAAATACTTCAAAATCTTAAGAAATAGTCTTAGTAAACACTAAAAATAAGTTGACATTCCTTAGCTGAAATTTCTGATTTTATTAAAAATATATACATAAGTGAAAAAAAGTATAACCTAAGTAAAAAAGTGGTATTTAAGAGTATAACACGATTTAAAAGTTTAAATTGTTTAAAATTATCTATATAATTCAGATTATTTTAAAGTAGGTACTTCATTATTTTGCTATTTTATTTGCATTGTAATCTTATGAGATTTTCCTGTATATTATATGCCAGTTAAGCTTTAAGTTAAGCTTTTATTTTTAGTTAAGCTTTTTATTTATTATGATTAATATTCATATTATTTATTCATAAATTAATATTCCAGGAGGATATCCCGGATTTTACAAAAATTATCCTATTCTTAATTAGAAGAACTGAAATCTTATAAATAAAAGATTACCAAAATTGTATTAATATAATCACTTAAGTATTTTAATTATAAAAAAAGTTTATAATTTTTAAGCTATTCATCCAATATTACTGTAGTATTGAAGCTATGATTCACACACATTCACAAAAAGTATGAACATTTAAACTGTCAATAATTAATTATAAATTTTAATGTCATTTATTGTGTTATTAAATGTAGTTCACGCAAGATTTCATAGCCAAACACTACTGGCGCTCTCTCTAGTCTTTGTTTCAAATGTTCATGAGTTTGATTCTTATCTTGGACAATGATGTTATAGTAGTTCGGAAACCACTTCACACACATTTTTATGAATAATTTATAGCTTATTTGTATTTCTTTAACCCTGAGAAACTATATTTTATTTTTATAAAATTTCTCTTATTTAATATTTATACAACTTATATTTAATATTCAAAAAATACTAAGGAACATAAACACACACATATATATATATGTGTGTGTATAAAGTATGTTTTGTGCATTTGTATGATATAGCTTGTAAAAACTATAATTCTATTGAATTTTTTTTAAAAAATTGCATGTTGACTATTATCTGTGTGGTGAAAGATCGGATTATTTATTATACTGACAACTTTTAAGAATTCAGGATTAAAATTAAGACTGAATTGATTTCAGAAAATTTTTCTTGAATAAATAAATGTATGTCCAATTTCAGCATTTGATTATTTCAAATTTATTCCGAAGCCAAACTCAAAATGAGCTTACAATCAAATAAAATAAAAAAATTATACAATGAACTATAATATTTTTTACTGAAGCAAATATTTTATATGGAATTGATGAACTAAAAAATGTCTATAAATATTTTCATTAGATTTAGTTGTTAAAAATTAAATCTCTTAGCAAAGATTTCATTGAAAATTTTATTTACTTTTCCAAATCTTATGAATGGAAACAAAAGTTGTTATCGGATAAGCTTAATATTTCTGGTTAATCAAACTACTTTTCCCTAAAAATTAAGGGGCACACTTTCCACGGGAATTGGTCCTCCAAAGAAAATGACTCCCACCTTGTTTGAAAGGGGGAAATATCTTATTCCTGCTCCACGGGGTAGATGCATTTTCTAATCGTGAAAATAGCTAATATAAATTATTTTCCAAAATTCTCCAAAAAATTTCTGAGTTAAACAATAAGAGTTTCCTAAGTTTGAAACTAAGTGATATTAAAAGTAATTTTACTTATTATATTTAAAATAGTATATTTATAGTATTTCATATTTTAACTTAAATTTATAATAAAAATGATTTGACTTGATTTGAATAATTATTCCGAATGAAAAATATTTATATATCATTGTAAATAAGCTGAAAAATATTATTGTATTTTAACTTTTTAAGAAACTTTTTAATAAGAAAATGTTAAATTTTGAACAAAAAATAAAATTAATTCACAAAATAAAAGAGTCATTATACTGATGATTTTTAATTTATACAGAAATGAAAATTTTCTAATTTAATTATTTTAATTGTTTAAACAATAGTATCATTTTCATTACTCCAGAAATGACAAATGAAATTAAAAATTAAGTCATTGCAATATTTACCAGATGTAATTTCTATATTTGAGGCAACAGAATTGCCTAAAAATATTCAAATAATTATTATCCCCCTCCCCATGAATAGTGAAGAATATTAGTCAAAGTATTTAGTTCTATCATTTGAACTCCTTAGAATTTTGTAATCGAATGAGTTAAATGATGAAATTTTTTTAGTATTTTTATTTTTGTTAAATTTATTTCTATATTTTCCTAACTCATTATTTCCCAATTATTTCTGTATAGTGTAGAAGGAAGGATTAATACAAAAAGCTGTTCAAAATTAATCTGGTACTGACAAATTAAAAAATTAAAGTAATATTAGAAATTGAAATTTAAAAAAAACTTCATAATATAGTAAAATTATTAAAATTCATTTTAATTAATTTATTTATTCAAAAATTAATGCCAGAAAAATTACTTTGAAAATATCTATAGATTAATTATTTACAGTTAAGTTTGTACATTATGATACATAAAAAATGCATGCAATTTGATAGTGTTCGATTGTTCCTTTAAGAATAATTTATTCCATTATGTTATTTTACCCAAATAAGAAAACATAAAAAAAGAAGAGATTGACGTCTACCATATGGTTTTGGTTTTGGTTTTGGTTTGGTTTTGGTTTTGGTTTTAATTCATTATTTTCATTATTAATATTTTCAATATTTGATGTGAAAGGAGTTATTATATTTGGTGATCAGAATATGTTTCAATACATATTTTAATAATTGTGTATAATATAGAGTAAGTAAAAAAATTGGAGAATTTAATTTACTACAACTTCTAAGAAATTTTCAGAGGGTATTTGTATTTTCTTAGTTTTCTCTAACAAATTTCCTTTATACATATTGTAAATAAAGTAGAAAGAAAACACTAAAATTTACTATTACTTTTCCAAAGTTTCCGAGAAATCTCATGTCAAACTTTTATGCTCACTAATTTGTTATAAGTATCGGAATCTTAATCAATCAATGTAAAATGTTTCTTTTAAGTTTATTGCTTAGATAATAATCTGATTGGAATTCAAATTTTCTTAAAAACAAAAATAATGGAACTATTTGAGAAATGGTATATAATAATAACCCTGTAACGTAATATTATATATGTCTTATAATATGATGTGATTCGTAATAAATTTCTAAGATACATTTTTGCAAAATCTGGTTTTACCGAGAAAATAATAAAGTGTAGGTTAAAATTTAAACTTTTAATTTTTTTCATTTGTGTAGTACATAATCAGTGTGGTGGTTTTGATTAACATCATTATAAGCCCATATTTTAAAAATGATTCCCAATGAAATTTGTAATGTATAATAGTATTAATTTTCATCAAAATATATAAAAAAGCTAATAAAATTATAAATATATCTGAAGCAAAAAATTTTAAAATTAATATAAATTTTGCTTACATTAAATAAACTAATATTGAAAATAAGAAATTATATTTATCTGTGAGCATTTAAAAGAATTATTTTGTTTTAAATTTTTTTCTTTAATGAAATTCTCGACTTTTCCTAAATAAGTTTCAGTTTCCATTAAGTTACGCTCTTTATTTCCTTTAAAAGATGAAACACTGCTTTTAACAGCTACACTTGACCACGCCTATCTAAATGCTTATCTCATAGGTTTACTGTACATCGATATAGGCAGAGAATACGGCAATGAATACGCCAATAGTTCACCTTGGCGAAGAATAACTTAAGAGCAGATCTGCTTGCAGAAATATCCCCTAAATTTAAAAAATAGATTCTATAATTTCGCTTATTATTGGAAAAATTTAAATACTAAACATACAATTCTAGGAGTTCTATTCCTGCAGAAAATAAAATTCTTACCTTCTTTTTTTCGTCCGGCGCTTTACATGCACAGCAAAATCAAAAGTGAATATAAAAGACAGTATTGAAAATTGGGCGCTATATCCACAGCGAAATAGAAAACAAATATAAAAGACAGGATTGAAATTCCTGCGCTATATTCACAGCGAATATAAAAGACAGTACTGAAATTCTGGCGCTATATCCACAACGAAATACAAAACAAATATATAGGAAATTCCGGCTCTATATCCAAACCGAAATAAAAAAGTGAATATAAAAGACAATATTTTTAGTCCACACTACATCCGAAGTAAAATAAACATAAAATATCAAAAAACAAGATTTAAATTACTGGTGTAGCACCCTCTATCTGCAGCGCCACCCATGGCATCGTCAACGGGGAGGCCAGTCCCTCTCCAACAACCGGAGGAATGAGACATATGTCCATATGACTCTCATGTTTACCCTATTTCCTTCAAATTTAAATGTTTTAGATGTAACTTAGTATTATTTGTAGTATCTGTGTTGTGCTCAAATTGTACCTTAAATTGTAATAAAATATTTTGAGCTATTTAAGGAACTTATTTCTTTGTTCCTATTAAACCAGCTACATGCTACACCGGGCTTTACATCCGATAAAAAGGTATCCAAAATGGTTAACGTTTCCGGGATGTGCGTCGACGAGACATTCTGTTACCCTAGTACAAACTTAAATTCATATATTCAGTGCTTTTAAGTTTTAGTCTAGTACAGTTCTATATTTAATTTTCTTATCACCATATTTATCATGCATTTAAAATACTTGTGCATTATTTTCAACTTTATTTTCTGCTATGCCTGACCGGCATACTCCTGTACCATTTATTACAAACACTTAAAATTTTACTTTGCCGAACTGGCATATCGAATTTCATGATTAAATTAACTTACTGTAAACGCATGCCAGTTCGTCAAAGGGGCGTATCCCAGGTGTTTTAAAAACACTGATTTCAGAAAATCAAACTCTGGTGTCTGATGGTTTTGGTTGGAAACTTTTATGTTCATCGGTATTATAATTTTACTTATTTTGTTAGTAATGAATTATTTAATTGGAATATCTTTATCTATTCTCAAATTTTAAACTTAATTTATGTTATGTAATTATTTTCTTGTTTAGTATAAATAAATTAAACTTGTTACTTTTAAGCAAGTCTAATTATTGGCATGTTATTAGTTTCTTATTTATTAATAGAACAAAATACTGTAGGTATTTAAACTAATAGCTAGCATTCCATTAACTGCATTAAAATTTAATATTTGCAGCTTTGCTTATCGTGGTAATTATTTTGGCAATTAGCCTAATGGTGGGTATTGGTAAAAAGACATCTGCCCACAGATATTTAAAAAGTAGTATAGACTGACAAATAGGTTATGGGCCTAAGTTACGTATTAAATATCTTGAAATTTATCTCGGAATAATTAGTCAGTTATAATACTTTAAGCAAATTTTTACCCATCTTAAAATGTATTAGATTATTTAAGATGGGGGGGCTATTTTGATATAAATTTTTCAATTTAAAGTAATAATAATAATAATCAAACTTTATAAATCTTTTTTTTTTTCAAAAAAAAAAAACAAAATTGTGATTTTGTTAATTTTTCTTGCCATGGCTACTTACGCAATTAATAAGTTAAGCAACCAAAACTATGAGACATGGACTTCAGACATAAAGTTCATTCTGATGGAGAGAAATGTGTGGGAGGTTGTAAAAGGAGCTGAAAAAGCTCCCATTCCACCGATATTAAAAACTGAAACTGGTTCATTCGAAGATTTGAATGATACTGCGTATCTCAAAAGTCTTAAGGAATTTAACAAAAACAAAAATGTTGCTTTATCTCTAATATATTTGAATATTGATGAAGATCATCGACGTATAATAGATGGAATAGAAGATCCAGTAGTTGCTTGGGAAACATTGATGAAATACTTCCATCCAGACACCAGAGCAAATCACATGACTATATTTTCAGAATTATGTAATACTAAAATGTTACTTGAGGAAAGTATTCTCATGTTTTCAATGAGATTATTAAAAGTCTACAACAGATTGAAAACTATAGATCCTACTTTTAATGAAAAATATGCTAGTTTTCAACTTCTGAGATATCTTCCTATGCATTTCGACAGAATAGTGCAAGTTATTCTTGGTTGTCCGGATGAAAACTTTAACTACAAAGCTATTACAGACGCCCTGAACGCAGAAGAGGTTCTTCTTCAGTTACGAGAAAAAGACTCTCTAACGCAGGCTAGTGCAGTAACGTCTGTGAAGAAACAAATTCTCTGTTATGGTTGTCAAGAGCCTGGGCATTATAGAAATTCATGTCCTCTTAAAGTACAACCACTGAAAGTATCCAGATGTTTTAGACGAAAATACAGGAGCCATTCCAGATGTTATAGTCCAGAATGTAGGAGCCAAACCAGACATTTCAATCTAGATTCCAAAGGTCCGTACAGAGAACCCAGATCTGACTTTGTGGCAGAAAGGAACCAGTCACGTAGTTCAAATTCCACTTATCAAAATCAACCTCGTTTCTCCAGGTGTAAGGACAAACATAAGCGTGGTACTGTATCTAGAAACATCACTTCGACAAACAAAGACGGACATTCGCCATGTAAGTCAAATTTTTCTATTACAAGTTTATTTAATCAAACTAAAGAAAGAGTGAATTGGGTTTTTGATACAGCAGCTTCACATCACTTTTGTAAAGAAAGAGACCTCTTCATTAATTTTGTACCCTTAATCAATGAAAAGATATCAGTTGCCATTGACGGTGTTGACTTTCCTATTGAGGGAAAAGGAACTGTTAAATTGTTATTTGGTTTACAAAAGTATACATTAAATGATGTAATGTACTCTCCAAATTTACGGAGAAATCTTATTTCAGGTCCAAAACTAGATATTCAGGGTTTTGTGTATCATGGCGGTAACGGTGCAGTGAAAGTCTCAGAAAAAGGGGGAAAATGGTTTTTAAGGCCATATTAAAAGAAGGTATTTACCAAGTTTCACCCCGTTTAGTTAAAGCTGACAAAAACGTTTCATTTACAACGAACTTAAAAGATAGCAAAGCTCTTGAACTATGGCATAGACGTTTTGGACATATCAGCACGTGTACTATTTCACATACCAGTAGGAAAGGGGGAGTGATTGGCTTACCACTCTTAAACGATAAGACAGTCTTTTGCGAACCATGTAAAATTAGTAAATATCGAAGAGTTTCATTTAAGTCTCTGAGAGAAGTGAGATCCAAGGCTCCGTTAGAGCATTATATGCTGATGTTTGGGGTCCTCAATCTGCCAAAGGAAGAATGGGAGAAAGGTATTTTATTACCATAATTGATGATTATTCACGTAAAGTTTCATTATTTCCTATGTCTGAGAAATCTGAGGTTTTTGGTATAATTAAAACGTATATTACCAGAGTTGAAAATATTTTAAATAAAAAGGTTAAGGCATTTAGAACAGATAATGGGACAGAATTTGTGAATAGACAGATACAAAATTATTTTGCTGAAAAAGGGATCGCTCATGAATTAACGAATATATTCACCCCGGAACAAAACGGTGTTAGTGAAAGATATAACCAAACTGTCGCAAGTGGTGCTAGAGCAGTTCTGCAGGAATCTGGTCTTCCTAAGTGTTTTTGGCCTGAAGCCATGCTATATTTTACATATACTTGGAATAGAGTGTGCCACAATAAGCTGAACAAGACGCCTTGCGAATTATTCTCAGGATCCAGACCCTCTGTCAAACACTTAAAGCCTTTTGGTACTGTAGCATATATAGGTGTACCCCGACAACATAGAAAAAAGCTAGATACCAGAGCCCGAAAAGGTTTCCTCGTTGGTTACGCATTTCGTACAAAAGGATACCGGATTTGGATGCCAGAAACAAACAAAATAATTGAAACTATTAATGTTTCTTTTAATGAGAAAGTTGTGTACAAAGACACTTTAAGTGGAGCAGTGCTGGGCCCTAGTAACAGGATTTCGACTGTCTCTAATGAGTATGAAGTAGGAAGTGACGATGATATCGGATACCACATTGTACCTCGTGATTCTGAAAGTGACGACAGTGATCCTGAAGTCTCCATAGACGATATTCCTAGCCGTATATCAGAACCTAGATTAGTAAACTGGGAAAGAAAGGCTATTCAGAGGAAAGATAGATCGCGTACAGATGTCTATTATTATGAAGAAGGCAAGAAGGAAAGGTTAAGATCCCTGAATGATGTTGCAAAATACTGCAGTAAAAATAATATTGTTTTCAATCTTAATTTATTTGATTTTAAAGGAACAAATCGGACACAAGGTCTTGTTTTGAGCAGTCGTGATGCAGTTTTAACAGATAATGAAGATAATGGGACCACCAATAATCTTAGCATATCTAGCTGACTAGATCGCATTCCTATACCAAAGACTTATAAGCAGGCAATTGAATCGGAATATAAGGACGAGTGGTTAAATGCCATGAAAGAAGAACTCTGTATCATGAAGAACCGGGAGTGTGGCATTTGGAAGACTTACCAGAAAATACCACACCTATTGGATGTAGGTGGGTATTTACCGTAAAAAGAGATGATACAGGTAAAATTGTAAGATTTAAATCTCGATTAGTAGCACAGGGTTATAAACAGGAGAAGGGTATCTCATATGATGAAACTTTTTCCCCTGTGGTCAACTTTAGTTTAATCAGATTTTTCTTTTCGTTGCTCGTATCATGTAAAGGTTGGTACCACCTTCAATGTGATATAACAGGAGCTTACCTTTATGCCCCTTTGGAAGAGCGAATTTATATGACACAGCCTCCAGGTTTTGAAGAAACTAGTCAAAAGAGAAAATTCTGTCGTTTAGATCGAGCTATATATGGATTACGACAAAGTGGTCGACAATGGTTCTATGAGATCCATAATGTTTTGTTAAAAATGGGTTTTTGTAAATTTCAGTGGGGTAACTGTGCTTATTTATTAGGAGATTACTTAGTTTTGATATTGTATGTTGATGACTTTGTTATATTTGGCAGAGATCAAAAGACAATCGATAAAACTATTAATAATTTGAAAACCCATTTTGACATAAAAGTACTAGGTAAGACTCGTACCCTTTTAGGCGTAGAGTTTGGTGAGGAAAATGGTAGTATCTTGATTCATCAACGCTCATACATTAAAGACGTATGTGAGCGTTTCCAATGATTTAAAATACCAATTTCATCACTACCCATATCTAAAGGTTCAATTTATTCTAAAACTTCCTGTCCCTCTACAGCGGAGGAAGAAAGAGAAATGCTAAAATACCCCTATAGAAGTGTATTAGGTTGTCTATCCTTTTTGGCTAATAGAACTCGCCCTGACATCGCTTATGCTGTTAATATATTCAGCCAATTTCAGTCCAACCCAGGGATGAATCATTGGGATGGTTTATTAAGACTTTTAGGTTATGTTATCAATACGGAAGATTTTTGCTTAAAACTTTCTTGTAAACAATTCCAAATTAGAGTTTATTCAGATGCAGATTTCGCTGCAAACCGAGATGACAGAACGTCTCTAGGAGGTCAACTCGTTTTACTAGGAAATTCTCCCATAAGTTGGCGTACATTTAAATAGAAAAGTGTCACCTTATCAACTATGGAAGCAGAGTTTGTTGCTATGACCGAGGCAGCTAAAGAAATAGTTTGGTTCAGTGGTATACTAAATGAGTGTCATGATAAAGGTATTGTAACAAGTGAACCAGAAATCCCAATTTTGTTTGTGGATAATCAAGCTACTATAGATTTTATAAAATCTCCAATTGAAAACTATCGGTCAAAACATATAGATGTGAAGTTATTTTTCGTTCGAGATATGTACAATACACAAAAATTTAAACTCAGTTTTGTACGAAGTAAATTAAACTTAGCTGACGCTTTCACTCAGCCACTAACAAAATTTGAACTGCAGAAGTTCATTTCAAATATCTTTAAGAAATGATTGAAAGATATTTATTCATGTATTTTTTTTTTTGCATTTTGTAATTTTAATTTATTAGGAATATTTTGGTTGATTTGAATTGAAATAAAAATATTGTGTGTGTGCATTATTTAGAGTACATTGTATGTTGTGTATCGGGGCCCCGAGTGTGAATGTTTATGTATTGTGTGAATGCATATTATGTACTATAATGTATTATTTTAATCACATACGCAACACACAGCCATAGTTGTGAATAAAGTATTGTTTTATATAACATGCTGCTTATGAACTTTTTTCAAGGGAAATGTGAATATTGTATAAAGTTGTAAACTTAATGAATCAGCAGATGTTTATGTGATATGTTTATTTGAACTAAGTGTAAAGTGTTGCACATGTTTATAATGTTAAATTATAAAATTTGGATATGTTATATTCAATGGAATTATTTTGTAATCAGATACCGGAGTTAGTAATTTCTTGTAAATCTAGAGTTGATGAAATACTAAATCTAGTGTAAATCTAGAATCTAGAGAAATCTAGAGTGATAAGAGGGGGGGCATTGTTACCCTAGTACAAACTTAAATTCATATATTCAGTGCTTTTAAGTTTTAGTCTAGTACAGTTCTATATTTAATTTTCTTATCACCATATTTATCATGCATTTAAAATACTTGTGCATTATTTTCAACTTTATTTTCTGCTATGCCTGACCGGCATACTCCTGTACCATTTATTACAAACACTTAAAATTTTACTTTGCCGAACTGGCATATCGAATTTCATGATTAAATTAACTTACTGTATACGCATGCCAGTTCGTCAAAGGGGGCGTATCCCAGGTGTTTTAAAAACACTGATTTCAGAAAATCAAACTCTGGTGTCTGATGGTTTTGGTTGGAAACTTTTATGTTCATCGGTATTATAATTTTACTTATTTTGTTAGTAATGAATTATTTAATTGGAATATCTTTATCTATTCTCAAATTTTAAACTTAATTTATGTTATGTAATTATTTTCTTGTTTAGTATAAATAAATTAAACTTGTTACTTTTAAGCAAGTCTAATTATTGGCATGTTATTAGTTTCTTATTTATTAATAGAACAAAATACTGTAGGTATTTAAACTAATAGCTAGCATTCCATTAACTGCATTAAAATTTAATATTTGCAGCTTTGCTTATCGTGGTAATTTTTGGCAATTAGCCTAATGGTGGGTATTGGTAAAAAGACATCTGCCCACATATATTTAAAAAGTAGTATAGACTGACACATTCCAACGATATATTTGGTGACACATTTGGCGACTAATCATTTTTGGCGATGTTTTGGCAAAAAAATTGGCGACTAAAAATAATCGCCAAATTTTAACAGATTTGGCGACTTTTCACTGAGACCGTGGCGATTTTCTGTGCTTCAGAGGTGAGACTGTAATACTCAGTTTAGCCCATCTTTTTTGGGTTTGCTGTCAATAGATCGTGATATTTTAGTGTCACCGATATGGATGGTAGAATAATGTTGGAAAAATAAGGACTTTAACTTTTTTTGTTCAGCGAGAAGAGGAAGTGGTGGTATGCCTGCTAGAAGCTCTAGACTGGAGGTAGAGGTAGTTTGAAAGCATTTCGTGATTAGTAGCGTGAAATAACGTTCTATGATTAATAATTGTTTTTATTTCCTTTGGTTATGAGGTTCTAGCCAAAATGCTGCTCATAAAGTATTATTCTGGTTATTACAGTGTTATAAATTATTTTGATTAGTTTACCTTTTAAGCCCCAATTAGTATTTGACATTGATTTCAGCCTCTGTACAATTTTAATGATACTAGGTTTTAATGATCTAATATGATGTAAAAAGAAAGCTTACTATCTATTTGTATGCAAAGATAAGTAAGTAATTTAGTATGTGTTTAAGACTAATATTATTAAAAAAATATTTTTGAATTATATTTTAGGGTGTGTGTTTTTTTACTTAAGATTAAAATTTTAGATTTTGAAGGGGAGACATTTAATTTTAATTTAGTGCAGAGTTAAGAAAAAATCTAATGTTTGGTAACTATTTAGCTTTAATTCTTCCTCAGTTTTTCCCGAGACAATAAAAAGAATCTCATTGGCAAAATTGATATCATTTGTATGGTGTGGCCAATTAAATTTATTAATTTCATCATAATACAAGTTCCAAAGAATAGGTCCACTAACTGAACCTTGCGGACAGCCTCTTGATTGTTTTTTATTAATTTGAATATTGTCATGTATTAGTATTAGTTCTCTGTCAGTTAAAAAAGATTTGGTGGAAGATTTAGATTATTAAGTGCTTGCTTTAATCCCGGCCACCATAATGAGTCAAACGCCCTCTCCATGTCTATGCTTACTAGCGCTGTGTAGTTATTTTGTGATTTGTTGTTACTAGTTTGTTCTTTAATTTTAAGCAGAGCATGTTCAGTTGACAATTTTGTATGGAATCCAAATTGTGTGTCACTGTAAAAATTTTTGTTTTCTTAATGGTATTTTAGCCTATTTGTTATTAGGCGTTCAAGGAGGTTTCCTATTGCTGGAAGTAGGCAAATAGGTCTGTATGAGCTTGGATTGTTTGGTGGTTTGTCTTTTTTAATGAAGTAAATTATTTGTCCTGTTTTAAAAGATTTGGGGAAGTAATGAAATTTCAAACATAAATTTAGAAAGTTTTAGAAAATTTTTGGAATAGCTTGATAAATTAATTTTACAATGCCGTTATCTAAACCATATATGCCTGGGAATTTAGTGTTAAGATTTTTAATTGTGATTTTAAATTCTGTTTTTGTGAATGGAGGGTCTAAGTTTGGATTTGATGTAACTGGGATAATTGGGTGGTTTGATGGATCATCCGGGAATGAGAATTCCAAAAGATTTGAGAAAATGGATTTAGAAATATTAGAATATTGTTGAGTTGAATTTAAGGGTATAAAGGTTGTTGGTTTAAAAATTTTGTTTGTTGCTATTTTTCTAGAATATTGTAGGCGGAACTGGATTTTGAACAATAATCTTACCAACTTTTTGCTTGTAGTATTTCATTTTTATATACTGCTAAAGATTTTTTGTATTGTAGGATAAAGTGGTTTTTTTCAATTGAATCTTGTGAACATTAAATCTTCTTAGTGCTTTTGTTTCATTTTTTAATATTTTTAATTTGGGGTTCCACCAGTTTAATTTGAATTTTTTTATTCGGTTACGGAATGTCAGTGTATTTACTGCAGTTTGTTTTTAAATGTCAATTAGTTGATCCGCGAGGTTATCTAGGCCTGTTTTATTTGAGCAAGAATTTATTAGGGTGTTGAGAAGATTTGTGTGTTGCTTGATGTGTTTAATAAAATTTGTGCTATGTCTGGTACAATTAAAACGCTTATTGAAACTGATCATGCATGATTTTGCAATAGTCACTTCTATATAATTATGATCGTAGCAAACGTTAACTTCTAGAACATTCCAATTTTGGATAAACGGAAATAGGTGGTCATTTGAAAGGGTCAGATCTGGCCAGACTATCATATTTGGGCCTGTAAATGTTGGCATGCAGTCTATGCTGTTTATTAAATTTAAATTTGATGACAAAATAAATGATTCCATTATGTGTCCTCTATGATTTGTTGATGGATAATTCCAAATTGTGTTTGGTGCGTATAAATCACCAGATAATAGTAGATCATCTTTATACTTGTTTAAAAAGGGCTTAATTTTATCAATAATTTGATTTAGGTTACCAGTTGGGGAGGCGTCCGCATTGATTAGTATTAAAGGATGTGGAAGAAGATTTAGACAAAGAATTATAATATCATCTTCAATTAACAAAGAGATTGGAATTGGTGCATTAATTAAGGTTAAAAATTTTATATTTTGTGAATTTTTGTTATAAAAGGTTTTAAATGAGAGAGGGATTCCTCTAATATCGTTTTTAAATGTGTAAGGTTCTTGTGGTAGGATATGATATTGGTTTTCCAATATTATTTGAAATAATTGTGTTTGTGCTTATTTACTCCTTTGTAAGATTTTTAATTCTGTGAGATTAAAATTTAGAAGATTAGGATTAGTATTATTTGGGGTTAGATAAGAATTAGCATTAGGGATATTGTTAGACATTTTGATATTTAATTGATTTCATTTTTATTAAAACTTTTTAATATTATTTTAAGTGTTGTTGATAGTCTTGGTATGAGGGGCAGTCATGATCATAGGCTGCTCGTTCTATTAAATAGTTTGAGCCAACTCTATTTGCTTGAAAGCAATTGATGCAGAATATAATTGAGTTCCTTTGTTTGACTGCATTGCTATATAATTTTGGTTGAGGTGAGGGTTTGTCTTTTGCTATTTGATTTATGGTATTATCTATGTTTTTGTTTAGGTTGTCAATTTCTTCTATTAGGTTTGGAATTAGTTTGTTTTGTAATTCTTGAATGTTTGAGTTTAGTGAAGGTTGGAATTGTTCTATTTCGGGTTTTTTTTTTTTTTCATTATTATCTGACCAATTTGAATCTAATAAATCTTGAACTAATTGATTTGCTTTGTTTCTTATATCTTCTGGTAGATAAAATTTTTCACACTTTTTTGAATTTAGCATGTTTTTTTAATTCCTTTGGTTTGGTGGAAGAGTTGTTTTGATATATTGAGGATTGTTTTTTGGCATTCGTTACATCATGATTGTTAGATTGTTGCAAATCATTTGGAAAAGAAAAGGATTTTTTCGATTTCGTTGGATGAAATGGGAGTATTTTAAGAAAACCTAATAATTCCTTTAGAAATTATAAAAATTTTGTAGGATATTATGTTGATCTTATGGGATGAAGTATAACTTTATAATGGGTTTAAAATTTGTATTAGTTTAGAAGTTATACTTAGTGTGACCATCTATGACCAAGGCCAAAAATGTATTAATTTAGGCTTTACAGGTTTAAACATTTTACTAAGTTAAAAGAAAAAACAATTAATGAGCATGGATATCAATAAAGCGGTGATTTGACTAAAAGTGGAAAAATTGTATGGAATAGAATCTTAAAAGTTGGTCAGACGTATTCTTTGGAAAAAAGTAGTTTAGGTTAAACAAAGCAAAAACGGTTGAAAATTGATTTTAGTTGTTTATAATACAGAAAAATGGGATTTTAGGTTAAATGAGTGAAAACATTTGAAAATATATGTTATTAAGTTCTAAAAAACATACATAATAATAAATAGTAGGCTAGTAAATGTAGAAAGTAGTTAATAATTTAATATTTGAATGAATTATTAAGGCAAAATAAGTTAAAATGTACAATTTGATGAAAAACCGAAGGTTGTATCAATAGAAACTGAAGCTATTCAAAGAAAACTAAAAATTTATTGTTGGCATAAGCAAGGCTCGGGTTACACAACTGGCTAGACCAATCAGCGTAGAGGAGTTATTCCTGCTTCTAGTGTTTTTGAGTAAATAATAGCAAGGCATTTTTTTAATTGAAGTAGATATTTTTTAAAAATTTATAACATAAAAAGTATTGAGGATATGAAGATGGGCTCAGTTTTACTATACGGTCAACCTTGGCGCGTTTTTTTTTAAGCCATATTTGGCGAACAGAGCCTTTTTTTTGTCTCGTGTGATTCTCGCGAGATGTTCGTCATACAGATGAAGACCAATAAGAATTAAGGTGAAAAATCGATTTTAACAACTCGAGTGTTTACGTCATCGCGATGAAATTTAAAACATTTTGTTCCATTTTAGCATTTTACTAGAAAATTTTGCGAGTTAACTTCGTGAGATTTTTTAGTGTGTTTTACAATTTGTTTGGACAGTTTGGATAATTAAATTTCATTCTGTATTGCTCTTTTTCGTTAATTAAAAATTTAAATTGAATTTAAAGTTACTGTTTAAAATTGAATCGATACATTCTTACTTAAGTTTATATATAGCATTCTTATAATTTATATTATTGCTATAAAATACTATATAATTTGTATATACATTTTTAAAATTATTGTTTCTGTTTTTAATTTCTTAAAGATATTCTATTTAACAGTTTAATTTGTTCTTAATAATTTATATTTATTCTATTTCGAATGTTGCTTAACTTTTCATTGTTATTCGTGTTCGGATTCTTCTGGAATTTTCGTTAGAATTCATATTCTGATTTTCTTAAAACTGATATTTACTTTTTCGAAGTTCCCATATTTTTCGTATTCATTTCCGAAGTAATTTCTTTTTTTCAGCTCCCTGGTTCTTTTCGAAACATTTTTGTGAATCAAAATATTTTATCGATATCGAAATATTTATTAGAAATATTTTTGTGTTTTGTTTTAATCAAAAAATTTTATGGATAAATTAACATAACTTTTTTATTTTACCATTGTTGTTTGTAATCTATAAATTGGCGTTTTTTGTTAATTTTGTAAAATTACTTGAGTATATTGATAGATACCAATAATGTATGAAATATTTGTCACTATTTCAGCCATTTTTCCTATATGAAGTAGAGTGGATTTTTATAATTTGAAGCATCAGAAAAAATTAGAAAAATTTTTAAAATTGAGTCATGCATATAAAAACAAAAATTTCAAAATTAATGAGCTATAAAATAAAAAAATTTTTATGACTACTAAAGTATGGCAGTGAATAATTTAGAATTTTCTTGAATGAAATACAGTGGTTTAATTAATTTTGGTTTATTATGATGATATTATGGTTTGAATGTTGAGTGACCAGTTTGAAGAGTCCAATGGGTTTAATTTTTTAATTTGAATAGATTCAGCTTGGCTTTAACAGTCCTCCGCCATTGAAGTTTCCATTGGTAATTGAAAAACGTTATAATTTCGTTAATAATTCGATTTTATTGGTAAATTTGATATCAATTTAATCCTTAGAGCTTTAGTAATTGAATGGGATATACTTTAGGTGGATGAAATGTTTAAAAATTTAGTTTTAGGTGAAGAATTTGGTGAAAACTAAATAGCATCTAAACAATATGCTAACAGTTACGGTTCTGAAGACCGGAGACAGGAATAACGATGTGTGAGATCCCAGACTGTACCTAAGGTTAACGGGTGATTTCCCCCAGTCATAATAAGCTAATCAACACCCCCTTAAACCGACGTTTGTACTTTATTAAAGTTGAACTTCACATGGTGGGGCGCTTAGGCCTTACAGGCTTCTACACAGTAGGGCTCTGTATTACAGTTCAATTACAGATATCTTATAGTTATTGAAATGCTGATGGCAGATACATTACTAATTAATATAATTAGATAATACATCAAATATATACACAAAAAGAGTTAGTAAAATATGTACACAAAATGAGATAGTAAAATATATACATACTGTAGCTATACTATAGTTCAAGGTTATGCTATGTTTGGGAAATTATGTTATCAATAGTCTGTTCTGTAGATAAAGTGAGAACCAGTTAGGGCTGCAACTTGATCAGTTGGGAAGTTTAAGCTTGTAATGCCAACATACTGTCAGACCAGATTGTCGCTGAGTTCAGTCAACACCTCTTAAAGACAAGGCCTGCGCACCAAAACTTCTTTCTGGAATGAGTCATCCACATAAGGCTGCCAACGAGCCCCTGAAGTGTAAATTTCTCCCTCCATTTCCTGTCGCCTGCTCGACGACTCACGTCAGTCTCTGTATGGAGTTGATTTTGTACATGTGTATGATAAACCTTGTCTTAAAATATTCATCAAAAGTATTATATATTTAAAGAAATTTTATAAAAATGCCATTCAATTGTCTAGAGGTATGAAGAATGCTAAAGAACCAATCCTAAAGAAGTGGTTGGCTGTTATTCCTCAATAAAATCTAAAAGTGATGAAAAATTCTAGCTTCAGTCTTATTTTATTTCAAAACAATATAATTAAATCGTTAGTGAAATGCATTTTTTAAAAATTTAAAACGCATGTTTGTACCATGGATAAGAAATATTAAAGTTAATGTTATTTCCATTAACCATAATTGTATGTTTTTCTTCTTAAAAAATAATTCTCATTCTGTAGTTAATTTGGCTCTAATTTGTAAAACTTTCAATAGCTTTGACAATTACTAAAATTATTCCCTATTTAATTAATCAAATTGTTTTTTAATCATATGTGATTATTGGTATATTAAGTTTTTCTGTATTTTTATTAAGACACTTTTGTTACATCTGAATAATTATATTATAAATTAATAATTAATTTAGAATTGAAATATTTGAGAATTTATTTATTTCACATTTTTTATATTGGAAAATGAAATAATAGTGCTATCAGTAATTATTCAATATACTTGAGGAAATAATTAATATTTACGTTATCATTATTTTAATCTATAATATGAAGTGGAAAAATGAATTAAATATAATTTTAATTACATGATATACATAATTTAAATTATAAAACAAATCACAAATTTTATCTCTTTGATAATTTTAATTAAAGTTTAACATTTTTTATACCAGTTAAAATAATATAAAGATTACTTGAACTTTGTCAGAATGAAATATATATGATATAATCAAAACAACTTTTAAAAGTCTTTTAGAGAATTCATTTAAATATATATAGTTTACATTTATCTTAATAGTGTTTTTTCTTTTCAGGTTTGTGAGCATCACTTTGCAGAGAGTGATTTCCTGAGATGTTCAGATACATTTGTAGAGAAACTGGTGAAAAACTGAGCGCTCCTTTACGTTACCCATGATTGAAGTTAGATGCCATTCCCACCATAATTCCAAACTACCCGAAATATTCATGAGCAACCAAGAATCATCGAGACGAGCCAGATGTAAAGAAGATAAGAATTGAAAATTAGAACTTTGCTTGTGCCTTAAAAGTAAAAAAAGGTAAAAAGTCTACAGGGATAAAATTTTGCTTTAAAGATTTAAGTGAACTTTAAGTACTGTTTAAAGTTAGTTAAAAAATTCCATTATCATGGATTGTTGTTACAAATAAGGGTATAATTATGTTTTTATTGATAAGTCCTTCAAAAGTTCCTGTTCTTGAATCCTCAATAACAGTTGAAGAAAATTTGAATTTGATAAGTTCAATAAAAGTTTTTCAAACTAATAAGATAAATAATTTTTACTTTCTTATGATTGTAAATGATATTCATACCTTAGATAATATATTACAAGCATTGGAAAATTTTGAAAAATTAACGATAAGAATAACTTATTTGATTTGTGTAAATGTGTTATTAATTAATTGAAAATTATTTGTGAGAGTGATGAAAATTAATTTTATTGCTTAGAAGAAAAGATTTCTCTTTTGCAATATTCTTTAAATCATAAGAAATATTCTGCTAACTTTTTTAATTTTATGCTTCATGCTTTCATTTATATCACCCCATTGTTATCAATTTTTATGTAAAACCTCGTATTTAATTCTTCCACATCCAGCAAAATGGAAACGTTTATTTGTCAATTATGTAGCAAATCCTTTAAAAAAGCAGAACAAGAATAATTTTCTTTTATATATTGGAGACAAATATTCTCTCCTCATGGAAATGTTGAAACAAATTTAATTGATGTTGATGAAAATCTGAATCGTGATATTCCCGAACCTAAAAAATCAATGTTTATTTTAAAAGTAAACTCTCAAATAAAAACTTTTTAATTCAAGAGATCAAAAAGAAAATTACAAACATTAGGAAAATAATGTAAATTTCAGAGAAGAGTTTTCTGTAGGTAAATACAGGTATAAATGTTAAATTGATGTTCTTTAACTTAAATCGTTATTTACATTTTTTGCTTATTTCAAGAAATTATTTTGTATATCAAAACAAATTAATTACATTTTGATACTAATTTACGATATATTTTAATGTGGAATTGAAATATTTAATAAAGTTATTTTAAGCATACTCTTGTTGTCTTTACTCTATTTTTATTATCTGAGCAAGTTATAAATTTTGCTCTTTTTATGTGCTATTTAGTAAAAAAAAATTAATAATGCAATAAAAGCAAATGTTTCATTTACTCCAGTTATTTGTATAATGAAAAAGATGAATGTTTTTATTTGGCAACAAATTTAATTAAAAAAATTTTTTTTTATTTTTGATAGCAATGATTTAATATATGCCTATATTTTCAATACTAATCCAATAAGTAATGTTGATATTATCAGATTAAATCATGCAAAATATAATTAATTAAATGATCATAGTGAAAAACTTTTAAATGTACAATCATTGTGTTTTGTGATATCATACTAACTTAATTTTGAACTAGGAGAAAAATGTAGCAGAAATATATTTCACAAACATGATCCTAATAATTTCATGAATTATCTTACAATCTTAATAATCAATAACAATTTTACAAGAACCAAAAAAAGCAATGGAATATATTCCGAAGATACCCTAATACGCAGAATCTTATCGCTTTTAAGAAGGCTAAAGCATTCGCTCGTAGAGTTAGACGTCAGAGTCAGAGAGAATCTTGGATTAATTATGTGTCTTCAATTAACTCATCGACATCAAGCAAACAATTGTGGAGGAAAGTTAAAGCAGCCAATGGTATTTATTAGGATTATTCCATTCCTATTTTAAAAACCGGAGCTGTTATACATTCCTCAGCGATAGATATTGCTAATGTCATTGGTGAAACTTTTGCTAGTGTTTCCAGCTCTGATTCGCATAATCGTATTTTTCGAAGGATTAAAAGAATTGCTGAGCGGACAGCCCTAAGTTTTCATGATCCACAAGATCTACCCTACAATTGTGCTTTTAGATTGTCAGAATTGAAGACTGCCTTATCTCAGGCAAATGACAAATCCCCAGGACATGATGGAATCTCGTATCAAATGCTCCGTCATATAAATCACGATTCTTAATTGAACATACTTTCACTTTTCAATAGAATCTGGTTTGAGCATGCATATCCTACATTTTGGAGAGAAGCGATAGTGATTCCAATTTTGAAACCTGGCAAAGATTCATCTGATCCTCTGAGTTATCGTCCAATAGCTCTTACGAGTTGTTTGTGCAAAACTTTCGAGCGCATGATCAATGCTAGACTTACTTATGTCTTAGAGAAGAATGATTCCATACCTCATCATCAAAGCAGCTTTCGAAGAGGACGATCCACCATTGATAATATAATAGATCTAGAATCTCAAATTCGAAATGCTTTTGTGAGGAGAAATCACCTTGTTGCAATCTTATTCGATATTGAGAAAGCATACGATCGAACTTGGCTTTATGGCATTCTCCGTACTATGCATAATCTTGGTTTTAGGGGTAATCTTCCTATATTTATTCAGAATTTCTTGGCCACTAGGTTTTTCAAAGTACGTGTCGGAACTACATTTTCCAATACCTTTATACAAGCTGAGGAGGTCCCTCAAGGTAGCGTTTTAAGTGTCACACTTTTTAACCTTTTCATCAGTAACATACTTCATCAGTTACCATCTTCTGTTCATAGTAATTTATATGTTGATGACTTAAAAATTTCATATTAAGGTTCAAACATGAATATAATTGAGAGACAATTGCAAACAGCTGTAAATAATCTAATTACTTGGTGTGAACGGAATGGCCTAAGTATATCTCCAAGTAAGAGTTGCTGTGTCCATTTCTGTAGGAAAACTAGTTTCCATGAAGATCCTGTAATTAACATAAGAAGTAGACCTATTCCTATGGTCAATGAGATAGAATTTCTTGGTGTGATTTTTGATAAAAAGTTATCATTCCTCCCACATGTTTTACATCTGCGGAAGAAATGTGAGCGACTGCTGAATATCCTCAGGAAGCTTTCAAATACATCTTGTGGAGCAGATCGTTCGTCACTCCTAAGAATTTACCAGTCTGTAATTTTATCTCGAATTGACTTCGGCTGTGTTGCTTATGGGTCAACTAGACTCTGCATCTTACGCAGATTGGACACTGTTTACCACACTGCTTTAAGGATATGCTGTGGAGCTTTTCGCACATCACCCGTCCAGAGTCTATATGTAATCTGCCAACAGTTACCATTAGATCTGCGGCGGATGCAGCTGTCTCTTAATTATTATTCGAAAATTATGTCTTCACCTCATCATCCCTTACATTCCACGATTCCTAATGCTGCTCTAAAGAGAATACATAATGCTAGATCATCAAGCATTCAACCTTTTCTCTCCCGCATTCAATCCTATGGTTTCCTGTCTGACCTTATTGATGTTCCGATTGAGTCTACAGACTTGTTCGCACATCCGCCTTGGTATGATCCACATATCGTTGTCAATCCCTTTGAAAATTACAAAAAGGCAGATACAACCCCGACTATTTTTCAACAACTTTATGCACTTCATCGCTGTCAGTATAAACAATACACACCTATATTCACAGATGGATCCAAAACTGCAGGCCCCTCAGGGGGTTTACCTTCTTAAGGTAAACACGGGTGTCACAATCCCGAGGTACTCCGGTGATCTGTCCTCTTCCTTTTCTTCTCTCCTCTACTCTTCTTCTTTTTCTGCCTCAGTGTGGTTGCCTCGCAAGAGATTGAGGGCTCCTCTTGAATAGCTTTCACCGCTCTGTTGCTATTAACTTCGCTTGGGGACTAAATCACCTACGTGTTTGCCGTGCGTGGAGACTTGTGTCCCTGGAAAGGAGGATCCTGGTAATTGAGGCCTCCAGAGACCAACACATTGCTTTGGCCTCTGCTTCAGGTAAACGGGAGGTGTGTTGTGGTCCTCAGCACATCAATCGGCTTTATGGATCAAGTGATCGGTACATCTACTGGGTGACTCGTTAAAGGTGGAGGCCACCTCAGGGATGTACCGTGAGCGTATAGGGACTGATTAGCACTGGTACAATTAACCTGAATCCCCTCGTAGGGCTCCGTGTTGGGTGGTGCCGTCTGGTAATTGAATTTTAACTTTTGCTGTATGGATTTTTCTACATTATCTTCACTCCCACGGGAGGAACAATTGTCAATGTGTTCGGCGAAGTTTTTTGTTATCCAGAAAAAAGAGGGAACTTTTCAGTTTGTTTCCCCATTTGTAATCGAAAAAAGCGTTTCTGCTTTCCTTGGTGAAGTGAAATCACTAATCGGGTACCCTCGTTTATGAAGATACTCCGGTACACGTCCGTGTCCAGTCGCTATCTGGGCTATGATGGCATTACCGAAAACTCTCTTTTCAGTCACTGTTTGAATGAGTCTGTAGGTCTGGCGGCCTACTCCTTCATTTTTCCATCTCTGCTGCCATACACGCAGTGCTTCTTTATGCAACACCTTGATGAGGTGTGACCTCGGACGTGACAGGTCCAGCGTTGGCTCTGGTAGATCCGCAGCCTCCTTGGCCAGTTCATCGGCCCTTTCGTTACCGATAGTACCTGCATGAGCACGTACATAATGCAAATATACCTCCCTTCGGCAAATCACTTCCCGATAAGAGTCTTTTACATTGTTAACCAAGATGTTTTGGTTATTTGGATCGGCCAGTGAGTAAAGGGAGGACAACGAGTCACTGTATATATGACAAGTGCTGTTGCCCGGACTACATTTGAGCCATTCTAGCGCCTTTCCCAGCGCCGACATTTCCGCCTGAAAGACGGAGTTATCGTCACCGAGTCTGGCACTATAAGTGACAATCTCATGCCCAAAATAGTAGATGGTGAACCCTAAACCAATATTACCATCAATGCCTGATCCGTCCGTGTATATTTCTAGACCCTCACCAGTCGGTTTTTCACTGTCGAAAGGCACACTGCACCTGTCCGCTGGATGACACTTTAAGATGTCGATTCTCTGCTCAACATCTTCTGGCCGCAGGTTCGTCTCAAAGAAGACGTGTGGTTTGCTCTACCAATACCATGAGCTTTGCATATTCCATGCCTGCCTTAATGTCTAGCGGTAGGACACCCGCCAAGACTTGCACAGCAGCAGTAGAAACAGTCCTGTAACACCTAGTAATTGCCACTAGTGCCGGTCTTTGCACGCTTTGTAGGTGATCACAGAAGGTCTTGCATTTCAATCTGTGTCCCCAAGCACCTACACCGAAGAGAGCCATTCTTTCGGTTCCACTCCTATAGAGGCGTTTGAGTAGCTCAGGCTCGCGCCCGAACAAGACTCTCGCCGTACGTTGGAGTGCCATTGTGACATTCACAATATTTTGCCTCACCTCCTTAAGATGAGAATTGAAGGTGAGTGCGCCATCATATTTCACGCCCAAGAATTTCAGCTCCTGTACAGACTTAATGGAGGTTCCGTCCCATCTGAATACAGGCGGTCGCTTTAATTTGCGCCGTCTGGTGACCGTGAGGGCCACCATCTTATTCGGGTTGAATACCAGCTTATAAGTCTTCCCCCATTTGCTGATTGTATTGAGGGCTACTCCCGCATTTGCCTCGAGCTTTGCTCTTGAGTCACCAGCTGCGACCAGCAGCATGTCGTCAGCGAAGGCTATCAACTTCGTATCATCCGGCATGTCCAGTCGCAATGCGCTGTCTGCAATAATGTTCCAGAATAGTGGTCCACTACATGACCCCTGCGGTACACCTCTGCTAGATTCGAAAACTAGGTTTTCTCCCGTGCCATTATAAATTATTTTCCTGTTTTCCAGATAGGACTTCCACAACATATATATATTATGTGGACAACGTACTTGACCGAGGAGGAACATAACACCTGGTCTCCACACGCTGTCAAAAGCCCCCTGAACATCCAATGAAATTAGACTCACGTACTTTCCTTGCTCCTGGAAATATCTAATTGTGTCGTGAAGACACGTGCGCCGTGTCGCACGAGCTGCCCGGCCTGAAGCCATGTTGGGCAGGGTGAAGCGCCTGAGACTTCACCAAGTGGTGATAAATCCTTTGTGTAAGGAGCTTGTCCAGCACTTTGCCTAAACAGGACAGTAGACAGATCGGCCTATAAGAACGCGCCTCAGATGCGTTCTTTCCCGGTTTCTTAAATAATACCAGTTTGGCATGTTTCCAAGATCTTGGGAAATGCTCAAGAAAAAGGCATTTGTTGAAGAGGAGCACAAACATCCCGGGATTTCTCTCGAAGATTGTCTGCACCACCTCGGCCGGGATTCGGTCGAGTCCCGGAGCCTTTTTCTTTGCCATGGATTTAACAACCGACTTAAATCTCCGCTTTCGTGAATGGCCGATCGTTATCTCCACAGTCATAGGAGTCCGCTCTACTCCTCATGCCTATTTGCTCCATACATTCCTGGTCCTTATCGTCTACCGGGAATAGTCCAGCTACTATCGTTTTGACGGTCTCCTCCTCGCTATTGCTCGGGGTCCATTCGGCCAATCTGACACTACTCAATGGGATGCTCTTAACAGCGCTACCAACCGCTAGTTTGTATGGCAACGACCACGCATTGGATCGCATTACAGTTAAGCAGAATTTGTCCCAGTTTGCCTCTTTTTTCTGAAGAATGCGTCTTTTGTACTGGGCCGCAGATCGATTGTACAGCGTTTTTCTGAACTTGCGCTCATCGGAGTCGGCACATTTCTGATACCTTCTCCTCAACGCTCGCGTCTTGCTCCTTAGCGTCGTCAACTCATCATCCCACCATGGAACCTGCTTCCTAGCGGTCGTGCTAGTACGAGGCCGAAGCCTTCTATTGCAGATCTCCTGCAGTACCTTAGTGATGTCATCCACCACATCGTCTAGGTCCTTGCCTTCTTTTGCTCTTACGATCTTGTCGTTGAGATCGGGCGCTTTTTTATTAAAGTCTGCACCCAATCTCTGAAGGCGATATTTCCCTAGTCTATATTTGCTCGTATTTTTGCTCTCTAAGAGCTTAGGTACTAGCTTGAAGGAGATGTAGTTGTGATCGCTCACGCAATTCTCAACCACCTTCCACGATGACTCTAAATTGATGTAGTGCTGACCCACCCGAAGGTATACTATAGAAGGAGGCTCGTCGGATAGCAATCCTGGTCCCCACGCAGGAGCCGATGGCTACAAACACGGTGGTCCAGAGTGACACACACCGCCCAAGGGCAAAGGTTTCAGAGTGACGCACACCGCCCAAGGGCAAAGGTTCCTAGTTCCTAGTCTGGTGCTCTATTGAGACATCCTCGGGAAGGGGCCTGGAGCGGCCTTTATTAATAAAATATACAAGTACATGTGGTACAATTCTAGGTTACATTACAGTGATTATATACAATATGTACAGGGTGGAACAGGTCTCAGGTCTCCATCTGCTGGAACATCTCGGCTTTGAGAATCTCCTTGACACCTGTCCTGAACTTCTTGCTCTGGAGGAGGTGGAGGAGCCTCGATGGAGTACAGTTGGCTGGGAAGTATTTCTCTCGAGTCTCTTTGTGTTGCACGCAGTGAAAGATGACGTGGTCTGTATCGTGGAGTTCGCTGTCATGGGGGCAGGTTTGAGGTTTCCCATGGAACCTGTGTTGGTATGTCCCAAACGCTCCATGTCCCGTAAGGATCTGGTTTATGTAGAAATCTCCTTGCAGGCGTTTCTTGCTGACCTTGGGGAGGATGTTGTAGAGTCTCCTGGTTTTGGTGGAGGTGCTCCAGAGCTCTTGCCAGGTCCTTATTTCCCGGTCCTGAGCCAGTGTCTTGAATTGCTGCCGGCTGAGCTTGACTGTGACGTCAACGGAGTCTGATGTTGTGGCCTCCTTGGCAGCTTTGTCTGCTGCTTCATTTTCAGCAATCCCCACATGCGCCTTCACCCAGTGAAAGGTGAATCTGGTGTGGTTTGGGAGGTACAAGCGTCTGATGTCCTGTAGCGTGTCGTTTGTCAATTCTCTGCCCATCAGTGCCACAAGGACTGATCTGGAGTCCGTGTGGATGTGGCAGGTTTGGATCTGGTTGTTGATAATGTACTTCATCGTGTGCAGGATGGCAGTTGCTTCGGCTTCAAAGACACATGCCTGATCGTTGAGTCGCAAGCTGATGGTGTGCTTGATCCTTCCATCTTGGTAGATCAGGGAGGCACATCCAACTTTGTTGTTGATCCGGGAGCCGTCTGTGTATGCGTAGAACTCCTGATGATTTTTCTCAAAGTCCCATTTGATTCCAAGGTGGGTCCAGGGGGAGAGAGCTGGGGGCGTCTTGTCCAGGCGTTGGTCTCGTTCCAGTAGGTCTCGTTGAGTTCTGTAGGGGTGCCATAGTTCCAGAGTTCAAAGCAGTGTTGGTTGCTCTGTGCTTTGAGGAAGATGGGTGGACTTCCGGCTAGGACGAGTAGGGCGTCGGTGGAGGTGGTTCTGTACGCCTTGGTTATCTTGAGGAGGGCAATTCTCTGGATTTGGAGCAGCTTTGCATTAATCCTGGCTGAGTTCGCATACCATACAGGACTTCCGTAGAGGATGACGCTCTCGATGACTGCTGTGTAGATCAACTTTAGGACTGTGGGCTGTAGTCCCCAGGTAGCGCGGGAAATCCGGGCCAACTTGTTCTGGAGACAGTCAATTTTCTCCTTGATAGTATTCAGATGGCTCATCCAGGTGAGCTTGGGATCTAAGATGACTCCTAGATACTTCAGCTCGTTGGTGTAGCGGATTCGATTTCCAGCAATGGCAATTCCCGGGCGTCTGGTGATGTCCTTATGTGGAACGAAGATGGTGTATTCACACTTTTGAATACTCAGGGTTAGCCTGAACTTGTTAGTCCAGTCCTGGACTAACTTAAGTGGCCTGATGGCTTGCTTGGTAAACTTGTAATAGGAGCTGTTGGTTAGGAGGATGGCAATGTCGTCTGCGAACGCCTGGCAATGGATAGAAGTCCCGAAGTCCTGGTTTAAGAGCTCATTTGCAATTAGGAGCCATAGGAAGGGTCCCAAACAGGAGCCTTGGGGAATTCCAATGTCGTAGCTGCGGTGGTCTCCATCATCATTGATGTATGTCCTATGTTCCAGGAAGGAGTTGACTAGTCCTAGGATGTTGGGAGGGGTCTCGAAGTTCCGGAGTAGCTGTAGAATATCCTTCCATCTTGCGCTGTTGAAAGCATTCTTTATGTCTAGAGAGATTAGACAGGAGAAGTGCTTTCTCTGCTTGGCATTCCGGATCCTGAGTACTAGTTCTCGAAGAGCATCATTCGTGCTTCTACCTCTGAGGAATCCAAATTGATTGGTGTTCAGGAGCTGGTTTTCCTGGAAGTGATGATAGAGTCTCCTCATCAAAAGTTTGTCGAGGATCTTACCCCACACAGGCAGGAGGCAGATTGGCCGATAGGATTCTCTTAGGGATTTGTCTTTTCCTTCCTTCGGGATGAGGATAACCTTAGCCGTTTTCCAGTAGTTGGGGAAAGTTCGTTGATGCAGACAGATGTTTAAGATTCCTTGGAACCATTCTTGATTGCAGTTGAAGATCTCTTGATAGATGTCCAGGCAGACCTCGTTGAATCCTGGTGCCTTATTGGGATCCATATCTTTGATGGTCTCATCAATCTCCTGGATGGTGAATTCAGGCTGGTCCTGGATTGATTGGACACCGTCCCAATCAATTGCCGGATCTCCAGTGAAGGGGAAGTGGAATTCCAGGATGGCGTTAACTGACTCTTTGGAATCTTTGGCCAGTTCCCCATTGCTGAGTCTGACCAAATCTTTGATCTGGCTACGTCTAATTTTGTCCCGTATGATCTTGTAGTGGCTACCGAAGACGTTCTTGTTGGTGACGCTCTCAAGATATTTCCTGAGAGCCCTCTTTTTGGTTTCCAGGACTAGTTTCCGGTAGGCAGAGGCCGCAAACTTAAACTCCACCTTCCTTTTCAATCTGGTCTCCGTGTCATGCTCCTTCTGGAAACGCCTCCTCAGTGCTGACTCTGCTGCGCTCCATTGTCAACTCCTTCGTCCACCAGTAATTGATTGGTCTCTTGTCATGCTTCTTTCGGTGTTTCCTACATAGCTCTATGATCTTGCACTCTATGTCGTTGATGGATTGATTAATGTTCTCGAGACTATCCAGGGGAAAATCATTCACAAAGCCTGGAAGTTCGTTCTTAAAGTTCTCCCAGTCCAGATTTTGGGAGTTCCAACGCCAGTTGTGGACTTGCTCAGCCTTCTTGAATCCGAATTGATACGTCATCAAGTTGTGGTCGCTACCAGTATGATGGTCCAGGATTGTCCAGTCATTGATCTCATTGTTGGTGAGGTTCTTAGTGATCAAAAGATCAATCCAACTCTCACCCAGGGTGCTGGAGTAGGTTGGTAAGCAATCAATGCTGTTCTCGATGATGAGGGCGTGCCTTGCGGCGAATTCCAAAACAGTCGCTCCTCTGTCATCAGAAGGCCTAGGACTCCAAGTAGTAGATTTGGCATTGAAATCTCCCATGATAAGCCATTTATCGTCACTGTACTTTGAGAGTAAGCTGTCCAATGGTCCAAGAGAATCACTGAGTCGTCTGGAAGGGGGACTATAGAGGGAGCAAATGAATAGTCTATGATTATCAATATTGATACTTACTACGATGATTTCATCATCACAGAAGACTGGATTGATGACGAGAGTCTTTTTCGCAATGATTGCTGCCTTGTTATCCTTGGAAGGAACGATGGTGTAATTCAGTGGGAAGCCGGTGATAAAGTTTTCATAGATGAAGGGATCGTTGATGGAAGAAACATCGATGTTGAAATTTTCCAAATCTTGCGAGTGCAGGAGATTCGCAGCTCGGCAATGGTTGAGGTTGATATGGGAGCACTTTAGTTGCTTTGGATGGGGAACTTTATCCATAGTAGGTTTTGGATAGCAGGTTGTTGGTCTCCTTTTCCATCACAAAGCAAGACTTACTCCTGGCGTCATGCTGGGTGTTGACTTTCCTCCTTCCTCTCTTATTGTATTCTTCACAGTTGCAGCACTTGACGTCGTTTTGGCAATCACGTCTGAGGTGGTTGCCTCCACAGCGGCTGCAAGTCTCGGATCCCTTGCAATCTCTCGCTAAGTGACCAAACTTTAGGCATTTAAAGCACTGTGTCACTCGAACATACTCTTTGAATCTGACGCTGTTCCATCCCACGAAGAGTCGTCGCCTCTCTTTGATGGCTCGGAATCCCTCTCCATCTACAGTCAGCACCCAGTTGTTACCCGTACGTCCCTTGTAGCTGAAGACGGCCTCCATCTCTAAGTTGACGTCCAACTCGTTCTGGGACTTCACCAGATTAGCAATCTCTTCCTTCTTTAGGTCTTTGTCCACATCGAAGAGGATGATGCGCGGCTTCCGCATCAACGGCTTTCGGATACTTACGGCTTCCTTTATCGCATCAATCTTGCCAACCTCTGCGATAAACTTCTCCAGGTCATCTTCTCCCTTGGTCTCAATGATGATCCCTCCTTTACGCACTGGCCGCATGCGTGTGATGTTAACTCCTGCTTTTGCTGGATTAAAGCTCTTCTTAAGGAGGCTTCTCGTGTCTTCTGAGGACTGTTCTTTTGTCGGGTAAACGACAACTACGTTATCCTTTCTCTGCCTGGATCTTTCACGTTTGGTCCTGGACCGGCTTGCTTCTCTCTGCTTCCTTTGCTTGGAACTCTGCTTCGGAGTCTTCTTCTTCGCTCCTTCTGCCGCCACTTCTGCGAAGGATCTAGGTTGAGGGACGGTGTGGGCCTGGGCCCTGATTTCACCCTCCAGTTGAGCATTCAGCTCCACCTTCTCCATTGCAATCTGGAGGATCTCACAAATTCCAGATCTGATGCGCTGCTGCATTGTCTGACTTATTTTGCTGCTGGCTAGAGTCACTATAAGTTCATGCTCGATTTCCAGCAGTCTCATCATGTCCGACTTCTTTTCTGGATTCATGATCTCGGATAGAGGCAGCAAATCCCCACATTGGGATTCACCCTCTTTACTCATGCTTGCTAGGAACCTGTAAGGTAAACGTAAAAGTCCCAACCGCCAGCGTTAGCCTTCAACCGAAGTTGAAGTTTCCAGGGGGCACCACGTGGAGGTGCTGGACGGTTTGAAAACAGTACTGTTAGTGATTCTAAGGAACTCAAAGTAGCGTGTATACGCAAGAAACTAGTTCGCCTCCCGAATAGACTCTGGGCCGTTGTTCGGGTATAAATCACAATATCACTTAAGATGACAGTACTCTATTGGGACTGCCCCCACCTTCCACGATGAGAAGGACGACTGCAGATCGCCCGTCGTCACCGACAGATCGATCCAGCTCCTTCCGTTCACAGTCTCAAAGGTCGGCATGGAGGTTGCATCATTTAATAATACGAGGTCGTTTCGAATGAGAAATTCCACGAGAGTTTCCCCTCGCTTAGTCCCCACTCTAGACGGACACTCGGGGTCCCACATATGATGCCTGGTGTTAAAGTCTCCTCCTATGAGAACTCTCCTATGGAACCGAATGATCTTATCGAGAGTCTCTAGAAAGCCGCCAATATCTGCTTTTGGAGGAACATAAACCGACACTATCAGTAGCGATTGGTGCAGATCCTTAATCTCAACCGCTACGATATGAGCATCGACATATTTAGTCCAGACGCTAAGTTTGGTATTAGTGACGACAACTGCAGCCAACCCGTCGGCTGTGTGTGAGACCGACCATGAGTTAGGGAAGACCGCAATCTCGCCGTCCACCAAATACGGTTCCTGTAGGAGAAGGATGTCGGACGAATCCAGTTCCAACTCCTTTAGTATCTCCAAGGTTGCCGCTCTCGATCTTGCAAGATTAATCTGCAATATGCCATACTCTAGTTCGTTGGCCGTTTCAACCATAGTTTGTGCGAGAACGTAATCGCTCACACTTTCGTTTATACTGGGGGCAACGTAGGTCTACCGCTTTGTGGCCTGTGTTGAGCTTCAGCTTGAATTATTCGTTGGCCCTAACACAATTGGCACACTTGGTTTCCTTCTTGTCACACTCCTTGAAGGAGTGTGGCCCGCTACAGACAGTGCATATTTGCCCTTTTTCCGGGCACTTGGACAGCAGATGTCCAAATTTACAGCACTTGAAGCACTTTGTGGGTTCAAGGAATTCCTTTACCCGGTGCTTTTGCCAGCCGCAGCTGAACTTACCCTTCTTTAGTAGGGACTTGAAAACAACTGGTGCGGTTTCAATCACCCAGTGCTTTTCCGAGCCCTTCCCGGTCAGTTTAAAGACCACTTTCATGTGGCCTTCCGGGAGCTCATTCTGAGTTCTAAGTCCCTCTAGGACTTCATCCTCTCCGTCCGTGCCCGGGAGGTCATAAATAAGAACTCTGGGTAGCCGCCGTGTCGGCTCCCTTGCTTCCACCTTCTCACTCAAGACTTTTTGGACCTGTTCCCGCATAGTCTGCAGGTCCTTCTTGTCCTTGAGCTCAATAACCACCCCGTTGTTGTTCAGGTTCTTTAAACCCTGAACCGATACCGCGAGTTTCCTCGGGTCGATCGCTCTCTTAAGCTCGACTTTGACGTCATCCGACGTCATCTGGCAACCCTCCTTTGGGTACACTAAGAGAGCGCTGGACTGCACTCTCTTTTTCCCCTTGGTATTGGCAACCTCAGCGTAGGACCTGACTGGGCCCTTTTCTGAGTTGCCTTTCTGGAGGACTGGTTGCTTTTGTGTCGGAGCCTCACTGGCTTTCTTTCCGGGCGTTGAACCACCTCGCCCGGACTTCTTTCGCTTTCTTCCTTCTACTCTCTGCCATGGTTCATCCGGTGCAGTACTGGCATCCTGCACCGTCACCTTAGAGGCTACTTCGGAGTCTCCACCTAGCTCATCTGTTTGGCAACCTGTAGTTACCTTTTCAGGTTTCCGCGCAGCCTTTAGCTTGCTTGGGAAAACCCGGCAGCTGCACCTATGTGCTCGAACAGCGCTTCGAGCACGCTGCCATCAATGTTGAAACGTTCACATAACTTCAACAATTCGCACTGAAAAGTGCGTTTTTTCTTGCCCTTTTTAAAAGGGCTTTTGGCACTTAATTTCACATTGGATTTATGATAGACGCATTTATCTGGGCTCTTATCTGGTGTATCCATAGTGAATTAAAGGTTTGAGCTGGTGTTCGGCTCAGCTCCCAAATTAAATTGGTTTCTTCCAGTGGAATTCCGCCTGGGCGGTCCCCGACACGGTTCCACCACCCTTTCCACGCTGCAGTCCAGGGTAACCCGCAAGGCTTCCAATATGTAGTCCGCCCTACTCCAACATGCCGTGAATCCAGAAGGTCGGACCAACGTAGGGGCTCAATCCTACGGTCCCTCATTCCATCGGACTGCCAAGTCAGTCAATTTCAGAATGGGGAGGATTTCTCGAAGGCCTCTCACCCTCCTTCCATATGCTCTTCTGACCGCTCGACATAGCGGGGTCGTTTCTCGCAAGCACGACCAGAAACAGTTACGTCTTCGCCGCGCAACTACTCGTTTCCGTATTGCGGCGGTCAGCGAGGTTTCCACTGACCAAGGGCAGGGCACTAACCCTGTGATCCCAGGATTGGTACTTTCCCGCCTTAGCATTTAAGCAAGACCACACACTCTACTTTCACTTTCGCATTGACAGCTCGACGCCGCCCTCAATCTTATCTTTGCCCATTTTTGTGCGGTGTATTTGGCCCATGCCACATTACACAATACGCACCATTCACTCGTTCAAGATATATATATATACAGTAACTAAAGAGCACACACATGCTATTTCTAACGCGGGGGACTTCCGCATTAGAACCTACAATCAACGCTTAACTTTAATATTGATAGGAATAAGAGATAAATAGGAACTACACATTTGTTGCCACATACATACATTTAGTGAAAGCTTCACTCATTGCCACAGTCCATTTTGGCTACCAAAACCTGCATTACACGAAATTACAGGCCGGAAAAGGTAGAACTACCGATCCCTGTCGTAGGACAGTTCCTTTCCCCATCCCAATACGCTCAAAAAGCCTTCCAAGACTATCTCTCAAAACCAGCCGTAGAGGTCCGTGTTCCTCTCCATTATGTATATAAAATTATATATAAAAATACAATAAACCTTTGCCATTTTGCGGCATAGTCGGAAGATAGTCATTTTCAAGCGCATTCGGTTTACGATCGGAAGTTGATGCTAAATCCAGCTAAGTCCAAATTGCAATTTATAAAAAATTTACAAGTCCAACACCAATAAAAATAGTGTTAATGCATCTCCACAGTTAGATTTAGTGTGAGAGGGTAGCCAGCCCCCACACCTCCTCCTCTCGTCTTTTCTTCACGATGATTTTTGATGAATTTTTGTTTGGCCAATAAAAAGGCCGACCTACGTGTTATTTCAACTATCACGTGCTGCAAATCTGTGTTTGTTCTGTGACTTTTTAACTCTGTAATTGTTATGGGAAACTGTGTTTAGTTTGTATTTAATTCCTCGTGTAGTCTATTATTAATTACCGTGTCGTCGACCTGTGTGGGAACATTGAAAAGTATAATTCTTTGTGTAGGTGCTTCCTCGATGTTTATTTTGTTTTCCTCAAGTGTGTTTTGTAGTGCTTTTTTTGTTCTGTGTCTTTGCATGTAATGATGACTTTGTTACGTTTAACTTGTACTTTTTGTGGTTGGACTGGTGTCTGTATCTTTTGTAGTGTTGTGAGTATTTTCTGTGGTGGTGTTGTTTTTGTGGTTTTAATTGCTATTGTACTGGGTGGCTGTGGTTTGTACTTCACACGGTCTGCATAGGTTCCCCTAGATGCAGTAGTGTTGTTTGCCTGTGCAGTCTGCATTGGTGTATGTATAAGCTCTACCTTCTGGTGTACCTGTGTGACTTTTGTTTCAATGTTTTCTATCTTATCGTAGAGCTGTTCCACCCGGTGGACTATATGTTCCTCGTAACTTTTTATTTGTTCTTTTCCCTCTTTTGTGTCTTTTACTCTTAGTATGCTCCTTCCTATAGTGGGGGCGAGAGGGCTTCGAGGAGATTGGGCAATCCGGGTGTTCAATTCATTCAGTGTGTCATTATGTATGTCTGCAATGCGCTCTAGTAGCTCATCTGCAGTGTCTCTGAGTGACTGCTTCAGGTTGTATTTAGTACCTGATTTGTTGTGTATTACCCGTGTGAGATTCCCTAATATGTCTTTGAGGCTATCTGCTATTTGTGGTCTTAACTGTAGGTGTTCTGGTATCTCAATGGCCTCTGTACTGTCATTTAGTGTCTGTGGAATTTCTGTGTTATCTGTTTGTGTTTCTGTGTTGATTGATGTGTTCTGTTGTGCCATGATGTGTTTGTGAATTGGTTTCTGTGTCTAGAAATGGTGTTACAATAATACAAAATAATAAGCTTTTATAAGAAAGAAAGATCAGAGCAGTAAAGTGACCCAGAGGCCACATTACCCTTCCCGCAATGTCAGCAATATCCCATTTTGGGAGTTATTTGTTGGTGTTAATCATTAAGTTAATCATTAAGTGGGTATGGATCGGAGACTGAGTTCAAGTAATATATTATAATAAAATAATAAATAATTAAAATCAGTCTCTTATCCCTATGAATTTAGTTTAAACTGACATTACAGGTTAGAGAATATAACGTCTGGGCACTTACCTTTTAGTTTAGCCCTCCATGGCTAATATGTGAAGTCTTCTAGGATAATCCAAAGCACAATAGTTTAATCCAAATTTGAATAAAAAGCACAGAAATAAATTAATAAAAATCCACTGTAATGGCGTCTGACCGGGGTACGGAAGGTCCCTTAGGCCTGGCGGCGAAAGTAGGGGACGCGCTCCGGTAGAAAGGAGGCGATTTCCCTGTGGGTAGTGAAATGCTACCGACGGCGGCCGATTTCTCTGCTAGACTTTGTCGTTTTTCAGGCGATTTCAAGAACTCCCACGTGCACTTTTTAATTAAAAATTAATAACTTTTTAACGAATAATCACACAATAATAAATTTGGTCTCAAATTGAAGGTCTTGCGAAGATCTATCCGATGATATCACTCACAAAATCAAAAAATACCGCTTTTAGAGATTCAAATGTGGGAGCGTCAGAAAAACACGTCTGCTCTCCACGGAATCTGGATCAGCTCTGGGGGGATAGGGATTTCGACGCCGCAGGCGGACAGCCTACTCGCGAAGCGAGTGTAAGGCTGTTATGTCCGCTGCGTAGAAAAAACCCATCACGGAGAGGCAACAAGCCACCCCCGTCGGGCCTGGAAATGAGAGCTGATCCAGTAGCCGGTTTGAACAGACGGGTTATTGCTCTGACTGACCGATGATCTGGTCTGCCATCTAAAGTCTCTGGGCTCGATTCCGGAACAAACCAGACAAGCCACTCCGCCAACCCAACGTGTATGCAACATTCCCCGTTTATTGAAACATTTTTCCACAACACAAAGCCCGAACGCGAGGCGAGGCCCACGCAGTGAGCGTCACCTTTACATGTGCGGGCTGGGGTATGAATGCCTTCATGGGGGACTTTGTGGGAAGGTGAGCCGTATTTACGCTAGTCTAGGGGGAAACCATGAAAACCTCTAGAACTCACCCCGAGCTGACTTGCAACTCTACTGCGGTTACAGGAAGAGCTGCAGTACGCTCTATGACGCTGGTCTTGATACATTGTAGGTTTGGTCTACGGAATAAAAGTTCAAGTCGTCGACCTCTTCCTTTGTCTAAATTTGGGTTGGTGGACGCGGTTGAATTTACCTTGCTGTAGCAGTAAAGTTCACTTCAGTTTTGCAAGGCGTCATTCTCGCGTGTCCTGTGTGTCTGCAGGTGATGCCGCTATCCTCTGGATCAAAGTTTATCACATTGAATGCGCACACACACTTGCTTGTAGTTTTTCAGAACATGTTGATCATTGATCGTCTGAGAAACCACAGCTGTTACCGATCAATGTCAACTTTCACTATTGTGTTAGATTGTCTCTGAAAGCACACATTTGCATTGGTAGCACTACACTAAAGTTATGGCACAGCCGCTGCTCCTGCATGCCTCCAGGCAATTTGTCGTCTTTGTTGGTTTGGCATTGAGTCCTCAATCTTGCTGGTGTAGAAGGCCTTGTGTCGTTGAATTCCAGGTCGATTGGGCTCCTTAGCCTCGTCACGTCCGGTAGTTGTCCTTGTGGTCCACTGCGTGGTGGATGTGCTCCTCAGTTAGGTGAGGCGTGCCTTTTCCTCAAGTTGGTGAGGGATGCCAGATGTGTTTTTTATGTTTGTCGTCACTGTAATCCTCAAGAAGGTGAGGTCTGCCTTGTTGTTTGTGGTGTGTTGTATCGTGTGAAGCACAGGGAACCTTAGTCGTTTGCGTTGTCTACCGCCACCGGTTTGATTATTTCTAGTTTCTTAATTATGTTAATGAGTCTATTTTGCGCAGTTTTATTGTTTAAAATTACTTCGCTCCATGCTTGTAGGTTGGCATCCGTTGGCCTGTTTAGGTGTAAAGCTGATGTTAGCGGGCAATCAAATGCGTAGTGTTGTGGGTTTCCTTCTTCCCCACATATACAATCTCCTGTTGTGGCCTTCCCCAGCCTGTGAACGAAGGTTGGAAATTGGCCGTGGCCTGTGAAATATTGGGCTAGTTGTTGCTGGCCCACTAGTCGCTTTGTGTTCACTTTCGGGAAGAAGGTGTATGTATACCTGGCAGTGTCTGCAATGTCCCACTCTTCTTGCCATCGATTCAGGATTTCTTTTAAGACAATTTTCTTTAGATGCGACTAAGGTAGCTTTATTGTGTTTTCCTGTGGCATTTGTGTCGCCCTTTTTTTGGCTTTATCGGCCTCCTCATTTCCTACAATTCCAGTATGCGCTGGTACCCAGTATAGTTTAACTTCGTGTTGTTTAACTAACTCAATGAGTAATGTTTGCGTTTTTTGAATGTATTTATTCCTCTGTTTGTGTTTAGCTAACGCGTACAGACTTGACAGACTGTCCGTGTGTATGTGTGTACTAACTGGGCTTTGTTCCTTTATCCATGTAAGTGCTGTGTTTATTGCATAAATTTCTGCTTGGAAGACCGAATTGTTATTGTTCATGGGCAAATGAGTGGTATTTATTAATTGTGTATTATTGTATACGCATATTGCCGCGCCAACACCATCTTCCGTTTTAGATCTGTCCGTGTATATGTTGTATTGTGGCGATAGTGTTTGTTGTCTGGTTGTAAAAGTTACATAATTTTCCATAGTTTTTTCAGCTGGGTGAATTGGGTTTGTAGCAGCTTTGGTTTGATATTCTTCTGTTTTTAACAACAGAGATCCTATTTTTGTGTCCTCATTGTGTCTAAGCACGTTTGCCACGGTCGCTTCCCTAAGTACCTGGAGATGAAGTGGTATCACACCCGCTAGGACGTTAAGCGCTGCTGTTGAGGTTGTTTTGTAGGCCCTCGTTATTCTCAGTAAAAATGGCCTTTGTACTGTCTGTAGTTTTTGAATTGCTTGTTTTCCTAATTGTGTTCCCCATACTGATGGGGCGTATGTGAATATTCGTTCCGGTACTGTGTGATACCATGTTTTAAGAAGATTTGATTTAATTCCCCAGGCGCGCGGTGCTACTCTTATAAGATCTCCATGTCCTGTTATTGCTTTTTGTCTTAGTGTGTTGATGTGTGCGAGCCAATTTAGGTTTTGGTCTAACGTCACACCTAGATACTTAATTGTTGTGACTGCTTTTAGTGATATACCTCCTATTCTAATGATTGGTTGTCTTTGTAACTTGTGCGGTTTGGCGAACGTTATTATATTGCATTTGTGTACTGAGATTTGCAATTCATGTGCGTTACACCATGTCTCGAAGGTAGTAACTGCCCTCTGGCCTATTGTTTCTAGTATTTTTCTTGTCTTTCCTTTTACGCTAATCAGAAAGTCATCAGCGAAAGCTGTAATGTTGACTTCTGGTGGTGTTGTTTTATTTAAGTAGTCATTTGCTATGACTGTCCAGAGTATTGGTCCCAGGCATGATCCTTGTGGACAGCCTTTGTATATGTTTTGTGTCGCTTTTCCAGTGCCCCAGTCATATTGAACTGTTCTGTTTGTTAAGTAGGTGCCTATTAGATTTATTGTTGTTTTTGGGCAGTTTAGATCTATTAGTTTAGTATTTATATCCTGCCAGTGTACCGAGGCGAACGCGCCCTTAATGTCAACTGAGATTAGCAGTGTATACAATTTGCTGTCCCAGTTGTGTCTAATTTGTTTAGTTATTTCCTTGAGCGCCATTTCACATGACTTGCCTTGTCTAAAACCGAACTGTTTATTGTTTAATTTGTTTTCTTTCTCAAGGAATTGTACTAGTCTTTGGCAGATAATTTTTTCCAGTATTTTGCCTAATGTCGGGAGTAGGCATATCGGTCTGTGCGACTCCGGGAGTGTTGGGTCCTTTCCTTGTTTTGCAAAGTAAATGACTTTAGCTGTTCTGAGTGGTGCTGGGAAATGTTGTAATTTGAAACATTGTTTTGCCCATTGTGTAATCAGTTGTGGTGTCGCGTCCACGACTCGTCTCCAAATGAGATAATCTAGGTCGTCTTGTCCCGGAGCCTTATTTGTGTTGAATGAATAGGTTGCGTTTCGTACCTCCTCCCTTGTTGGCATTACTTGTTCATCTGTGTTGTTCACTGGTGTACTTGGTTGGAAGGGCACTGGAATATTGGGAAAGTGGTATGCTGTGATTTTTTTCCATTGCTGCTTTTTTATTGGGGGCTACATTTTCTTCCCAGCTGATTCTTAATTCTGTGGGTTTAAACGTTTTATTGAGAGCCATTTTAAATGCTGTGCCATATGTTTCTGTTTGATTGCTGCAAAATGTTTTCCACGCTTTTGCTTTTGCTTTTAAGATTGCTTTGTTATATTTGGAGCGTTCTTTGCAGAACAAAGTTCTCCATTTCGTTTTCTCATCTTCATCACATTTTCTATATCTGCGATTTAATGCTTTAATTTTGTTTCTTTGTGTCGCTAGTTCTTTAGTAAACCATTTGAATTGTGTATTATAGTTATTATTTTTAAGTTTATAGTTTTGTTTCGTTGTTGTGTGTACTATATTTATTAGCTTATTTGTTATATTGTCTAGTTGATCGGTGTTGATATTTTTTCTTAATTCTTTTTCTAGATTCCTAGTATTAGCTTTGATTTGCTTTTTAAATTTTTCATGATTTCCAAATTTTGTTTTAAAGCGCGCATTTACTATAGTTGATTTGCTATATTCTATTTCAAATCTTATGTAATTGTGATCGCTTGCCGTATGTGTGTCTTCTACTCTCCGGCTGTAATCAGGTTTAGCGAACTACTGTTTGCAATTGTGAAATCGGAGTTTCCCTGTGCTTGTGTTGTGCGGAATGTAGGTATGTTGCCTGGGATGTTTGCTCTGTGGAGATCATTCTCTATTAAAAATTCTATTAGTGTGTTTCCTCTGTCATCTTCAAAATTGTATCCCCATAGCTGAGATCTAGCATTGAGGTCTGCTCCTATAATAAATGGCCTGGTGTGTTCTATTATCGGTTTCCATTCTTGGAGGGCTTCTGCCAAGTCTCCATATGGTCTAGCATACTGTGTACCTATTGTGATGTCTCCTTCCTGTGTTGTTAATGTTACAAATACTGCTGTTTCTGTGGGTGGTATTATATTAATGATTGTTGTTCCTGTAAGTACTATCCACGCTTCTTTGTCCCCTCAGGGGGTTTACCTTCTTTAGGTAAACACGGGTGTCATAATCCCGAGGTACCCCAGTGATCTGTCCTCTTCTTTCTTTTCATCTGTCTCCTACCCTTCTGCTTTTTCTTCCTTTTCTCCCTCAGTGTGGTTGCCTCGCAAGAGGTTGAGGGCTCCTCTGGAGTAGCTTCCGCCGCTCTGTTGCAATTAGCTACTCTTGAGGACTAAATCACCCACGTGTTTGCCGTGCGTGGAGACCCGTGTCCCTGGAAAGGAGGGTCCTGGTAATTGAGGCCCCAGAGACCAACACATTACTTTGGCCTCTGCTTCAGGTAAACGGGAGGTGTGTTGTGGTCCTCAGCACATCAATCGGCTTTATGGATCAAGCGATCGGTACATCTACTGGGTGACTCGTTAAGGGTGGAGGCCACTTCAGGGATGTACTGTGAGCGTATAGGACCTGGCTAGCACTGGTGCAGCTGGTCTGCATCCCCTTGTTGGACTCGGTGGTGGGTGGTGCGGTCAGGTCCCGAAATTTTATTTTATATTTATGGAGAAATCAAATTTTTCATCTCTCCCGCGGGAGCAACAGATTGATAAATCCGATGCAAAATACTTTGTTATTAAAAGGAAGGAGGGAACCTTTGAAAAGGTATCCCCCTTCCTAATTGAAAAAGAATATCGGGTAATATATGGGAAGTTAAAAGTGTACGAAAATTGAGATCTGGAGACTTGATGATTGAGGTTGCAAATGCAACTCAGGCTAATCAACTGTCCAACATGAAATTGTTAGGAAGTTTAGAGGTAACTGTGTCACCTCATGGGAGTTTAAATTTTTCTCGTGGTGTTATATCCGCAAAAGATTTGTTGAATACGCCGACGGATGAAATTCTTGAAAATCTAAATAATCAGAAGGTCTGTGAAGTTAGACGTATTACAGTCAGAAGAGATGGGAAGTTTATTGATACCAAACATCTCATTCTGACTTTTGCGTCCCCAGACCTTCCACAGCACATTAAAGCTGCTTATCTGAATTTACCCGTCCGGCCATATATTCCAAATCCGCTGCGATGCTTCCAATGCCAACGATTTGGACATTCGAGAAACACTTGCAGGGACCAACTTACTTGCGCACGTTGCGCTGAAGTTGGCCACGATAGTTCGACCTGCACCGCGAAGGAGAAATGTGTCAATTGTAAAGGAGACCATCCCTCCTACTCTCGAAGTTGTCCACAGTGGGCATTTGAGAAGGAAATCACCACGTTAAAAGTTACTACAAATTGTACATACCCTGAGGCTCGACGTCAAGTTACCTCACGTAGTCCAAAGCCTGGGTTAAGCTATGCAACCGTTACAAAAAAAGTCACCAGATCGATATGTACACAAACAGAACCTGTATCACTCCCCCTTGTTAGATTACCTCAAACATCAACATCAAAGCCAAAATCAACATCTACTTCAATAAGTAAAAGAAAAGCTCCTACGACTAAGTCAAGAATCACGAAGGCATATAAATTAAAATCTGCAAAGGAGGGTTCAAATCGACCCTCCATATCCACCCGTAGAGCCTTGTCCCTGGAGGCTGACGCTGTTTCCCTGCATCCCTCGGACGAAGACTTCTCGCTCGAGGAGATGTCGGATGACATGCCTTCCAGCTCCGGGAAAGGAGCTTTTCAAATTGAACAATAACTTCCTTTGTTTCTTGGAACTGCCATGGTTTGCGTTCTCATCATGATGACATCAAGTCCATAATTTCAGCCTACAACCCCGCATGTGTTGCACTTCAGGAAACATTCCTGAAGTCCAGCAATAACATTTCCATGCGTGGGTTTAGAAGCTTTAGAAAAGACTGTGGTGACGATGGTGCAGTGTCTGGAGGTGTTTGTATATTAACATCTAATACATTTCCCAGCACTGCCCATCCATTGAATACTACTCTACAGGCTGTTGCTGTGAGAATTCACACATCATGTTTGTTGACAGTCTGTAGTATATATTTACCACCACACGATGTCATCCGCCAAGAGGAACTCGATACATTAATAGAACAGCTGCCAACACCATTTCTACTGTTAGGTGACTTTAACGGCCATAGTTCTTTGTGGGGAAGTGATAATACTAATTCTCGCGGTCTGCAGATAGAGCGATTTATTTCAGATAACAGTCTCTGTCTGCTTAATACCGACGAGAAGACTTATTTCCATGTACCCACAAGAACATTTCATTCTCTCGATCTGGCCATTTGTTTACCATCTCTTCTGCCATTGTTAAATTTAAATGTAGGAAATGATCTGCACAACAGCGATCATTTTCCTCTCGTCATCTCCCAGACTGGAGGTAGTAGTGTAGGACAACGCCTAACTACTTACGTGTACAGTCGGGCAGATTGGACGTTATTTACACAATTGGCAGTTATTGACAACGAAATGGTTATGATCGAAAATATTGATGATGCCGTATGTAAAGTCACCGAAACAATTACTAATGCAGCTGATTCTTCAATACCTAAGAGTTCCCGTATACCACACAGGCGTTGCAAACCTTGGTGGAATGATGAATGTCAAAAAACCTATAAGAAACAGAGGAAGTTAAGGGGGTTATTTAGAAGATACCCCACAACGGAGAATCTTATCGCCTTTAAGAGAGCCAAAGCATTAGCTCGCAGAACTCGTCGCCGAAGTCAGAAGGAATCTTGGTCTCGCTATGTATCCTCAATTACTTTTTCCACATCCAGTAAACAGTTATGGAGAAAAGTAAAAGCAGCCAATGGAATATATAGGGAATTGTCTATTCCAATCTTAAATTCCGGAGCTGCTGTGTACTCTTCTCCAAAGGACATCGCTAACGTCCTTGGTGAAACCTTTGCTAGTGTCTCAAGCACAGACTCTTATAGTCCTTCGTTCTTAAGGGCAAAGAGTCTTGCTGAGCGAACACAAATTCGTTTCAACCATGGACAAGCTTTGCCTTACAACTGTGAATTTCGGATGTTGGAATTGAAGAGAGCATTACAGCAGGCCAATAATACCAGTCCAGGACCTGATGGAATCAGCTATCAAATGCTTCGTCATTTAAGTCCAGATTCCCTATCGAACTTATTAATTTTGTTCAATAGGATCTGGACAGAAAACACATTTCCATCACCTTGGAGCGAAGGAATAGTGATTCCAATCCTTAAGGCTGGTAAGGATCCTTCTGTTCCTTCGAGCTATCGACCAATAGGTCTGACGAGTTGCTTATGTAAGACTCTCGTACGTATGGTCAACGCCCGTCTCGGATATGTCTTAGAAATAAATAAATGTATTCATGTAAATCAGAGTGGCTTCCGTAAAGGAAGATCCACTCTTGATAATATTACTTACTTGGAAACCCAAATCCGCAACGCTTTTGTGCGGAGGAACCATCTGGTTTCCATTTTCTTTGACATCGAGAAGGCATATGACCGTACATGGCGATATGGAATTCTCCGTACATTATATGATTTTGGCTTTCGGGGTAATCTTCCGATATTCCTAAAAAATTTTCTACGCTCCCGTTTTTTTAAAGTACGTGTTGGAACAGTATATTCCAATACTTTTATTCAAGCCGAGGGTGTACCCCAAGGCTCTATTTTAAGTGTCACACTTTTTAACTTGTACATAAGTTGCATCCTTCATCAAATTTCACCTCCTGTATATGGCACGCTTTATGTTGATGACCTGCAAATTTCATGTGAGGGTTCTAACATGCGTTTAATTGAGAGACAACTACAAACAACTGTTAACAAACTTGCTGCATGGTGTGCTGAGAATGGCCACACATTATCTCCTAGTAAGAGTAATTGTATCCATTTTTGCAAGAAGACCAGCCTACATAATGATCCTACAATCTGCATAAATAATACACCTATCCCTGTTGTCAACGAGATAAAATTTCTGGGAATAACTTTTGACCGGAAGTTAAATTTTCTTCCGCATGTTCTTCATTTGCGGAAGAAGTGCGAGCGATCGCTTAATATCCTCAAGGTGCTTTCTAATACATCTTGGGGTGCTGATCGCACGGCACTACTTCGTGTCTACCAATCATTAATTTTATCTCGTATTGACTATGGGTGTGCTGTGTATGGATCTGCTAGGTCTTCCGTTCTACGCAGATTGGATACAATACATCACTCTGCTTTGAGAATATGCTCAGGCGCATTCCGCACATCACCCGTCCAGAGTCTATATGCAATCTGCCAACAACTGCCTTTAGACCTGAGACGAATGCAGCTGTCTCTCAATTATTATGCAAAAATCATGTCGGACCCTCATCATCCATTACGTTCCATGACTACTACACCTGCACTAATGAGGTTGTGTGACGCTCGTCCATACAGCATTCCACCTTTTGTCACACGAACAAAAGCTAGTCTTTCATTATCTGACCTATGTGGTGTCCGTTTTGTCAAAACGGACTATTTATCTCATCCACCTTGGTATGATCCACAGATCAAAATCATCAATCCTTTTGCTCGTTATAGAAAATCAGACACAGCAACTACTGTTTTCCAGCAGCTATATGCCTCACATCGCTGTCAGTACTCCACGTACACACCAGTTTTCACAGATGGATCAAAATCTGCAGGACATGTTGGATGTGCTGTAGTTATTGCAAACAAAACTCTTAGCTACAGCCTCCATCCGTCCTGTTCCATCTTCTCTGCTGAAGCAACTGCTTTATATCAAGCTCTTCAGCAGAAGAATACATGTGAAAGTCGTAAATACTGTATGTACACTGACAGTTTGAGTGTGTTGGAAGCTTTGCGGAACAGTAGTTTTGACTGCCATCCTGTTGTGTCTAGAATTTTCCGAGCATTGGATTCCCTTGCTGGCAAGGGATACGACATAATTCTCTGCTGGGTCCCAAGTCACGTAGGTCTTGATGGCAATGAGAGGGCTGATGCAGCTGCTAAATCTGCATCCGGCCCGTCTCTTCTATCCATTCCTTTGTTCGATGTGAAAAGGTATGTTAAAAATTTACAAAAGATCTTTGGCAGGAGTCATGGAACATGCAGGTCACTAATAAATTGCATGCCATATTTCCATACATCACCTCATTAACAGTTTTACCGATACGAAGTGCTGATGTAAGATTAATCCGCCTTCGTATCGGACACACACGTTTCACACATAGACATTTGTTTCTAAACGAATTAAATCCATGGTGTGAAACGTGTGATGAACCATTCACTGTTTATCATATTTTAATTTCATGCAAATATTTTAACCAATTTCGTTTACACTTTTTTAACTGTGATATTTTAACCCTATATGATTTACTTGGGGAACCACCCCACAGGAACCTATTTGCCTTTTTGAGGGCAATAGGTTTTATACATTATATTTAATTTACATTTCTTAAATTTTAAAAGTATATATATTTTGATTTTCCTTTTATATGTAATTTTATTTTAATATAAGTATACACTGATTTTTGTTTTTTAAAATTATAATGTTGCTTGGGTTTTCAAAGTAAATTAATAAATAAAATAAAAAATAAATAAAAAATAAAATAAAATATCTACTTCTAAACTTTATTCTTGGCGCAGCATGTCCGTTTTTGGACCTTGCGCCATAAAACCTAACCAACCAACCAACCAACCAACCAAAGGTCGGCATGGAGGTTGCATCATTTAATAATACGAGGTCGTTTCGAATGAGAAATTCCACGAGAGTTTCCCCTCGCTTAGTCCCCACTCTAGACGGACACTCGGGGTCTCACATATGATGCCTGGTGTTAAAGCCTCCTCCTATGAGAACTCTCCGATGGAACCGAATGATCTTATCGAGAGTCTCTAGAAAGCCGCCAATGTCTGCTTTTGGAGGAACATAAACCGACACTATCAGCAGCGATTGGTGCAGATCCTTAATCTCAACCGCTACGATATGAGCATCGACATATTTAGTCCAGACGCTGATTTTGGTGTTAGTGACGACAACTGCAGCCAACCCGTCGGCTGTGTGAGAGACCGACCATGAGTTAGGGAAGACCGCAATCTCGCCGTCCACCAAATACGGCTCCTGCAGGAGAAGGATGTCGGACGAACCCAGTTCCAACTCCTTTAGTATCTCCAAGGTTGCCGCTCTCGATCTTGCGAGATTAATCTGCAATATGCCATACTCTAGTTCGTTGGCCGTTTCAACCATAGTTTGTGCGAGAACGTAAGCGCTCACACTCTCGTTTATACTGGGGGCAACGTAGGTCTACCGCTTTGTGGCCTGTGTTGAGCTTCAGCTTGAATTGTTCGTTGGCCCTAACACAATTGGCACACTTGGTTTCCTTCTTGTCACACTCCTTGAAGGAGTGTGGCCCGCTACAGACAGTGCATATTTGCCCTTTTTCCGGGCACTTGGACAGCAGATGTCCAAATTTACAGCACTTGAAGCACCTTGTGGGTTCAAGGAATTACTTTACCCGGTGCTTTTGCCAGCCGCAGCTGACCTTACCCTTCTTTAGTAGGGACTTGAAAACAACTGGTGCGGTTTCAATGACCCAGTGTTTCTCCGAGCCCTTCCCGGTCAGTTTAAAGACCACCTTCATGTGGCCTTCCGGGAGCTCGTTCTGAGTTCTAAGTCCCTCAAGGACTTCGGCCTCTCCGTCCGTGCCCGGGAGGTCATATATAAGAACTCTGGGTAGCCGCCGTGTCGGCTCCCTTGCTTCCACCTTCTCACTCAGAACTTTTTGGACCTGTTCCCGCATGGTATGCAGGTCCTTCTCGTCTTTAAGCTCAATTACGACACCATTATTATTCAGGTTCTTTAACCCCTGAAACGATACCCCGAGTTTCCTCGGGTCAATCGCTTTTTAAGCTCCACCTTGACGTCATCCGACGTCATCTTGCAACCCTCCTTTGGGTACACTAAGAGAGCGCTGGACTGCACTCTCTTTTTCCCCTTAGTATTGGCCACCTCAGCGTAGGACCTGACTGGGCCCTTTCCTGGGTTGCCTTTTTGGAGGACTGGTTGCCTTGGTGTCTGAGCTTCAATGGCTTTCTTTCCGGGCGTTGCACCACCGCGCCCGGACTTCTTTCTTTTTCTTCCCTCTACTTTTCTCCATGGCTCATCCGGCGCAGTACTTGCGTCCTGCACCGTCACCGTTGGAGCTGCACTAGAGTCTGCACCTTACTCTTCAGTTTAGCAACTTGTCGTTACCATCTCGGGTTTCCTTGCGACCTTAAGTTTAGTCGGGGAAACCCCGGCAGCGGCACCTATGTGCTCGAATAACGCTTCGAGCACGCTGCCATCAACATTGAAACGTTCACAGAGTTTCAACAACTCGCACTGAAAAGTGCGTTTTTTCTTGCCCTTCTTTAAAGGGCTTTTAGCTTTGAATTTCATATTGACTTTATGATAAACGCTTTTATTTGGGCTATCATCAGTTGTGGCCATAATGAATAAAGGTTTGAGCAGGTGTTCGGCTCAGCTCCCAAATTAAATTGGTTTCTTCCAGTGGTCTTCCGCCAGGGCCGTCCCCGACACGGATCCACCACCCTTTCCAAGCTGCAATCCAGGGTAACCCGCAAGGCTTCCAGGGCGTCGAGCTGTCAATGCGAAAGTGAAAGTAGAGTGTGTGGTCTTGCTTAAATGCTAAGGCGGGAAAGTACCAATCCTGGGATCACAGGGTTAGTGCCCTGCCCTTGGTCAGTGGAAACCTCGTTGACCGTCGCAATACGGAAACGAGTAGTTGCGCGGCGAAGACGTAACTGTTTCTGGTCGTGCTTGCGAGAAACGACGCCGCTATGTCGAGCGGTCAGAAGAGCATATGGAAGGAGAGTGAGAGGCCTTCGAGAAATCCTCCCCATTCTGAAATTGACTGACTTGGCAGTCCGATGGAATGAGGGACCGTAGGATTGAGCCCCTACGTTGGTCCGACCTTCTGGAAGTATGTAATTCACGGCATGTTGGAGTAGGGCGGACTACATACTGGAAGCCTTGCGGGTTACCCTGGACTGCAGCGTGGAAAGGGTGGTGGAACCGTGTCGGGGACGGCCCAGGCGGAATTCCATTGGAAGGAACCAATTTAATTTGGGAGCTGAGCCGAACACCAGCTCAAACCTTTAATTCACTATGGAGACACCAGATAAGAGCCCAGACAAATGCGTTTATCATAAATCCAATGTGAAATTAAGTGCCAAAAGCCCTTTTAAAAAGGGCAAGAAAAAACGCACTTTTCAGTGCGAATTGTTGAAGTTGTGTGAACGCTTTAACATTGACGGCAGCGTGCTCGAAGCGCTGTTCGAGCACATAGGTGCAGCTGCCGGGTTTTCCCCAAGCAAGCTAAAGGCTGCGCGGAAACCTGAAAAGGTAACTACAGGTTGCCAAACAGATGAGCTAGGTGGAGACTCCGAAGTTGCCACTGAGGTGACGGTGCAGGATGCCAGTACTGCACCGGATGAACCGTGGCAGAGAGTAGAAGGAAGAAAGCGAAAGAAGTCCGGGCGAGGTGGTTCAACGCCCGGAAAGAAATCCAGTGAGGCTCCGATACAAAAGCAACCAGTCCTCCAGAAAGGCAACTCAGGAAAGGGCCCAGTCAGGTCCTACGCTGAGGTTGCCAATTCCAAGGGGAAAAGAGAGTGCAGTCCAGCGCTCTCTTAGTGTACCCAAAGGAGGGTTGCAAAATGACGTCAGATGACGTCAAGGCGGAGTTGAAAAAAGCGATAGACCCGAGGAAACTCGGGGTATCGGTTCAGGGCCTGAAGAACCTGAACAACAATGGGGTTGTAATAGAACTCAAGGACGTGAAGGACTTGCGCACCATGCAAGAACAGGTGCAAAAAGTATTGAGCGAAAAAGTTGAAGCAAGGGAGCCGACACGGCGGCTACCCAGAGTCCTTATATATGACCTCCCCGGCACGGACGGAGAGGCTGAAGTCCTTGAGGGACTTAGGACTCAGAACGAGCTCCCGGAAGGCCACATGAAAGTGGTCTTTAAACTGACCGGGAAGGGCTCTGAGAAGCACTGGGTGATTGAAACCGCACCAGTTGTTTTCAAGTCCCTACTAAAGAAGGGCAAGGTCAGCTGCGGCTGGCAAAAGCACCGGGTTAAGGAATTCCTTGAGCCCACAAGGTGCTTCAAGTGCTGTAAATTTGGACATCTGCAGTCCAAGTGCCCGGAAAAAGGGCAAATATGCACTGTCTGTAGCGGGCCACACTCCTTCAAGGAGTGTGACAAAAAGGAAACCAAGTGTGCCAATTGTGTTAGGGCCAACGAACAATTTAAGCTGAAGCTCAACACAGGCCACAAAGCGGTAGACTTACGTTGCCCCCAGTATAAACGAGAGTGTGAGCGATTACGTTCTCGCACAAACTATGGTTGAAACGGCCAACGAACTAGAGTATGGCATATTGCAGATTAATCTCGCAAGATCGAGAGCGGCAACCTTGGAGATATTAAAGGAGTTGGAACTGGGTTCGTCCGACATCCTTCTCCTGCAGGAGCCGTATTTGGTGGACGGCGAGATTGCGGTCTTTCCTAACTCATGGTCGGTCTCTCACACAGCCGACGGGTTGGCTGCAGTTGTCGTCACTAACACCAAACTCAGCGTCTGGACTAAATATGTCGATGCTCATATCGTAGCGGTTGAGATTAAGGATCTGCACCAATCGCTGCTGATAGTGTCGGTTTATGTTCCTCCAAAAGCAGACATTGGCGGCTTTCTAGAGACTCTCGACAAGATCATTCGGTTCCATCGGAGAGTTCTCATAGGAGGAGACTTTAACACCAGGCATCATATGTGGGACCCCGAGTGTCCGTCTAGAGTGGGGACTAAGCGAGGGGAAACTCTCGTGGAATTTCTCATTCGAAACGACCTCGTATTATTAAATGATGCAACCTCCATGCCGACCTTTGAGACTGTGAACGGAAGGAGCTGGATCGATCTGTCGGTGACGACGGGCGATCTGCAGTCGTCCTTCTCATCGTGGAAGGTGGTTGAGAATTGCGTGAGCGATCACAACTACATCTCCTTCAAACTAGTACCTAAGCTCTTAGAGAGCAAAAATTCGAGCAGATACAGACTAGGGAAATATCGCCTTTAGAGATTGGGCGCAGACTTTAATAAAGAAGTGCCCGATCTCAACGATAAGATCATACGAGCAAAAGAAGGCAAGGACCTAGATGAAGTGGTGGATGACATCACAAAGGTACTGCAGGAGATCTGCAATAGAAGGCTTCGGCCTCGTACTAGCACGACCGCTAGGAAGCAGGTTCCATGGTGGGATGATGAGTTGACGACGCTACGGAGCTTGACGCGAGCGTTGAGGAGAAGGTATCAGAAATGTGCCGACTCCGATGAGCGCAAGTTCAGGAAAACGCTGTACAATCGATCTGCGGCCCAGTACAAAAGACTCATACTGCAGAAAAAAGAGTCAAACTGGGACAAATTCTGCTTGACTGTAATGCGATCCAATGCGTGGTCGCTGCCATACAAACTAGCGGTTGGTAGCGCTGTTAAGAGCATCCCATTAAGTAGTGTCAGATTGGCCGACGGGACCCCGAGCTATAGCGAGGAGGAGACCGTCAAAACGATAGTCGCTGGACTTTTCCCGGTAGACGATAAGGACCAGGAATGTATGGAGCAAATAGGCATGAGGAGTAGAGCGGACTCCTACGACTGTGGAGATGACGACCGGCCATTCACGAGAGTGGAGATTAAGTCGGTTGTTAAATCCATGGCAAAGAAAAAGGCTCCGGGACTCGACCAAATCCCGGCCGAGGTGGTGCAGACAATCTTCGAGAGAAATCCCGGGATGTTTGTGATCCTCTTCAACAAATGTCTTTTTCTTAAGCATTTCCCAAGATCTTGGAAACATGCCAAACTGGTGTTATTTAAGAAACCGGGAAAGAACGCATCTGAGGCGCGTTCTTATAGGCCGATCTGTCTACTGTCCTGTTTAGGCAAAGTGCTGGACAAGCTCCTTACACAAAGGATTTATCATCACCTGGTGAAGACTCAGGCGCTTCACCCTGCCCAACACGGCTTCAGGCCGGGCAGTTCGTGCGACACGGCGCACATGTGTCTTCACGACACAATCAGATATTTCCAGGAGCAAGGAAAGTACGTGAGTCTAATTTCATTGGATGTCCAGGGGGCTTTTGACAGCGTGTGGAGACCAGGTGTTATGTTCCTCCTCGGTCAGGCACGATGTCCACATAATGTATATATGTTGGTGAAGTCCTATCTGGAAGACAGGAAAATAATATATAATGGCACGGGTGAAAACTTAGTTTTCGAATCCAGCAGAGGTGTACCGCAGGGGTCATGTAGTGGACCACTATTCTGGAACATTGTTGCAGACAGCGCATTGCGACTGGACATGCCGGATGATACGAGGTTGATAGCCTTCGCTGACATGTTGCTGGTCGCAGCTGGTGACTCAAGAGCAAAGCTCGAGGCAAATGCGGGAGTAGCCCTCAATACGATCAGCAAATGGGGGAAGACGTATAAGCTGGTATTCAACCCGAATAAAATGGTGGCCCTCACGGTCACCAGACGGCGCAAACTAAAGCGACCGCCTGTATTCAGATGGGACGGAACCTCCATAAAGTCTGTACAGGAGCTGAAATTCTTGGGCGTAAAATATGATGGCGCACTCACCTTCAATTCCCATTTAAAGGAGGTGAGGCAAAATATTGTGAATGTCACAATGGCACTCCAACGTACGGCGAGGGTTCTGTTCGGGCGCGAGCCTGGGCTACTCAAACGCCTCTATAGGAGTGGAACCGAAAGAATGGCTCTCTTCGGTGTAGGTGCTTGGGGACACAGATTGGAATGCAAGACCTTCTGTGATCACCTACAGAGTGTGCAAAGACCAGCACTAGTGGCAATTACTAGGTGTTACAGGACTGTTTCTACTGCTGCTGTGCAAGTCTTGGCGGGTGTCCTACCGCTAGACATTAAGGCAGGCATGGAATATGCAAAGCTTATGGTATTGGTAGAGCGCAGGCCACATATCTTTTACCCCTCAGGGGGTTTACCTTCTTTAGGTAAACACGGGTGTCACAATCCCGAGGTACCCTAGTGATCTGTCCTCTTCTTTCTTTTCTTCTCTCCTCTACTCTTCTGCTTTTTCTTCCTCTTCTCCCTCAGTGTGGTTGCCTCGTAAGAGGTTGAGGGCTCCCCTTGAGTAGCTTTCGCCGCTCTGTTGCTATTAGCTACTCTTGGGGACTAAATCACCCACGTGTTTGCCGTGCGTGGAGACCCGTGTCCCTGGAAAGGAGGGTCCTGGTAATTGAGGCCCCCAGAGACCAATACATTACTTTGGCCTCTGCTTCAGGTAAACGGGAGGTGTGTTGTGGTCCTCAGCACATCAATCGGCTTTATGGATCAAGCGATCGGTACATCTACTGGGTGACTCGTTAAGGGTGGAGGCCACTTCAGGGATGTACTGTGAGCGTATAGGACCTGGCTAGCACTGGTGCAGCTGGTCTGCATCCCCTTGTTGGACTCGGTGGTGGGTGGTGCCGTCAGGTCCCGAATATTCCATCTTAAATATGGAAACATTACTATTCTCATCTCTCCCACGGGAGCATACTTTTAAGTTAATAAAGGCAAGATTTTACATTGTGAAAAGGAAGGAGGGTACCTTTGATAATGTATCCCCTTTCCTAATTCAAAAAGGTATTAGTGGCAATATCGGAGAAGTAAAGAGCATTCGGAAACTTCGTTCTGGTGATTTGATGGTAGAAGTTACTTCAGAAACGCAAGCAAATCTCATAAGCGGCATGAACATGCTAGCTAACCTTGAGGTGTCCGTCGAACCTCATATGAACCTTAACTTCTCACGTGGTGTGGTATCCGCCAAGGATTTGCTAAATACGCCAACGGACGAGATCTTAGAAAATCTCATAGATCAAAAGGTCTGTGCTGTAAAACGCATCACTATCAGACGAGATGGGCAGTTTATTAATACTAAACATCTCGTACTGACATTTGCGACGCCAGACCTACCGCAGCATATTAAAGCTGCGTATATGCATCTATCCGTTAGGCCGTTCATTCCAAATCCTTTGCGTTGTTTCCAGTGCCAGAGATTTGGACACTCCAAAGCGGCTTGTCGGGGCAAACTGACTTGCGCTCGCTGCGCAGCAGTTGGCCACGACAGCTCGTCTTGTACTGCAAAGGAGAGGTGTGTCAACTGTAAAGGTGACCACCCCTCCTACGCTAGAAGTTGTCCTATCTGGATACTGGAAAAAGAGATCACAACCACTAAAGTTAAAAATAATTGTTCATACCCAGAGGCAAGACGTGCTGTCACAGCACGTACACCTCAAGCAGGAGTTAGCTATGCATCTGTCGCCGCCAAGGTCACCAGAACAGCTAGTACACAAACCGATGCTCTTTCACTTCCACTAGTCAAATTACCCCTTACATCTGATAAAAGCCAAAAATCAACCTCTACAACTATTCAACGTAGAAAAGCTCCGATGGCTAAGTCTAAAGCCATGAAGGCCTTAAAATTAAAATCTGCAAAAGAGGGCAAAATTAGGCCCTCTATATCCACCCGTAAAGCCTTAAACCTGGAGGCTGATGCTGTTTCCTTACATCCCTCGGACGAAGATTTATCGCTCGAGGAGATGTCGGATGACATGCCTTCCAGCTCCGGGAAAGGAGCTTTTCAAATTGAACAATAACTTCCTTTGTTTCTTGGAACTGCCATGGTTTGCGTTCTCATCATGATGACATCAAGTCCATAATTTCAGCCTACAACCCCGCATGTGTTGCACTTCAGGAAACATTCCTGAAGTCCAGCAATAACATTTCCATGCGTGGGTTTAGAAGCTTTAGAAAAGACTGTGGTGACGATGGTGCAGTGTCTGGAGGTGTTTGTATATTAACATCTAATACTTTTCCCAGCACTGCCCATCCATTGAATACTACTCTACAGGCTGTTGCTGTGAGAATTCACACATCATGTTTGTTGACAGTCTGTAGTTTGTATTTGCCACCACACGATGTCATCCGCCAAGAGGAACTCGATGCATTAATAGATCAGCTGCCAACACCATTTCTGTTGTTAGGTGACTTTAACGGCCATAGTTCTTTGTGGGGAAATGATGATACTAATTCTCGCGGTCGGCAGATAGAGCGGTTTATTTCAGATAATAGTCTCTGTCTGCTTAATACCGACGAGAAGACATATTTCCATGTACCCACAAGAACGTTTCATTCTCTCGATCTGGCCATTTGTTCACCATCTCTTCTGCCATTGTTTAATTTAACAGTAGGAAATGATCTTTTCAACAGCGATCATTTTCCTCTCGTCATCTCCCAGACTGGAGGTAGTAGTGTAGGACAACGCCTACCTACTTACGTGTACAGTCGGGCAGATTGGACATTATTTTCGCAATTGGCAGTTGTTGATGATGCAATGGTTATGATCGAAAATATTGCTATTGCCGTCAGTAAAGTCACTGAAACAATTAAGAATGCAGCTGATGCATCAATTCCTAAGAGTTCCTCTACACCACACAGGCGTTGCAAACCTTGGTGGAATGATGAATGTCAAAACACCTATAAGAAACAGAGGAAGTTATGGGGGCTATTCAGAAGATACCCCACAACGGAGAATCTTATCGCCTTTAAGAGAGCAAAAGCATTAGCTCGCAGTGCTCGTCGTCGAAGTCAGAAGGAATCCTGGTCTCGCTATATATCCTCAATTACTTCTTCCACATCCAGTAAACAGTTGTGGAGAAGAGTGAAAGCAGCCAATGGAATCTATAGAGAATTTTCTATTCCTATTTTGAAATCCGGAGCTGCTATATACTCTTCTCCTAAGGACATCGCTAACGTCCTTGGTGAAACCTTTGCTAGCGTCTCAAGCAACGACTCTTATAGTCCTTCGTTCTTAAGGACAAAGAGTCGTGCTGAGAGAACACCAATTCGTTTCAACCATGGACAAGCTTTGCCTTACAACTGTGAATTTCGGATGTTGGAATTGAAGAGAGCATTACAGCAGACCCATGATACTAGCCCAGGACCAGATGGAATCAGCTATCAAATGCTTCGTCATTTAAGTCCAGATTCCCTGTTGAACTTACTTTATCTATTCAATAGGATCTGGACTGAAAATAAATTTCCATCACTTTGGAGCGAAGCAATAGTGATTCCAATCCTTAAGGCTGGTAAGGATCCTTCTGTACCTTCAAGTTATCGACCAATAGCTCTGACGAGTTGCTTGTGTAAGACTCTCGAACGTATGGTCAATGCCCGCCTCACCTATGTCTTAGAAATAAATAAATATATCCATATCAATCAGAGTGGCTTCCGTAAAGGAAGGTCCACTCTTGATAATATTACATACTTGGAAACGCAGATCCGCAATGCTTTTGTGCGGAGGAATCATCTCGTTTCCATTTTCTTCGACATAGAGAAGGCTTATGACCGTACGTGGCGTTATGGAATTCTCCGTAGGATGTATGATTTTGGCTTTAGGGGTAATTTGCCGATATTTATACAAAACTTTTTACGCTCCCGTGGTTTTAAAGTTCGGATAGGAACATTTTATTCTGATCATTTTAATCAAGTTGAAGGTGTACCTCAAGGTTCTATATTGAGTGTCACCCTTTTTATCCTTCATATTAGTAGCATACTCCATAAATTATCACCTTCTGTTTATGGTACCTTGTATGTTGATGACTTGCAGATATCTTGTGAAGGGTCTAACATGAATTTAATTGAGAGACAATTACAAACATCTGTTAATAAAATTGCTGCATGGTGTGCTGAGAATGGCCATACACTTTCTCCTAGCAAGAGCAATTGTGTCCATTTCTGCAGGAAGACTAGCCTCCACAATGATCCCGTTATTCGTATAAACAACACACCCATACCAGTGGTCAGTGAGGTAAAATTCCTCGGAGTGATATTTGATCGTAAATTAACCTTTCTTCCGCATATACTATATCTGCGGAAGAAGTGCGAGCGATCGCTCAATATCCTCAAGGTGCTTTCAAATACATCTTGGGGTGCTGATCGCACGTCACTCCTCCGAGTTTACCAATCACTAATTTTATCTCGCATAGACTACGGTTGTGTTGTTTATGGATCCGCTAGGTCTTCTGTTTTACACAGATTGGACACTGTCCATCATTCTGCTCTGAGAATATGTTCGGGCGCATTCCGCACATCACCCGTCCAGAGTCTATATGCAATTTGCCAACAATTGCCCTTAGACCTGAGACGAATGCAGCAGTCTCTCAATTATTATGCTAAGATCATGTCTGACCCTCATCATCCATCACGTGCCATGATTCCTACATCTGCCCTTAAAAGACTCTATAATGCTCGTCCAAGGAGCATTCCACCTTTTCTCATTAGAATAAAATCTCATCTGATATTGTCTGACCTGCATGACGTTCGAATAACTGCAACAAATCGAACTTCACATCCACCCTGGTATGAGCCACAATGTAGAATAATCAATCCCTTTGCAGAATTCAAAAATCCGACACATCTCCTATTGTTTTCCATCAGCTCTATTCTTATCATCGCTGTCAGTTTGATTCTTATCAACCTATATTTACAGATGGTTCAAAATCTGCCGGACATGTTGGCTGTGGAGTTTATATTGATAATATTACTCTTAGTTACAGCCTTAACATGTCCTGCTCCATCTTCACTGCTGAAGCAACTGCTATACTAAGTGCGCTTCAGTATGTGGGTAGTAAAGAATCACATAAATTTTGTATTTACACTGACAGCATGAGTGTATTAGAAGCTGTGGAGAATATTAATGTCAACTTTCACCCTGTTGTGTCGGAGATTTTTTGCACATTAGACTCTCTGAAATGCAAGGGATTTGATATTATCATTTGTTGGATCCCAGGACATGTAGGTCTTGATGGTAACGAGAGGGCTGATGCAGCTGCAAAGTCTGCATCTACTCCACTTCAGCCTTCCGTTCCACTTTGTGATGCGAGAAAAGGTGTGAAAAGTTTTGTACATAAACTTTGGCAGGAATCATGGAGAATGCAAGTCAGCAACAAATTATATGCCATAACTCCATCTCTCATTTCATTTCCAGTTTTACCTTTACGGAGTGCGGATGTTAAATTAACCCGCCTTCGTATTGGACACACACGTTTCACTCATAAGCATTTATTCCTAAATGAATTAAAACCTTGGTGTGAAACGTGTGATGAACCATACACTGTGTTTCATATTTTAATTTCATGTTCTGATTTTAACCAACATCGTTTTAAATTTTTTAAGACTGATATTTTAACGATGCGGGATTTGCTGGGCGAACCTCCGCATCAAAATATTTTTGCTTTTTTGAGAAGCATTGATTTTATAAATTATATATAATTTTAAATCAAAGATTTTAAAATAAATACCTTTGACATTTTACAGATTTAGTTTAGCCTTTTATTTTAGATGTTTTAGGTATAATTTATTCTTTTATATGTTGGGTGTTTGTCTATTTATTATTTATGTTAATCTTATAAATAATAATTATATTTTTATCGGAATTTTAAAAGTTGATTGGTTTAAAAAAAAAAATAGAAAAAATAAAATAAATAAAATTCTGGCGCAGCTTGTCCTTATTTGGACCTTGTGCCATAAAACCCAACCAACCAACCAACCACATATCTTTTATGGGACAAACCTGCGGCCAGAAGATGTTGAGCAGAGGATCGACATCTTAAAGTGTCATCCAGCGGACAGGTGTAGTGTGCCTTTCGACAGTGAAAAGCCGACTGGTGAGGGTCTGGAAATATACACGGACGGATCCGGCATTGATGGTAAAATTGGTTTAGGGTTCACCATCTACTACTTTAGGCATGAGATTGTTACCTATGGGGCTAGACTCGATGACGATAACTCCGTCTTTCAGGCGGAAATGTCGGCGCTGGGAAAGGCTCTAGAATGGCTCAAAAGTAGTCAGGACAACAGCACTTGTCATATATACAGTGACTCGTTGTCCTCCCTTTACTCGCTGGCCGATCCGAATAACCATAACATCTTGGTTAATAAAGTCAAAGACTCTTATCGGGAGGTGATTTGCCGAAGGGAGGTATTCCTGCATTATGTACGTGCTCACGCAGGCACTTTCGGTAACGAAAGAGCCGATGAACTGGCCAAGGAGGCTGCGGACTTACCAGAGCCAACGCTGGACCTGTCACGACCAAGGTCACACCTCATCAAGGTGTTGCATAAAGAAGCACTGCGTGTATGGCACCAGAGATGGGAGAATGTAGGAGTAGGCCGCCAAACCTACAGACTCATTCCAACAGTGACTGAAAAGAGAGTCTTCGGTAATGCCATCATAGCCCAGATTGCGACTGGACATGGACGTGTACCGGAGTATCTTCATAAACGAGGGTACCCGATTAGTGAGTTATGTTGCTCATGCAATGTGGTGGGGGATTGCCTCCACTTCGTGCTGTCTTGTACCAGGACCTCGGAAGAAAGGAGCAAGCTGGTGTACGATAGCGAACGCTTGAGTACCATCTTGGACCGGCGCAATTGGTCGTTCCTTAAAAGGATCATGTCCATAGTGTCGGATGACATTCCACAGATGGAATACCAGCGAGCCACTGACGATGGTCCGGTCGAGAACTGGGAAATAGAGGAATAGTATAGGAATTGACGGTTGGAAATTGTTCTAAAAGGAGAGAGTTCAAAGATATCTTATCATATGAGAGAGTTCAAACAAATCTTACGAGAGAGTTCTATTTTGCCATGTAAAGTGAGTGGGTGCCGACGAGTTTACTCGTCTCATCAAGGTATGGTTCGCTGGCTCGTCTACCGAGGCAGGTGGCGGCTGCCGGGTGGTAGACTGGAGTCGATACTTTTCGGGTGTCTTGGTACTTGAAATTAGTTATAGAAGCCTCGGCTTCTGGCACTAAGCCTCGACCACTCGATCTCCTTCTGTCCCTTCTGTCTGTCGGGCCCGGAAAGCAGAGCTGTTCCAATTGCCGCGTTCCGAGCAGACGGGTCATTACTCTGACTGGCCGATGTTCTGGACTGTCATCTAGAGTCTCTGTGTTCGCTTCCGGATCAAACCAGACAAGCCACTCCCTCAACCTAATGCGTAAGCGCCACTTCCCACGTTTATTTAAGAATTTTGTTGCACATCATAAAGCCCGATCGCGAGGTGAGGGTCACGCAGTGAGCGTCACCTTTCCATGTGCGGGCTGGGGAGGGAGTGCCCTCATGGGGGACTTTGTGGGAAGGTGAGCCGTATTTACGCAAGTCTAGAGGGAAACCATGAAAACCTCTAGAACCCACCCCGAGTTGACAAGCAACTCTGCTGCGGTTACAGAGAGAGCTGCAGCACGCTCTAGGTCTTGAATCAAGGTGGTTGATGACGTCACTGGAATTAAAGTTCAAATCAGTGATTGCATCCATGGTCACTAGATTGGTGGTTTTAGTCGCGGTTGACTAAGTCGATGTGTAGTAGAAAAGTTCGTACTATCACAGACGTTGTCAGTTTCGCTATTCAAAGTTGTCACATTTGGGCATTGACCGTCTGAGAAACCACTTGTGTGGCCGGCCAATGTCCGATTTGCACTGTAATCAAGTGTCTCTGGAAAGCACAAAAGCCTTGGCTTGCACTGCACTAAAGTTCGTGAAGACACAACCGCGGTCTCTGTAGACTTCCAGGCACATTTGTTGTCACTATAGTGGGTGGTGGCCAAGAGTCCTCAATCTGAATTGTTGTTGAAGCTGTGTTGAAGAATCCTGTCGATTGGGCTCCTTTGCCTGGTCACATCCGGTGGTATGTCCAATGCTCTACTGCTTGGTAGAGGGGTTCCTCAGTAAGGTGAGGCATGCCTGATCCTCAAGATGGTGAGGGCTGCCAATTTGATTTGTTTGTGTTTGTGTAGACCCTGGAATCCTCAATAAGGTGAGGCCTGCCTTGTTGTTTGTGGGTGTTGTAGTGTATGAGTAGCACAGGGGAAACCTTAATCATTGTTCGCATCGACTGCTACTGGTTTAATGATTTCTAATTTCTTAACTATTTGTATGAGTTTATTTTGCGCTATTTTATTATTTAAGATTAAATCGCTCCACGCTGGTATATTCGCATCCGTTGGCCTATTGAGGTGCAATGTTGATGTCAGCGGGCAATCAAACGCGTAGTGTTGTGGGTTGCCTTCTTCACCACAAATGCAGTCTCCTGTCGTGGCCTTGCCCAACCTGTGAACAAAGGTTGGGAATTGACCGTGTCCTGTGAAAAATTGGGCTAATTGTTGCTGGCCCACTAGTCGCTTTGTGTTCACTTTAGGGAAGAAGGTATGTGTGTACCTACCCGTGTCTGCTGTGTCCCATTCTTCTTGCCATTTATCAAGAATTACGTTTAAAACTGTCTTCTTTAGGTGCGACTGCGGTAGCTTAATAGTGTTCTCCTGTGACAATTGTGTGGCCCTTTTAGCTGCTTGGTCTGCCTCTTCGTTGCCTATTATTCCTGTGTGTGATGGCACCCAGTATAGTTTAATTGTATGTGTTGTTGCTAACTCAATTAGTAACCTTTGTGTGTTCTGAATGAATTTATTTCTCTGTTTGTGTTTTGCTAAAGCGTACAGACTTGAGAGACTGTCCGTTAGCAGATGCGCGGTAACTGGGTTTTTACCTATTAACCATGTGAGTGCTTTGTTTATGGCCAGAATTTCAGCTTGAAACACCGAGTTGTTTCTGTTCATTGGCAAGAGGATAGTATCCAAAAGTTGTGAGTTATTGTAGACGCAGATTGCCGCACCGACACCATCATCTGTCTTTGAGCCGTCTGTGAATTTGTTAATTTGTGGTGAAAATGTGAATTCTATTGGTGGTAAGAAAATGTGTTTAATCAATGTTTTATCAGCTGGGTGGATTGGGTTTATTGCAGCTTTGGTTTGATACTCATCTGTTTTAAGCATAAGTGTTCCTACTTGAGTATCCTCATTGTTTCTGAGTACGTTTGCCACGATCGCTACTCTTAGAACCTGGAGATGAAGTGGTATCACACCCGCTAGGACGTTAAGCGCTGCTGTTGATGTTTTGTAGGCCCTTGTTATTCTGAGAAGGAATGGCCGTTGAACTGTTTGTAGTTTTTGTGTGGCTTGTTTGCCTAATGATGTTCCCCAGACCGATGAGGCGTAAGTGAAAATTCTCTCTGCTACCGTGTGATACCATGTTTTTAGAAGCTTAGAGTTAATTCCCCAGGCTCTCGGCGCTACTCTAATTAGATGACCATGTGCTGTGATTGCTTTTTGTCTGAGTGTGTTGATGTGTGCGAGCCAATTCAGATTTTGGTCTAACGTCACACCTAGGTATTTTAGTGTTTTAACTGCTTTGAGTGATGTGCCTGCTATCCTAATAATTGGTTCTCTTTGTAATTTATGTGGTTTGGCAAACGTAATTAAGTTGCATTTATTGACTGAAATAGTTAAGTTGTGTGCAGTGCACCAAGATTGAAATGAGGTGACTGCTGTCTGTCCTATTGTTTCTATTAGTTTACGTGTTTTCCCTTTAACGCTAATTAGGAAGTCATCAGCAAAAGCTGTTAAGTTGACTTCTGGTGGTGTTGTCTGTTTTAAGAAATCATTTGCTATAATTGTCCATAGAATGGGACCTAAGCATGAGCCTTGTGGGCAGCCCTTGTAAATCTTTTGTGTGGCCGAACCTGTGCCCCAGTCGTATTGTACTGTTCTGTTTATAAGGTACGTGTTAATTAGTTTGGTGATTGTTGGTGGGCATTCTAAGTCAATTAACTTTGTGTTAATGTCCTGCCAGTGAACAGAGTCGAAAGCGCCTTTAATGTCAACTGAGATTAGTAAAGTGTAAAGTTTATTTTCCCAGTTGCTTCTAATTTCTTTAGTTACTTCCTTGAGTGCCATTTCGCAGGACCTACCTTGTCTGAAACCGTATTGCCTATTGTTTAATTTGTGTTCTGTCTCAAGGAAGTGTGTTAATCTTTGACAAATGATTTTTTCTAGGATTTTGCCTAACGTTGGAAGGAGGCAGATTGGTCGATATGACTCCGGGAGTGTTGGATCTTTGCCATTTTTGGCGAAGTAGACTACTTTTGCTGTTCTTAGTGGTGTTGGAAAGTGTTGGAGTTTAAAACATTGCTTTGCCCATTTTAATAATTGTGGTGTCGCGTCGACGACTCTCCTCCAAATGAGGTAATCAAGATCGTCTGGTCCCCCTCAGGGGGTTTACCTTCTTTAGGTAAACACGGGTGTCACAATCCCGAGGTACCCTAGTGATCTGTCCTCTTCTTTCTCTTCTTCTCTCCTCTACTCTTCTGCTTTTTCTTCCTCTTCTCCCTCAGTGTGGTTGCCTCGCAAGAGGTTGAGGGCTCCCCTTGAGTAGCTTTCGCCGCTCTGTTGCTATTAGCTTCTCTTGGGGACTAAATCACCCACGTGTTTGCCGTGCGTGGAGACCCGTGTCCCTGGAAAGGAGGGTCCTGGTAATTGAGGCCCCCAGAGACCAACACATTACTTTGGCCTCTGCTTCAGGTAAACGGGAGATGTGTTGTGGTCCTCAGCACATCAATCGGCTTTATGGATCAAGCGATCGGTACATCTACTGGGTGACTCGTTAAGGGTGGAGGCCACTTCAGGGATGTACTGTGAGCGTATAGGACTTGGCTAGCACTGGTGCAGCTGGTCTGCATCCCCTTGTTGGACTCGGTGGTGGGTGGTGCGGTCAGGTCCCGAAATTTTAATCTTCTTAAATGGAGAATAAAAATCAAACTTTTCTCCCGCGGGAGCAGCAACTTGAACAACTTAAACCAAAATATTTTGTTATCAAGAGGAAGGAGGGAAATTTCACAACTGTGTCTCCTTTCCTCATAGCAAAAGGAATATCGGGAATAGTTGGGGAAGTTAAAAAAGTTCAGAAGATGCGCTCTGGTGACTTGCTTGTAGAGGCTGCATCAGACTCACAAGCAGCCATCCTGGCCAGTATGAAATCTTTGGCTAACATGGAAGTGACTGTCTCACCTCACGGAAACCTTAATTTCTCTTATGGCGTGATTTCCGCAAGGGATTTGTTATACTCGCCGACGGAGGAGATTCTGGATAACTTACAGGATCAGAAGGTCTGCGGCGTTCGACGCATTACAGTCAGACGGGAAGGTAACATTATTGATACCAAACACCTCGTCTTGACTTTTGCGACGCCAGACCTTCCGCAGTATGTAAAAGCTGCGTACATGAATTTACCCGTCAGGCCTTATATCCCAAATCCCTTGCGATGTTTTCAATGTCAGCGTTTCGGACACTCGAGAAACGCTTGCAGAGGCAAAATCACCTGTGCTCGCTGCGCGGTGATTGGCCACGATAGTTCGAACTGCAATGCGAAGGAGAGGTGTGTCAACTGTCACGGTGACCATCCCTCCTATTCTCGAAGTTGTCCTCAATACCTGATTGAAAAAGAAATTACTGCAATTAAGGTCAACCAAAAGTGTTCCTATCCGGAGGCGAGACGATTGGTCACTTCCCGCACTCCCCAGACTGGAGTCAGTTATGCCACAGCTGCCAGAAAAGTCACCAAAACGAGCAGCACACAAACTGAGCCAATTTTGGTTTCCCCAGTAAAATTACCCCAAGTATCAGAAAAGCCTAAATTCAAAAAATCTCCTACATTTTCAAAAAAGCTCCTTTTGCAAAATCAAAGGCAGAAAAAGCTTTAAAATTGAGAAAAGCAAAAGCATCTATTTCCACCCATAATGCTTTCTCATGCCTGGAGACTGACGCGGTTTCTCTATTTCCCTCGGACGATGATGGATCGTTCGAGGATATGACAGAAGACCCGCCTTCCAGCTCCAGTAAAGGAGCTTTTAAAACTAAACAATAACTTCCTTTGTATCTTGGAACTGCCATGGTTTGCGATCACATTTTGATGACATCAAGTCTCTCATAACAACTTATAACCCCGCATGTGTTGCACTCCAGGAAACTTTCCTGAAGTCAATTAATAACATTACTATGCGAGGGTTTAAATGCTTTAGAAGAGACTGTGGTGATGATGGTGCAGTGTCTGGTGGTGTTTGTATTTTAACATCAAATAATTTCCCCAGCGCTGTCCATCCATTGAATACTACTCTACAGGCTGTAGCTGTGAAAATCCACACTTCATGCTTAATTACAGTCTGTAGTTTATATTTACCACCACACGATGTCATCCGCCAAGAGGAACTCGATGCATTAATAGATCAGCTGCCTACACCATTTCTGTTGTTAGGTGACTTTAACGGCCATAGTTCTTTGTGGGGAAATGATGATACTAATTCTCGCGGTCGGCAGATAGAGCGGTTTATTTCAGATAATAGTCTCTGTCTTCTTAATACCGACGAGAAGACATATTTCCATGTACCCACAAGAACATTTCATTCTCTCGATCTAGCCATTTGTTCTCCATCTCTTCTGCCATTGTTAAATCTAATAGTAGGAAATGATCTGCACAACAGCGATCATTTTCCTCTCGTCATCTCCCAGACTGGAGGTAGTAGTGTAAGACAACGCTTACCTACTTACGTGTACAGTCGGGCAGATTGGACGTTATTTACACAATTGGCAGTTGTTGATGATAAAATGGTTTCGATCGAAGATATTGATATTGCCGTTTTTGAAGTCACACAAACAATTAAGAATGCAGCTGATGCATCAATACCAAAGAGTTCACCTATACCACATAGGCGCTGCAAACCTTGGTGGAATGATGAATGTCAAAACACCTATAAGAAACAGAGGAAGTTATGGGGGCTTTTCAGAAGATACCCCACAACGGAGAATCTTATCGCCTTTAAGAGAGCAAAAGCATTAGCTCGCAGAGCTCGTCGTCGAAGTCAGAAGGAATCCTGGTCTCGCTATGTATCCTCAATTACTTCTTCCACATCCAGTAAACAGTTGTGGAGAAGAGTGAAAGCAGCCAATGGAATCTATAGAAAATTTTCTATTCCTATTTTGAAATCCGGAGCTGCTATATACTCTTCTCCTAAGGACATCGCTAACGTCCTTGGTAAAACCTTTGCTAGCGTCTCAAGCAACGACTCTTATAGTCCTTCGTTCTTAAGGACAAAGAGTCGTGCTGAGAGAACACCAATTCGTTTCAACCATGGACAAGCTTTGCCTTACAACTGTGAATTTCGGATGTTGGAATTGAAGAGAGCATTACAGCAGGCCAATAATACCAGTCCAGGACCTGATGGAATCAGCTATCAAATGCTTCGTCATTTAAGTCCAGATTCCCTGTTGAACTTACTTTATCTATTCAATAGGATCTGGACTGAAAATAAATTTCCATCACTTTGGAGCGATGCAATAGTGATTCCAATCCTTAAGGCTGGTAAGGATCCTTCTGTTCCTTCAAGTTATCGACCAATAGCTCTGACGAGTTGCTTGTGTAAGACTCTCGAACGTATGGTCAATGCCCGCCTCACCTATGTCTTAGAAATAAATAAATATATCCATATCAATAAGAGTGGCTTCCGTAAAGGAAGGTCCACTCTTGATAATATTACATACTTGGAAACGCAGATCCGCAATGCATTTGTGCGGAGGAATCATCTCGTTTCCATTTTCTTCGACATAGAGAAGGCTTATGACCGTACGTGGCGTTATGGAATTCTCCGTAGGATGTATGATTTTGGCTTTAGAGGTAATTTGCCGATATTTATACAAAACTTTTTACGCTCCCGTGGTTTTAAAGTTCGTATTGGTTCAACCTTTTCCAATACTTTTAACCAACCTGAAGGTGTTCCTCAGGGAAGTATTTTAAGTGTCACCCTTTTTAATCTTCATATCAGTAGCATACTTCATCAACTTTCACCTCATGTGCATGGTACCTTATACGTTGATGACCTGCAAATATCTTGTGAAGGGTCTAACATGAATTTAATTGAGAGACAATTACAAACATCTGTTAATAAAATTGCTGCATGGTGTGCTGAGAATGGCCATACACTATCTCCTAGCAAGAGCAATTGTGTCCATTTCTGCAGGAAGACTAGCCTCCACAATGATCCCGTCATTCGTATAAACAACACACCTATACCAGTAGTCAGTGAGGTAAAATTCCTCGGAGTGATATTTGACCGTAAATTAACCTTTCTTCCGCATATATTATATTTGCGGAAGAAGTGCGAGCGATCGCTCAATATCCTCAAGGTGCTTTCAAATACATCTTGGGGTGCTGATCGCACGTCACTCCTCCGAGTTTACCAATCACTTATTTTATCCCGCATAGACTACGGTTGTGTTGTTTACGGATCCGCTAGGTCTTCAGTTTTACGCAGACTGGACACAGTTCATCACTCTGCTTTGAGGGTATGCTCTGGGGCCTTCCGCACATCACCCGTCCAGAGTCTATACGTGATTTGCCATCAATTACCGTTAGACCTGAGACGTATGCAGCAGTCTCTCAGTTATTATGTTAAGATCATGTCGACCCCTGACTATCTACTACATTCCATGATACCTAATGCCTCAATTAAAAGACTATATGATGCTCGTCCAATGAGCATCCCACCTTTACTCACAAGAGCCAAATCACATCTCTGGCTCACAGACCTATGTGATGTTCGGATAGAGTCAATTAATCAATTTCTCTATCCTCCTTGGTATGAACCAACAAATACTTTTATAAATACCTTTGCTCAGTTTAAAAAATCCGACACAACACCTATTGTTTTTCAGCAGCTATACTTTTCTCATCGCTGTCAGTATCAATCATATAAACCTGTATTCACAGATGGTTCTAAAACAGCAGGACATGTGGGCTGTGGAATTTTTATTAATAATACAGATTTTAATTCCAGCCTACATCCATCCTGCTCCATCTTTACTGCTGAAGCAACCGCAATCTACTACGCGCTTCAGCATGTGAATACAGACGATTATCATCAATATTGTAAACTCCTGTTTGTGAAAATTGCAACACCATGAAGGAAGCATCATAGTTGAATGAAATTTAATACACAGTTGAGTGGTAATGATACAAATAAATGATTACATTTTCAAACCAAATAAACAATAATAAGAGATAGAAATTAGTATTTTGTGTGGCCACCACGCGCCGCAATAAGAGCTGCTACACGGCGCGGCATGGAGTGAAACAAATTTTGAATATCTGCCTGCGGAGGAGTGTTCCATATTGTTTGTATGCGCAACCAAAGTTCGTCTGTCGAAGCAACAGGACGAGGATCACGAGCGAGACGCCGCCCAACGATATCCCACACATGTTCAATCGGTGACATATCCGGCGAATACGCAGGTCAAGGAAGAAGCTGTACCTGCTGCGAATCAAGGTAGGTTATGACAGTCCTGGCGACATGTGGACGGGCATTATCCTGCTGGAATACAGCCCCTGGCAATCCTTGCAGGAAGGGAATAGCTTGGGGCTGTAAAACTTCGTTTATGTATCGGGTACTGTTCAAATTGCCCTCAATTCGTAGCAATTGTGATCGTCCATGATATGCTATGGCACCCTAGACCATAACTCCGGGGGTTCGTCCACTGTGGCGTTCGATAATGCACTCCGGGATGTTCCGTTCACCGGCATAGCGCCTGACACGAATTCGGCCATCATGGTGCCACATATTGAAGCGGGATTCGTCAGAAAAGACGACCTGCTGCCAATCAGCACGCCAGCTCCTATGGACATTGGCCCATTGTAGCCGCAGACGGCGATGGTTTTGTGTGAGAGGAATCCTGTATAAGGGAACCCTTGCGCGCAGCCCACGCTGCAGCAGACGTCTCCGAATTGATGAAGCACACAATGACACACCTGTAGCTGTTGACCACTGTGCTGCCAATTGTCTGGAAGAAGCTGTGCGGTCCGTCAGCGCCATACGCACCAGGTGTCTGTCATCGCGAGCTGACGTCACATTCCGGGGTCCACTCCCGGATTTCCGAGCTGTCCGACCCTCGTCCGTCCACAGCTTCCAAACACGCATGATTGTGCTTCTGTTACGCTGCACACGAGCGGCTACTGCACCATGAGATAATCCAGCTTCACGAAGGCCGACGATTCTGCCCCGTTCAAACTCCGAAATTTGCTCAAATTTCGCTCTCTTTCGTCGAAGAGGCATAGTAAAGATTCAGTTAACGTTTACCACTAGCATATAACCACCGATAATCATACACGCCTCGAAACAGCCGTCTATTTATATTCGGTTCGATCCGCCGTTCGGGGGCGTTGCACACCATACGCATGCGCTACCGGTCTGCAATTCTAATCATTTGCATATCATGCCCTACTTTACATTTCCTGAAAATTTCAGCTCACTCACGTATGTCCTTCGTGGTGTTGCAATTTTCACAAACAGGAGTTTATATATACTGACAGCATGAGTATTATTGAAGCCTTGAAAAACAATAGTGTTATCTGTCATCCTGTTGTGTCGAGAGTTTTTAAAGCATTGGATTCCCTTGTTGGCAAGGGAAAAGAAATTGTATTTTGTTGGATACCAAGCCACATGGGTCTTGAAGGAAATGAGAGAGCAGATGCAGCTGCAAAGGCTGCATCAGATCCAATATTACCATCCGTTCCTCTCTCAGATGTGAGAAAGGCTATAAAAAGTTTTATATATGGTCTTTGGCAGGAATCATGGAACTTGCAGGTCGTCAACAAATTACATACCATTTTCCCATACCTCACTTCATTATCAGTTTTACCGTTACGAAGTGCTGATGTTAGATTAACTCGCCTTCGTATCGGACACACACGTTTCACACACAAACATTTATTTTTAAATGAACTAAATCCATGGTGTGAAACGTGTGATGAACCATTTACTATTTATCACATTTTAATCTCATGTTCCACTTTTAACGTCTACCGTTTTAAATTTTTTAAAACAAACCTTTTAACTATGTTTGATTTACTGGGGGAGCCACCCCTCGGAAATCTATTTGCATATTTAAGAGCAATAGGTTTTCTAAATTTTATATAATTTCTAAATTTATATTTATACATTTTAAAATTTATATATATTTGATTTATTTTATTTTATATTCTATTATTTATGGATTTTAAAATAATTTATACACTAATTTTTGTTTTTTAAAATTTTAATGTTGCTTGGGTTTTCAAAAGAAATACATATTTATTAATAAAAAATATTTAAATAATAATATGTAAAATATATTCTTCGAATATTTATTCTTGGCGCAGCATGTCCATCTTTGGACCTTGCGCCATAAAACCCAACCAACCAACCAACCAACCAAGATCGTCTGGTCCCGGTGCCTTATTTGTATTGAATGAGTATGTGGCGTTTCTCACCTCCTCTTTTGTTGGTAATTTTATGTCCTCTGTGCTGTTCACTGGTGTTTGTGGCTGAAAGGGCACTGGTTGACTTGGAAAGTGGTGTTCTGTGACTTTAGCCATTGCTGCTTTTTTATTGGGTGCTACGTTACCATCCCAGCTGATTCTCAGTTCTGTTTGTTTAAAAATTTTGTTGTGGGCTATTTTAAAGCCCGTTCCGAATGTTTCTGATTGATTTGTACAGAAGTTTTTCCAAGCTTTTGCTTTCGCATTAAGTAAAGCTTTGTTGTATTTGGAGCGTTCTTTGCTGAACGTAATTCTCCATCTTTGTTTGTCTTCTTCTTCGCTTGTTTTAAATCTACGTTGAAGTGCCCTAACCTTGTTCGCTGAGTCGCTAAATCTTTTGTCCACCATTTAAGTTGCGCTATATGATTATTTTTCTTAGTTTTATAGATTGTTTTTGTCGCTTTTTGTACTGTCTCTATTAGTTCAGCGGTTAGTTTATCTAATGTTTCTGCGTTGTTAATTTTATTAATCTTATGCATTAGTCTACTAGTGTTTTTTAGGATTAATCTTTTGAATTTGTCATGGTTGCCAAACTTAGTTTTAAAGCGAGTGTTTACTATCTTTGGTTTATTGTAGTCTAAGTCAAATCTAATGTAGTTATGGTCACTCGCCGTGTAGGTATCCTCAACTCTCCATCCTGTGATGATGTTAAGCGCTGCGCTGTTTGCTATTGTGAAATCTGGGTTCCCCTGTGCTTGTGTAGTGCGGAACGTTGGTATATTGTCTATTATGTTTGCTCTGTGTAGGTCGTTCTCTATTAGATAATCTATTAGTGTTGTTCCTCTGTCGTCCTCGAAATTATAACCCCAGAGTTGTGACATTGCATTGATATCGGCTCCTAAGATAAATGGTCTGTTGTGATCTATAAGGTGTGTCCATTCTTGGAGGGCTTCCGCCAAGTCTCCATATGGTCTTGCGTATTGTGTCCCTATCGTGAAGTCGCCTTCGTGTGTTGTTATTGTTGTGAATACCGATGTTTCCGTTGGTGGTAGTAGGTTAAGTATTGTCGAGCCAGTGACTACTAACCACGCTTCTTTGTTTTTCGAGTGATTGTACGTCCAGTTTATTGGGAAACCGTACAGCTTTCCATTTCCAACGTATGGGTCCTGTAACAAGGCCACGTCTACATTATTGTCCCTTATGTAAATTGCTGCTATTGATGTAGCCGCTCTACTGTTGTGTAGATTTATTTGCAAGATCCGCATTTTGTATGTGTCGTTTCTTCCCTTAGGTTTGGTGTAAGCGATCTAGATGGAATTGTGACTGTAAAAGAAAGTTAAACCTGCAAGCAAAACAATTGGAATTAAGTTGTTAACGTAAAGAATGCCAACCTTTTTGCTGTAACCGGCCAAAATTCTTCTTCCTCGCTTGAACCTGTGGGAAGAGAGTTATTGGTGCTGTTTTGTGTTTTTGTGTCTTATGGTCTGCGTGTTGGTCTTTGTGTAGTGGTAGTGTTGTGACATATTATGTATCTATAAAAGCTACATGTTGTTGATGATGCAGGGTGGTTGGTGTTGTATTTGGTACCATTATAATAGTTAGACTTTGCACAATTGATGCATGTGTGTTGTTCTGTGTGTGGTAGTCTGCAGTCTTGTGTCCTGTGTCGTCCACTGCATTTTCCGCAATAATCTCTGTTGTGGCATTGCGCAGTGGTATGGCCGAATTCCTGGCATTTAAAGCAGCGTCTTATATTCCTAAAGATTTCAATCTTTGAGGTATTGAACCCAAAGTTGATAAAACGTTGTTTGGCCAGTAAGTAGGCCGACCTCCTTGTAGTTTCTACTACCATGTGCTGCAAGTTGGTGCTTGTTCTATGTGATTTAATCTCTGTTATCGTGATAGGAAACTGTGACTGGTTTGTGTTTAGTTCGTGGTGAAGCCTATCTATCATAGCAGTGTCATCAACCTGTGTTGGGACATTAAAAATTATTATTCTTTGTTTTGGTGTGTCCTCTATGTTAAACTTATTTTGTTCTAGTGTTTGTTGTAATGTTTGTTTTTCACTAGTGTTATGACATTTAATAAGTACTCTGTTGTTTTTAACGTGTATTTTCTGTGGGTTTACAGGTGCTTGTATTTTCTGAAGTGAATGTAAAAGTGTTTTAGGTGTGGTGTTCTTTGTGGGTCTTATTGCAATTGTGCTTGGTGGTGTTGGCTGCTTTCTGGCACAGTCCGCATAGGAAAGTCCTGGAGTTGCGGTTTTGTTGTTAGCCTGCGCAGTCATAATTGGTGCATGTATTTGCTATATTTTATTTTGTGTTTCTGTTACTGTGGCCTCGATCTTTTCTAGCTTGTCATACAGCAATTCAACCCGACTTACTATGTGTTCCTCATACGGTCTTATAGTGTCTTTGCCGTCTCTTGTGTCCTTGACCCGTAAAACTGATCTACCTATTGTGGGGGTCAGTGGGTTTTGAGGAGAGGTGGGTCTGGTGCGGGCTTTAAGTTCGTTGAGTGTGTCTGTGTAAATATCACTGATGCGCTCTAATAGCTCATCAGCGGTGTCTCGATCTGACTGCTTCAGACAGTATTTACTGCCTGACTTTCCATGTATGATCTTTGCCAGCTTCTGCAGAATGTCTTTGGGACTATCCTCAATCTGTGGCCTAAGTGTAGTGTTACTTTCTGTGTTCTCAATGTGATCATTATCTGTCTGTGTGTTAGTTGATTGTGTTTGTGATTGTGTTGGTGTGGTAACTGTTTCTGTTTGTGTTTGTATGGTGTTTGTCATTGTGTAATAATACAGTGTTACAGTAAAGAGATACAATAGTAATAAAAATACAAGTGAAAGACTTTAGAAAAGAAAAGAATCAGATCAGTAAAGTGACCCAGACGCTATACCTTCCTCCTTCCCGCAGTGTCAGCATTTTCCCATTTTGGGAATAATTTATTGATGGTTAGCTTAGTGTGATTATGGATCGGAGACTGAGTTTAAGTGGTATTAATATAGTTTAATTAGCTCAATATAAATTAAAAAATTTTTTTTAACAAAATTGGAATAGTTTAAGCATAGTATACTATATACAAGATTGGTACTTGCCCGTCTTAGCATTTAAGCAAGACCACACACTCTACTTCCACTTTCGCATTGACAGCTCGACGCCGCCCTCAATCTTGTATTTGCCCATTTTTGTGCGGTGTATTTGACCCATGCCACATTACACAATACGCACCATTCACACTCGTTCAAGATATATATTTACAGAAACTAAAGAGCACACATACTATTTCTAACGCGGGGGACTTCCGCATTAGAACCTACATTCAACCCTTAACTTTAATAATGATAGGAATAATAGAAAGGAACTACACATTTATTGCCACATTCATACTTTAAGTGATAACTTCACTCATTGCCACAGTCCTTCTTTTGACTACCAAAACCTGCTTTACACGAGTCTACAGGCCGGAAAAGGTAGAATAAACTACCGATCCCTGTCGTAGGACAGCTTCTTTTCCCATCCTAATACGCTCGAAACGCCTTCCAAGACTATCTCTCAAAACCAGCCGTAGAGGTCCGTGTCCCTCTCCGTTTTATATAAATATATATATAAATATACTATAAATCTTTGCCATTTTGCGGCATAGCCGGAAATAGTCAATTTCAAGCATATTTGGTTTACGATCGGAAGATGATGAAAATTTCAGCAAAGTCCAATTTGTAATAAATTACAAGCCAAAAACCGATTAAATCGGTGTAATGTCATCTCGACCATGGTCTTAGTGTGAGAGGGTAGCCAGCCCCCACACCTCCTCCTTAAGTCTTTTCTTCACGACCACACTAAGACAGGGGATAGCTAGTCCGCCATCCTTTCTGGCTGAATAGAGTAAGCCTCTAGCAGTGGATAGTGGCAGTTTCAACCAGCCCTTTACCGTCACCCGAATCATCCTGTCGAGGGCCGTCAGCAAAACACCGGCAGGCGGTGTAACCGTGATGGTATGGATGAGCCGCGGAATAGCGAAACGCACAAGCAGCTCGACCTTTTGGTCGGGCTTAAGCTTGACGTTGGCACTTCCAATAGCCTTGATCCATTTGCTGAGGGTAGCCAAAAAGATCCGTCAGGTGGAAGTTGAGGCACTGGCTCGTCTTTGATTTTGAACTCCACTTCGGTGTCGACGAGGACATGACTCCGGGTCTTATGGAGGAAGACAACGACACATTTTTGTGTGTTCAGCCGCATACCGAATTGGTCACAGAATGATGTGACCACGTCTAGCAGTGTCTGGACTGCTTCGACGCTGTCCCCGAGGATGACTAGGTCATCCGCGTAGGCCAGAACCGGTGTTTTGGTGCTGTCTCCGAATGAGATCCTGGCTCCCAGTCCTGTATCCACTAGACGCCGGATGAGTATGTCGATCGCACAGTTGAAGACCAAAGGCGACATGGGGTCACCTTGCTTGACACCTCGGCGGAATCTTGTCTCGTCAGACATTGAGCCTTCGATTGAAATCCGTGTGATGGACTTCTTATAGATGTCTTTAATGACTTCTATATAGCCTCGGCAGACGTTAAGCTTTTCTAGAGTCTGGAATATATGATGGTGGCTTACCGTGTCAAAGGCTTTAGCGAAGTCTAGCAAGACAACACCACTGTGCGATGTGTCCGCATTGCCTTTCCGAAGCACACTCGTGATGAGTGCCAGGTTTCCCGTGATGCCTGGGCATTTCCGGAAACCACGCTGGGCTTCGTGGAGGCTTATTTGGCTCTCAATCCGCTTGCCTAAGACATTGGTGAAGACCCTACCCAGCACATTTTCGATTGAAATGGGTCTCCATTTCGTCATGTCTGTTGACGTGGCTCCCGATTTTGGCAACAGGATCGTCCGACTGGCACATTGGCTGGCCGGCACCTTTCGGTGTTTGATCCATTGCGTGAAAAGGAAGGCCATGTCGTGCTCTATGCCCATTTTTATTCCTCGTTTGAGGGCTAAGGGGCTAAGGCCATCAGGACCTGCTGCGCTTTTGGATTTACATCTTTTTAGGATGTTTCGCACCTCTTTCGCAGTGATGGGTCTAATCCTCGAGCATGAATGGACCGGCAGCGATTCAAGTTGTCCGCAGGACACGTTCTCAGATTCGAAGGTGCTTTTAAAGTGAGTAAAAGCAGCTGTGAGATCGGGGGTGGTCAGTTCCCCGGTATCCCCATCTAGAGCAATCCTAGCGGCCCTCTCAGGTGCAACAGTCCATAGATTTTGCCAGACCCGGTACATGTCGCGTATCCGGGCACTACGGTTTTCTGTGTTCCTGTTGCCTTTCTTGCATCTCCTCTTACGAGGTGGTGCCTTAGGCGGGAGACTTCCACTTTGACGTCTAATCAGGGCCTTCGTGTTCTTGAGGACCCAGTCCCAACTTTGTTTGCCGACCAAGTCCGGCCTTTCATGCTCGCACTGCTTCAGAGCGGAGGCACCCGATATCCCCGCAGTAGAGGGAGTAGACATGTCTACCTCCATACTGAGCGTTTGGCCATGTTCGGTCTCCCTAGGGGATTCCGTCACGGGACTGATCGGGTTCACTCCATCCAATTCAGGTCGCTGATTTGCTCGGTTTTGAATAAGAGCCGCGGCTCTCATTTTACTTGCCTTACGCACGGCCTTCAGCTTATTTTTGATCTGTTCTTCCGTCCTGTGTGGGAATTCCTTCCCAAGCATGATCTTTAGCATCAACGGGTTGAGATGATATCTCTGCTCTAAGCACAGCATCCGGTGAGATTCACTAACTGTCCATAGCTTGCTTGAGGGGGGACATCTGATGGCAGCCAGGCGTTCTGCATTACGTGTGAGGATATGTCTGTGCCTCTTGTGCTGCGTGAGCCCTCGTTTTGATACAAACGAGAGTGCGCATTCATTGCAGGGAAATGGGAACGCGCCTGATGTCGCTGCCATTTGGTGATTACATTTCCCTGCGTGGATGGTTATTGACCTATAATTAGGTCCGGAACGCCCGCAGAGAGAGCACTTGGCATGCGTGTCGCTCGCATGTATCACTATTGTGCTCAGCGAGTTTCTCGAAATTGAGAAAACTCTCCCTGTAGGGTTCACATTTTAACCCTTCCGAACTAGGCACTTCCACGCACATAACTCTATCCTCTACAATCATCTCTTGGTCCGTGAACTCTGTATTTTCCATCATCATGTTGTTGTACTCACTCGTCTGTAACATAAAAGAGTACTTTAGACATTGGTCTACAGCGTTATCAACATACATGGAACCCTTAATAATAAAACATGTATATATACAGAGTAAGAGATGTTATATAAAGAGATTTTGATATACTCTTATCTCGTGCCTGGATCCTGTCTTTTGCTTGGTCCCTTAGAGATTCAGTCAGTTGCCAGTGGTTAAGCATACAGGTATCCATGAGATGCCAATTGCATGTTTCCATGCTGGACACTGGCTTACGCGTTCGAAATGCCTGATCCCGCACGGATGCGCAGGCGTTCAGGACTTTGTACTCAGGCCATCGGCACCGTCAACCCATGCCCACTCATGGGACCCCCACGCTTTCGTAGGGGATTTCTTGCCAGCTTAGTTCCAGGGAACCAAACTGGTCTTATGTCCTGAGTCAAGCTCGAGGACCGCCGCTAGGCAGTATTTTTACTAAGTTGGGGCACATCCAACTCTGGCGGACTGCTCCGGCGATTACCTTACCTTACCTTACCAATGAGGGCCCCCAAGGACCCTGGATCCTTGGGTCTCACCCCTTGAGATTAGTGGCCCCACAGCCGAGAAACTCCTCAGGGGGTTTACCTTCTTTAGGTAAACACGGGTGTCACAATCCCGAGGTACCCCAGTGATCTGTCCTCTTCTTTTTTTCCTCTCTCCTCTACTCTTCTGCTTTTTCTTCCTCTTCTCCCTCAGTGTGGTTGCCTCGCAAGAGGTTGAGGGCTCCTCTTGAGTAGCTTTCGCCGCTCTGTTGCTATTAGCTACTCTTGAGGACTAAATCACCCACGTGTTTGCCGTGCGTGGAGACCCGTGTCTTTGGAAAGGAGGGTCCTGGTAATTGAGGCCCCCAGAGACCAACACATTACTTTGGCCTCTGCTTCAGGTAAACGGGAGGTGTGTTGTGGTCCTCAGCACATCAATCGGCTTTATGGATCAAGCGATCGGTACATCTACTGGGTGACTCGTTAAGGGTGGAGGCCACTTCAGGGATGTACTGTGAGCGTATAGGACCTGGCTAGCACTGGTGCAGCTGGTCTGCATCCCCTTGTTGGACTCGGTGGTGGGTGGTGCGGTCAGGTCCCGAACCCCTCAGGGGGTTTACCTTCTTTAGGTAAACACGGGTGTCACAATCCCGAGGTACCCCAGTGATCTGTCCTCGTTTTTCTTTTCTTCTCTTCCCTAATCTTCTGCTTTTTCTTCCTCTTCTCCCTCAGTGTGGTTGCCTCGCAAGAGGTTGAGGGCTCCCCTTGAGTAGCTTTCGCCGCTCTGTTGCTATTAGCTACTCTTGGGGACTAAATCACCCACGTGTTTGCCGTGCGTGGAGACCCGTGTCCCTGGAAAGGAGGATCCTGGTAATTGAGGCCTCCAGAGACCAATACATTGCTTTGGCCTCTGCTTCAGGTAAACGGGAGGTGTGTTGTGGTCCTCAGCACATCAATCGGCTTTATGGATCAAGCGATCGGTACATCTACTGGGTGACTCGTTAAGGGTGGAGGCCACTTCAGGGATGTACTGTGAGCGTATAGGACCTGGCTAGCACTGGTGCAGCTGGTCTGCATCCCCTTGTTGGACTCGGTGGTGGGTGGTGCCGTCAGGTCCCGAAATTTCCAATTTAAATATGGAAACAAATATTTCTATTCTCCCACGGGAGCACACCTTATCTCTATTAAATGCCAAATTTTATGTCATAAAAAGGAAAGAGGGTACTTTTGATACAGTATCCCCTTTCCTCATTCAAAAAGCTATGTTAGGCACGGTCGGTGATGTGAAGAGCATCAGAAAATTACGTTCTGGTGACCTAATGGTAGAAGTTGCATCAAAAACACAAGCAACATTGATTGCAAATATGAATATGCTGGCTAACCTTGAGGTGTCTGTCTCACCTCACACAAACCTTAACTTTTCTCTTTGTGTGATATCCGCGAAGGATTTGCTTAACCCGCCTACGGATGAGATACTAGAAAATCTTAAAGAACAAAAGGTCTGCGCTGTAAAACGAATTACTGTCAGGAGAGATGATAAAGTTATTAACACTAAGCATCTGATCCTGACATTTGCGACGCCAGACCTACCGCAGCATATTAATGCTGCGTATATGCATCTCTCCGTTAGGCCATTTATTCCAAATCCTTTGCGTTGTTTCCAGTGCCAGAGATTTGGTCACTCTCTAAAGCGGCATGCAGAGGCAAACTGACTTGCGCTCGCTGCGCAGCAGTTGGCCACGACAGTTCGTCCTGTATTGCAAAGGAGAGGTGTGTCAACTGTAAAGGTGACCACCCCTCCTACGCTAGGAGTTGTCCTATCTGGATACTGGAAAAGGAGATCACAACCACTAAAGTTAAAAATAATTGTACATATCCCGAGGCGAGACGTGCTGTTACAGCTCGTACACCTCAAGTTGGAGTCAGCTATGCAACTGTCGCCGCAAAAGTCACCAGAACGACTAGTACACAAACAGATGCTCTATCACTACCGATTGTTAAATTACCCACTACATCTGTACAGAAGCCAAAATCGACATCCACATCAACTACACGTAGAAAAGCTCCGATGGCTAAATCCAAAGCCCTGAAGGCCTTAAAACTAAAATCTGCAAAGGAGGGCTCAATCCGACCCTCCATATCCACCCGTAAAGCCTTGTCCCTGGAGGCTGACGCTGTATCTTTACATCCCTCGGACGAAGACTTATCGCTCGAGGAGATGTCAGATGACACGCCTTCCAGCTCCGGGAAAGGAGCTTTTCAAATTAAACAATAACTTCCTTTGTTTCTTGGAACTGCCATGGTTTGCGTTATCATCATGATGACATCAAGTCTATTATTTCAGCCTACAACCCCGCATGTGTTGCACTTCAAGAAACATTCCTGAAGTCCAGCAATAGTTTCACCATGCGTGGGTTTAAAAGCTTTAGAAAGGACTGTGGTGACGATGGTGCAGTGTGGTGACAACTGCCTTTAGACCTGAGACGAATGCAGCTGTCTCTCAATTATTATGCAAAAATCATGTCGGACCCTCATCATCCATTACGTTCCATGACTACTACACCTGCACTAATGAGGTTGTGTGACGCTCGTCCATACAGCATTCCACCTTTTGTCACACGAACAAAAGCTAGTCTTTCATTATCTGACCTATGTGGTGTCCGTTTTGTCAAAACGGACTATTTATCTCATCCACCTTGGTATGATCCACAGATCAAAATCATCAATCCTTTTGCTCGTTATAGAAAATCAGACACAGCAACTACTGTTTTCCAGCAGCTATATGCCTCACATCGCTGTCAGTACTCCACGTACACACCAGTTTTCACAGATGGATCAAAATCTGCAGGACATGTTGGATGTGCTGTAGTTATTGCAAACAAAACTCTTAGCTACAGCCTCCATCCGTCCTGTTCCATCTTCTCTGCTGAAGCAACTGCTTTATATCAAGCTCTTCAGCAGAAGAATACATGTGAAAGTCGTAAATACTGTATGTACACTGACAGTTTGAGTGTGTTGGAAGCTTTGCGGAACAGTAGTTTTGACTGCCATCCTGTTGTGTCTAGAATTTTCCGAGCATTGGATTCCCTTGCTGGCAAGGGATACGACATAATTCTCTGCTGGGTCCCAAGTCACGTAGGTCTTGATGGCAATGAGAGGGCTGATGCAGCTGCTAAATCTGCATCCGGCCCGTCTCTTCTATCCATTCCTTTGTTCGATGTGAAAAGGTATGTTAAAAATTTACAAAAGATCTTTGGCAGGAGTCATGGAACATGCAGGTCACTAATAAATTGCATGCCATATTTCCATACATCACCTCATTAACAGTTTTACCGATACGAAGTGCTGATGTAAGATTAACCCGCCTTCGTATCGGACACACACGTTTCACACATAGACATTTGTTTCTAAACGAATTAAATCCATGGTGTGAAACGTGTGATGAACCATTCACTGTTTATCATATTTTAATTTCATGCAAATATTTTAACCAATTTCGTTTACACTTTTTTAACTGTGATATTTTAACCCTATATGATTTACTTGGGGAACCACCCCACAGGAACCTATTTGCCTTTTTGAGGGCAATAGGTTTTATACATTATATTTAATTTACATTTCTTAAATTTTAAAAGTATATATATTTTGATTTTCCTTTTATATGTAATTTTATTTTAATATAAGTATACACTGATTTTTGTTTTTTAAAATTATAATGTTGCTTGGGTTTTCAAAGTAAATTAATAAATAAAATAAAAAATAAATAAAAAATAAAATAAAATATCTACTTCTAAACTTTATTCTTGGCGCAGCATGTCCGTTTTTGGACCTTGCGCCATAAAACCCAACCAACCAACCAACCAACCAACCAAAGGTCGGCATGGAGGTTGCATCATTTAATAATACGAGGTCGTTTCGAATGAGAAATTCCACGAGAGTTTCCCCTCGCTTAGTCCCCACTCTAGACGGACACTCGGGGTCTCACATATGATGCCTGGTGTTAAAGCCTCCTCCTATGAGAACTCTCCGATGGAACCGAATGATCTTATCGAGAGTCTCTAGAAAGCCGCCAATGTCTGCTTTTGGAGGAACATAAACCGACACTATCAGCAGCGATTGGTGCAGATCCTTAATCTCAACCGCTACGATATGAGCATCGACATATTTAGTCCAGACGCTGATTTTGGTGTTAGTGACGACAACTGCAGCCAACCCGTCGGCTGTGTGAGAGACCGACCATGAGTTAGGGAAGACCGCAATCTCGCCGTCCACCAAATACGGCTCCTGCAGGAGAAGGATGTCGGACGAACCCAGTTCCAACTCCTTTAGTATCTCCAAGGTTGCCGCTCTCGATCTTGCGAGATTAATCTGCAATATGCCATACTCTAGTTCGTTGGCCGTTTCAACCATAGTTTGTGCGAGAACGTAAGCGCTCACACTCTCGTTTATACTGGGGGCAACGTAGGTCTACCGCTTTGTGGCCTGTGTTGAGCTTCAGCTTGAATTGTTCGTTGGCCCTAACACAATTGGCACACTTGGTTTCCTTCTTGTCACACTCCTTGAAGGAGTGTGGCCCGCTACAGACAGTGCATATTTGCCCTTTTTCCGGGCACTTGGACAGCAGATGTCCAAATTTACAGCACTTGAAGCACCTTGTGGGTTCAAGGAATTACTTTACCCGGTGCTTTTGCCAGCCGCAGCTGACCTTACCCTTCTTTAGTAGGGACTTGAAAACAACTGGTGCGGTTTCAATGACCCAGTGTTTCTCCGAGCCCTTCCCGGTCAGTTTAAAGACCACCTTCATGTGGCCTTCCGGGAGCTCGTTCTGAGTTCTAAGTCCCTCAAGGACTTCGGCCTCTCCGTCCGTGCCCGGGAGGTCATATATAAGAACTCTGGGTAGCCGCCGTGTCGGCTCCCTTGCTTCCACCTTCTCACTCAGAACTTTTTGGACCTGTTCCCGCATGGTATGCAGGTCCTTCTCGTCTTTAAGCTCAATTACGACACCATTATTATTCAGGTTCTTTAACCCCTGAAACGATACCCCGAGTTTCCTCGGGTCAATCGCTTTTTAAGCTCCACCTTGACGTCATCCGACGTCATCTGGCAACCCTCCTTTGGGTACACTAAGAGAGCGCTGGACTGCACTCTCTTTTTCCCTTAGTATTGGCCACCTCAGCGTAGGACCTGACTGGGCCCTTTCCTGGGTTGCCTTTTTGGAGGACTGGTTGCCTTGGTGTCTGAGCTTCAATGGCTTTCTTTCCGGGCGTTGCACCACCTCGCCCGGAATTCTTTCGTTTTCTTCCCTCAACTTTTTTCCATGGCTCATCCGGCGCAGTACTTGCGTCCTGCACCGTCACCGTTGGAGCTGCACTAGAGTCTGCACCTTACTCTTCAGTTTAGCAACTTGTCGTTACCATCTCGGGTTTCCTTGCGACCTTAAGTTTAGTCGGGGAAACCCCGGCAGCGGCACCTATGTGCTCGAATAACGCTTCGAGCACGCTGCCATCAACATTGAAACGTTCACAGAGTTTCAACAACTCGCACTGAAAAGTGCGTTTTTTCTTGCCCTTCTTTAAAGGGCTTTTAGCTTTGAATTTCATATTGACTTTATGATAAACGCTTTTATTTGGGCTATCATCAGTTGTGGCCATAATGAATAAAGGTTTGAGCAGGTGTTCGGCTCAGCTCCCAAATTAAATTGGTTTCTTCCAGTGGTCTTCCGCCAGGGCCGTCCCCGACACGGATCCACCACCCTTTCCAAGCTGCAATCCAGGGTAACCCGCAAGGCTTCCAGGGCGTCGAGCTGTCAATGCGAAAGTGAAAGTAGAGTGTGTGGTCTTGCTTAAATGCTAAGGCGGGAAAGTACCAATCCTGGGATCACAGGGTTAGTGCCCTGCCCTTGGTCAGTGGAAACCTCGCTGACCGTCGCAATACGGAAACGAGTAGTTGCGCGGCGAAGACGTAACTGTTTCTGGTCGTGCTTGCGAGAAACGACGCCGCTATGTCGAGCGGTCAGAAGAGCATATGGAAGGAGAGTGAGAGGCCTTCGAGAAATCCTCCCCATTCTGAAATTGACTGACTTGGCAGTCCGATGGAATGAGGGACCGTAGGATTGAGCCCCTACGTTGGTCCGACCTTCTGGAAGTATGTAATTCACGGCATGTTGGAGTAGGGCGGACTACATACTGGAAGCCTTGCGGGTTACCCTGGACTGCAGCGTGGAAAGGGTGGTGGAACCGTGTCGGGGACGGCCCAGGCGGAATTCCATTGGAAGGAACCAATTTAATTTGGGAGCTGAGCCGAACACCAGCTCAAACCTTTAATTCACTATGGAGACACCAGATAAGAGCCCAGACAAATGCGTTTATCATAAATCCAATGTGAAATTAAGTGCCAAAAGCCCTTTTAAAAAGGGCAAGAAAAAACGCACTTTTCAGTGCGAATTGTTGAAGTTGTGTGAACGCTTTAACATTGACGGCAGCGTGCTCGAAGCGCTGTTCGAGCACATAGGTGCAGCTGCCGGGTTTTCCCCAAGCAAGCTAAAGGCTGCGCGGAAACCTGAAAAGGTAACTACAGGTTGCCAAACAGATGAGCTAGGTGGAGACTCCGAAGTTGCCACTGAGGTGACGGTGCAGGATGCCAGTACTGCACCGGATGAACCGTGGCAGAGAGTAGAAGGAAGAAAGCGAAAGAAGTCCGGGCGAGGTGGTTCAACGCCCGGAAAGAAATCCAGTGAGGCTCCGATACAAAAGCAACCAGTCCTCCAGAAAGGCAACTCAGGAAAGGGCCCAGTCAGGTCCTACGCTGAGGTTGCCAATTCCAAGGGGAAAAGAGAGTGCAGTCCAGCGCTCTCTTAGTGTACCCAAAGGAGGGTTGCAAAATGACGTCAGATGACGTCAAGGCGGAGTTGAAAAAAGCGATAGACCCGAGGAAACTCGGGGTATCGGTTCAGGGCCTGAAGAACCTGAACAACAATGGGGTTGTAATAGAACTCAAGGACGTGAAGGACTTGCGCACCATGCAAGAACAGGTGCAAAAAGTATTGAGCGAAAAAGTTGAAGCAAGGGAGCCGACACGGCGGCTACCCAGAGTCCTTATATATGACCTCCCCGGCACGGACGGAGAGGCTGAAGTCCTTGAGGGACTTAGGACTCAGAACGAGCTCCCGGAAGGCCACATGAAAGTGGTCTTTAAACTGACCGGGAAGGGCTCTGAGAAGCACTGGGTGATTGAAACCGCACCAGTTGTTTTCAAGTCCCTACTAAAGAAGGGCAAGGTCAGCTGCGGCTGGCAAAAGCACCGGGTTAAGGAATTCCTTGAGCCCACAAGGTGCTTCAAGTGCTGTAAATTTGGACATCTGCAGTCCAAGTGCCCGGAAAAAGGGCAAATATGCACTGTCTGTAGCGGGCCACACTCCTTCAAGGAGTGTGACAAAAAGGAAACCAAGTGTGCCAATTGTGTTAGGGCCAACGAACAATTTAAGCTGAAGCTCAACACAGGCCACAAAGCGGTAGACTTACGTTGCCCCCAGTATAAACGAGAGTGTGAGCGATTACGTTCTCGCACAAACTATGGTTGAAACGGCCAACGAACTAGAGTATGGCATATTGCAGATTAATCTCGCAAGATCGAGAGCGGCAACCTTGGAGATATTAAAGGAGTTGGAACTGGGTTCGTCCGACATCCTTCTCCTGCAGGAGCCGTATTTGGTGGACGGCGAGATTGCGGTCTTTCCTAACTCATGGTCGGTCTCTCACACAGCCGACGGGTTGGCTGCAGTTGTCGTCACTAACACCAAACTCAGCGTCTGGACTAAATATGTCGATGCTCATATCGTAGCGGTTGAGATTAAGGATCGGCACCAATCGCTGCTGATAGTGTCGGTTTATGTTCCTCCAAAAGCAGACATTGGCGGCTTTCTAGAGACTCTCGACAAGATCATTCGGTTCCATCGGAGAGTTCTCATAGGAGGAGACTTTAACACCAGGCATCATATGTGGGACCCCGAGTGTCCGTCTAGAGTGGGGACTAAGCGAGGGGAAACTCTCGTGGAATTTCTCATTCGAAACGACCTCGTATTATTAAATGATGCAACCTCCATGCCGACCTTTGAGACTGTGAACGGAAGGAGCTGGATCGATCTGTCGGTGACGACGGGCGATCTGCAGTCGTCCTTCTCATCGTGGAAGGTGGTTGAGAATTGCGTGAGCGATCACAACTACATCTCCTTCAAACTAGTACCTAAGCTCTTAGAGAGCAAAAATTCGAGCAGATACAGACTAGGGAAATATCGCCTTTAGAGATTGGGCGCAGACTTTAATAAAGAAGTGCCCGATCTCAACGATAAGATCATACGAGCAAAAGAAGGCAAGGACCTAGATGAAGTGGTGGATGACATCACAAAGGTACTGCAGGAGATCTGCAATAGAAGGCTTCGGCCTCGTACTAGCACGACCGCTAGGAAGCAGGTTCCATGGTGGGATGATGAGTTGACGACGCTACGGAGCTTGACGCGAGCGTTGAGGAGAAGGTATCAGAAATGTGCCGACTCCGATGAGCGCAAGTTCAGGAAAACGCTGTACAATCGATCTGCGGCCCAGTACAAAAGACTCATACTGCAGAAAAAAGAGTCAAACTGGGACAAATTCTGCTTGACTGTAATGCGATCCAATGCGTGGTCGCTGCCATACAAACTAGTGGTTGGTAGCGCTGTTAAGAGCATCCCATTAAGTAGTGTCAGATTGGCCGACGGGACCCCGAGCAATAGCGAGGAGGAGACCGTCAAAACGATAGTCGCTGGACTTTTCCCGGTAGACGATAAGGACCAGGAATGTATGGAGTAAATAGGCATGAGGAGTAGAGCGGACTCCTACGACTGTGGAGATGACGACCGGCCATTCACGAGAGTGGAGATTAAGTCGGTTGTTAAATCCATGGCAAAGAAAAAGGCTCCGGGACTCGACCAAATCCCGGCCGAGGTGGTGCAGACAATCTTCGAGAGAAATCCCGGGATGTTTGTGATCCTCCTCAACAAATGTCTTTTTCTTAAGCATTTCCCAAGATCTTGGAAACATGCCAAACTGGTGTTATTTAAGAAACCGGGAAAGAACGCATCTGAGGCGCGTTCTTATAGGCCGATCTGTCTACTGTCCTGTTTAGGCAAAGTGCTGGACAAGCTCCTTACACAAAGGATTTATCATCACCTGGTGAAGACTCAGGCGCTTCACCCTGCCCAACACGGCTTCAGGCCGGGCAGTTCGTGCGACACGGCGCACATGTGTCTTCACGACACAATCAGATATTTCCAGGAGCAAGGAAAGTACGTGAGTCTAATTTCATTGGATGTCCAGGGGGCTTTTGACAGCGTGTGGAGACCAGGTGTTATGTTCCTCCTCGGTCAGGCACGATGTCCACATAATGTATATATGTTGGTGAAGTCCTATCTGGAAGACAGGAAAATAATATATAATGGCACGGGTGAAAACTTAGTTTTCGAATCCAGCAGAGGTGTACCGCAGGGGTCATGTAGTGGACCACTATTCTGGAACATTGTTGCAGACAGCGCATTGCGACTGGACATGCCGGATGATACGAGGTTGATAGCCTTCGCTGACATGTTGCTGGTCGCAGCTGGTGACTCAAGAGCAAAGCTCGAGGCAAATGCGGGAGTAGCCCTCAATACGATCAGCAAATGGGGGAAGACGTATAAGCTGGTATTCAACCCGAATAAAATGGTGGCCCTCACGGTCACCAGACGGCGCAAACTAAAGCGACCGCCTGTATTCAGATGGGACGGAACCTCCATAAAGTCTGTACAGGAGCTGAAATTCTTGGGCGTAAAATATGATGGCGCACTCACCTTCAATTCCCATTTAAAGGAGGGGAGGCAAAATATTGTGAATGTCACAATGGCACTCCAACGTACGGCGAGGGTTCTGTTCGGGCGCGAGCCTGGGCTACTCAAACGTCTTTATAGGAGTGGAACCGAAAGAATGGCTCTCTTCGGTGTAGGTGCATGGGGACACAGATTGGAATGCAAGACCTTCTGTGATCACCTACAGAGTGTGCAAAGACCAGCACTAGTGGCAATTACTAGGTGTTACAGGACTGTTTCTACTGCTGCTGTGCAAGTCTTGGCGGGTGTCCTACCGCTAGACATTAAGGCAGGCATGGAATATGCAAAGCTTATGGTATTGGTAGAGCGCAGGCCACATATCTTTTATGGGACAAACCTGCGGCCAGAAGATGTTGAGCAGAGGATCGACATCTTAAAGTGTCATCCAGCGGACAGGTGTAGTGTGCCTGTCGACAGTGAAAAGCCGACTGGTGAGGGTCTGGAAATATACACGGACGGATCCGGCATTGATGGTAAAATTGGTTTAGGGTTCACCATCTACTACTTTAGGCATGAGATTGTTACCTATGGGGCTAGACTCGGTGACGATAACTCCGTCTTTCAGGCGGAAATGTCGGCGCTGGGAAAGGCTCTAGAATGGCTCAAAAGTAGTCAGGACAACAGCACTTGTCATATATACAGTGACTCGTTGTCCTCCCTTTACTCGCTGGCCGATCCGAATAACCATAACATCTTGGTTAATAAAGTCAAAGACTCTTATCGGGAGGTGATTTGCCGAAGGGAGGTATTCCTGCATTATGTACGTGCTCACGCAGGCACTTTCGGTAACGAAAGAGCCGATGAACTGGCCAAGGAGGCTGCGGACTTACCAGAGCCAACGCTGGACCTGTCACGACCAAGGTCACACCTCATCAAGGTGTTGCATAAAGAAGCACTGCGTGTATGGCACCAGAGATGGGAGAATGTAGGAGTAGGCCGCCAAACCTACAGACTCATTCCAACAGTGACTGAAAAGAGAGTCTTCGGTAATGCCATCATAGCCCAGATTGCGACTGGACATGGACGTGTACCGGAGTATCTTCATAAACGAGGGTACCCGATTAGTGAGTTATGTTGCTCATGCAATGTGGTGGGGGATTGCCTCCACTTCGTGCTGTCTTGTACCAGGACCTCGGAAGAAAGGAGCAAGCTGGTGTACGATAGCGAACGCTTGAGTACCATCTTGGACCGGCGCAATTGGTCGTTCCTTAAAAGGATCATGTCCATAGTGTCGGATGACATTCCACAGATGGAATACCAGCGAGCCACTGACGATGGTCCGGTCGAGAACTGGGAAATAGAGGAATAGTATAGGAATTGACGGTTGGAAATTGTTCTAAAAGGAGAGAGTTCAAAGATATCTTATCATATGAGAGAGTTCAAACAAATCTTACGAGAGAGTTCTATTTTGCCATGTAAAGTGAGTGGGTGCCGACGAGTTTACTCGTCTCATCAAGGTATGGTTCGCTGGCTCGTCTACCGAGGCAGGTGGCGGCTGCCGGGTGGTAGACTGGAGTCGATACTTTTCGGGTGTCTTGGTACTTGAAATTAGTTATAGAAGCCTCGGCTTCTGGCACTAAGCCTCGACCACTCGATCTCCTTCTGTCCCTTCTGTCTGTCGGGCCCGGAAAGCAGAGCTGTTCCAATTGCCGCGTTCCGAGCAGACGGGTCATTACTCTGACTGGCCGATGTTCTGGACTGTCATCTAGAGTCTCTGTGTTCGCTTCCGGATCAAACCAGACAAGCCACTCCCTCAACCTAATGCGTAAGCGCCACTTCCCACGTTTATTTAAGAATTTTGTTGCACATCATAAAGCCCGATCGCGAGGTGAGGGTCACGCAGTGAGCGTCACCTTTCCATGTGCGGGCTGGGGAGGGAGTGCCCTCATGGGGGACTTTGTGGGAAGGTGAGCCGTATTTACGCAAGTCTAGAGGGAAACCATGAAAACCTCTAGAACCCACCCCGAGTTGACAAGCAACTCTGCTGCGGTTACAGAGAGAGCTGCAGCACGCTCTAGGTCTTGAATCAAGGTGGTTGATGACGTCACTGGAATTAAAGTTCAAATCAGTGATTGCATCCATGGTCACTAGATTGGTGGTTTTAGTCGCGGTTGACTAAGTCGATGTGTAGTAGAAAAGTTCGTACTATCACAGACGTTGTCAGTTTCGCTATTCAAAGTTGTCACATTTGGGCATTGACCGTCTGAGAAACCACTTGTGTGGCCGGCCAATGTCCGATTTGCACTGTAATCAAGTGTCTCTGGAAAGCACAAAAGCCTTGGCTTGCACTGCACTAAAGTTCGTGAAGACACAACCGCGGTCTCTGTAGACTTCCAGGCACATTTGTTGTCACTATAGTGGGTGGTGGCCAAGAGTCCTCAATCTGAATTGTTGTTGAAGCTGTGTTGAAGAATCCTGTCGATTGGGCTCCTTTGCCTGGTCACATCCGGTGGTATGTCCAATGCTCTACTGCTTGGTAGAGGGGTTCCTCAGTAAGGTGAGGCATGCCTGATCCTCAAGATGGTGAGGGCTGCCAATTTGATTTGTTTGTGTTTGTGTAGACCCTGGAATCCTCAATAAGGTGAGGCCTGCCTTGTTGTTTGTGGGTGTTGTAGTGTATGAGTAGCACAGGGGAAACCTTAATCATTGTTCGCATCGACTGCTACTGGTTTAATGATTTCTAATTTCTTAACTATTTGTATGAGTTTATTTTGCGCTATTTTATTATTTAAGATTAAATCGCTCCACGCTGGTATATTCGCATCCGTTGGCCTATTGAGGTGCAATGTTGATGTCAGCGGGCAATCAAACGCGTAGTGTTGTGGGTTGCCTTCTTCACCACAAATGCAGTCTCCTGTCGTGGCCTTGCCCAACCTGTGAACAAAGGTTGGGAATTGACCGTGTCCTGTGAAAAATTGGGCTAATTGTTGCTGGCCCACTAGTCGCTTTGTGTTCACTTTAGGGAAGAAGGTATGTGTGTACCTACCCGTGTCTGCTGTGTCCCATTCTTCTTGCCATTTATCAAGAATTACGTTTAAAACTGTCTTCTTTAGGTGCGACTGCGGTAGCTTAATAGTGTTCTCCTGTGACAATTGTGTGGCCCTTTTAGCTGCTTGGTCTGCCTCTTCGTTGCCTATTATTCCTGTGTGTGATGGCACCCAGTATAGTTTAATTGTATGTGTTGTTGCTAACTCAATTAGTAACCTTTGTGTGTTCTGAATGAATTTATTTCTCTGTTTGTGTTTTGCTAAAGCGTACAGACTTGAGAGACTGTCCGTTAGCAGATGCGCGGTAACTGGGTTTTTACCTATTAACCATGTGAGTGCTTTGTTTATGGCCAGAATTTCAGCTTGAAACACCGAGTTGTTTCTGTTCATTGGCAAGAGGATAGTATCCAAAAGTTGTGAGTTATTGTAGACGCAGATTGCCGCACCGACACCATCATCTGTCTTTGAGCCGTCTGTGAATTTGTTAATTTGTGGTGAAAATGTGAATTCTATTGGTGGTAAGAAAATGTGTTTAATCAATGTTTTATCAGCTGGGTGGATTGGGTTTATTGCAGCTTTGGTTTGATACTCATCTGTTTTAAGCATAAGTGTTCCTACTTGAGTATCCTCATTGTTTCTGAGTACGTTTGCCACGATCGCTACTCTTAGAACCTGGAGATGAAGTGGTATCACACCCGCTAGGACGTTAAGCGCTGCTGTTGATGTTTTGTAGGCCCTTGTTATTCTGAGAAGGAATGGCCGTTGAACTGTTTGTAGTTTTTGTGTGGCTTGTTTGCCTAATGATGTTCCCCAGACCGATGAGGCGTAAGTGAAAATTCTCTCTGCTACCGTGTGATACCATGTTTTTAGAAGCTTAGAGTTAATTCCCCAGGCTCTCGGCGCTACTCTAATTAGATGACCATGTGCTGTGATTGCTTTTTGTCTGAGTGTGTTGATGTGTGCGAGCCAATTCAGATTTTGGTCTAACGTCACACCTAGGTATTTTAGTGTTTTAACTGCTTTGAGTGATGTGCCTGCTATCCTAATAATTGGTTCTCTTTGTAATTTATGTGGTTTGGCAAACGTAATTAAGTTGCATTTATTGACTGAAATAGTTAAGTTGTGTGCAGTGCACCAAGATTGAAATGAGGTGACTGCTGTCTGTCCTATTGTTTCTATTAGTTTACGTGTTTTCCCTTTAACGCTAATTAGGAAGTCATCAGCAAAAGCTGTTAAGTTGACTTCTGGTGGTGTTGTCTGTTTTAAGAAATCATTTGCTATAATTGTCCATAGAATGGGACCTAAGCATGAGCCTTGTGGGCAGCCCTTGTAAATCTTTTGTGTGGCCGAACCTGTGCCCCAGTCGTATTGTACTGTTCTGTTTATAAGGTACGTGTTAATTAGTTTGGTGATTGTTGGTGGGCATTCTAAGTCAATTAACTTTGTGTTAATGTCCTGCCAGTGAACAGAGTCGAAAGCGCCTTTAATGTCAACTGAGATTAGTAAAGTGTAAAGTTTATTTTCCCAGTTGCTTCTAATTTCTTTAGTTACTTCCTTGAGTGCCATTTCGCAGGACCTACCTTGTCTGAAACCGTATTGCCTATTGTTTAATTTGTGTTCTGTCTCAAGGAAGTGTGTTAATCTTTGACAAATGATTTTTTCTAGGATTTTGCCTAACGTTGGAAGGAGGCAGATTGGTCGATATGACTCCGGGAGTGTTGGATCTTTGCCATTTTTGGCGAAGTAGACTACTTTTGCTGTTCTTAGTGGTGTTGGAAAGTGTTGGAGTTTAAAACATTGCTTTGCCCATTTTAATAATTGTGGTGTCGCGTCGACGACTCTCCTCCAAATGAGGTAATCAAGATCGTCTGGTCCCCCTCAGGGGGTTTACCTTCTTTAGGTAAACACGGGTGTCACAATCCCGAGGTACCCTAGTGATCTGTCCTCTTCTTTCTCTTCTTCTCTCCTCTACTCTTCTGCTTTTTCTTCCTCTTCTCCCTCAGTGTGGTTGCCTCGCAAGAGGTTGAGGGCTCCCCTTGAGTAGCTTTCGCCGCTCTGTTGCTATTAGCTTCTCTTGGGGACTAAATCACCCACGTGTTTGCCGTGCGTGGAGACCCGTGTCCCTGGAAAGGAGGGTCCTGGTAATTGAGGCCCCCAGAGACCAACACATTACTTTGGCCTCTGCTTCAGGTAAACGGGAGATGTGTTGTGGTCCTCAGCACATCAATCGGCTTTATGGATCAAGCGATCGGTACATCTACTGGGTGACTCGTTAAGGGTGGAGGCCACTTCAGGGATGTACTGTGAGCGTATAGGACTTGGCTAGCACTGGTGCAGCTGGTCTGCATCCCCTTGTTGGACTCGGTGGTGGGTGGTGCGGTCAGGTCCCGAAATTTTAATCTTCTTAAATGGAGAATAAAAATCAAACTTTTCTCCCGCGGGAGCAGCAACTTGAACAACTTAAACCAAAATATTTTGTTATCAAGAGGAAGGAGGGAAATTTCACAACTGTGTCTCCTTTCCTCATAGCAAAAGGAATATCGGGAATAGTTGGGGAAGTTAAAAAAGTTCAGAAGATGCGCTCTGGTGACTTGCTTGTAGAGGCTGCATCAGACTCACAAGCAGCCATCCTGGCCAGTATGAAATCTTTGGCTAACATGGAAGTGACTGTCTCACCTCACGGAAACCTTAATTTCTCTTATGGCGTGATTTCCGCAAGGGATTTGTTATACTCGCCGACGGAGGAGATTCTGGATAACTTACAGGATCAGAAGGTCTGCGGCGTTCGACGCATTACAGTCAGACGGGAAGGTAACATTATTGATACCAAACACCTCGTCTTGACTTTTGCGACGCCAGACCTTCCGCAGTATGTAAAAGCTGCGTACATGAATTTACCCGTCAGGCCTTATATCCCAAATCCCTTGCGATGTTTTCAATGTCAGCGTTTCGGACACTCGAGAAACGCTTGCAGAGGCAAAATCACCTGTGCTCGCTGCGCGGTGATTGGCCACGATAGTTCGAACTGCAATGCGAAGGAGAGGTGTGTCAACTGTCACGGTGACCATCCCTCCTATTCTCGAAGTTGTCCTCAATACCTGATTGAAAAAGAAATTACTGCAATTAAGGTCAACCAAAAGTGTTCCTATCCGGAGGCGAGACGATTGGTCACTTCCCGCACTCCCCAGACTGGAGTCAGTTATGCCACAGCTGCCAGAAAAGTCACCAAAACGAGCAGCACACAAACTGAGCCAATTTTGGTTTCCCCAGTAAAATTACCCCAAGTATCAGAAAAGCCTAAATTCAAAAAATCTCCTACATTTTCAAAAAAAGCTCCTTTTGCAAAATCAAAGGCAGAAAAAGCTTTAAAATTGAGAAAAGCAAAAGCATCTATTTCCACCCATAATGCTTTCTCATGCCTGGAGACTGACGCGGTTTCTCTATTTCCCTCGGACGATGATGGATCGTTCGAGGATATGACAGAAGACCCGCCTTCCAGCTCCAGTAAAGGAGCTTTTAAAACTAAACAATAACTTCCTTTGTATCTTGGAACTGCCATGGTTTGCGATCACATTTTGATGACATCAAGTCTCTCATAACAACTTATAACCCCGCATGTGTTGCACTCCAGGAAACTTTCCTGAAGTCAATTAATAACATTACTATGCGAGGGTTTAAATGCTTTAGAAGAGACTGTGGTGATGATGGTGCAGTGTCTGGTGGTGTTTGTATTTTAACATCAAATAATTTCCCCAGCGCTGTCCATCCATTGAATACTACTCTACAGGCTGTAGCTGTGAAAATCCACACTTCATGCTTAATTACAGTCTGTAGTTTATATTTACCACCACACGATGTCATCCGCCAAGAGGAACTCGATGCATTAATAGATCAGCTGCCTACACCATTTCTGTTGTTAGGTGACTTTAACGGCCATAGTTCTTTGTGGGGAAATGATGATACTAATTCTCGCGGTCGGCAGATAGAGCGGTTTATTTCAGATAATAGTCTCTGTCTTCTTAATACCGACGAGAAGACATATTTCCATGTACCCACAAGAACATTTCATTCTCTCGATCTAGCCATTTGTTCTCCATCTCTTCTGCCATTGTTAAATCTAATAGTAGGAAATGATCTGCACAACAGCGATCATTTTCCTCTCGTCATCTCCCAGACTGGAGGTAGTAGTGTAAGACAACGCTTACCTACTTACGTGTACAGTCGGGCAGATTGGACGTTATTTACACAATTGGCAGTTGTTGATGATAAAATGGTTTCGATCGAAGATATTGATATTGCCGTTTTTGAAGTCACACAAACAATTAAGAATGCAGCTGATGCATCAATACCAAAGAGTTCACCTATACCACATAGGCGCTGCAAACCTTGGTGGAATGATGAATGTCAAAACACCTATAAGAAACAGAGGAAGTTATGGGGGCTTTTCAGAAGATACCCCACAACGGAGAATCTTATCGCCTTTAAGAGAGCAAAAGCATTAGCTCGCAGAGCTCGTCGTCGAAGTCAGAAGGAATCCTGGTCTCGCTATGTATCCTCAATTACTTCTTCCACATCCAGTAAACAGTTGTGGAGAAGAGTGAAAGCAGCCAATGGAATCTATAGAAAATTTTCTATTCCTATTTTGAAATCCGGAGCTGCTATATACTCTTCTCCTAAGGACATCGCTAACGTCCTTGGTAAAACCTTTGCTAGCGTCTCAAGCAACGACTCTTATAGTCCTTCGTTCTTAAGGACAAAGAGTCGTGCTGAGAGAACACCAATTCGTTTCAACCATGGACAAGCTTTGCCTTACAACTGTGAATTTCGGATGTTGGAATTGAAGAGAGCATTACAGCAGGCCAATAATACCAGTCCAGGACCTGATGGAATCAGCTATCAAATGCTTCGTCATTTAAGTCCAGATTCCCTGTTGAACTTACTTTATCTATTCAATAGGATCTGGACTGAAAATAAATTTCCATCACTTTGGAGCGATGCAATAGTGATTCCAATCCTTAAGGCTGGTAAGGATCCTTCTGTTCCTTCAAGTTATCGACCAATAGCTCTGACGAGTTGCTTGTGTAAGACTCTCGAACGTATGGTCAATGCCCGCCTCACCTATGTCTTAGAAATAAATAAATATATCCATATCAATAAGAGTGGCTTCCGTAAAGGAAGGTCCACTCTTGATAATATTACATACTTGGAAACGCAGATCCGCAATGCATTTGTGCGGAGGAATCATCTCGTTTCCATTTTCTTCGACATAGAGAAGGCTTATGACCGTACGTGGCGTTATGGAATTCTCCGTAGGATGTATGATTTTGGCTTTAGAGGTAATTTGCCGATATTTATACAAAACTTTTTACGCTCCCGTGGTTTTAAAGTTCGTATTGGTTCAACCTTTTCCAATACTTTTAACCAACCTGAAGGTGTTCCTCAGGGAAGTATTTTAAGTGTCACCCTTTTTAATCTTCATATCAGTAGCATACTTCATCAACTTTCACCTCATGTGCATGGTACCTTATACGTTGATGACCTGCAAATATCTTGTGAAGGGTCTAACATGAATTTAATTGAGAGACAATTACAAACATCTGTTAATAAAATTGCTGCATGGTGTGCTGAGAATGGCCATACACTATCTCCTAGCAAGAGCAATTGTGTCCATTTCTGCAGGAAGACTAGCCTCCACAATGATCCCGTCATTCGTATAAACAACACACCTATACCAGTAGTCAGTGAGGTAAAATTCCTCGGAGTGATATTTGACCGTAAATTAACCTTTCTTCCGCATATATTATATTTGCGGAAGAAGTGCGAGCGATCGCTCAATATCCTCAAGGTGCTTTCAAATACATCTTGGGGTGCTGATCGCACGTCACTCCTCCGAGTTTACCAATCACTTATTTTATCCCGCATAGACTACGGTTGTGTTGTTTACGGATCCGCTAGGTCTTCAGTTTTACGCAGACTGGACACAGTTCATCACTCTGCTTTGAGGGTATGCTCTGGGGCCTTCCGCACATCACCCGTCCAGAGTCTATACGTGATTTGCCATCAATTACCGTTAGACCTGAGACGTATGCAGCAGTCTCTCAGTTATTATGTTAAGATCATGTCGACCCCTGACTATCTACTACATTCCATGATACCTAATGCCTCAATTAAAAGACTATATGATGCTCGTCCAATGAGCATCCCACCTTTACTCACAAGAGCCAAATCACATCTCTGGCTCACAGACCTATGTGATGTTCGGATAGAGTCAATTAATCAATTTCTCTATCCTCCTTGGTATGAACCAACAAATACTTTTATAAATACCTTTGCTCAGTTTAAAAAATCCGACACAACACCTATTGTTTTTCAGCAGCTATACTTTTCTCATCGCTGTCAGTATCAATCATATAAACCTGTATTCACAGATGGTTCTAAAACAGCAGGACATGTGGGCTGTGGAATTTTTATTAATAATACAGATTTTAATTCCAGCCTACATCCATCCTGCTCCATCTTTACTGCTGAAGCAACCGCAATCTACTACGCGCTTCAGCATGTGAATACAGACGATTATCATCAATATTGTAAACTCCTGTTTGTGAAAATTGCAACACCATGAAGGAAGCATCATAGTTGAATGAAATTTAATACACAGTTGAGTGGTAATGATACAAATAAATGATTACATTTTCAAACCAAATAAACAATAATAAGAGATAGAAATTAGTATTTTGTGTGGCCACCACGCGCCGCAATAAGAGCTGCTACACGGCGCGGCATGGAGTGAAACAAATTTTGAATATCTGCCTGCGGAGGAGTGTTCCATATTGTTTGTATGCGCAACCAAAGTTCGTCTGTCGAAGCAACAGGACGAGGATCACGAGCGAGACGCCGCCCAACGATATCCCACACATGTTCAATCGGTGACATATCCGGCGAATACGCAGGTCAAGGAAGAAGCTGTACCTGCTGCGAATCAAGGTAGGTTATGACAGTCCTGGCGACATGTGGACGGGCATTATCCTGCTGGAATACAGCCCCTGGCAATCCTTGCAGGAAGGGAATAGCTTGGGGCTGTAAAACTTCGTTTATGTATCGGGTACTGTTCAAATTGCCCTCAATTCGTAGCAATTGTGATCGTCCATGATATGCTATGGCACCCTAGACCATAACTCCGGGGGTTCGTCCACTGTGGCGTTCGATAATGCACTCCGGGATGTTCCGTTCACCGGCATAGCGCCTGACACGAATTCGGCCATCATGGTGCCACATATTGAAGCGGGATTCGTCAGAAAAGACGACCTGCTGCCAATCAGCACGCCAGCTCCTATGGACATTGGCCCATTGTAGCCGCAGACGGCGATGGTTTTGTGTGAGAGGAATCCTGTATAAGGGAACCCTTGCGCGCAGCCCACGCTGCAGCAGACGTCTCCGAATTGATGAAGCACACAATGACACACCTGTAGCTGTTGACCACTGTGCTGCCAATTGTCTGGAAGAAGCTGTGCGGTCCGTCAGCGCCATACGCACCAGGTGTCTGTCATCGCGAGCTGACGTCACATTCCGGGGTCCACTCCCGGATTTCCGAGCTGTCCGACCCTCGTCCGTCCACAGCTTCCAAACACGCATGATTGTGCTTCTGTTACGCTGCACACGAGCGGCTACTGCACCATGAGATAATCCAGCTTCACGAAGGCCGACGATTCTGCCCCGTTCAAACTCCGAAATTTGCTCAAATTTCGCTCTCTTTCGTCGAAGAGGCATAGTAAAGATTCAGTTAACGTTTACCACTAGCATATAACCACCGATAATCATACACGCCTCGAAACAGCCGTCTATTTATATTCGGTTCGATCCGCCGTTCGGGGGCGTTGCACACCATACGCATGCGCTACCGGTCTGCAATTCTAATCATTTGCATATCATGCCCTACTTTACATTTCCTGAAAATTTCAGCTCACTCACGTATGTCCTTCGTGGTGTTGCAATTTTCACAAACAGGAGTTTATATATACTGACAGCATGAGTATTATTGAAGCCTTGAAAAACAATAGTGTTATCTGTCATCCTGTTGTGTCGAGAGTTTTTAAAGCATTGGATTCCCTTGTTGGCAAGGGAAAAGAAATTGTATTTTGTTGGATACCAAGCCACATGGGTCTTGAAGGAAATGAGAGAGCAGATGCAGCTGCAAAGGCTGCATCAGATCCAATATTACCATCCGTTCCTCTCTCAGATGTGAGAAAGGCTATAAAAAGTTTTATATATGGTCTTTGGCAGGAATCATGGAACTTGCAGGTCGTCAACAAATTACATACCATTTTCCCATACCTCACTTCATTATCAGTTTTACCGTTACGAAGTGCTGATGTTAGATTAACTCGCCTTCGTATCGGACACACACGTTTCACACACAAACATTTATTTTTAAATGAACTAAATCCATGGTGTGAAACGTGTGATGAACCATTTACTATTTATCACATTTTAATCTCATGTTCCACTTTTAACGTCTACCGTTTTAAATTTTTTAAAACAAACCTTTTAACTATGTTTGATTTACTGGGGGAGCCACCCCTCGGAAATCTATTTGCATATTTAAGAGCAATAGGTTTTCTAAATTTTATATAATTTCTAAATTTATATTTATACATTTTAAAATTTATATATATTTGATTTATTTTATTTTATATTCTATTATTTATGGATTTTAAAATAATTTATACACTAATTTTTGTTTTTTAAAATTTTAATGTTGCTTGGGTTTTCAAAAGAAATACATATTTATTAATAAAAAATATTTAAATAATAATATGTAAAATATATTCTTCGAATATTTATTCTTGGCGCAGCATGTCCATCTTTGGACCTTGCGCCATAAAACCCAACCAACCAACCAACCAACCAAGATCGTCTGGTCCCGGTGCCTTATTTGTATTGAATGAGTATGTGGCGTTTCTCACCTCCTCTTTTGTTGGTAATTTTATGTCCTCTGTGCTGTTCACTGGTGTTTGTGGCTGAAAGGGCACTGGTTGACTTGGAAAGTGGTGTTCTGTGACTTTAGCCATTGCTGCTTTTTTATTGGGTGCTACGTTACCATCCCAGCTGATTCTCAGTTCTGTTTGTTTAAAAATTTTGTTGTGGGCTATTTTAAAGCCCGTTCCGAATGTTTCTGATTGATTTGTACAGAAGTTTTTCCAAGCTTTTGCTTTCGCATTAAGTAAAGCTTTGTTGTATTTGGAGCGTTCTTTGCTGAACGTAATTCTCCATCTTTGTTTGTCTTCTTCTTCGCTTGTTTTAAATCTACGTTGAAGTGCCCTAACCTTGTTCGCTGAGTCGCTAAATCTTTTGTCCACCATTTAAGTTGCGCTATATGATTATTTTTCTTAGTTTTATAGATTGTTTTTGTCGCTTTTTGTACTGTCTCTATTAGTTCAGCGGTTAGTTTATCTAATGTTTCTGCGTTGTTAATTTTATTAATCTTATGCATTAGTCTACTAGTGTTTTTTAGGATTAATCTTTTGAATTTGTCATGGTTGCCAAACTTAGTTTTAAAGCGAGTGTTTACTATCTTTGGTTTATTGTAGTCTAAGTCAAATCTAATGTAGTTATGGTCACTCGCCGTGTAGGTATCCTCAACTCTCCATCCTGTGATGATGTTAAGCGCTGCGCTGTTTGCTATTGTGAAATCTGGGTTCCCCTGTGCTTGTGTAGTGCGGAACGTTGGTATATTGTCTATTATGTTTGCTCTGTGTAGGTCGTTCTCTATTAGATAATCTATTAGTGTTGTTCCTCTGTCGTCCTCGAAATTATAACCCCAGAGTTGTGACATTGCATTGATATCGGCTCCTAAGATAAATGGTCTGTTGTGATCTATAAGGTGTGTCCATTCTTGGAGGGCTTCCGCCAAGTCTCCATATGGTCTTGCGTATTGTGTCCCTATCGTGAAGTCGCCTTCGTGTGTTGTTATTGTTGTGAATACCGATGTTTCCGTTGGTGGTAGTAGGTTAAGTATTGTCGAGCCAGTGACTACTAACCACGCTTCTTTGTTTTTCGAGTGATTGTACGTCCAGTTTATTGGGAAACCGTACAGCTTTCCATTTCCAACGTATGGGTCCTGTAACAAGGCCACGTCTACATTATTGTCCCTTATGTAAATTGCTGCTATTGATGTAGCCGCTCTACTGTTGTGTAGATTTATTTGCAAGATCCGCATTTTGTATGTGTCGTTTCTTCCCTTAGGTTTGGTGTAAGCGATCTAGATGGAATTGTGACTGTAAAAGAAAGTTAAACCTGCAAGCAAAACAATTGGAATTAAGTTGTTAACGTAAAGAATGCCAACCTTTTTGCTGTAACCGGCCAAAATTCTTCTTCCTCGCTTGAACCTGTGGGAAGAGAGTTATTGGTGCTGTTTTGTGTTTTTGTGTCTTATGGTCTGCGTGTTGGTCTTTGTGTAGTGGTAGTGTTGTGACATATTATGTATCTATAAAAGCTACATGTTGTTGATGATGCAGGGTGGTTGGTGTTGTATTTGGTACCATTATAATAGTTAGACTTTGCACAATTGATGCATGTGTGTTGTTCTGTGTGTGGTAGTCTGCAGTCTTGTGTCCTGTGTCGTCCACTGCATTTTCCGCAATAATCTCTGTTGTGGCATTGCGCAGTGGTATGGCCGAATTCCTGGCATTTAAAGCAGCGTCTTATATTCCTAAAGATTTCAATCTTTGAGGTATTGAACCCAAAGTTGATAAAACGTTGTTTGGCCAGTAAGTAGGCCGACCTCCTTGTAGTTTCTACTACCATGTGCTGCAAGTTGGTGCTTGTTCTATGTGATTTAATCTCTGTTATCGTGATAGGAAACTGTGACTGGTTTGTGTTTAGTTCGTGGTGAAGCCTATCTATCATAGCAGTGTCATCAACCTGTGTTGGGACATTAAAAATTATTATTCTTTGTTTTGGTGTGTCCTCTATGTTAAACTTATTTTGTTCTAGTGTTTGTTGTAATGTTTGTTTTTCACTAGTGTTATGACATTTAATAAGTACTCTGTTGTTTTTAACGTGTATTTTCTGTGGGTTTACAGGTGCTTGTATTTTCTGAAGTGAATGTAAAAGTGTTTTAGGTGTGGTGTTCTTTGTGGGTCTTATTGCAATTGTGCTTGGTGGTGTTGGCTGCTTTCTGGCACAGTCCGCATAGGAAAGTCCTGGAGTTGCGGTTTTGTTGTTAGCCTGCGCAGTCATAATTGGTGCATGTATTTGCTATATTTTATTTTGTGTTTCTGTTACTGTGGCCTCGATCTTTTCTAGCTTGTCATACAGCAATTCAACCCGACTTACTATGTGTTCCTCATACGGTCTTATAGTGTCTTTGCCGTCTCTTGTGTCCTTGACCCGTAAAACTGATCTACCTATTGTGGGGGTCAGTGGGTTTTGAGGAGAGGTGGGTCTGGTGCGGGCTTTAAGTTCGTTGAGTGTGTCTGTGTAAATATCACTGATGCGCTCTAATAGCTCATCAGCGGTGTCTCGATCTGACTGCTTCAGACAGTATTTACTGCCTGACTTTCCATGTATGATCTTTGCCAGCTTCTGCAGAATGTCTTTGGGACTATCCTCAATCTGTGGCCTAAGTGTAGTGTTACTTTCTGTGTTCTCAATGTGATCATTATCTGTCTGTGTGTTAGTTGATTGTGTTTGTGATTGTGTTGGTGTGGTAACTGTTTCTGTTTGTGTTTGTATGGTGTTTGTCATTGTGTAATAATACAGTGTTACAGTAAAGAGATACAATAGTAATAAAAATACAAGTGAAAGACTTTAGAAAAGAAAAGAATCAGATCAGTAAAGTGACCCAGACGCTATACCTTCCTCCTTCCCGCAGTGTCAGCATTTTCCCATTTTGGGAATAATTTATTGATGGTTAGCTTAGTGTGATTATGGATCGGAGACTGAGTTTAAGTGGTATTAATATAGTTTAATTAGCTCAATATAAATTAAAAAATTTTTTTTAACAAAATTGGAATAGTTTAAGCATAGTATACTATATACAAGATTGGTACTTGCCCGTCTTAGCATTTAAGCAAGACCACACACTCTACTTCCACTTTCGCATTGACAGCTCGACGCCGCCCTCAATCTTGTATTTGCCCATTTTTGTGCGGTGTATTTGACCCATGCCACATTACACAATACGCACCATTCACACTCGTTCAAGATATATATTTACAGAAACTAAAGAGCACACATACTATTTCTAACGCGGGGGACTTCCGCATTAGAACCTACATTCAACCCTTAACTTTAATAATGATAGGAATAATAGAAAGGAACTACACATTTATTGCCACATTCATACTTTAAGTGATAACTTCACTCATTGCCACAGTCCTTCTTTTGACTACCAAAACCTGCTTTACACGAGTCTACAGGCCGGAAAAGGTAGAATAAACTACCGATCCCTGTCGTAGGACAGCTTCTTTTCCCATCCTAATACGCTCGAAACGCCTTCCAAGACTATCTCTCAAAACCAGCCGTAGAGGTCCGTGTCCCTCTCCGTTTTATATAAATATATATATAAATATACTATAAATCTTTGCCATTTTGCGGCATAGCCGGAAATAGTCAATTTCAAGCATATTTGGTTTACGATCGGAAGATGATGAAAATTTCAGCAAAGTCCAATTTGTAATAAATTACAAGCCAAAAACCGATTAAATCGGTGTAATGTCATCTCGACCATGGTCTTAGTGTGAGAGGGTAGCCAGCCCCCACACCTCCTCCTTAAGTCTTTTCTTCACGACCACACTAAGACAGGGGATAGCTAGTCCGCCATCCTTTCTGGCTGAATAGAGTAAGCCTCTAGCAGTGGATAGTGGCAGTTTCAACCAGCCCTTTACCGTCACCCGAATCATCCTGTCGAGGGCCGTCAGCAAAACACCGGCAGGCGGTGTAACCGTGATGGTATGGATGAGCCGCGGAATAGCGAAACGCACAAGCAGCTCGACCTTTTGGTCGGGCTTAAGCTTGACGTTGGCACTTCCAATAGCCTTGATCCATTTGCTGAGGGTAGCCAAAAAGATCCGTCAGGTGGAAGTTGAGGCACTGGCTCGTCTTTGATTTTGAACTCCACTTCGGTGTCGACGAGGACATGACTCCGGGTCTTATGGAGGAAGACAACGACACATTTTTGTGTGTTCAGCCGCATACCGAATTGGTCACAGAATGATGTGACCACGTCTAGCAGTGTCTGGACTGCTTCGACGCTGTCCCCGAGGATGACTAGGTCATCCGCGTAGGCCAGAACCGGTGTTTTGGTGCTGTCTCCGAATGAGATCCTGGCTCCCAGTCCTGTATCCACTAGACGCCGGATGAGTATGTCGATCGCACAGTTGAAGACCAAAGGCGACATGGGGTCACCTTGCTTGACACCTCGGCGGAATCTTGTCTCGTCAGACATTGAGCCTTCGATTGAAATCCGTGTGATGGACTTCTTATAGATGTCTTTAATGACTTCTATATAGCCTCGGCAGACGTTAAGCTTTTCTAGAGTCTGGAATATATGATGGTGGCTTACCGTGTCAAAGGCTTTAGCGAAGTCTAGCAAGACAACACCACTGTGCGATGTGTCCGCATTGCCTTTCCGAAGCACACTCGTGATGAGTGCCAGGTTTCCCGTGATGCCTGGGCATTTCCGGAAACCACGCTGGGCTTCGTGGAGGCTTATTTGGCTCTCAATCCGCTTGCCTAAGACATTGGTGAAGACCCTACCCAGCACATTTTCGATTGAAATGGGTCTCCATTTCGTCATGTCTGTTGACGTGGCTCCCGATTTTGGCAACAGGATCGTCCGACTGGCACATTGGCTGGCCGGCACCTTTCGGTGTTTGATCCATTGCGTGAAAAGGAAGGCCATGTCGTGCTCTATGCCCATTTTTATTCCTCGTTTGAGGGCTAAGGGGCTAAGGCCATCAGGACCTGCTGCGCTTTTGGATTTACATCTTTTTAGGATGTTTCGCACCTCTTTCGCAGTGATGGGTCTAATCCTCGAGCATGAATGGACCGGCAGCGATTCAAGTTGTCCGCAGGACACGTTCTCAGATTCGAAGGTGCTTTTAAAGTGAGTAAAAGCAGCTGTGAGATCGGGGGTGGTCAGTTCCCCGGTATCCCCATCTAGAGCAATCCTAGCGGCCCTCTCAGGTGCAACAGTCCATAGATTTTGCCAGACCCGGTACATGTCGCGTATCCGGGCACTACGGTTTTCTGTGTTCCTGTTGCCTTTCTTGCATCTCCTCTTACGAGGTGGTGCCTTAGGCGGGAGACTTCCACTTTGACGTCTAATCAGGGCCTTCGTGTTCTTGAGGACCCAGTCCCAACTTTGTTTGCCGACCAAGTCCGGCCTTTCATGCTCGCACTGCTTCAGAGCGGAGGCACCCGATATCCCCGCAGTAGAGGGAGTAGACATGTCTACCTCCATACTGAGCGTTTGGCCATGTTCGGTCTCCCTAGGGGATTCCGTCACGGGATTGATCGGGTTCACTCCATCCAATTCAGGTCGCTGATTTGCTCGGTTTTGAATAAGAGCCGCGGCTCTCATTTTACTTGCCTTACGCACGGCCTTCAGCTTATTTTTGATCTGTTCTTCCGTCCTGTGTGGGAATTCCTTCCCAAGCATGATCTTTAGCATCAACGGGTTGAGATGATATCTCTGCTCTAAGCACAGCATCCGGTGAGATTCACTAACTGTCCATAGCTTGCTTGAGGGGGGACATCTGATGGCAGCCAGGCGTTCTGCATTACGTGTGAGGATATGTCTGTGCCTCTTGTGCTGCGTGAGCCCTCGTTTTGATACAAACGAGAGTGCGCATTCATTGCAGGGAAATGGGAACGCGCCTGATGTCGCTGCCATTTGGTGATTACATTTCCCTGCGTGGATGGTTATTGACCTATAATTAGGTCCGGAACGCCCGCAGAGAGAGCACTTGGCATGCGTGTCGCTCGCATGTATCACTATTGTGCTCAGCGAGTTTCTCGAAATTGAGAAAACTCTCCCTGTAGGGTTCACATTTTAACCCTTCCGAACTAGGCACTTCCACGCACATAACTCTATCCTCTACAATCATCTCTTGGTCCGTGAACTCTGTATTTTCCATCATCATGTTGTTGTACTCACTCGTCTGTAACATAAAAGAGTACTTTAGACATTGGTCTACAGCGTTATCAACATACATGGAACCCTTAATAATAAAACATGTATATATACAGAGTAAGAGATGTTATATAAAGAGATTTTGATATACTCTTATCTCGTGCCTGGATCCTGTCTTTTGCTTGGTCCCTTAGAGATTCAGTCAGTTGCCAGTGGTTAAGCATACAGGTATCCATGAGATGCCAATTGCATGTTTCCATGCTGGACACTGGCTTACGCGTTCGAAATGCCTGATCCCGCACGGATGCGCAGGCGTTCAGGACTTTGTACTCAGGCCATCGGCACCGTCAACCCATGCCCACTCATGGGACCCCCACGCTTTCGTAGGGGATTTCTTGCCAGCTTAGTTCCAGGGAACCAAACTGGTCTTATGTCCTGAGTCAAGCTCGAGGACCGCCGCTAGGCAGTATTTTTACTAAGTTGGGGCACATCCAACTCTGGCGGACTGCTCCGGCGATTACCTTACCTTACCTTACCAATGAGGGCCCCCAAGGACCCTGGATCCTTGGGTCTCACCCCTTGAGATTAGTGGCCCCACAGCCGAGAAACTCCTCAGGGGGTTTACCTTCTTTAGGTAAACACGGGTGTCACAATCCCGAGGTACCCTAGTGATCTGTCCTCTTCTTTCTTTTCTTCTCTCCTCTACTCTTCTGCTTTTTCTTCCTCTTCTCCCTCACTGTGGTTGCCTCGCAAGAGGTTGAGGGCTCCTCTTGAGTAGCTTTCGCCGCTCTGTTGCTATTAGCTACTCTTGAGGACTAAATCACCCACGTGTTTGCCGTGCGTGGAGACCCGTGTCCCTGGAAAAGAGGGTCCTGGTAATTGAGGCCCCAGAGACCAACACATTACTTTGGCCTCTGCTTCAGGTAAACGGGAGGTGTGTTGTGGTCCTCAGCACATCAATCGGCTTTATGGATCAAGCGATCGGTGCATCTACTGGGTGACTCGTTAAGGGTGGAGGCCACTTCAGGGATGTACTGTGAGCGTATAGGACCTGGCTAGCACTGGTGCAGCTGGTCTGCATCCCCTTGTTGGACTCGGTGGTGGGTGGTGCGGTCAGGTCCCGAAATTTTAAAAAATTTTAAATGGAAAATAAAAATAAATCATTTCTCCCACGGGAGCAACAAATGAAAAATCTTAATTGTAAACACTTTATTATTAAAAGAAAGGAGGGAAGCTTTGAAAGTGTCTCCCCCTTTCTAATTCAAAAAGGAGTATCGGCCACTGTAGGGGAGGTGAAAAATATCCGAAAAGTAAGATCTGGTGATTTGATGATCGAGGTTGCTAATGCTACTCAGGCAGCTGCTATAAGCAATTTGAAATTACTAGGAAATCTAGAGGTAACTGTGTCGCCTCACGGTAGCTTGAACTTTTCTCGGGGTGTTATTTCCGCAGGAGATTTGCTGTATACGCCGACGGATGAGATTCTTGAAAATTTGCAAGAACAGAAGGTCTGTGCTGTAGAACGCATTACAGTCAGAAGGGATGGAAAGTATATGAATACTAAGCATCTCATTCTGACTTTTGCGACGCCAGACCTTCCGCAGCATGTAAAAGCTGCATACATGAATTTACCCGTCCGGCAATACATACCAAATCCCTTGCGATGTTTTCAGTGCCAACGTTTTGGACATTCGAGGAACGCTTGCAGAGGCCAACTAACCTGCGCGCGTTGTGCAGTGGTTGGCCATGACAGCTCTAACTGCACAGCGAAGGAGAGGTGTGTCAATTGTCATGGTGACCACCCCTCCTATTCCCGAAGTTGTCCTACATGGGCACTGGAAAAGGAGATAACTACTCTGAAGGTTACCACCAACTGTTCATACCCAGAGGCTAGACGACAAGTTACCTCTCGCTGCCCTAAACCTGGAGTAAGCTATGCAACCGCAGCCAAAAAAGTCACCAGATCAGCAAGTACTCAAACGGAATCGGTTTCACTTCCCTTGATCAGATTACCCCAGACAACAACACTAAAGCCAAAATCATCTTCAAACTTAGTTAATAAAAGAAAAGCTCCTTTGGCTAGAACTAAAGTCCCAAAGGCTTATAAATTAAAATCTGCAAAGGAGGGCTCAATCCGACCCTCCATATCCACCCGTAAAGCCTTGTCCCTGGAGGCTGACGCTGTATCTTTACATCCCTCGGACGAAGACTTATCGCTCGAGGAGATGTCAGATGACACGCTATTCCAGCTCCGGGAAAGGAGCTTTTCAAATTAAACAATAACTTCCTTTGTTTCTTGGAACTGCCATGGTTTGCGTTATCATCATGATGACATCAAGTCTATTATTTCAGCCTACAACCCCGCATGTGTTGCACTTCAAGAAACATTCCTGAAGTCCAGCAATAGTTTCACCATGCGTGGGTTTAAAAGCTTTAGAAAGGACTGTGGTGACGATGGTGCAGTGTCTGGAGGTGTTTGTATACTAACATCTAACAACTATCCCAGCACTGCCCAACATTTAAATACTACACTACAGGCTGTAGCTGTGAGAATTCATACATCATGCTTGTTGACAGTCTGTAGTTTGTATTTGCCACCACACGATGTCATCCGCCAAGAGGAACTCGATGCATTAATAGATCAGCTGCCAACACCATTTTTGCTGTTAGGTGACTTTAACGGCCATAGTTCTTTGTGGGGAAGTGATGATACTAATTCTCGCGGTCGGCAGATAGAGCAGTTTATCTCAGACAACAGTCTCTGTCTGCTTAATACCGACGAGAAGACTTATTTCCATGTACCCACAAGAACATTTCATTCTCTCGATCTGGCCATTTGTTCACCATCTCTTCTGCCATTGTTAAATTTAAATGTAGGAAATGATCTGCATAATAGCGATCATTTTCCTCTCGTCATCTCCCAGACTGGAGGTAGTAGTGTAGAACAACGTCTACCTACTTACGTGTACAGTCGGGCAGATTGGACGTTATTTAGACAATTGGCAGTTATTGATAACGAAATGGTTATGATCGTAGATGTTGATGATGCCGTAAGTAAAGTCACCAAAACAATTACTAATGCAGCTGACGCATCTATACCTAAGAGTTCCTCTATACCACACAGGCGTTGCAAACCTTGGTGGAATGATGAATGTCAAAAAACTTATAAGAAACAGAGGAAGTTATGGGGGTTATTTAGGAGATACCCCACAACGGAGAATCTTATCGCCTTTAAGAGAGCCAAAGCATTAGCTCGCAGAACTCGTCGACGAAGTCAGAAGGAATCCTGGTCTCGCTATGTATCCTCAATTACTTCTTCCACATCCAGTAAACAGTTGTGGAGAAGAGTGAAAGCAGCCAATGGAATATATAGAGAATTTTCCATTCCTATTTTGAAATCCGGAGCTGCTGTATACTCTTCTCCTGAGGACATCGCTAACGTCCTTGGTGAAACCTTTGCCAGCGTCTCAAGCAACGACTCTTATAGTCCTTCGTTCTTAAGGACAAAGAGTCGTGCTGAGAGAACACCAATTCGTTTCAACCATGGACAAGCTTTGCCTTACAACTGTGAATTTCGGATGTTGGAATTGAAGAGAGCATTACAGCAGGCCAATAATACCAGTCCAGGACCTGATGGAATCAGCTATGAAATGCTTCGTCATTTAAGTCCAGATTCTCTGTTGAGCTTGTTGCTCCTGTTCAATAGGATCTGGACTGAAAACAAATTTCCATCACTTTGGAGCGAAGCAATAGTGATTCCAATCCTTAAGGCTGGTAAGGATCCTTCTGTTCCTTCACACTACCGACCAATAGCTCTGACGAGTTGCTTATGTAAGACTCTCGAACGTATGGTCAATGCCCGTCTCGTATATGTCCTAGAAAAAAATAAATGTATTCACATCAATCAGAGTGGCTTCCGTAAAGGAAGATCCACTCTTGATAACATCATATATTTGGAAACGCAGATCCGCAACGCCTTTGTGCGGAGGAATCATCTGGTTTCCATTTTCTTCGACATAGAGAAGGCATATGACCGTACATGGCGATATGGAATTCTCCGTTCACTATATGATTTTGGCTTTCGGGGTAATCTTCCGATATTCCTGAAGAATTTCTTACGCTCCCGTGTTTTTAAAATACGTATTGGAACAGTTCTTTCCAATACTTTTATCCAAGCCGAGGGTGTACCCCAAGGCTCTATTTTAAGTGTCACCCTTTTTAACTTGTACATAAGTCGCATCCTCCATCAAATTTCACCTCCTGTATATGGCACACTTTATGTTGATGACCTGCAAATATCATGTGAGGGTTCTAACATGCGTTTAATTGAGAGACAACTACAAACAACTGTTAACAAACTTGCTGCATGGTGTGCTGAGAATGGCCACACATTGTCTCCTTGCAAGAGTAATTGTGTCCATTTCTGCAGGAAGACTGGCATGCATAATGATCCTACAATCAGTATTAATAATACACCTATCCCTGTTGTCAACGAGATAAAATTTCTGGGAATACTTTTTGACCGAAAATTGAGTTTTCTTCCGCATGTTCTTCATTTGCGGAAGAAGTGCGAGCGATCGCTTAATATCCTCAAGGTGCTTTCTAATACATCTTGGGGTGCTGATCGCACGGCACTTCTTCGTGTCTACCAGTCATTAATTTTATCTCGTATTGACTATGGAGGTGCTGTGTATGGATCTGCTAGGTCTTCCGTTTTACGCAGATTGGATACAATACATCACTCTGCTTTGAGAATATGTTCAGGCGCATTCCGCACATCACCCGTCCAGAGTCTATATGCAATATGTCAACAACTGCCTTTAGACCTGAGACGAATGCAGCTGTCTCTCAATTATTATGCAAAAATTATGTCTGACCCTCATCATCCATTACGTTCCATGACTACTACTCCTGCACTTATAAGGCTGTATGACGCACGTTCATACAGCATTCCACCTTTTCTCACACGAACAAAATCTAATCTAATACTATCTGACCTATATGATGTCCGTTTTGAAAAAACGGACTATTTATCTCATCCACCTTGGTATGATCCACAGATCAAAATCATCAATCCTTTTGCTCCTTATAGAAAATCAGACACAGCAACTACTGTTTTCCAGCAGCTATATGCCTCACATCGCTGTCAGTACACCACGTACACACCAGTTTTCACAGATGGATCAAAATCTGCAGGACATGTTGGATGTGCTGTAGTTTTTGAAAACAAAACTCTTAGCTACAGCCTCCATCCATCCTGTTCCATCTTCTCTGCTGAAGCAACTGCCATTTATCAAGCACTTCAGCAGATGAATACAACTGATACCTCTAAATACTGTGTGTACACTGACAGTTTGAGTGTGTTGGAAGCTTTGCGGAACAGTAGTTTTTACTGTCATCCTGTTGTGTCTAGAATTTTCCGAGCATTAGATTCCCTTGCTGGCAAGGGATATGACATTATTTTCTGCTGGATCCCAAGTCATGTAGGTCTCGATGGCAATGAGAGGGCTGATGCAGCTGCTAAATTTGCATCCGGCCCGTCTCTTCCATCCATCCCTTTGTTGGATGTGAGAAGGTGTGTTAAAAAATTTACACAAGATCTTTGGCAGGAGTCATGGAACATGCAGGTCACTAATAAATTGCGTGCCATATTTCCATACATCACCACATTAACAGTTTTACCGATACGAAGTGCTGATGTTCGTCTGACTCGCCTTCGTATCGGACACACACGTTTCACACACAGACATTTGTTCTTAAACGAATTAAATCCATGGTGCGAAACGTGTGATGAACCCTATACAATACATCATATTTTAATTTCATGTCATGATTTTAACCATTTACGTTTACATTTTTTTAAAACAGATATTTTAACATTAGTTGATTTACTGGGAGAACCTCCAAATAGAAATCTATTTGCCTTCTTAAGAGCAATAGGTTTCCTCCATTTTATTTAAATTGTATATTTAGTTTAAATTTATATTTTACTTAACAGTTTTAAAATCTGAATTTTATATACACACTATATACACTCTTTTTTGTATTTTAAAGATTTTAATGTTGCTTGGGTTTTAAGTATTATGAAAAAAAAAAATCAAATTTTGGCGCAGTTTGTCCTTTTAGGACCTTGCGCCAGAAAACCCAACCAACCAACCAACCAACCATCTTCTTTTTTTCCTCTCTCCTCTACTCTTCTGCTTTTTCTTCCTCTTCTCCCTCAGTGTGGTTGCCTCGCAAGAGGTTGAGGGCTCCTCTTGAGTAGCTTTCGCCGCTCTGTTGCTATTAGCTACTCTTGAGGACTAAATCACCCACGTGTTTGCCGTGCGTGGAGACCCGTGTCTTTGGAAAGGAGGGTCCTGGTAATTGAGGCCCCCAGAGACCAACACATTACTTTGGCCTCTGCTTCAGGTAAACGGGAGGTGTGTTGTGGTCCTCAGCACATCAATCGGCTTTATGGATCAAGCGATCGGTACATCTACTGGGTGACTCGTTAAGGGTGGAGGCCACTTCAGGGATGTACTGTGAGCGTATAGGACCTGGCTAGCACTGGTGCAGCTGGTCTGCATCCCCTTGTTGGACTCGGTGGTGGGTGGTGCGGTCAGGTCCCGAACCCCTCAGGGGGTTTACCTTCTTTAGGTAAACACGGGTGTCACAATCCCGAGGTACCCCAGTGATCTGTCCTCTTTTTTCTTTTCTTCTCTCCCCTAATCTTCTGCTTTTTCTTCCTCTTCTCCCTCAGTGTGGTTGCCTCGCAAGAGGTTGAGGGCTCCCCTTGAGTAGCTTTCGCCGCTCTGTTGCTATTAGCTACTCTTGGGGACTAAATCACCCACGTGTTTGCCGTGCGTGGAGACCCGTGTCCCTGGAAAGGAGGGTCCTGGTAATTGAGGCCCCCAGAGACCAACACATTACTTTGGCCTCTGCTTCAGGTAAACGGGAGGTGTGTTGTGGTCCTCAGCACATCAATCGGCTTTATGGATCAAGCGATCGGTACATCTACTGGGTGACTCGTTAAGGGTGGAGGCCACTTCAGGGATGTACTGTAAGCGTATAGGACCGGGCTAGCACTGGTGCAGCTGGTCTGCATCCCCTTGTTGGACTCGGTGGTGGGTGGTGCCGTCAGGTCCCGAAATTTCCAATTTAAATATGGAAACAAATATTTCTATTCTCCCACGGAAGCACACCTTATCTCTATTAAATGCCAAATTTTATGTCATAAAAAGGAAAGAGGGTACTTTTGATACAGTATCCCCTTTCCTCATTCAAAAAGCTATGTTAGGCACGGTCGGTGATGTGAAGAGCATCAGAAAATTACGTTCTGGTTACCTAATGGTAGAAGTTGCATCAAAAACACAAGCAACATTGATTGCAAATATGAATATGCTGGCTAACCTTGAGGTGTCTGTCTCACCTCACACAAACCTTAACTTTTCTCGTGGTGTGATATCCGCGAAGGATTTGCTTAACACGCCTACGGATGAGATACTAGAAAATCTTAAAGAACAAAAGGTCTGCGCTGTAAAACGAATTACTGTCAGGAGAGATGATAAAGTTATTAACACTAAGCATCTGATCCTGACATTTGCGACGCCAGACCTACCGCAGCATATTAATGCTGCGTATATGCATCTCTCCGTTAGGCCATTTATTCCAATTCCTTTGCGTTGTTTCCAGTGCCAGAGATTTGGTCACTCTAAAGCGGCATGCAGAGGCAAACTGACTTGCGCTCGCTGCGCAGCAGTTGGCCACGACAGTTCGTCCTGTATTGCAAAGGAGAGGTGTGTCAACTGTAAAGGTGACCACCCCTCCTACGCTAGAAGTTGTCCTATCTGGATACTGGAAAAGGAGATCACAACCACTAAAGTTAAAAATAATTGTACATATCCCGAGGCGAGACGTGCTGTTACAGCTCGTACACCTCAAGTTGGAGTCAGCTATGCAACTGTCGCCGCAAAAGTCACCAGAACGACTAGTACACAAACAGATGCTCTATCACTACCGATTGTTAAATTACCCACTACATCTGTACAGAAGCCAAAATCGACATCCACATCAACTACACGTAGAAAAGCTCCGATGGCTAAATCCAAAGCCCTGAAGGCCTTAAAACTAAAATCTGCTAAGGAGGGCAATTTTAGGCCCTCCATATCCACCCGTAAAGCCTTAACCCTGGAGGCTGACGCTGTTTCATTACATCCCTCGGACGATGATCTATCGCTCGAGGAGATGTCAGATGACATGCCTTCCAGCTCCGGGAAAGGAGCTTTTCAAATTCAATAATAACTTCCTTTGTTTCTTGGAACTGCCATGGTTTGCGTTCTCATAATGATGACATCAAGTCTATAATTTCAGCCTACCACCCCGCATGTGTTGCACTTCAGGAAACATTCCTGAAGTCTAGCAATAACTTTTCCATGCGTGGGTTTAAAAGCTTTAGAAAAGACTGTGGTGACGATGGTGCAGTGTCTGGAGGTGTTTGCATTTTAACATCTAACAACTATCCCAGCACTGCCCAGCATTTAAATACTACACTACAGGCTGTAGCTGTGCGAATTCACACATCATGCTTGTTGACAGTCTGTAGTTTGTATTTGCCACCGCATGATGTCATCCGCCAAGAGGAACTCGATGCATTAATAGATCAGCTGCCAACACCATTTCTGTTGTTAGGTGACTTTAACGGCCATAGTTCTTTGTGGGGAAGTGATGATACAAATTCTCGCGGTGGGCAGATAGAGCGGTTTATTTCAGATAATAGTCTCTGTCTGCTTAATACCGACGAGAAGACATATTTCCATGTACCCACAAGAACGTTTCATTCTCTCGATCTAGCCATCTGTTCTCCATCTCTTCTGCCATTGTTAAATTTAAATGTAGGAAATGATCTGCATAATAGCGATCATTTTCCTCTCGTCATCTCCCAGACTGGAAATAGTAGTGTAAGACAACGCTTACCTACTTACGTGTACAGTCGGGCAGATTGGACGTTATTTACACAATTGGCAGTTGTTGATAATGATATGGTTATGATCGATGATATTGATAATGCCATATCTAAAGTCACTGAAACAATTATAAATGCAGCTGATGCATCAATACCTAAGTGTTCCTCTATACCACACAGGCGTTGCAAACCTTGGTGGAATGATGAATGTCAAAACACCTATAAGAAACAGAGGAAGTTATGGGGGCTATTCAGAAGATACCCCACAACGGAGAATCTTATCGCCTTTAAGAGAGCAAAAGCACTAGCTCGCAGAGCTCGTCGTCGAAGTCAGAAGGAATCCTGGTCCTGCTATGTATCTTCAATAACATCTTCAACTTCCAGTAAGCAGTTGTGGAGAAGGGTGAAAGCAGCCAATGGAATCTATAGAAAATTTTCTATTCCTATTTTGAAATCCGGAGCTGCTATATACTCTTCTCCTAAGGACATCGCTAACGTCCTTGGTGAAGCATTTGCTAACGTTTCAAGCTCGAACTCTTATAGTCCTTCGTTCTTGAGGACTAAGAGTCGTGCTGAGCGAGTACCAATTCGCTTCAACCATCGACAAACTTTACCGTACAACTGTGAATTTGGAATGTTTGAATTGAAGAAAGCTTTACAGCAGGCCAAAAACACCAGTCCAGGACCTGATGGAATCAGTTATCTCATGCTTCAACATTTGAGTCCAGACTCCCTGTTGAACTTACTTTACCTGTTCAATAGGATCTGGACGGAAAATGAATTTCCATCTTTATGGCAAGAAGCAACAGTGATTCCTGTCCTAAAGGCTGGTAAGGATCCTTCTGATCCTTCAAATTATCGACCAATTGCTCTGACGAGTTGCTTCTGTAAGACTCTCGAACGTATGGTCAACGCCCGTCTCGTATATGTCTTAGAAAAAAATAAATGTATACATAATAATCAGAGTGGCTTCCGTAAAGGGAGATCCACTCTTGATAATATCACATATTTGGAGACCCAAATCCGCAATGCTTTTGTGCGGAGAAACCATCTGGTCTCCATTTTCTTTGACATCGAGAAGGCATACGACCGTACATGGCGATATGGAATTCTCCGTACATTATATGATTTTGGCTTTCGGGGTAATCTTCCGATATTCCTTCAAAATTTTTTAAGCTCCCGTGTTTTTAAAGTTCGTATTGGAACTGTACTTTCCAATACTTTTATTCAAGCCGAGGGTGTTCCCCAAGGCTCTATTTTAAGTGTCACCATTTTTAATTTAATCATCAGTAACATCCTACATCAATTACCATCTTCAATAAATGGTACACTATATGTTGACGACCTGCAAATATCATGCGAGGGGTCTAATATGCGATTAATTGAGAGACAACTGCAAACAGCAGTTAACAAACTTGCTGCATGGTGTGCTGAGAATGGCCATACTTTATCTCCTAGCAAGAGTAGATGTGTCCACTTCTGTAGAAAGACTAGCCTTCACAATGATCCAGTTATTAATATCAACAACATCCCAATACAAGTAGTCAATGAAATAAAATTTTTGGGAATAATCTTTGACAGAAAATTATCCTTTCTTCCGCATGTTTTGTATTTGCGGAAGAAATGTGAGCGATCGCTTAATATCCTCAAGGTGTTGTCAAATACATCTTGGGGTGCAGATCGCACATCACTTCTTCGAGTATATCAGTCATTGATCTTGTCCCGCATTGACTACGGAAGTGTTGTTTATGGATCAGCTAGATCTTCTATTTTACGAAGACTGGACACAGTTCATCACTCTGCTTTGAGGATATGTTCTGGGGCATTCCGCACATCACCCGTCCAGAGTCTATACGTTGTATGCCATCAACTACCGTTAGACCTGAGACGAATGCAGCAAACTCTCAATTATTACGCAAAAATTATGTCGACCCCACATCACCCATTGCGTTCCGTGGTTCCTAATGCCTCTCTTAAAAGACTGTTTGATGCTCGACCAATGAGCGTCCCACCTTTTCTCACAAGAGCCAAATCATATCTGTGGCTCACAGACCTATGTGATGTTCGGATAGAGACTATTGATAATTTTGCTCATCCGCCTTGGTATGATCCAACCATTAATTTTAATAAATCTTTTGCTCAGTTCTTAAAATCAGACACAACACCTATTGTTTTTCAAACGCTATTCTCCTCCCATCGCTGTCAGTATCAATCATATACACCTGTATTCACGGATGGTTCAAAATCAGCAGGACACGTGGGCTGTGGAGTTGTTATAAATAACATTGTTTTTAGTCACAGTCTACATTCCTCCTGCTCCATCTTTACTGCTGAAGCCGCAGCTATCTTTTATGCGCTTCAGCATGTGAATACAGATGACCATCGTCAATTTTGTATATATACTGACAGCATGAGTGTATTGGAAGCATTGAAAGACAATAGTTTTACTTGCCATCCTGTTGTGTCAAAGATTTTTAAAGCATTAGATTCCCTTGCTGGCAAGGGATATGATATTATATTTTGTTGGATACCAAGTCACGTGGGTCTTGATGGAAATGAGAGAGCGGATGCAGCAGCAAAGGCTGCATCAGATCCAATATTACCATCGGTTCCTCTCTCAGATGTGAGAAAGGCTATTAAAAGTTTTATATATGGTCTATGGCAGGAATCATGGAACTTACAGGTCGTCAACAAATTACATACCATATTCCCATCCCTCACCTCATTGTCAGTTTTACCGTTACGAAGTGCGGATGTTAGATTAACTCGCCTTCGTATCGGACACACACGTTTCACACACAGACATTTGTTCCTAAATGAACTTAATCCATGGTGTGAAGCGTGTGATGAACCATTTACTATATATCATATTTTAATTTCGTGTCATGTTTTTAACCAACAACGTTTACACTATTTTAATACTGATTTTATAACATTATTTGATTTAATAGGGGATCCACCCCATAGAAACCTATTCGCTTTTTTAAGAGCAATAGGTTTCATACATTTTATTTGATTTAACTATCAAATTTTAAAATTGTACATACATTTCATTTTATAAAATTTATTTTAAAATATTATATACACAGATTTTTGTATTTTAAAAATTTTAAATGTTGATTGGGTTTTAAAAAAAAAATAAATAATAAAATAATTAAATAAATATTTAAAGCAACAAAAACGTCTTGGCGCAGCATGTCCAATTTTGGACCTTGCGCCATAAAACCCAACCAACCAACCAACCAACCAGTCCCAACTTTGTTTGCCGACCAAGTCCGGCCTTTCATGCTCGCACTGCTTCAGAGCGGAGGCACCCGATATCCCCGCAGTAGAGGGAGTAGACATGTCTACCTCCATACTGAGCGTTTGGCCATGTTCGGTCTCCCTAGGGGATTCCGTCACGGGACTGATCGGGTTCACTCCATCCAATTCAGGTCGCTGATTTGCTCGGTTTTGAATAAGAGCCGCGGCTCTCATTTTACTTGCCTTACGCACGGACTTCAGCTTATTTTTGATCTGTTCTTCCGTCCTGTGTGGGAATTCCTTCCCAAGCATGATCTTTAGCATCAACGGGTTGAGATGATATCTCTGCTCTAAGCACAGCATCCGGTGAGATTCACTAACTGTCCATAGCTTGCTTGAGGGGGACATCTGATGGCAGCCAGGCGTTCTGCATTACGTGTGAGGATATGTCTGTGCCTCTTGTGCTGCGTGAGCCCTCGTTTTGATACAAACGAGAGTGCGCATTCATTGCAGGGAAATGGGAACGCGCCTGATGTCGCTGCCATTTGGTGATTACATTTCCCTGCGTGGATGGTTATTGACCTATAATTAGGTCCGGAACGCCCGCAGAGAGAGCACTTGGCATGCGTGTCGCTCGCATGTATAACTATTGTGCTCAGCGAGTTTCTCGAAATTGAGAAAACTCTCCCTGTAGGGTTCACATTTTAACCCTTCCGAACTAGGCACTTCCACGCACATAACTCTATCCTCTACAATCATCTCTTGGTCCGTGAACTCTGTATTTTCCATCATCATGTTGTTGTACTCACTCGTCTGTAACATAAAAGAGTACTTTAGACATTGGTCTACAGCGTTATCAACATACATGGAACCCTTAATAATAAAACATGTATATATACAGAGTAAGAGATGTTATATAAAGAGATTTTGATATACTCTTATCTCGTGCTTGGATCCTGTCTTTTGCTTGGTCCCTTAGAGATTCAGTCAGTTGCCAGTGGTTAAGCATACAGGTATCCATGAGATGCCAATTGCATGTTTCCATGCTGGACACTGGCTTACGCGTTCGAAATGCCTGATCCCGCACGGATGCGCAGGCGTTCAGGACTTTGTACTCAGGCCATCGGCACCATCAACCCATGCCCACTCATGGGACCCCCACGCTTTCATAGGGGATTTCTTGCCAGCTTAGTTCCAGGGAACCAAACTGGTCTTATGTCCTGAGTCAAGCTCGAGGACCGCCGCTAGGCAGTATTTTTACTAAGTTGGGGCACATCCAACTCTGGCGGACTGCTCCGGCGATTACCTTACCTTACCTTACCAATGAGGGCCCCCAAGGACCCTGGATCCTTGGGTCTCACCCCTTGAGATTAGTGGCCCCACAGCCGAGAAACTCCTTAGGGGGTTTACCTTCTTTAGGTAAACACTGGTGTCACAATCCCGAGGTACCCCAGTGATCTGTCCTCTTCTTTTTTTCCTCTCTCCTCTACTCTTCTGCTTTTTCTTCCTCTTCTCCCTCAGTGTGGTTGCCTCGCAAGAGGTTGAGGGCTCCTCTTGAGTAGCTTTCGCCGCTCTGTTGCTATTAGCTACTCTTGAGGACTAAATCACCCACGTGTTTGCCGTGCGTGGAGACCCGTGTCTTTGGAAAGGAGGGTCCTGGTAATTGAGGCCCCCAGAGACCAACACATTACTTTGGCCTCTGCTTCAGGTAAACGGGAGGTGTGTTGTGGTCCTCAGCACATCAATCGGCTTTATGGATCAAGCGATCGGTACATCTACTGGGTGACTCGTTAAGGGTGGAGGCCACTTCAGGGATGTACTGTGAGCGTATAGGACCTGGCTAGCACTGGTGCAGCTGGTCTGCATCCCCTTGTTGGACTCGGTGGTGGGTGGTGCCGTCAGGTCCCGAATTTTCCATTTCTAATATGGAAACAAATGCTTATTCTTCTCTCCCACGGGAGCATTCCTTGTCACTATTACATGCTAAATTTTATGTTGTAAAACGGAAAGAGGGTACCTTTGAAAATGTATCCCCTTTCCTAATCCAAAAAGCTATTAGCGGAAATATCGGCGAAGTGAAGAGCATTAGGAAAATGCGTTCTGGTGACTTAATGGTTGAAGTCGCTTCAGAAGCACAAGCTAACGCTATAAACAACTTGACTATGCTTGCTAACATTGAGGTGTCTGTCTCTCCTCATATGAACCTTAACTTTTCTCGTGGTGTGGTATCCGCAAGGGATTTGCTTAACACGCCTACGGATGAGATCTTAGAAAATCTCAAAGATCAAAAGGTCTGTGCTGTAAGACGCATCACTATCAGACGAGATGGGCAGATAATTAATACTAAACATCTCGTACTGACTTTTGCGACAACAGACCTACCGCAGCATATTAAAGCTGCGTATATGCATCTACCCGTTAGGCCGTTTATTCCAAATCCTTTGCGTTGTTTCCAGTGCCAGAGATTTGGTCACTCCAAAGCGACTTGCGGAGGCAAACTGACTTGCGCTCGCTGCGCAGCAGTTGGCCACGACAGCTCGTCTTGTACTGTAAAGGAGAGGTGTGTCAACTGTAAGGGTGACCACCCCTCCTACGCTATGAGTTGTCCTATCTGGATACTGGAAAAGGAGATCACAACCACTAAAGTTAAGAACAATTGTTCATATCCAGAGGCGAGACGTATTGTTACCGCCCGTACACCTCAAGCAGGAGTTAGCTATGCTTCTGTTGCCGCAAAAGTCACCAAAACCACTAGCACGCAAACTGATCCTTCTTCACTTCCATTAGTAAAATTACCCCTTACATCTGTACAGAGGCCAAAATCAACCTCCACAACCATTCCCCGTAGAAAAGCTCCGATTGCAAAATCTAAAGCCGTAAAGGCTTTAAAACTAAAAGCTGCTAAAGAGGGCAATACTAGGCCCTCAATATCCACCCGTAAAGCCTTAACCCTGGAGGCTGACGCTGTTTCATTACATCCCTCGGACGATGATCTATCGCTCGAGGAGATGTCAGATGACATGCCTTCCAGCTCCGGGAAAGGAGCTTTTCAAATTCAATAATAACTTCCTTTGTATCTTGGAACTGCCATGATTTGCGGTCTCATCATGATGACATCAAGTCTATAATTTCAGCCTACAACCCCGCATGTGTTGCACTTCAAGAAACATTCCTGAAGTCCAGCAATAGTTTCACCATGCGTGGGTTTAAAAGCTTTAGAAAAGACTGTGGTGACGATGGTGCAGTGTCTGGAGGTGTTTGTATATTAACATCTAATACTTTTCCCAGCACTGCCCATCCATTGAATACTACTCTACAGGCTGTTGCTGTAAGAATTCATACTGCATGCTTATTAACAGTCTGTAGTTTATATTTACCACCACACGATGTCATCCGCCAAGAGGAACTCGATGCATTAGTAGATCAGCTGCCAACACCATTTCTGCTGTTAGGTGACTTTAACGGCCATAGTTCTTTGTGGGGAAATGATGATACTAATTCTCGCGGTCGGCAAATAGAGCGGTTTATTTCAGATAATAGTCTCTGACTGCTTAATACCGACGAGAAGACATATTTCCATGCACCCACAAGAACATTTCATTCTCTCGATCTAGCCATTTGTTCTCCATCTCTTCTGCCATTGTTAAATCTAATAGTAGGAAATGATCTGCACAACAGCGATCATTTTCCTCTCGTCATCTCCCAGACTGGAGGTAGTAGTGTAAGACAACGCTTACCTACTTACGTGTACAGTCGGGCAGATTGGACGTTATATACACAATTGGCAGTTGTTGATAATGAAATGGTTATGATCGATGATATTGATAATGCCGTATCTAAAGTCACTGAAACAATTATAAATGCAGCTGATGCATCAATACCAAAGTGTTCCTCTATACCACACAGGCGTTGCAAACCTTGGTGGAATAATGAATGTCAAAACACCTATAAGAAACAGAGGAAGTTATGGGGGCTCTTCAGAAGATACCCCACAACGGAGAATCTTATCGCCTATAAGAGAGCAAAAGCATTAGCTCGTAGAGCTCGTCGTCGAAGTCAGAAGGAATCTTGGTCCCGCTATGTATCATCAATAACTTCTTCCACATCCAGTAAACAGTTGTGGAGAAGAGTGAAAGCAGCCAATGGAATATATAGAGAATTTTCAATTCCTATTTTGAAATCCGGAGCTGCTATATACTCTTCTCCTAAGGACATCGCTAACGTCCTTGGTGAAACCTTTGCTAGCGTCTCAAGCAACGACTCTTATAGTCCTTCGTTCTTAAGGACAAAGAGTCGTGCTGAGCGAACACCAATTCGTTTCAACCATCGACAAGCTTTGCCTTACAACTGTGAAAAAATCCATGGTGTGAAACGTGTGATGAACCATTCACTGTTTATCATATTTTAATTTCATGCTCATATTTTAACCAATATCGTTTACACTTTTTTAATTGTGATATTTTAACCTTATTTGATTTGCTTGGGGGACCACCCCACAGGAACCTATTTGCCTTTTTGAGGGCAATAGATTTTATACATTATATTTAATTTATTTTTTTTTAAATTTTAAAAGTATATATATTTTGATTTTGCTTTTATGTGTAATTTGATTTTAATATATTTATGCACTGATTTTTGATTTTTAAAATTTTAATGTTGCTTGGGTTTTTAAAATAAATTAATAAATAAAATAATATAAATAAAATAATAAAAAAAATAAATAAAATATCTACTAAATATCAACTTTTAAACTTAATTCTTGGCGCAGCATGTCCGTTTTTGGACCTTGCGCCATTAAACCCAACCAACCAACCAACTAGCAGATGTATGCCTCACATCGCTGTCAGTACATCACGTACACACCAGTTTTCACAGATGGATCAAAATCCGCAGGACATGTTGGTTGTGCTGTAGTTATTGAGAACAAAACTCTGAGCTACAGCCTCCATCCATCCTGTTCCATCTTCTCTGCTGAAGCAACTGCTTTATATCAAGCTCTTCAGCAGATGAATACAAGTGATAGCTTTAAATACTGTGTTTACACTGACAGTTTGAGTGTGTTGGAAGCTTTGCGGAACAGTAGTTTTGATTGTCATCCTGCTGTGTCTAGAATTTTCCGAGCATTAGATTCCCTTGCTGGCAAGGGATATGAAATAATTTTCTGTTGGATCCCAAGTCATGTAGGTCTCGATGGCAATGAGAGGGCTGATGCAGCTGCTAAATCTGCATCCGGCCCATCTCTTCCATCCATTCCTTTGTTGGATGTGAGAAGGTGTGTTAAAAAATTTACTCAAGATCTTTGGCAGGAATCTTGGAACATGCAGGTCAATAATAAATTGCGTGCCATATTTCCATTCATCACCTCATTAAAAGTTTTACCGATACGAAGTGCTGATGTAAGATTATCCCGCCTTCGTATCGGACACACACGTTTCACACATAGACATTTGTTTCTAAACGAATTAAATCCATGGTGTGAAACGTGTGATGAACCATTCACTGTTTATCATATTTTAATTTCATGTTCATATTTTAACCAATATCGTTTACACTTTTTTAATTGTGATATTTTAAACTTATTTGATTTGCTTGGGGAACCACCCCACAGGAACCTATTTGCCTTTTTGAGGGCAATAGGTTTTATACATTATATTTAATTTACATTTTTTAAATTTTAAAAGTGTATATATTTTGATTTTGCTTTTATGTGTGATTCGATTTTAATATATATATATATACAATGATTTTTGATTTTTAAAAATTTTAATGTTGCTTGGGTTTTTAAAATAAATTAATAAATAAAATAAAATAATAAGAATAAATAAAAAAAAATAAATAAAATAAAACATCTACTTCTAAACTTGATTCTTGGCGCAACATGTCCGTTTTTGGACCTTGCGCCATTAAACCCAACCAACCAACCAACCAACCAGCATCGGCCTCAGACTGGATCCTTGAGGGACTCCTTTGTCGTAAAGTTGTTTAGTATTATTTTCATCTATGTATGTTCTATTATTTAGAAATGAAGCTATTGTCTTTAAAAGATTGTTATTTACTTTGTATTTCTGAAGAATATTGATAACTTGATGCCAGTGTATGGAATTGAAGGCATTCTGTATGTCTAAGGATATCATGCAAGTGTATAATTTTGAGGCCTTGTTATCTTTTATTATTTGAACAGTATTATATAGTGCGTCGTCAGTTCCTTTACTCTTAGAGAAACCATATTGCTTGTCGCTTAATAACATCTCTTTATTCAAATAGTAAGTGAGTCTTTTGTTAATTAATTTATCATACAATTTGCCCCAAACCGGTAACAGACTTATGGGTCTGTAAGAGGATGGAAGTGATCATCAAGAGGGTAACATAAGATGAATTAGAGACCGACCCGCCCTAGGTCATTGAAAGCCATTGCGAGAGCAATCCCGCCCAATACGAGTGGCACATGTGCGGCAAGCGCCGCAGCACAGAGCAACGATATCGGAGCACCAGGAGACAGAGAATTAGCCCCCAGGATAGATCCAAACACTCTATGGATTCTGCCAAATCGGCCTAGAAACCAATACTTGTCGGGCATTGCACCCAGCCCGGCAACCACCACCCTGCGGTCCATCGAGACTCGCTCCAACGGAAGAGAGGCGGTTTGCCTTTATTAATATTAACTGTTATCTACAATAAATAAACACCAACACTTGTGGTGTAAAAACAATGATAATTATTACAATACAAAAAATGTTAAACAATACATAACAAGACATGATACGATACTTTAAACATAACAATTTAAATCAACTCAAGATGGGAGTCTAGCCCCTCAGGGGGTTTACCTTCTTTAGGTAAACACGGGTGTCACAATCCCGAGGTACCCTAGTGATCTATCCTCTCCTTTCTTTTCTTCTCTCATCTATTCTTCTGCTTTTTCTTCCTCTTCTCCCTCAGTGTGGTTGCCTCGCAAGAGGTTGAGGGCTCCCCTTGAGTAGCTTTCGCCGCTCTGTTTGCTATTAGCTACTCTTGAGGACTAAATCACCCACGTGTTTGCCGTGCGTGGAGACCCGTGTCCCTGGAAAGGAGGATCCTGGTAATTGAGGCCTCCAGAGACCAACACATTGCTTTGGCCTCTGCTTCAGGTAAACGGGAGGTGTGTTGTGGTCCTCAGCACATCAATCGGCTTTATGGATCAAGCGATCGGTACATCTACTGGGTGACTCGTTAAGGGTGGAGGCCACTTCAGGGATGTACTGTGAGCGTATAGGACCTGGCTAGCACTGGTGCAGCTGGTCTGCATCCCCTTGTTGGACTCGGTGGTGGGTGGTGCCGTCAGGTCCCGAATTTTCCATCTCTATCATGGAAACATCATTCTCTTCTCTCCCACGGGAGCATACATTGAAAAATATAAAAGCCAAATTTTATATTGTGAAGCGGAAGGAGGGTACATTTGATAATGTATCCCCTTTCCTAATCCAAAAAGGTATTAGTGGCAATATCGGCGAAGTGAAGAGCATCCGGAAACTTCGTTCTGGTGATTTGATGGTAGAAGTTGCTTCAGATGCACAAGCAACTCTGATTGCTAACATGAATACGCTAGCTAAGCTTGAGGTGTCTGTCTCTCCTCACTTGAATCTTAACTTTTCACGTGGTGTGGTATCCGCCAAGGATTTGCTAAATACGCCAACGGACGAGATCTTAGAAAATCTCATAGATCAAAAGGTCTGTGCTGTAAAACGCATCACTATCAGACGAGATGGGCAGTTTATGAATACTAAACATCTCGTACTGACATTTGCGACGCCAGACCTACCGCAGCATATTAAAGCTGCGTATATGCATCTATCCGTTAGGCCGTTCATTCCAAATCCTTTGCGTTGTTTCCAGTGCCAGAGATTTGGACACTCCAAAGCAGCTTGCCGGGGCAAACTGACTTGCGCTCGCTGCGCAGCAGTTGGCCACGACAGTTCGTCTTGTACTGCAAAGGAGAGGTGTGTCAACTGTAAAGGTGACCACCCCTCCTACGCTAGAAGTTGTCCTATCTGGATACTGGAAAAAGAGATCACAACCACTAAAGTTAAAAGTAATTGTTCATACCCTGAGGCAAGACGTGCTGTCACTGCACGTACACCTCAAGCAGGAGTTAGCTATGCATCTGTCGCCGCCAAGGTCACCAGAACAGCTGGTACACAAACCGATGTTCTTTCACTTCCACTAGTCAAATTACCCCTTACATCTGAAAAAAGCCCAAAATCAACCTCCACAACTATTCAACGTAGAAAAGCTCCGATGGCTAAGTCTAAAGCCATGAAGGCCTTAAAATTAAAATCTGCAAAAGAGGGCAAAATTAGGCCCTCTATATCCACCCGTAAAGCCTTAAACCTGGAGGCTGACGCTGTTTCCTTACATCCCTCGGACGAAGATTTATCGCTCGAGGAGATGTCGGATGACATGCCTTCCAGCTCCGGGAAAGGAGCTTTTCAAATTGAACAATAACTTCCTTTGTTTCTTGGAACTGCCATGATTTGCGTTTTCATCATGATGACATCAAGTCCATAATTTCAGCCTACAACCCCGCATGTGTTGCACTTCAGGAAACATTCCTGAAGTCCAGCAATAACATTTCCATGCGTGGGTTTAAAAGCTTTAGAAAAGACTGTGGTGACGATGGTGCAGTGTCTGGAGGTGTTTGTATATTAACATCTAATACTTTTCCCAGCACTGCCCATCCATTGAATACTAATCTACAGGCTGTTGCTGTGAGAATTCACACATCATGTTTGTTGACAGTCTGTAGTTTATATTTGCCACCACACGATGTCATCCGCCAAGAGGAACTTGATGCATTAATAGATCAGCTGCCAACACCATTTCTGTTGTTAGGTGACTTTAACGGCCATAGTTCTTTGTGGGGAAATGATGATACTAATTCTCGCGGTCGGCAGATAGAGCGGTTTATTTCAGATAATAGTCTCTGTCTGCTGAATACCGACGAGAAGACATATTTCCATGTACCCACAAGAACGTTTTATTCTCTCGATCTAGCCATATGTTCTCCATCTCTTCTGCCATTGTTAAATCTAATAGTAGGAAATGATCTGCATAACAGCGATCATTTTCCTCTCGTCATCTCCCAGACTGGAGGTAGTAGTGTAAGACAACGTCTACCTACTTACGTGTACAGTCGGGCAGATTGGACGTTATTTACACAATTGGCAGTTGTTGATAACGCAATGGTTACGATCGATGATATTGATAATGCCGTATCTAAAGTCACTGAAACAATTATAAATGCAGCTGAGGCATCAATACCAAAAAGTTCCTTTTTATCACACCGGCGTTGCAAACCATGGTGGAATGATGAATGTAAACAAACTTATAGAAAACAAAGGAAGTTATGGGGGTTATTTCGGAGGTACCCCACAACGGAGAATCTTATCGCCTTCAAGAGAGCAAAAGCATTAGCTCGCAGAGCTCGTCGTCGAAGTCAGAAGGAATCCTGGTCTCGCTATGTATCCTCAATTACTTCTTCCACATCCAGTAAACAGTTGTGGAGAAGAGTGAAAGCAGCCAATGGAATATATAGAGAATTTTCCATTCCTATTTTGAAATCCGGAGCTGCTATATACTCTTCTCCTAAGGACATCGCTAATGTCCTTGGTGAAACCTTTGCTAGCGTCTCAAGCAACGACTCTTATAGTTCTTCGTTGTTAAGGACAAAGAGTCGTGCTGAGCGAACACCAATTCGTTTCAACCATCGACAAGCTTTGCCTTACAACTGTGAATTTCGGATGTTGGAATTGAAGAGAGCATTACAGCAGGCCCATGATACTAGCCCAGGACCAGATGGAATCAGCTATCAAATGCTTCGTCATTTAAGTCCAGATTCCCTGTTGAACTTACTTTACCTGTTCAATAGGATCTGGACTGAAAATAAATTTCCATCACTTTGGAGCGAAGCAATAGTGATTCCGATCCTTAAGGCTGGTAAGGATCCTTCTGTTCCTTCAAGTTATCGACCAATAGCTCTGACGAGTTGCTTGTGTAAGACTCTCGAACGTATGGTCAACGCCCGTCTCGTATATGTCTTAGAAAAAAATAAATGTATACATATTAATCAGAGTGGCTTCCGTAAAGGGAGATCCACTCTTGATAATATCACATATTTGGAGACCCAAATCCGCAATGCTTTTGTGCGGAGGAACCATCTGGTCTCCATTTTCTTTGACATCGAGAAGGCATACGACCGTACATGGCGATATGGAATTCTCCGTAGGATGTATGATTTTGGCTTTAGGGGTAATTTGCCGATATTTATACAAAACTTTTTACGCTCCCGTGGTTTTAAAGTTCGTATTGGTACGTCTTTGTCCAATACTTTTAACCAACCTGAAGGTGTTCCTCAGGGAAGTATTTTAAGTGTCACCCTTTTTAATCTTCATATCAGTTGCATACTTCATCAACTTTCACCTTCTGTGCATGGTACCTTGTACGTTGATGACCTGCAAATATCTTGTGAAGGGTCCAACATGAATTTAATTGAGAGACAATTACAAACATCTGTAAATAAAATTGCTGCATGGTGTGCTGAGAATGGCCATACACTATCTCCTAGCAAGAGCAATTGTGTCCATTTCTGCAGGAAGACTAGCCTTCACAATGATCCCGTTATTCGTATAAACAACACACCTATACCAGTAGTCAGTGAGGTAAAATTCCTCGGAGTGATATTTGACCGAAAATTAACCTTTCTTCCGCATATATTATATCTGCGGAAGAAGTGTGAGCGATCGCTCAATATCCTCAAGGTGCTTTCAAACACATCTTGGGGTGCTGATCGCACGTCACTCCTCCGAGTTTACCAATCATTAATTTTATCTCGCATAGACTACGGTTGTGTTGTTTATGGATCTGCTAGGTCTTCTGTTTTACGCAGACTGGACACTGTCCATCATTCTGCTCTTAGAATATGTTCAGGCGCATTCCGCACATCACCCGTCCAGAGTCTTTATGCAATATGCCAACAATTGCCTTTGGACCTGCGACGAATGCAGCAGTCTCTCAATTATTATACTAAGATCATGTCGACCCTTGACCATCCATTACTTTCTATGGTTCCTAATGCCTCTTTAAAAAGACTTTATGATGCTCGACCATTGAGCATCCAACCTTTTCTCACAAGAGCCAAATCACATCTCTGGCTCACAGACCTATGTGATGTTCGGATAGAAAATATTGACCACTTTCTCTATCCATCTTGGTATGAACCAACAAATACCATCTTAAATACCTTTGCTCAATTTAAAAAATCGGACACAACTCCTATTGTTTTTCAACAGCTGTACTGTTCTCATCGCTGTCAGTATCAATCTTACAAACCTGTATTCACGGATGGATCTAAAACCGCAGGACATGTGGGCTGTGGTGTTTTTATCAATAATACGTCATTAAGCTACAGCCTGCATTTGTCCTGCTCCATCTTTACTGCTGAAGCTACAGCAATTTATTATGCGCTTCAGCACGTGAATACAGATGATTATCATCAATATTGTATCTATACTGACAGCATGAGTATTTTAGAGGCTTTGAGAAACAATAGCGTTAACTGTCATCCAGTTGTGTCCAAAATTTTTAAAGCATTGGATTCCCTTGCTGGCAAGGGAAAAGAAATTATATTTTGTTGGATACCAAGCCACATGGGTCTTGAAGGAAATGAGAGAGCAGATGCAGCTGCGAAGGCTGCATCACATCCAATATTACCATCGGTTTCTCTCTCAGATGTGAGAAAAGCTATAAAAAGTTTTATATATTGTCTTTGGCAGGAATCATGGAACTTGCAGGTTGTCAACAAATTACATACCATTTTCCCATCCCTCACTTCATTATCAGTTTTACCGTTACGAAGTGCGGATGTTAGATTAACTCGCCTTCGTATCGGACACACATGTTTCACACACAGACATTTGTTTTTAAATGAACTAAATCCATGGTGTGAAACGTGTGATGAACCATTTACTATTTATCATATTTTAATCTCATGTTCCACTTTTAACGTCTACCGTTTTAAATTTTTTAAAACAAACCTTTTAACTATGTTTGATTTGCTGGGGGAACCACCCCACAGAAACCTATTTGCTTATTTAAGAGCAATAGGTTTTTTAAATTTTATATAATTTATATTTATTCATTTTAGAATTTATATACATTTATTTTATATTTTACTATTATGTATGGATTTTAAAATAATTTATACACTTATTTTTGTGTTTTAAAATTTTAATGTTGCTTGGGTTTTTAAATTAAATATATATTTATAAACAAAATTAAAAAAGTATATAGTATAATAAAAATATATTCTACGAAAACACAATTCTTGGCGCAGCATGTCCATCTTTGGACCTTGCGCCATTAAACCCAACCAACCAACCAACCAACCATGGGAGTCTAGCTTAGACTTACAATTTGTTTGGTTAATTAATGCTTTATTGGTAATATATATGTATGTCTATTATATTTACATGAGATTGTTTTCTATACTGTCCTTCAATAACTTGTTTATCATTTTTTCCATTGCCTGCCCCTCAGGGGGTTTACCTTCTTTAGGTAAACACGGGTGTCACAATCCCTAGGTACCCCAGTGATCTGTCCTCTTCTTTCTTTTCCTCTCTCCTCTACTCTTCTGCTTTTTCTTCCCTTTCTCCCTCGTTGTGGTTGCCTCGTAAGAGGTTGAGGGCTCCCCTTGAGTAGCTTTCGCCGCTCTGTTGCTATTAGCTACTCTTGAGGACTAAATCACCCACGTGTTTGCCGTGCGTGGAGACCCGTGTCCCTGGAAAGGAGGATCCTGGTAATTGAGGCGTCCAGAGACCAACACATTGCTTTGGCCTCTGCTTCAGGTAAACGGGAAGTGTGTTGTGGTCCTCAGCACATCAATCGGCTTTATGGATCAAGCGATCGGTACATCTACTGGGTGACTCGTTAAGGGTGGAGGCCACTTCAGGGATGTACTGTGAGCGTATAGGGCCTGGCTAGCACTGGTGCAGCTGGTCTGCATCCCCTTGTTGGACTCGGTGGTGGGTGGTGCCGTCAGGTTCCGAATTTTCCATCCCTAATATGGAAACATTTCTATTCTCTTCTCTCCCACGGGAGCACACATTGACATTATTGAAAGCAAAATTTTATATTGTGAAACGAAAGGAGGGTACATTTGATACTGTATCCCCTTTCTTAATTTAAAAAGCTATATCTGGCAATATAGGCGAAGTGAAGAGCATTCGGAAGCTGCGTTCTGGAGAATTTTGGCCAGTCCAGAGAACGGGAGTTCCATCTCCAGGAACTTTTCCTGCTGATCTTACCTACGTTGATGTCGCAGGTCATCAATTGATGATCGCTCGCCGAATAGGAGTCGTGGATCTTCCAGTTGCTGACCTCGTCATCCAGGAAATTCTTGGTTAGAAGAAGATCTATCCAACTCTGTCCTATAGTACTTGAGAAAGTGGGAGAGCTGTTGGGATCATTCTCGATGATGATGTCGTTTCTCGAGCAGAAGTCCAGTAGGACCTCTCCTCTGTGATCCGTCTTTCTGGGACTCCAGGCTTGGGATTTAGCGTTGAAATCGCCAAAGATAATCCATTTCTCGTTGCTATATTTAGCAAGATATGCTTGAAGTGGAGACAGAGATTCTTGTAGCACCTCAGAGGGGGGACAATAGATCGAGCAAAGGAAGACAGAGTGATCTTTAAGTTTCATTTTTGCGATGATGATATCTTCAGCTGAGAAGATGGAAGTGATGTTGAAACATTTTTTGACAATTAGAGCAGCTTTTAAATTAGTGGCATGAAGAATTGCCAAGTCTAGAGAGAAGCCAGTGATAAAATTTTCAAAAGTAAAGGGATCATTAATAGAGGAGATGTCAAGATTAAGTTTCTTAAAGTCCTGAAGATGAATTAAGTTGGCAGCTCTGCAGTGATTTAAGTTCAAATGAGAAAGCTTAATAGTGTTTAAGTTGGACTTAGTATCCATAGTCAATTTTGGAGATTAAGTTGTTGAGCTCTCTTTGATACACATAGCAGGTCTTACTACGTGCATCATGTTTTGTACTTACTTTCTTTCCTGCTCTCTTGTTGTGATCCCGGCAGTTCAGGCAACAATTCTGTTTGTCACAGTTCTTACTCAGGTGTTTGTCTCCACATTTGCTGCAAGCCTCCTCTCCTTTGCAGTCTTTGGCAATGTGTCCAAACTTAAGGCACTTAAAACATTGTGTAACCTTAAAGTGCTCTCTGAAGCTGACGCTGGTCCAGCCTATGAAGAGCTTTTTGTGCTCTTTTAAACTGTTGAAAGCAATTGGATTAACAGAAAGGACCCAGTTGATTCCAGATCTCCCTTTGAAGTTGAAAAGGACTTCGAACTCCGCTCCTTCTTGTCCCCTCAGGGGGTTTACCTTCTTTAGGTAAACACGGGTGTCACAATCCCGAGGTACCCTAGTGATCTGTCCTCTTCTTTCTTTTCTTCTCTCCTCTACTCTTCTGCTTTTTCTTCCTCTTCTCCCTCAGTGTGGTTGCCTCGTAAGAGGTTGAGGGCTCCCCTTGAGTAGCTTTCGCCGATCTGTTGCTATTAGCTTCTCTTGGGGACTAAATCACCCACGTGTTTGCCGTGCGTGGAGACCCGTGTCCCTGGAAAGGAGGGTCCTGGTAATTGAGGCCCCCAGAGACCAACACATTACTTTGGCCTCTGCTTCAGGTAAACGGGAGGTGTGTTGTGGTCCTCAGCACATCAATCGGCTTTATGGATCAAGCGATCGGTACATCTACTGGGTGACTCGTTAAGGGTGGAGGCCACTTCAGGGATGTACTGTGAGCGTATAGGACCTGGCTAGCACTGGTGCAGCTGGTCTGCATCCCCTTGTTGGACTCGGTGGTGGGTGGTGCGGTCAGGTCCCGAAATTTTAAAATTTTTATTATGGAGAATAAAAATTTTACTTTTCTCCCACGGGAGCACCAACTAGAAAATTTAAAGCCAAAATTTTTTGTAATAAAAAGGAAAGAGGGAAATTTTACAACAGTATCTCCTTTCCTTATATCAAAAGGGATATCGGGTATTGTTGGGGAAGTTAAGAAAGTTCAGAAAATGCGCTCCGGTGACTTGCTTGTTGAGGCAGCATCTGACTCACAAGCAGAAATTCTGGCAAGCATGAAATCCTTGGCAAACTTGGAAGTGACTGTTTCACCTCACAGCAACCTTAACTTTTCTTGTGGAGTTATCTCAGCAAGGGATTTATTATACTCGCCGACGGAAGAGATTCTTGAAAATTTACAGAATCAGAAGGTCTGTGGCGTAAGACGCATCACAGTCAGACGGGATGGCAAAGTTATTGATACTAAGCACCTTGTTCTGACTTTTGCGACGCCAGACCTTCCGCAGTATGTAAAAGCTGCGTACATGAACTTACCCGTCAGGCCTTTTATACCAAATCCCTTGCGATGTTTCCAATGTCAGCGCTTTGGACACTCGAGAAACGCCTGCAGGGGCAAACTCACCTGCGCTCGATGCGCGGTGGTTGGCCACGATAGCTCGAACTGCACGGCAAAGGAGGCATGTGTCAACTGTCATGGTGACCACCCCTCCTATTCTCGAAGTTGTCCTCAGTGCATGTTGGAAAAAGAGATAGCCACAATTAAGGTTAGCAATAAATGTTCCTATCCTGAGGCAAGACGATTGGTCACTTTACGTACTCCACAGCCAGGAGTCAGTTATGCCACTGCTGCCAGAAAAGTCACCAAATCGAGCAGCACACAAACTGAAATCTTTTCTGTTTCCCCAGTTAGATTACCCCAAACATCAGAAAAGCCAAAATTTAAGAAAACTCCTGTATTTACTAGAAAAGCTCCTTTCGCTAAATCAAAAGCAGAGAAAGCTTTGAAATTAAAAAAAGCTAAAAAACCTTCCATCTCCACCCATAATGCTTTCTCTTGCTTGGAGACTGAAGCGGCTTCTTTACTTCCCTCGGACGATGATACATCGCTCGAGGATATGACAGAAGACCCGCCTTCCAGCTCCGTGAAAGGAGCTCTACAATTTAAAAAATAACTTCATTTATTTCTTGGAACTGCCATGGTTTGCGATCACATCTTGATGACATTAAGTCTCTTATAACAACTTATAACCCCGCATGCGTTGCACTTCAGGAGACATTCCTGAAGACTTCCAACATTATTGCTGTGCGAGGGTTTAAATGCTTTAGAAGAGACTGTGGTGATGATGGTGCAGTGTCTGGTGGTGTTTGTATTTTAACATCAAATAATTTCCCCAGCGCTGTCCATCCATTGAATACTACTCTACAGGCTGTAGCTGTTAAAATTCACATTACATGTATGATTACAGTCTGTAGTTTATATTTACCACCACATAATGTCATCCGCCAAGAGGAACTCGACGCATTAGTTGATCAGCTGCCTACACCATTTTTGTTACTCGGTGATTTTAACGGACATAATTCTTTGTGGGGAAGTGATGATATCAATTCTCGCGGTCGACAGATAGAACAGTTTATTTCTGATAACTGTTTCTGTCTGCTTAATACCGACGAGAAGACGTATTTCCATGTACCCACAAGAACGTTTCATTGCCTCGATTTAGCCATTTGTTCTCCATCTATTCTGCCATTGTTAAATCTAACAGTAGGAAATGATCGCACAACAGCGATCATTTTCCTCTCGTCATCTCCCAGACTGGAGGTAGTAGTGTAAGACAACGCTTACTTACTTACGTGTACAGTCGGGCAGATTGGACGTTATTTACACAATTGGCAGTTATTGATGATGAAATGGTTTCAATCGAGGACATTGATATTGCTGTATATAAAGTCACCGAAACAATTAAGAATGCAGCTGATACATCAATTCCTAAGAGTTCCTCTATACCACATAGGCGTAGCAAACCTTGGTGGAATAAAGAATGCCAAGAAACATTTAAAAAACAAAGGAAGTTATGGGGGTTATTTAGGAGGTACCCCACAACGGAGAATCTTGTCGCCTTCAAGAGAGCAAGAGCGCAAGCTCGCAGAGCTCGTCGTCGAAGTCAAAAGGAATCTTGGTCTCGCTATGTATCTTCAATTACATCTTCCACATCCAGTAAACAGTTGTGGAGAAGAGTGAAAGCAGCCAATGGAATCTATAGAGAATTTTCAATTCCTATTTTAAAATCCGGAGCTGCTATATACTCTTCTCCTAAAGACATTGCTAATACCCTTGGTGAAACCTTTGCAACCGTCTCCAGCAACGACTCTTACAGTCCTTCGTTTTTAAGGGCTAAGAGTCGCGCTGAACGAACACCAATTCGTTTCAACCATGGTGAAGCCTTGCCTTACAACTGTGAATTTCGGATATTGGAATTGAAGAGAGCATTACAGCAGGCCAATAATACCAGCCCAGGACCTGATGGAATCAGCTATGAAATGCTTCGAAATCTAAGTCCAGACTCCTTATTGAACATATTGCTTTTGTTCAATAGGATCTGGAATGAAAAGAAATTCCCATCAGCTTGGAATGAAGCGATAGTGATTCCGGTTCTTAAGGCTGGTAAAGATCCTTCAGATCCTTCAAATTATCGACCAATTGCTCTGACGAGTTGCTACTGTAAGACTCTCGAACGTATGGTCAACGCCCGTCTCGTATATGTCTTAGAAAAAAATAAATATATACATATAAATCAGAGTGGCTTCCGTAAAGGGAGATCCACTCTTGATAATATCACATATTTGGAGACCCAAATCCGCAATGCTTTTGTGCGGAGAAACCATTTGGTCTCCATTTTCTTTGACATCGAGAAGGCATACGACCGTACATGGCGATATGGAATTCTCCGTTCATTATATAATTTTGGCTTTCGGGGTAATCTTCCGATATTCCTTCAGAATTTTTTAAGCTCCCGTGTTTTTAAAGTTCGTATTGGAACTGTATTTTCCAATACTTTTATTCAAGCTGAGGGTGTTCCCCAAGGCTCCATTTTAAGTGTCACTATTTTTAACTTATTCATTAGTAGCATCTTACATCAATTACCACCATCAATAAATGGTACACTATATGTTGACGACCTGCAAATATCATGCGAGGGGTCTAATATGCGATTAATTGAGAGACAACTGCAGACAGCTGTTAACAAGCTTGCTGCATGGTGTGCTGAGAATGGCCATACTTTATCTCCTAGCAAGAGTAGATGTGTCCACTTCTGTAAAAAGACTAGCCTTCACAATGATCCACTTATTAAAATCAACAACATCCCAATACAAGTAGTCAATGAAATAAAATTTTTGGGTATTATCTTTGACAGAAAATTGACCTTTCTCCCGCATATTTTACATTTGCGGAAGAAGTGTGAGCGATCGCTTAATATCCTCAAGGTGTTATCAAATACATCTTGGGGTGCAGATCGCACATCACTACTTCGAATTTATAAGTCACTGATTTTATCCCGCATTGACTACGGGTGTATTGTTTATGGATCGGCTAGATCTTCTATTTTACGAAGACTGGACACAGTTCATCACTCTGCTTTGAGGATATGTTCTGGGGCATTCCGCACATCACCCGTCCAGAGTCTGTATGCTGTTTGTGAACAACTACCCTTAGACCTGAGACGAATGCAGCAATCTCTCAATTATTACGCAAAAATTATGTCGACCCCACATCACCCATTACGTTCCATGGTTCCTAATGCCTCTCTTAAAAGACTGTTTGATGCTCGACCAATGAGCATCCCACCTTTTCTCACAAGAGCCAAATCATATCTGTGGCTCACAGACCTATGTGATGTTCGGATAGAGGCAACTAATACTTTTGCTCAACCACCTTGGTATGGTCCAACCATCAATTTTAATAACTCTTTTGCTCAGTTTTCAAAATCAGACACAACACCTATTGTTTTTCAAATGCTATATTCCTCCCATCGCTGTCAGTATCAATCTTATAGGCCTGTATTCACAGATGGTTCAAAAACAGCAGGACATGTGGGCTGTGGAATTGTTATAAATAACACAGTTTTTAGCTACAGTCTACATTCGTCCTGCTCTATCTTTACCGCTGAAGCCACAGCTATTTTTTATGCGCTTCAGTATGTGAATACAGAAGATCATCGTCAATTTTGTATATATACTGACAGCATGAGTGTAATGGAAGCATTGAGAAACAATAGTTTTACTTGCCATCCTGTTGTGTCAAAGATTTTTCGAGCATTAGATTCCCTTGCTGGCAAGGGATATGATATTATTTTTTGTTGGATACCAAGTCACGTAGGTCTTGATGGAAATGAGAGAGCGGATGCAGCTGCAAAGGCTGCATCAGACCCGATTATACCATCGGTTCCTCTCTCTGATGTGAGAAAGGGTATAAAAAGTTTTATTAATGGTCTTTGGCAGGAATCGTGGAGCTTGCAGGTCGGCAACAAAATGCATACTATCTTCTCATCCCTCACCTCATTGTCAGTTTTACCGTTACGAAGTGCAGATGTTAGATTAACTCGCCTTCGTATCGGACACACACGTTTCACACACAAACATTTATTTTTAAATGAACTAAATCCATGGTGTGAGGCGTGTGATGAACCATTTTCTGTTTATCATATTTTAATATCATGTTCTACTTTTAACGTCTACCGTTTTAAATTTTTTAAAACAAACCTTTTAACTCTATTTGATTTGCTGGGGGAGCCACCCCACAAAAACCTATTTGCTTATTTGAGAGCAATAGGTTTTTTAAATTTTATATGATTTATATTTATACATTTTAAGATTTTATATATATATATGATTTATTTTATTTAATATATACATTTTAAGATAACTTATACACTAGTTTTTGTGTTTTAACATTTTAAAGTTGCTTGGGTTTAAATGTGTAGATATGAAAAAAATAGGTAAAAAAAAATAATAAATAAAATAAAAATACTCCTATAAAACTTTATTCTTGGCGCAGCATGTCCATTTTTGGACCTTGCGCCATAAAACCCAACCAACCAACCAACCGCTCCTTCTTGTAGTTTGTTCTGGCTCTTTATCTTTGCCACCAACTCTTCTCTGGACACCTCTTTGTCTACATCGTGTAGAATGATCCGAGGTTTCCTGGCAATCGGCTTCTGGATGCTCACCTCCCGGTTGACAGCATCGTTGTTCTTTACTTCTGCTATTAGTCTGTCTAATTCCTCAGAGGATGGTGTCTCGATCAAGATTCCTCCTTTCCTGACCGCTCTCATCCTCGACACATTGAGTCCAAGCGAAGTCGGGTCAATGGCCTTCCGTATGATGGATCCAGTCTCCTCAGAGGTCTTGTCCTCCTTTGGGTAAATCACAGCCACATTGTTCTTTCGCATTCTGGACCGCTCTCTTCTGGTCCTTGATCTGCTTGCCTCCTTGCGTTTTTTCTGCTGCGGCTGCTGTGGCCTCGCAGGATTGGAAGCCACTACTTCTGCAAAGGATCTCGATCTGGCTAGTGAGTTGGCTTGTGCTCTATTCTCTCCCACCAGCTCGGCATTCCTCTCCATCGTTCCCAGCGCAATCTGCAGGAGTTCGCTGATTCCAGCTCTCATCTTCTGCTGCATTGTGTTGCTCATTTTGCTACTCGTGAGAGTAACAATCAGCTCTTGCTCAATCTCAAGGAGCCTCATAGCCTCTGACTTCTTTGCCGGTATGGTGGTCTCTATATAGGGAATGACATCCCCGTGAAGGGATTCAGTCTCCATATTTAAGACGATAGTGGAAAGCAAAGAAAAATAGAAAATTAGAAAAAAGAAAGAAAAGTCCCAACCGCCAGCGTTTGCCGCCAACAAAAGTTGACGTTTCCAGGGGGCACCACGTGGAGGTGCTGGCCGGTTTGAAAACAGTACTGAATGTGAGAGTAACAAACAGTACTGAACAGTACTGAATGTGAGTCATCAAGAGGGTAATACCAAATTTGAACCGACCCACCCGAAGGTATGCGGTGGAAGAGTCGTCAATAGTGCTCCCGTAGTACGAGAGACAGATTCGGACATAAGATCTCAAAAGCCAATTAGGCAAAGAAGACTAGTCTGGTGTTAAATCCGTCATCTGACTGAAAGATTTGCTTTTCCATTTCTTTATTAAAGTTATTTACATTACAAACAGTGAGTAATACAAAGTGAAGATATTACAAAGCAACAATAATTGATTAGTTATTTACAACAGTTAGTGAAGTTATTTACAATTATTGTGGTTATTTACAATGGTGTTTGATTAATTTACATTAGTGTGAACTGGGAGGGTGGTGAGTAAAAGTCCTTACTCAGAATCATCATCTTCCTTTAGGTGTTCTAACTGGATTTGAAGTTCGCTAAGCATGATGTCACGCATCCCTTTCCTAAAGCTGGGGAATTTGATCAGTTCCTTGATTGACAGATCGTCAAAGTGTTTTGGGAAGAGTTCCTTTCTAATGTGGGCATAGTTGTCACATTTGTAGACGAGGTGTTCCGGGCTTTGTGATTCCTCATCATGCGGGCATCTGTCATTTTGGTTATGGAATCGTTTCCTATATGTGCCGAATGATCCGTGGCCTGTCAAGATCTGATTTAATAGGAAATCCGCATTGAGTCTCTTCTTGTCAACTTTGTTGTATATATCAAATAATCTCCTGGTCTTATTGGAGTTATCCCAGATCTCCTGCCATTTGACTAACTCCCATTGGTGTGTTAGGGTCTTAAATTACTGTCGACTGAGTTTGACAGTTGTTTGTTGTTCAGTCTGTACCGCAGCTTCCTTGGCCGCTGTGTCTGCTTCCTCATTGAATTTGACCCCTACATGGGCTTTGCACCAGTGTAGAAAAAAGCGTTGTGTGTGTAGTTTATATAAGTCATTAATCTCCTTGAGGGTGTCATTCGTGTGCTTGCCCCGCTCAAGTGCCGTGAGAACTGATCTCGAGTCGGAGTGTATGTGGCATTTAGAAATGTCTTGATTGATTATATATCTCATTGTTTCGAGAATGGCCATGGCTTCCGCTTCAAAGACAGAAGCTTCGTTGTTGAGTCTAATTTGGATTGTATGGATTCTGACATTTTGACGCATAATGATTGAAGCACATCCTACTTTGTCTTCAATTTTTGAGCCATCAGTGTAGGCAAAGTAAAGACTATGATCCGAGTCGCTGTCCCACGGGATATGGCATTTGTCCCAGGGAGCCCTATTATCCGGTTGTTTAGTCCATGCGTTTGTATTGTTCCAGTTTATTCCATTAAGCTCAACGCTCTTGCCACAATTCCATAATTCAAATTTCTTCTTTAAGGAAGCCGCTTTTAAATGAAGGGAAACGCAGCCTGCCAGAATGTTTAAGGCGTCTGTTGAAGTGGTCCTATAGCACTTGGTGAGTTTGATAAGTGCAATCCTTTGGATTTGCCCTAGTTTTTGATTAATTTTTGTGGTGTCTCTGTACCAAATCTGACAACCATAGAGAATGATACTTTCCGTGACTTGGGTGTAGATAAGTTTTAAGACAGCTGGTTTGAGTCCCCAAGTCACTCGTGCAATTCTGGCAAGTTTATTTTGAATGTTTCCAACTTTATCTTTGACTTCATTAAGATGTGTCATCCAGCTTAATTTAGTGTCAAATCTTAATCCAAGATATCTAATTTCATGTGTGTATTCAATCCTATTGCCATCAATAAGTATGGGTGGTTTCCTGGTGATGTCCTTGCCTGGTGTGAAAATGGTGTAATTGCATTTGTGAATGCTGAGAGTTAAGCCGTATTTATTTGTCCAAGTGGTTACCAATTTAAGTGGTGCTTCCGCCATCTTGGTGAAGTGGAAGTAAGAGGTGGATGTGAGTGTTATGGCAATATCATCAGCAAAGGCCTGGCAGTTGGCTCCTTGCCCAAAGTCTTGGCTGAGGAGTTCATTGATAATGATTAGCCAGAGGAATGGTCCAAGGCTGGAGCCTTGAGGAACACCTATGCTGTATTTCATCCATTTTTGTTCTGAGTCTAGATAGTGTCTGTCATTCAAGAAGGACTTGGTGAGGTTAAAGATGTTACTGGGTGTTCTATGTTTTCCAAGAATATTTAAGATATCCTGCCATTTGGCGCTGTTGAATGCGTTTTGTATGTCCAGTGAGATAAGACAGGTGAACTTTTTGTCATTGTTGTTGTTATTGATGGTCTGTATGATGTTGTAAATAGCATCGCATGTTGATTTGCCCTTCATGAAACCAAATTGCTTGGGGCTTAAAATATTATGGAAGTGTAGTTGCAGCCTTCTCATAATGAGTTTATCAAGAATTTTCCCCCAAACGGGAAGAAGGCAGATGGGTCGGTAAGATTCCCTAAGAGTGAGGTCTTTTCCTTCTTTGGGTATCAAGACCACTTTCGCCACTTTCCAATATTTCGGAAAGATTTTAAATTCAAGGCAGGTATTAAGTACCTTGGTAAACCACTCTTTGTTTGTGTTGAAGAGGAGTAAGTAAACATCAAGGCAAACATTGTTAAAGCCAGGTGCTTTGTTTTTATCCATTTCCCTGATTATATCTTCAACTTCGTTGACTGTGAAAGATGGGTCTTGTGGAGTTTCTGGTGTTGGGTTGTAATACATTTGCTGACTGTAGGGAAAGTGAAACTTTAAAATTTCATTAATGGCCTCATTGATGTTATCAGTGTAGTTGTTGTTTCCTAAGTTAATGTTACTAGTGGTGACGTTCTTGTGTGTGTCCTCCTTAATCATTTTAAAATGACTGCCGAACGCATTGGTGTTAGTGACACTTCCAAGATATTCTCTGAATGCTCTTTGTTTTGTTTCGATAATATGCTTCCTATAAATGGCCGCTGCCTTTTTAAACTTTTGCTTTTTGGCATTTCTGGAATCCGTCTCTTAATCTTTTTGGAACTGCCTTCTCAGAGCCCTAACGTAACTTCGTTCTTGGGTGAGCTGCGTTGTCCACCAATAATTTTTCTTGCCGCGTTGTGTACCATGTTTCTTCTTATGTTTGTGGCAGAGTGTGACAATTTGTTTTTCAATGTCCGAGATGTCTTGCTCAAAACAGTGATAGTTGAAATCATTGAATTTAAGTGGAATTAATCTTAAATCAGCTTCTAATTTAATTATGTCTAAGTTTCGTGAGTTCCAACGAGTGTTAGATTTAGTTCTGGCGTTCTTAACATTAAAGTTACAAGTCATGAGATTGTGATCACTTGCCGTGTATTTATCGTGTATGTTCCAATTAGTAAGATCCATGCTATTTAAATTTAAAGTCATTAGAATGTCGACCCAGCTTTCTCCGATCGTACTGCTGAATGTTGGTGCACTGGTTGGGTCATTTTCGACCACTAAATTGTGTTTTGAGATGAAGTCCAGCAATGTCTCTCCACGGAAGTCCGTTCTTTTAGGACCCCATGTAGTAGACTTTGCGTTAAAGTCTCCAAATATCAGCCACTTCTTAGTGTTGTGAGTTGTAATGTGTGTCTCTAGAATGTCTAAGTATTCCTGTAGTCGTTTGGAGGGTGGGCAGTAGAGAGTCGCAAGAATGAAGTTATAATGATTCAAGTGGATCTGTGCAATAACAATGTGCTTGGAAATGAAAATTACATTGGTCTTAAGTTGTCTGTTAAGTATTAAAGCCGCCTTTGGTTTAGCCTGTGCTAAAATCTGGAATCCTTTGTGGAATCCCGTGATCTTACCGTTATGATAAAATGGATCATTAACCGAGATGAAGTCAAGTTGTAGTTCATTGATGTCTTGTGCGAGCTGAAGATTCGCTGCCTTACAGTGATTGAGATTAATATGTGCGCCTTTTAAGAGATTAGGTTTAGTTGTATTGTCCATAGTTAATATTGTTAATAAGTTTTCTTAGCTCTTTTTGATAAATAAGGCATTTTCTATCTTTGGCTTCATGTGCCGTGTTATATTTCGTTTTAACTTTTAAGTTATGTTCGTGGCAGTTGTTGCATTTAATTTGCTTCTCGCAATTTTCCTCTTTATGGTTGTCACCGCAATGGCTGCAAATCTCGGTGTTCCTACAGTTCTTAGCTTGGTGCCCGTATTTGAGGCACTTAAAACATTGGTAAACCCTTAGGTATTCTCTGAACCTGACACTGTTCCACCCTACGAAAAGTTTTTTCCGGTTAATAATGGTGTTGAATGTGTCGCTATCAACTGTTAGAATCCAGTTGACACCATATTTGGTGTCGTAGCTGTGGACTGGTTCCATTTCTGCCGTTTCGCTAATCTCATTTTGACTTTTGATAAGTTCAATAATTTCCTCTTTTTTGATTTCCTTTTCAACATTGTATAGAATTATCTTTGGTCGTTTCTTTTCAGGTTTTAGTGATTTAAATTGTTCATTTAGTTTATCATTATTCCTGAACTCCTCAAGCAATTTATCTATTTCATCCGCACTTTTAGTTTCAATTAGTACGCCTCCTTTGCTAATGTTCTTAATTTTTGTGACATTAAGTCCTAACTTAACAGGATTAATTGCCTTTTTAACTTCTTTTTTAGTTATTTCCGAAGTTTGTTCCTTATTAGGATAAATAGTAATAATATTTGTTTGACGCCCTTTCGATGGGGTGCGTCTATTTCTGTTCTTACTCTTACTCCTATCTCTTTTAGAATTTGTGTTTCTCGCTGCGACTTCTGCATAAGTCCTATTATCGCTTGGAGGAAGGCACTGTTTCGCCTTTAATTCTCCCTCTAGGAATGCATTTTTCTCCGCCATAGACATGGCAATTTTCAGGATGTTAGAAACTCCTATTCTGATTTTTTGTGCCGCTGCACTTGACATTTTACTAGAAGCTATTGTGATCTGTACTTCATTCTCTAAATCTAAGAGTCTGTGTATGTCCGTGCATTGTTCAATTCTAGCATTAGAAGTAGAGGCATCGCAATTGTAGACCTCTACCTCTTGTATAATAATATCTTCATTCACTTGGGCCATCACGTCAAGCTAAAAGCAGTGTCCGCTTGACTAAGTCCCTCTGCCTCCGTTAGCCACTAGTAAACTAGTGTTTCCAGGAGCCACCACGAGGAGGTGGAGGTCAGATGGTTCGTAAGAGAATCGAACTTGGCTATCAAAGTAAATTGAACTGCCAAGAATGAGTTGCACTTTCCGGATAGACTCTGGGCCGTTGTCCGGAAACGTTCAAAGCTCAAATTACCAGATTTCTTACTGTGGGACTGGCTCCCTCATCAAGAGGGTAACATAAATGAAATTAGTGACCGACCCGCCCTAGGGCACACGGTCATTGAAAGCCATTGCGAGAGCAATCCCGCCCAATACGAGTGGCACATGTGCGTCGAGCACCGCAGCACAAAGCCACCCCCTGCCAGAGCAACGATAACGGAGCTTCAGGAGACGGAGCCCCTCAGGGGGTTTACCTTCTTTGGGTAAACACGGGTGTCACAATCCCGAGGTACCCTAGTGATCTGTCCTCTTCTTTCTTTTCTTCTCTCCTCTACTCTTCTGCTTTTTCTTCCTCTTCTCCCTCAGTGTGGTTGCCTCGTAAGAGGTTGAGGGCTCCCCTTGAGTAGCTTTCGCCGCTCTGTTGCTATTAGCTACTCTTGAGGACTAAATCACCCACGTGTTTGCCGTGCGTGGAGACCCGTGTCCCTGGAAAGGAGGGTCCTGGTAATTGAGGCCCCCAGAGACCAACACATTACTTTGGCCTCTGCTTCAGGTAAACGGGAGGTGTGTTGTGGTCCTCAGCACATCAATCGGCTTTATGGATCAAGCGATCGGTACATCTACTGGGTGACTCGTTAAGGGTGGAGGCCACTTCAGGGATGTACTGTGAGCGTATAGGACCTGGCTAGCACTGGTGCAGCTGGTCTGCATCCCCTTGTTGGACTCGGTGGTGGGTGGTGCGGTTAGGTCCCGAAATTTTAAAATTTTATAATGGAAAATAGAAAAATATCTCTTCTCCCACGGGAGCAACAGTTAGCTTGCCTAAGTGCAAAGTTTTTTATTGTGAAGAAAAAGGATGACACTTTTAAATCAGTGTCACCTTTTCTAATACAAAAAAGCATCTATGGAATGGTTGGAGATGTTAGAGGTATTCAGAAGATGCGCTCGGGTGACCTTCTCATTGAAGTGAAATCAGAGTCGCAAGCAGCAACTATACTGAAGATGGATAAAATGGCAAACTTTGAAGTAACAGTCATGCCTCATAGTAACCTTAACTTTTCACGTGGTGTAATATCTGCTGCGGATTTGCTATATACGCCGACGGAGGAAATTTTGGAAAATCTGATAAATCAGAAGGTCTGTGGAGTAGAACGCATTAGGATTAGAAGAGAAGGTGTCTTTATGGACACCAAACATCTGATTCTAACTTTTGCGACCCCAGACCTTCCAGACAACATTAAAGTTGCTTACTTAAATTTACCCGTCCGGCCTTATATACCAAATCCCTTACGATGTTTCCAGTGCCAGCATTTTGGACATTCGAAGAATGCATGCAGAGGCAAACTGACCTGCGCTCGTTGCGCAGCAGTTGACCACGATAGTACGAACTGCACTGCGAAGGAGAGGTGTGTCAACTGTCATGGTGACCACTCCTCCTATTCTTGAAGTTGTCCACAATGGGTACTGGAAAAAGAAATAACCACGTTGAAGGTTAAAAAAAATTATCATATCCTGAGGCAAGACGAGAAGTTACAACTCGTACTCCACTTTCAGAGATAAGTTATGCCACTGCTGCTAAGAAGGTCATTAAATCGAGTAGCACACAAACTGAAACCTTTTCTCCTTCCCCGGTTAGATTACCCCAGATATCAGCAAAGCCAAAATTTACGAAATCTCCGATATTCACTAAAAGGACTCCTTTTGCTAAATCGAGAAGCAAAAAGTCAATGAAATTAAAAATTGCAAAAGAAGGTGTAAGAGAACCTCCTTTATCCACCCATAATGCTTTCTCTTACTTGGAGTCAGTCTCTCTGCATCCCTCAGACGATGACACCACGTTCGGGGAAACGCTAGAGGACTTGACTTCCAGCTCCAAAAAAGGAGCTTTTCTATTTGAATAGTGACTTCCTTTGTTTCTTGGAACTGCCATGGTTTGCGTTCCCATCATGATGACATCAAGTCTATAATTTCAGCCTATAACCCCGCATGTGTTGCCCTTCAGGAGACATTCCTGAGGTCCAGCATAAATTTCACCATGCGTGGGTTTAAAAGCTTTAGAAAAGACTGTGGTGACGATGGTGCAGTGTCTGGAGGTGTTTGTATATTAACATCTAATAATTTCCCCAGCACTGCCCATCCATTGAATACTACTCTACAGGCTGTAGCTGTAAGAATTCATACTTCATGCTTATTAACAGTCTGTAGTTTATATTTACCACCACACGATGTCATACGCCAAGAGGAACTCGACGCAATAGTTGATCAGCTGCCTACACCATTTTTGTTACTCGGTGACTTTAACGGACATAATTCTTTGTGGGGAAGTAGTGATACAAATTCTCGCGGTCGTCAGATAGAGAGGTTTATTACTGATAATTGTCTCTGTCTGATGAATACCGACGAGAAGACCTACTTGCATTTACCCACTAGAACATTTCATTCTCTCGATTTGGCTATATGTTCTCCTTCAGTTCTGCCATCGTTAAGCTTTACAGTAGGAAATGATCTATATAATAGTGATCACTTTCCTCTTGCCGTCTTCCAGACTGGAGGTAGTAGTGTGCGACAAAATCGTCAACCTACTTACGTGTACAGTCGGGCAGACTGGGCACTGTTTACACAATTGGCAGATGTTGATGATGAAATGGTTCAGATCGAGAATATTGATGATGCCGTTACTAAAGTTACCGAAACAATTATAAATGCAGCTGATGCATCAATACCTAAGAGTTCCTCTATACCACACAGGCGTTGCAAACCTTGGTGGAACAAAGAATGTCAACAAACATATAAAAAACAGGGGAAGTTATGGGGGTTATTTCGGAGATACCCCACAACGGAGAACCTTATCGCCTTTAAGAGAGCAAAAGCATTAGCTCGCAGAGCTCGTCGTCGAAGTAAGAAGGAGTCTTGGTCTCGCTATGTATCCTCAATAACTTCTTCCACATCCAGTAAGCAGTTATGGAGAAGAGTGAAAGCAGCCAATGGTATATATAGAGAATTTCCCTTTCCTATTTTAAAATCCGGAGCTGCTGTGCACTCTTCTCCTCAGGACATTGCAAACCTCCTTGGTGAAACTTTTGCTAGTGTCTCAGGCGTTGACTCTTACAGTTCTTCCTTTTTGAGAATTAAGAGTCACGCCGAGAGAACACAAATTCGTTTCAACCAAAGGCAAGCTTTGCCATATAACTGTGAATTTCGGATGTTGGAATTGAAGAGAGCTTTACAGCAGGCCAATGATACTAGTCCAGGGCCTGATGGAATTAGCTACCAAATGCTTAGACATTTAAGTCCAGATTCTTTAGCGAATATACTTCGCTTGTTTAACAGGATCTGGACCGAAAATATATTTCCTACGCATTGGAATAAAGCTATAGTAATTCCGGTCCTGAAAGCTGGTAAAGATCCTTCTGATCCTCTAAACTATCGACCTGTAGCTCTGACTAGCTGCTTTTGTAAGACTCTCGAGCGTATGGTCAATGCTCGTCTCGTTTATGTCTTAGAAAAAAATAATTGTATTCCTGTTAATCAGAGTGGTTTCCGTAATGGAAGGTCCACTCTTGATAACATAACATATTTGGAAACCCAAATCCGCAACGCTTTCGTGCGGAGAAATCATTTGGTTTCCATTTTCTTCGACATAGAGAAAGCATATGACCGTACATGGCGTTATGGAATTCTCCGTTCACTATATGATTTTGGCTTCCGGGGTAATCTGCCGATATTCCTGGAAAACTTTTTACGCTCCCGTTTTTTTAAAGTCCGCATAGGAACTTTTTATTCTGATACTTTTAATCAAGCTGAGGGTGTACCTCAAGGTTGTATTTTGAGTGTAACCCTTTTTAACCTTCACATTAGTAGCATATTACATAAATTATCACCTTCTGTTCATGGTACATTGTACGTTGATGACTTGCAAATATCTTGTGAGGGGTCAAATATGCATTTAATTGAGAGACAGTTACAAACAGCTGTTAATAAACTTGCTGCATGGTGTGCTGAGAATGGCCATACTCTTTCTCCTAGCAAGAGTAGATGTGTCCACTTCTGCAGGAAAACTAGCATACATAGTGATCCAAAGATTTTGATTGACAACACCATTATACCTGTAGTCAGCGAGATGAAATTTCTTGGTGTAATATTCGATCGAAAATTAACTTTCCTTCCGCATGTTTTAAATCTGCGGAAGAAGTGTGAGCGATCACTTAATATCCTCAGGGTGCTTTCAAACACATCCTGGGGTGCTGATCGCACATCACTTCTTCGAATATATCAGTCACTAATTTTATCACGCATTGACTACAGTTGTGTTGTTTATGGTTCAGCTAGACACTCTGTTTTATGCAGATTGGACACTGTTCATCACAATGCTCTGAGGATATGTTCGGGCGCATTCCGCACATCACCCGTCCAGAGTCTATATGCAATTTGCCAACAACTGCCCTTAGACCTGAGACGAATGCAGCAGTCTCTCAGTTATTATGCTAAGATCATGTCTGACCCTCATCATCCATTACATTCCATGATTCCTACATTTGCTCTTAAAAGACTATACCATGCTCGTCCAAGGAGCATTCCACCTTTCCTCCTTAGAATAAAACCTCATGTGTTACTATCTGACCTGCATGACGTTCGAATAACTGCAACAAATCGAACTTTACATCCACCCTGGTATGAGCCACAATGTAAAATAATCAATCCCTTTGCAGAATTCAAAAAATCCGACACATCTCCTATTGTTTTCCATCAGCTCTATTCTTATCATCGCTGTCAGTTTGATTCTTATCAACCTATATTTACAGATGGTTCAAAATCTGCAGGACATGTTGGCTGTGGAGTTTGTATTGATAATATAACTCTTAGTTACAGCCTTAATATGTCCTGCTCCATCTTCACTGCTGAGGCAACTGCGATATTATGCGCGCTTCAGTATGTGGGTAGTAAAGGATCAAATAAATTTTGTATATACACTGACAGCCTGAGTGTTTTAGAAGCTGTGGAGAATATTAATGTCAACTATCACCCTGTTGTGTCGGAGATTTTTTGCAGGTTAGACTCTTTGAAGTGCAGGGGATTCGATATCATCATTTGTTGGATCCCAGGGCATGTAGGTCTTGATGGTAACGAGAGGGCTGATGCAGCTGCAAAGTCTGCATCTACTCCACTTCAGCCTTCCGTTCCGTTATGTGATGCGAGAAAAGGTGTGAAGAGTTTTATTTATAAACTTTGGCAGGATTCATGGAGGATGCAAGTCAACAACAAACTAAATACCATAACTTCATCACTCATTTCATTTTCAGTTTTACCTTTACGAAGTGCGGATGTCAAATTAACCCGCCTTCGTATTGGACACACACGTTTCACTCATAAGCATCTATTCTTAAATGAGCCCCTCAGGGGGTTTACCTTCTTTAGGTAAACACGGGTGTCACAATCCCGAGGTACCCTAGTGATCTGTCCTCTTCTTTAATTTCCTCTCTCCTCTACACTTCTGCTTTTTCTTCCTCTTCTCCCTCAGTGTGGTTGCCTCGCAAGAGGTTGAGGGCTCCCCTTGAGTAGCTTTCGCCGCTCTGTTGCTATTAGCTATTCTTGGGAACTAAATCACCCACGTGTTTGCCGTGCGTGGAGACCCGTGTCCCTGGAAAGGAGGATCCTGGTAATTGAGGCCTCCAGAGACCAACACATTGCTTTGGCCTCTGCTTCAGGTAAACGGGAGGTGTGTTGTGGTCCTCAGCACATCAATCGGCTTTATGGATCAAGCGATCGGTACATCTACTGGGTGACTCGTTAAGGGTGGAGGCCACTTCAGGGATGTACTGTGAGCGTATAGGACCTGGCTAGCACTGGTGCAGCTGGTCTGCATCCCCTTGTTGGACTCGGTGGTGGGTGGTGCCGTCAGGTCCCGAATTTTCCATTTTAGATATGGAATCAAATATTTCTATTCTCCCACGGGAGCATACTTTGTCCTTATTAAATGCAAAATTTTATGTTATCAAACGGAAAGAGGGTACTTTTGATACGGTATCCCCTTTCCTTATTCAAAAAGCAATTACAGGCACAATCGGTGATGTGAAGAGCATCAGAAAATTACGTTCTGGTGACTTAATGGTAGAAGTTGCTTCGAAAACTCAAGGAAACTTGATTGCAAACATGAATATGCTAGCTACCCTTGAGGTGTCTGTCTCGCCTCATACAAACCTTAACTTTTCTCGTGGTGTGATATCCGCGAAGGATTTGCTTAACACGCCTACGGATGAGATACTAGAAAATCTTAAAGAGCAAAAGGTCTGCGCTGTAAAACGCATTACTGTCAGGAGAGATGATAAAGTTATTAACACCAAACATCTGATCCTGACATTTGCGACGCCAGACCTACCGCAGCATATTAATGCTGCGTATATGCATCTCTCCGTTAGGCCATTTATTCCAAATCCTTTGCGTTGTTTCCAGTGCCAGAGATTTGGTCACTCTAAAGCGGCATGCAGAGGCAAACTGACTTGCGCTCGCTGCGCAGCAGTTGGCCACGACAGTTCGTCCTGTACTGCAAAGGAGAGGTGTGTCAACTGTAAAGGTGATCACCCCTCCTACGCTAGAAGTTGTCCTATCTGGATACTGGAGAAGGAGATCACAACCACGAAAGTTAAAAATAACTGTTCATATCCCGAGGCGAGACGTGCTGTTACAGCTCGTACACCTCAAGTAGGAATCAGCTATGCGACTGTTTCTGCCAAGGTCACCAGATCGACTAGCACACAAACGGATGCTCTCTCACTCCCGATTGTTAAATTACCCCCTACATCTGTACAAAAGCCAAAGTCAACATCCACATCGACTATTCGTAGAAAAGCTCCGATTGCTAAATCTAAAGCCGTAAAGGCTTTAAAACTAAAATCAGCAAAAGAGGGCATTGTTAGGCCCTCCATATCCACCCGTAAAGCCTTAAACCTGGAGGCTGACGCCGTATATCTGCATCCCTCGGACGAAGACCTATCACTCGAGGAGATGTCAGATGACATGCCTTCCAGCTCCGGGAAAGGAGCTTTTCAAACTCAACAATAACTTCCTTTGTTTCTTGGAACTGCCATGGTTTGCGTTCTCATCATGATGACATCAAGTCTATAATTTCAGCCTACAACCCCGCATGTGTTGCACTTCAGGAAACTTTCCTGAAGTCCAGCAATAACTTTTCCATGCGTGGGTTTAAAAGCTTTAGAAAAGACTGTGGTGACGATGGTGCAGTGTCTGGTGGTGTTTGCATATTAACATCCAACAACTATCCCAGCACTGCCCAACATTTAAATACTACACTACAGGCTGTAGCTGTGCGAATTCACACATCATGCTTGTTGACAGTCTGTAGTTTGTATTTGCCACCACACGATGTCATCCGCCAAGAGGAACTTGATGCATTAATAGATCAGCTGCCAACACCATTTCTGTTGTTAGGTGACTTTAACGGCCATAGTTCTTTGTGGGGAAGTGATGATACTAATTCTCGCGGTCGGCAGATAGAGCGGTTTATTTCAGATAATAGTCTCTGTCTGCTTAATACCGACGAGAAGACTTATTTCCATGTACCCACAAGAACGTTTCATTCTCTCGATCTGACCATCTGTTCTCCATCTCTTCTGCCATTGTTAAATTTAAATGTAGGAAATGATCTGCATAACAGCGATCATTTTCCTCTCGTCATCTCCCAGACTGGAGGTAGTAGTGTAAGACAACGCTTACCTACTTACGTGTACAGTCGGGCAGATTGGACGTTATTTACACAATTGGCAGTTGTTGATAATGAAATGGTTATGATCGATGATATTGATAATGCCGTATCTAAAGTCACTGAAACAATTATAAATGCAGCTGATGCATCAATACCAAAGTGTTCCTCTATACCACACAGGCGTTGCAAACCTTGGTGGAATAATGAATGTCAAAACACCTATAAGAAACAGAGGAAGTTATGGGGACTCTTCAGAAGATACCCCACAACGGAGAATCTTATCGCCTATAAGAGAGCAAAAGCATTAGCTCGCAGAGCTCGTCGTCGAAGTCAGAAGGAATCTTGGTCCCGCTATGTATCATCAATAACTTCTTCCACATCCAGTAAACAGTTGTGGAGAAGAGTGAAAGCAGCCAATGGAATATATGGAGAATTTTCAATTCCTATTTTGAAATCCGGAGCTGCTATATACTCTTCTCCTAAGGACATCGCTAACGTCCTTGGTGAAACCTTTGCTAGCGTCTCAAGCAACGACTCTTATAGTCCTTCGTTCTTAAGGACAAAGAGTCGTGCTGAGCGAACACCAATTCGTTTCAACCATCGACAAGCTTTGCCTTACAACTGTGAATTTCGGATGTTGGAATTGAAGAGAGCATTACAGCAGGCCCATGATACTAGCCCAGGACCAGATGGAATCAGCTATTTAATGCTTCGCCATTTAAGTCCAGATTCCCTGTTGAACTTGCTGTTATTGTTTAATAGGATCTGGACTGAAAACCAATTTCCATCACTTTGGAGCGAAGCCATAGTGATTCCAATCCTTAAGGCTAATAAGGATCCTTCTGCTCCTTCAAGTTATCGACCAATTGCTCTGACGAGTTGCTTATGTAAGACTCTCGAACGTATGGTCAACGCCCGTCTCATCTATGTCTTAGAAACAAATAACTTTATCCATATCAATCAGAGTGGCTTCCGTAAAGGAAGATCCACTCTTGATAATATTACTTATCTGGAAACGCAGATCCGCAATGCCTTTGTGCGGAGGAATCATCTCGTTTCCATTTTCTTCGACATAGAGAAGGCTTATGACCGTACGTGGCGTTATGGAATTCTCCGTAGGATGTATGACTTTGGCTTTAGGGGTAATTTGCCAATATTTATAGAAAAATTTTTATGCTCCCGTGGTTTTAAAGTTCGTATTGGTTCTGTTATGTCCAATACTTTTATTCAAGCCGAGGGTGTACCCCAAGGCTCTATTTTAAGTGTCACACTTTTTAACCTTTACATCAGTTGCATTCTTCATCAAATTTCACCTCCTGTTTATGGCACGCTTTATGTTGATGACCTGCAAATATCATGTGAGGGTTCAAACATGCGTTTAATTGAGAGACAACTACAAACATCAGTTAATAAACTTGCTGCATGGTGTGCTGAGAATGGCCACACGCTGTCTCCTGGCAAGAGTAAATGTGTCCATTTCTGCAGGAAGACTAGCCTACATAATGATCCTACTATATATATAAACAATACACCTATTCCTGTTGTCAACGAGATAAAATTTTTGGGTATAACATTTGACCGAAAGTTAAATTTTCTTCCGCATGTTCTTCATTTGCGGAAGAAGTGCGAGCGATCGCTTAATATCCTCAAGGTGCTTTCTAATACATCTTGGGGTGCTGATCGCACAGCACTACTTCGTGTCTACCAGTCATTAATTTTATCTCGTATTGACTATGGGTGTTCTGTGTATGGATCTGCTAGGTCTTCCGTTTTACGCAGATTGGATACAATACATCACTCTGCTTTGAGAATATGTTCAGGCGCATTCCGCACATCACCCGTCCAGAGTCTATATGCAATATGTCATCAACTGCCTTTAGACCTGAGACGAATGCAGCTGTCTCTCGGTTATTATGCAAAAATCATGTCTGACCCTCATTATCCACTACGTTCCTTTAGTGCTACTCCTGCATTAATAAGACTGTATGACGCACGTTCATACAGCATTCCACCTTTTCTCACTCGGACAAAGTCCAACTTATTATATTCAGACCTATGTGATGTCCGTTTTGACAAAACGGATCTTCTTCTACACCCACCTTGGTATGATCCACAGATTAAAATCATCAATGCTTTTGCTCGTTATAGAAAATCAGACACAACAACTACTGTTTTCCAGCAGCTATATGCCTCACATCGCTGTCAGTACGCCACCTACACACCAGTTTTCACAGATGGATCAAAATCTGCAGGACATGTTGGATGTGCTGTAGTTACTGAAAACAAAACTTTTAGCTACAGCCTCCATTCGTCCTGCTCCATCTTCTCTGCTGAAGCAACTGCTATTTATCAAGCTCTTCAGCAGATTAACACATGTGAAATTTATAAATACTGTGTGTACACTGACAGTTTGAGTGTGTTGGAAGCTTTGCGGAACAGTAGTTTTGACTGCCATCCTGTTGTGTCTAGAATTTTCCGAGCATTAGATTCCCTTGCTGGCAAGGGATATGACATTATTTTCTGCTGGATCCCAAGTCACGTAGGTCTTGTTGGCAATGAAAGGGCGGATGCAGCTGCTAAATCTGCATCTGGCCCATGTTTTCCATCAGTTCCTTTGTCTGACGTGAGAAGAAATATCAAAAAATTAATACATTCTCTTTGGCAGGAGTCATGGAACATGCAGGTCAATAATAAATTGCGTGCCATATTTCCATACATCACCTCATTAACAGTTTTACCGATACGAAGTGCTGATGTAAGATTAACCCGCCTTCGTATCGGACACACACGTTTCACACATAGACATTTGTTTCTAAATGAATTAAATCCATGGTGTGAAACGTGTGATGAACCATTCACTGTTTATCATATTTTAATTTCATGCTCATATTTTAACCAATATCGTTTACACTTTTTTAATTGTGATATTTTAACCTTATTTGATTTGCTTGGGGAACCACCCCACAGGAATTTATTTGCCTTTTTGAGGGCAATAGGATTTATACACTATATTTAATTTACATTTTTTTTAAATTTTAAAAGTATATATATTTTGATTTTGCTTTTATGTGTAATTTGATTTTAATATATTTATACACTGAATTTTGATTTTTAAAATTTTAATGTTGATTGGGTTTTTAAAATAAATTAAAAAATAAAATAAAAAAAATAAAATATGTACTTCTAAACTTAATTCTTGGCGCAGCATGTCCGTTTTTGGACCTTGCGCCATTAAACCCAACCAACCAACCAACCAACTATTCTTAAATGAATTAAAACCTTGATGTGAAACGTGTGACGAACCATACACTGTGTTTCATATTTTAATTTCATGTTCTGATTTTAACCAACATCGTTTTAAATATTTTAAGACTGATCTTTTAATGATGCGGGATTTGCTGGGCGAACCACCGCATCAAAATATATTTGCTTTTTTAAGAAGCATTGGTTTTATAGATTATATATAATTTTAAATTAAAGATTTTTAATTAAATACATAAAACATTTTACAGATTTAGTTTAGGTTTTTTTTTTATCTTTATTTTTTTATTTTTATATGTTTTAGATATAATTTAATCATTTATATGTTGGGTGTTTGTCTATTTTTTATGTTAATAATTTTATAAATATTTCTTATATTTTTAAAGAAATTTTAAAAGTTGATTGGTTTAAAATAATAAAAAAAAAAAATATTATACAAAAAAAAAATCTGGCGCAGCTTGTCCTCATTTGGACCTTGCGCCATAAAACCCAACCAACCAACCAATCAGGAGACGGAGAATTAGCCCCTATGATGGATCCAAACACTCTTGGGATGCTGCCAAATCAACCTAGAGACCAATACCAGTCGGGCATTGCACCCAGCCCGGCAACCACCACCCTGCGGTCCACCGGAACTCGCTCCAACGGAAGAGAGGCGATTTGCCTTTATTAAAATTTACTATTATTTACATTAAATAAACACCAACACTTGTAGTGTAAAAACAATAATGATTATTACAATACAAAGTGTTAGAACATATTTTTACATAACAAGACATGATACAATATATATTTTTATACATAACAAATTTAAAATCAACTCAAAATGGGCGTTTGGCTTAGACTTACAATTTATTTGATTACTTAATACTTTATTAGAAATGTATATATGTAAAGCTACTATATTTACATGAGATTGTTTTCCATCCTGTCCTTCAGTAACTTATCTATTATTTGTACTATTGCCTGTTTAAATTGCTTGTTGTAAATAAGTCTGCTTATGTTCCAGTTCTTAAAATTTGGTGGGTATAATCTTTTTCTTATATCTGTAAATTGGCTACAAGTATATACAATATGGTTAACGTCCTCAATTAGTCCATCGTAACTACAAGTCGCCGGCTTTCCATGGAATCTATTCTGGTATACCCCCATAACTCCGTGCTCTGTAATAATTTGATTAATATAGAAATTTGCTAATATTCTTTTAATTGATACAGTTGGAAAAATCTCGTATACTCTCCTGGCTTTTGACGACTGATCCCATTGTGTTTGCCACATCTCTATTTCAGACTTTTTTAACCGATGTTTGATCTGGTCTTTAGACCATTTAGTTTGATAATTGACGATATCTAATTTAGTAGCCTGTTTTGCTTCGTAGTCCGCCTGTTCATTCCATTTAATTCCGGTATGTGCTTTGACCCAATAAAATCTAAATTTATTTGGATTTTCCTTTAATAAGTTTAAGATTTGTTTTATAGTGTTATTTTCTATTTTCCAATTTCTGATCGAGTCAAGAACTGATCTGGAGTCTGAATGTATATTGCAGTTATTTATTTTATGTTTGATACAGAATTTTATTGTATAGAGGATTGCTAATGCTTCAGCCCCCTCAGGGGGTTTACCTTCTTTAGGTAAACACGGGTGTCACAATCCCGAGGTACCCTAGTGATCTGTCCTCTTCTTTCTTTTCTTCTCTCCTCTACTCTTCTGCTTTTTCTTCCTCTTCTCCCTCAGTGTGGTTGCCTCGCAAGAGGTTGAGGGCTCCTCTTGAGTAGCTTTCGCCGCTCTGTTGCTATTAGCTACTCTTGAGGACTAAATCACCCACGTGTTTGCCGTGCGTGGAGACCCGTGTCTTTGGAAAGGAGGGTCCTGGTAATTGAGGCCCCCAGAGACCAACACATTACTTTGGCCTCTGCTTCAGGTAAACGGGAGGTGTGTTGTGGTCCTCAGCACATCAATCGGCTTTATGGATCAAGCGATCGGTACATCTACTGGGTGACTCGTTAAGGGTGGAGACCACTTCAGGGATGTACCATGAGCGTATGGGGACCGACTAGCATTGGTGCAATTAATGTGCATCCCCTCGTAGGGCTCCATGGTGGGTGATGCCGTCTAGTCCCTGAATTTTATAATATGCTACATGAATAATACTACAAATTCTTCTCTCCCTATGGAGCAACAGTTGCCTATGTTAAATGCAAAGTTTTTTGTTGTTAAAAGAACTGAAGGTGGTTCTTTCCAATTTGTCTCTCCTTTTCTCATTGAAAAGAGCATTTCATCTTATCTAGGAGAAGTCAAAAATATTCGAAAACTACGATCAGGTGATATTTTAGTTGAGATTGCTTCTGAAAAACAAGCAATACTCATACAATCACTCAAATCAATTGGAAATGTAGAAGTGGTCGCTCAACCTCATACGACATTAAATTTTTCCAAAGGAGTCATTTCAGCAGCAGATCTCATATATACATCTACTGATGAAATACTTGAAAACTTAAAATCTCAAAAAGTATGTGCTGTGAAACGAATAACTCTGAATCGAGATGGCATAACAATCAATACAAAACACCTCATTTTGACATTTACCACTCCAGACTTGCCACAACACATAAAAGTTGCATATATGAGATGCTCTGTAAGACCTTATATAGCAAATCCGCTGCGCTGCTTTCAATGCCAACGTTTTGGCCATTCAAAAATAGCTTGCAGGGGTAAACTTACTTGCGCCCGTTGTTCAGACGTTGGCCACGATAGTGTTACCTGCAATGCTAAAGAGGTTTGTGTTAATTGCAAAGGCGACCATCCAGCCTATTCACGATCTTGCCCAACATGGCAGTTGGAGAAAGAAATTACTACCATCAAAATCAAAAATAATGTGCCTTATCCGGAGGCTCGACGAATTGTCGCCTTACGTACACCACAGCCAGGTATCAGCTATGCGACTGTTACTAAAAAAATCACTAGATCTTGCTCCACCCAAACTGATATTTCAGAACCTTCAACAAAGCCATCTCCAAAATTGAAAGAGACAAAGTCTTCAACTGTTATCCCAAAACTGTCATTTGCTAAATCAAGATCGTCACAAGCAAAAAAATTAAAACTAGCTAAGGAAGGCACTCGTAAATCTTCCTTGACAGAAAGAAAAGCCAGACTTACATTGGATGAAGATACGGTCAAACTGTATCCCTCAGATGCTGATAGTTTGGAGGAGTCATCTGAGACTCCAATGAGCACCGCTGGTGAATAACATTTCCACCATTAATGACTTCCTTTGTTTCATGGAATTGTCGAGGTTTTCGTTCTCGTATTGACGACGTCAAATCTGTTATCTCTCGCTACAACCCCGCATGTGTGGCTCTCCAGGAAACATTCCTGAAGCCCGCTGTAAACACCAAACTGCGTGGGTTTCAGTGCTTCAGAAAGGATAATAGTGATGCGTCTGTATCTGGTGGAGTTTGTATATTCACATCAAACTCATACGCAAGTACAGCACATCAACTAAGAACTACACTACAAGCTGTAGCAGTGAAAGTTCACGTAAACTGTCTAATCACTGTATGTAGCCTATATTTACCACCACAAGACGTCGTAAATGCAAAGGAACTAGACGATTTAGTTGACCAACTCCCAGCTCCATTTGTACTCCTTGGTGATTTTAATGGCCATAGTACTCTGTGGGGTAGTGAAAATACGAATTCTCGCGGTCGTCAGATAGAGCAGTTCATATCTGACAATTGCCTCTGTCTGCTGAATACTGACGAGAAAACTTATTTCCACGAACCAACACGGACGTTTCACTCTCTTGACTTAGCTATTTGTTCTTCATCACTCCTGCCATTGCTGAATTTCGCTGTCGGAAGTGATCTCTACAATAGTGATCATTTCCCTCTAATCGTGTCTCAGGCTGGAAGTAATAGTGTGCGTCACAACCCACCTAATTATGTGTACAGTCGAGCCGATTGGACGCTTTTCATGCAGTTGGCTGTGATAAGTGAAACAAGAATTAGGACAGTTGTGATCGATGATGCTGTTAAATCTGTCACCGACACAATAATCCGAGCTGCAGATATTGCTATCCCTAAAAATTCCATCATTCCACATAAACACCGGAAACCTTGGTGGAATGAAGAGTGCCAACTCTCCTATAAGAAACAAAGGAAGCAATGGAACATATTCCGAAGATATCCCACTACGGAAAATCTTGTAGCTTTTAAAAGAGCCAAAGCTCAAGCTCGAAGAGTTAGACGTCAGAGTCAAAGAGAATCTTGGATTCGCTATGTGTCGTCAATCAATTCATCGACAACAAGCAAACAATTGTGGAGGAAAGTTAAAGCAGCCAATGGTATTTATCAGGATTATTCCATTCCTGTATTAAAATCCGGAGCTGCAATACACTCCTCAGCGGTAGATATTGCTAATGTCATCGGTGAAACTTTTGCTAGTGTTTCCAGCTCTGATTCATATAATCCTACTTTTCTAAGGATTAAAAGAATTGCTGAGCGGAAACCTCTAAATTTTCATGATCGTCAAAATCTGCCCTACAATTGTGCTTTTAGATTGTCAGAATTGAAGACTGCCTTATCTCAGGCAAATGACACATCCCCAGGACCTGATGGAATCTCGTATCAAATGCTCCGTCATCTAAATCATGATTCTTTATTAAACATACTTTCATTGTTTAATAGAATCTGGATTGAACATGCTTATCCTACATCATGGAGAGAAGCGATAGTGATTCCAATTTTGAAACCTGGCAAAGATTCATCTGATCCTCTGAGTTATCGTCCAATAGCTCTTACGAGTTGCTTGTGCAAAACTTTCGAGCGCATGATCAATGCTAGACTTAATTATGTCTTAGAGAAGAATGATTGCATACCTCATCATCAAAGCGGTTTTCGAAGAGGACGATCCACCATTGATAATATCATAGATCTAGAATCTCAAATTCGAAATGCTTTTGTGAGGAGAAATCACCTTGTTGCAATCTTCTTCGATATTGAGAAAGCATATGATCGAACTTGGCGTTATGGCATTCTCCGTAATATGCATAATCTTGGTTTTAAGGGTAATCTTCCAATATTTATACAGAATTTCCTAGCCACTAGGCTTTTTAAAGTACGTGTTGGAACTACAGTTTCGAATACTTTTACCCAGGCTGAGGGTGTCCCTCAAGGAAGCGTTTTAAGCGTAACCCTTTTTAACCTTTTCATCAGCAACATACTTCATCAGTTACCATTTTCTGTACATAGTAATTTATATGTTGATGATTTACAAATTTCTTATGAGAGTTCAAACATGAACATAATTGAGAGACAATTACAAACAGCTGTAAACAATCTAAATACTTGGTGTGAACGAAATGGTCTTAGTATATCTCCTAGTAAGAGTTGCTGTGTCCACTTCTGTAGGAAAACTAGTCTCCATCCTGAACCTGTGCTTTACATAAACAACAGACCTATTCCTGTGGTCACTGAGATAAAATTTCTCGGGGTAATTTTCGATAAGAAGTTAACTTTCCTTCCGCATACTTTATATCTGCGGAAAAAGTGCGAGCGATCGCTCAATATCCTCAAGGTGTTATCGAATACATTTTGGGGTGCAGATCGTACTTCATTGCTCCGTATTTATCGATCAGTCGTTTTATCTCGTATTGACTACGGTTGTGTTGCTTATGGATCAGCTAGATCTTCCATTTTACGCAGATTGGACACCGTCCACCACTCTGCTTTAAGGATTTGCTGTGGAGCATTTCGTACATCACCCGTGCAGAGTCTATATGTAATCTGCCAACAACTACCATTAGACTTGCGGCGGATAATGTTGTCTCTTAATTATTATTCTAAAATCATGTCCACTCCTCATCATCCCTTACGTTCCACGATTCTAAGTGCTGCTCTTAAGAGATTATATAATGCTAGACCATCAAGCATTCAACCTTTTCTCTCTCGTGTTAAATCATATGTATACCTCTCAGACCTAAGTGATGTCCGGGTAGAGTTCATAGATTTGTTCGCACATCCCCCTTGGTATGATCCTCACATTATTGTACTGAATCCCTTTGGAAATTATAAAAAATCGGACACAAATACCGTTATTTTTCAACAGCTTTACTCGTTTCATCGCTGTCAGTATACCATGTACACTCCCGTATTCACTGATGGATCCAAAACTCCAGGAGCCGTTGGCAGTGGAGTCTATTTTGAAAATACCTCATACAGCTATAGCCTTCACAAATCCTGTTCTATCTTCACTGCAGAAGCTACGGCTATATACCGAGCACTTCAGCTGGTGAGAACTAGAAATGAACATAAATTCTGTGTGTATACTGACAGTAAGAGTGTATTAGAAGCTTTGGAAAATAATAACTTCAACTGCCATCCAGTTGTGTCAAAGATATTCAAATTGTTAGATTCTGTTACTAGGAAGGGATTTGAGATATTGTTCTGTTGGATACCCAGCCACATAGGAATAGATGGCAATGAGAAGGCTGATACGGCCGCTAAGTCTGCATCTACTCCCATTTTGCCTTCAGTACCAACAATGGATATGAGAAAAGGTTTCAAACATTTTATATATTCTCTTTGGCAGGAATCCTGGAACCTGCAAGTCAATAACAAACTCCATTCCATCTTTTCATTCATCATTCCATTATCAGTTTTATCTACAAGAAGCGCAGACGTTAGACTGACTCGCCTTCGAATTGGTCACACGCGTTTCACCCACAAACATTTGATCTTAAGTGATCTCCAACCATGGTGTCAAAAATGTAATGAACCATTCACTGTATATCATATTTTAGTTGTATGTCCAGATTTTAACGATCACCGTTTTAGATATTTTAATAGTAATATTTTAGCATTAGAAGACCTGCTTGGGGAACCACCCCATCGCAATCTCTTTGCGTTTTTAAAAGACATAGGATTTATAAATTTTATCTGATCTACAAATATTTTATTTAAATTTTAAACTTTTAATTTCATACATGTGTATATTGTTTGTATAGAGACTTTTAATGTACATTTTAAAAGACACAAGATTTATGAATTTTATCTGATCTACAAATTTTATTTAAATTTTAAACTTTTAATTTTATACATGTATATATTGTTTGTATAGAGACTTTTAATGTACATTTTAAAATACATAGGATTCATGAATTTTATCTGATTTACAAATATTTTATTTTAATTTTAAGCTTTTAATTTTCTATATGTGTATATCGTTTTATATTTTATATGTACTTTTATTCTATATTTTTAATTGGTTGAAAAAAACTTAAATATAGTATAATACCTTGTGATTGGCGCAGCTTGTCCTTATCTGGACCTTGCGCCATTAAACCCAACCAACCAACCAACCAACCAACTCCCACGGGAGCATACTTTTAAGTTAATAAAGGCAAGATTTTACATTGTGAAAAGGAAGGAGGGTACCTTTGATAATGTATCCCCTTTCCTAATTCAAAAAGGTATTAGTGGCAATATCGGAGAAGTAAAGAGCATTCGGAAACTTCGTTCTGGTGATTTGATGGTAGAAGTTACTTCAGAAACGCAAGCAAATCTCATAAGCGGCATGAACATGCTAGCTAACCTTGAGGTGTCCGTCGAACCTCATATGAACCTTAACTTCTCACGTGGTGTGGTATCCGCCAAGGATTTGCTAAATACGCCAACGGACGAGATCTTAGAAAATCTCATAGATCAAAAGGTCTGTGCTGTAAAACGCATCACTATCAGACGAGATGGGCAGTTTATTAATACTAAACATCTCGTACTGACATTTGCGACGCCAGACCTACCGCAGCATATTAAAGCTGCGTATATGCATCTATCCGTTAGGCCGTTCATTCCAAATCCTTTGCGTTGTTTCCAGTGCCAGACATTTGGACACTCCAAAGCGGCTTGTCGGGGCAAACTGACTTGCGCTCGCTGCGCAGCAGTTGGCCACGACAGCTCATCTTGTACTGCAAAGGAGAGGTGTGTCAACTGTAAAGGTGACCACCCCTCCTACGCTAGAAGTTGTCCTATCTGGATACTGGAAAAAGAAATCACAACCACTAAAGTTAAAAATAATTGTTCATACCCAGAGGCAAGACGTGCTGTCACAGCACGTACACCTCAAGCAGGAGTTAGCTATGCATCTGTCGCCGCCAAGGTCACCAGAACAGCTAGTACACAAACCGATGCTCTTTCACTTCCACTAGTCAAATTACCCCTTACATCTGATAAAAGCCAAAAATCAACCTCTACAACTATTCAACGTAGAAAAGCTCCGATGGCTAAGTCTAAAGCCATGAAGGCCTTAAAATTAAAATCTGCAAAAGAGGGCAAAATTAGGCCCTCTATATCCACCCGTAAAGCCTTAAACCTGGAGGCTGATGCTGTTTCCTTACATCCCTCGGACGAAGATTTATCGCTCGAGGAGATGTCGGATGACATGCCTTCCAGCTCCGGGAAAGGAGCTTTTCAAATTGAACAATAACTTCCTTTGTTTCTTGGAACTGCCATGGTTTGCGTTCTCATCATGATGACATCAAGTCCATAATTTCAGCCTACAACCCCGCATGTGTTGCACTTCAGGAAACATTCCTGAAGTCCAGCAATAACATTTCCATGCGTGGGTTTAGAAGCTTTAGAAAAGACTGTGGTGACGATGGTGCAGTGTCTGGAGGTGTTTGTATATTAACATCTAATACTTTTCCCAGCACTGCCCATCCATTGAATACTACTCTACAGGCTGTTGCTGTGAGAATTCACACATCATGTTTGTTGACAGTCTGTAGTTTGTATTTGCCACCACACGATGTCATCCGCCAAGAGGAACTCGATGCATTAATAGATCAGCTGCCAACACCATTTCTGTTGTTAGGTGACTTTAACGGCCATAGTTCTTTGTGGGGAAATGTTGATACTAATTCTCGCGGTCGGCAGATAGAGCGGTTTATTTCAGATAATAGTCTCTGTCTGCTTAATACCGACGAGAAGACATATTTCCATGTACCCACAAGAACGTTTCATTCTCTCGATCTGGCCATTTGTTCACCATCTCTTCTGCCATTGTTAAATTTAAATGTAGGAAATGATCTGCATAGCAGCGATCATTTTCCTCTCGTCATCTCCCAGACTGGAGGTAGTAGTGTAAGACAACGCTTACCTACTTACGTGTACAGTCGGGCAGATTGGACGTTATTTACACAATTGGCAGTTGTTGATAATGAAATGGTTATGATCGATGATATTGATAATGCCGTATCTAAAGTCACTGAAACAATTATAAATGCAGCTGATGCATCAATACCAAAGTGTTCCTCTATACCACACAGGCGTTGCAAACCTTGGTGGAATGATGAATGTCAGAACACCTATAAGAAACAGAGGAAGTTATGGGGGCTCTTCAGAAGATACCCCACAACGGAGAATCTTATCGCCTATAAGAGAGCAAAAGCATTAGCTCGCAGAGCTCGTCGTCGAAGTCAGAAGGAATCTTGGTCCCGCTATGTATCATCAATAACTTCTTCCACATCCAGTAAACAGTTGTGGAGAAGAGTGAAAGCAGCCAATGGAATATATAGAGAATTTTCAATTCCTATTTTGAAATCCGGAGCTGCTATATACTCTTCTCCTAAGGACATCGCTAACGTCCTTGGTGAAACCTTTGCTAGCGTCTCAAGCAACGACTCTTATAGTCCTTCGTTCTTAAGGACAAAGAGTCGTGCTGAGCGAACACCAATTCGTTTCAACCATGGACAAGCCTTGCCTTACAACTGTGAATTTCGGATGTTGGAATTGAAGAGAGCATTACAGCAGGCCCATGATACTAGCCCAGGACCAGATGGAATCAGCTATCAAATGCTTCGTCATTTAAGTCCAGATTCCTTGTTGAACATACTTTATCTATTCAATAGGATCTGGACTGAAAATAAATTTCCATCACTTTGGAGCGAAGCAATAGTGATTCCAATCCTTAAGGCTGGTAAGGATCCTTCTGTTCCTTCAAGTTATCGACCAATAGCTCTGACGAGTTGCTTGTGTAAGACTCTCGAACGTATGGTCAATGCCCGCCTCATCTATGTCTTAGAAATAAATAAATATATCCATATCAATCAGAGTGGCTTCCGTTAAGGAAGGTCCACTCTTGATAATATTACATACCTGGAAACGCAGATCCGCAATGCATTTGTGCGGAGGAATCATCTCGTTTCCATTTTTTTTGACATAGAGAAGGCTTATGACCGTACGTGGCGTTATGGAATTCTCCGTAGGATGTACGATTTTGGCTTTAGGGGTAATTTGCCGATATTTATACAAAACTTTTTACGCTCCCGTGGTTTTAAAGTTCGGATAGGAACATTTTATTCTGATCATTTTAATCAATCTGAGGGTGTACCTCAAGGTTGTATATTGAGTGTCACCCTTTTTATCCTTCATATTAGCAGCATACTCCATAAATTATCACCTTCTGTATATGGTACATTGTATGTTGATGACTTGCAGATATCTTGTGAAGGGTCTAACATGAATTTAATTGAGAGACAATTACAAACATCTGTTAATAAAATTGCTGCATGGTGTGCTGAGAATGGCCATACACTATCTCCTAGCAAGAGCAAATGTGTCCATTTCTGCAGGAAGACTAGCCTCCACAATGATCCCGTTATTCGTATAAATAACACACCTATACCAGTGGTCAGTGAGGTAAAATTCCTCGGAGTGATATTTGACCGTAAATTAACCTTTCTTCCGCATATATTATATCTGCGGAAGAAGTGCGAGCGATCGCTCAATATCCTCAAGGTGCTTTCAAATACATCTTGGGGTGCTGATCGCACGTCACTCCTCCGAGTTTACCAATCACTAATTTTATCTCGCATAGACTACGGTTGTGTTGTTTATGGATCCGCTAGGTCTTCTGTTTTACACAGATTGGACACTGTCCATCATTCTGCTCTGAGAATATGTACAGGCGCATTCCGCACATCACCCGTCCAGAGTCTATATGCAATTTGCCAACAACTGCCCTTAGACCTGAGACGAATGCAGCAGTCTCTCAATTATTATGCTAAGATCATGTCTGACCCTCATCATCCATCACGTGCCATGATTCCTACATCTGCCCTTAAAAGACTTTATAATGCTCGTCCAAGGAGCATTCCACCTTTTCTCATTAGAATAAAATCCCATCTCATATTGTCTGACCTGCATGACGTTCGAATAACTGCCACAAATCGAACTTCACATCCACCCTGGTATGAGCCACAATGTAGAATAATCAATCCCTTTGCAGAATTCAAAAAATCCGACACATCTCCTATTGTTTTCCATCAGCTCTATTCTTCTCATCGCTGTCAGTTTGATTCTTATCAACCTATATTTACAGATGGTTCAAAATCTGCAGGACATGTTGGCTGTGGAGTTTATATTGATAATATAGCTCTTAGTTACAGCCTTAATATGTCCTGCTCCATCTTCACTGCTGAAGCAACTGCTATACTAAGTGCGCTTCAGTATGTGGGTAGTAAAGAATCACATAAATTTTGTATTTACACTGACAGCATGAGTGTATTAGAAGCTGTGGAGAATATTAATGTCAACTTTCACCCTGTTGTGTCGGAGATTTTTTGCACATTAGACTCTCTGAAGTGCAAGGGATTTGATATTATGATTTGTTGGATCCCAGGACACGTAGGTCTTGATGGTAACGAGAGGGCTGATGCAGCTGCAAAGTCTGCATCTACTCCACTTCAGCCTTCCGTTCCACTTTGTGATGCGAGAAAAGGTGTGAAAAGTTTTGTACATAAACTTTGGCAGGAATCATGGAGAATGCAAGTCAGCAACAAATTGTATGCCATAACTTCATCTCGCATTTCATTTCCAGTTTTAGCTTTACGGAGTGCGGATGTTAAATTAACCCGCCTTCGTATTGGACACACACGTTTCACTCATAAGCATTTATTCCTAAATGAATTAAAACCTTGGTGTGAAACGTGTGATGAACCATACACTGTGTTTCATATTTTAATTTCATGTTCTGATTTTAACCAACATCGTTTTAAATTTTTTAAAACTGATCTGTTAACGATGCGGGATTTGCTGGGCGAACCACCGCATCAAAATATTTTTGCTTTTTTAAGAAGCATTGGTTTTATAGATTATATATAATTTTAAATTAAAGATTTTTAATTATATACATATATCATTTTACAAATTTAGTCTTCTTTATCTTATATGTTTTAGATATAATTTAACCATTTATATGTTGGGTGTTTGTCTATTTTTTATGTTAATTATCTTATAAATATTACTAATATTTTTAAAGAAATTTTAAAAGTTGATTGGTTTCAAAAAAAAAAAATTAAAAATTATAATATAAAAAAAATATTCTGGCGCAGCTTGTCCTTATTTGGACCTTGCGCCATAAAACTCAACCAACCAACCAACTAATGCTTCAGCTTCATAAACGGTTGAATTATCGGAAAGCCTTATTTTCTTTATTTTTATCGTGTTATTGTCTTTCCTAATTATAGTGACACAGCCTACTTTTTCTTCTAATTTGGATCCGTCAGTAAAAGCATAATATTGTTCCATATTGATCGCTATATCCCATTTTATTACATATCTTTTCCACGGTGGTTCCCAATCTGTTTCTTTAGTCCAACTATTATCTTCTGAATAAACTGATTCTCCTATTGTAATAGGCATTTTTAATTGCCATAATTTAAATTTTTGTACTTGTGTTTTTGCTCTCAAATTCAGTGGGGTGCAGCCTGTTAAAACATTTAATGCGTCTGTTGCCACTGTGCCATAACATTTACTTATTCTTAATAGCGGGATTCTTTGTATTTGGTTTAATTTTTGGTTTAATTTAACTGTATCTTGATACCATGCTGCTGCTCCATATAATATTATTTTCTCTATTACTTGAATATAAATTTCTTTTAATACATTTGGATTGAGACCCCAAGTTGCTCTCGTGATTCTGTTTAGCTTATTGGTTATATTGTAAATCTTTTCTTTAATCTCATTCAAATGTGGTATCCAGGTCAGTTTACTGTCAAAAGTAATTCCTAGGTACTTAATCGTATCTGAATATTTTATATTTGTTCCGCTATATTTGATAGTTGGTCTACGTGATATTTCCTTTCTGATTATAAAGACTGTATATTGTGATTTTGAAGTGCTTAGTTCCAGTTTAAATTCTTTTGCCCAATTTGATACTTTAGTCAATGCTATTTCAGCTTGCCTTGTGAAGTGATAGTATGCTTTGTTTGTTGTGATGATCAATATATCGTCCGCAAAGGCCTGGACATCTGAATTTAGTCCCATGTCCTCCTGTAGTAATTCATTAACTACAAGGTTCCACAATATGGGGCCCAAGCTGGATCCCTGTGGTACCCCTTTGTTATAACTCTGTTTTTGGCTGCTACTGTCTATATATGTTCTGTCCTGAAGGAAAGACGCTATTATCTTTAATAAGTTATTGTTAACGTTATGCTTGTGTAAAATTTCAATTAATTGGCACCAATGTATAGAATTGAAAGCATTTTTGATATCTAAAGATATTATACAGGTGAATAACTTGTTCTTTTTATTTTCTTTTATTTTCTGCACTATGTTGTGTAATGCGTCTTCTGTACCTTTCCCTTTGGTAAAACCATACTGTTTAGATTTTAATTTATTGTTAGCATGTAAATAATAATTTAGTCTTTTATTTATTAATTTATCTAATATTTTTCCCCAAATTGGTAGTAAACATATAGGCCTATAAGATGTTTTCAATGTTAGGTCTTTGCCCTCCTTGGGTATCAATACAACTTTTGCTGTTTTCCAGTATTTTGGAAATACTCCTAATCTTAAACATCTATTAAATATACCTTGAAACCAGGTTTTATCTAAGTTATATAACACATTATATATGTCCAAACAAATATTGTTATATCCTGGCGCTTTTTTCCAATTCATTTCTCTAAATGTCTCTTCTATTTCATTAAGGGTAAAATCTTCCTCTGTTTTGTCGTTGTACTGATCTAAATATGTTATTATAATATCTTCTTTTGGCATGTGATATCTTAATATTTCATTTGTCGCCTCTGTTACGGTTTTGGTTAGTTCATCATTTTCCAATTTTATCATACAATTGATTTGTGGTCTTTTAGTTTTTTCTCTAATTCTTTTATAATAATCTCCAAATGTATCTTTGCTCGAAATAGACTCTATATACTTTTTGAATGCTATTTGTTTTGCCATTATTATATTTTTCCTATAGTTTGAGGCTTCCCTTTTAAACTGCACCTTACATTTATTTCTTATTATTGCATCTGTTTCCCTTTGGAACCTTCTTCTTAATGCTTTAACCTTACTTCTTTGTATTTTCAGATCCACGTTCCACCATGTTTTATTTTTCTTCTGGACTTTATCTGGTTTTTGACTTTCTTGACAAATATCTATTATGCCTTTTTCTATTTTAGAGATGAATCTGTCCAAGTCCATAACTTGTTCTAATGGGTTTTCATTTATAAGTTTCTGTAATTTTTCTTTTAGCTGATCTAATTCTACTCTTTCCAAATTCCATCTTGATTTTATCTTTTTACTTTGATCTTTATCTTTATTTAAATTCAATGTCCAAGTCATAATATTGTGATCACTTGCTGTATAATCGTCTGATACTTTCCAATCTTCTATTTTATCTGAATTTATATTACCAGTTATCATTAAGTCTATCCAACTTTTCCCGATAGTACTCTCAAATGTGGGGTGACTATGCGGATCATTTTCGACAACCAGATTATTCCTTATTACGAATTCTATGACTATTCTTCCTCGATCGTCTGTTGGTCTTGGGCTCCACATGATTGATTTTGCATTAAAGTCACCTAGAATGATGATTTTTTGTGTGTTATATTTTATTATATAATTCTCCAATGCTGCTAAAGAGATTTCTATATCTTTAGATGGTGGGCAATATATTGATACAATTAAAATTTCAGTTTCGTATGTTTCTAATTTGATAATAACTAGTTCCTGTAAAGTTATAATTGGAGAGACCTGGAACTTAGACTTGATTAGAATCGCAGCTTTAGGATTATCATTTGAAACTATTTTATAATCAATTGGTATTCCTATTATTTCCTGATTGTATACATAAGGATCATTTACCGATATGATATCTATTGCTTTATCCCTGATATCCTGTGCCAGTTGGTAGTTGGCTGTTCTACAATGATTCAGATTTAGATGGGCAAACTTTATTTTTTCATGTATTGTCTTACTATTCATATCTAGTTTTTGTAATCAAATTATTTATCTCTTTTTCATATATACTACACTCTTTACTTCTGGCGTCATGTTTGATATCGAACTTAGTTTTAAATCTATAATTATGATCACTGCAGTTTATACATTTTACTGAATTGTTACAATTTTCTATATCATGGTCTTGACCACATCTGGAACATTTTTGTTGTCCTTTACAGTTTTTAGCAAAATGGCCATACTTTAAACATTTGTAACACTGTAGGGCTCTCAAATATTCTTTGAATTTAACGCTAGTCCATCCCACATATAGACTTTTCCTATCTTTGATAAGATTGTATACTGATGGATGTAATTCCAATATCCAATTATGTCCGAATTTGCCTTTGAATCCAAATCAAAAGTTTTACATCAGATTCCTCTATTCCATTTTGAGTTTTGAATTTATCTATTATTTCATCTCGACTGATTTCATTATCTACATTGTAGAGAATAATTCTTGGATTTCTTAATTTTAATTTTTTAACTTCAATTTCATCTTTAATCCTGTCATTTTTTGTGATTTCCTCTATTATCTTGTCCATGTCCTTGTCGTCTTTAGTTTCTATTAGAAAATCACCATTTCTTATTGTTTTAGTCCTAACTACATTTATGCCTGTTTTAACTGGGTCTAAATTAGTTCTTATAATTTTCTTCGCTTCTTCCATAGTCTTATCTGATTTTGGATGTAACGTTATGATATTAGCTTTTCTTTGTTTGGATTTTTCTCTTCTGTTTTTAGATCTGCTACGGTCTTCAAGCGGTTTACTCTGAAGGACTTCAGTTTATGTTTTTGAAGTTTTTAGTTGGCCTTTGAAAAATGCAATCTCTTGCATTTGAGACACTACTATTTTCATTATTTCGGCTACTCCGTCTCGCATTTTACTTTGTATTGCCGTAGATGTCTTTGTACTTGCAATTAATGTTTGTAAATCCTTTTCGATTTGACCCCTCAGGGGGTTTACCTTCTTTAGGTAAACACGGGTGTCACAATCCCGAGGTGCCCTAGTGATCTGTCCTCTTCTTTCTTTTCTTCTCTCCTCTACACTTCTGCTTTTTCTTCCTCTTCTCCCTCAGCGTGGTTGCCTCGTAAGAGGTTGAGGGCTCCCCTTGAGTAGCTTTCGCCGCTCTGTTGCTAATAGCTACTCTTGGGGACTAAATCACCCACGTGTTTGCCGTGCGTGGAGACCCGTGTCCCTGGAAAGGAGGATCCTGGTAATTGAGGCCTCCAGAGACCAACACATTGCTTTGGCCTCTGCTTCAGGTAAACGGGAGGTGTGTTGTGGTCCTCAGCACATCAATCGGCTTTATGGATCAAGCGATCGGTACATCTACTGGGTGACTCGTTAAGGGTGGAGGCCACTTCAGGGATGTACTGTGAGCGTATAGGACCTGGCTAGCACTGGTGCAGCTGGTCTGCATCCCCTTGTTGGACTCGGTGGTGGGTGGTGCGGTCAGGTCCCGAAATTTTATCAAATCATTAATGGAGAACAAAAATTTTTCTTCTCTCCCACGGGAGCACCATTTTCAAAATAAAGAAAATAAATTTTTTGTAATCAAAAGAAAGGAGGGTTCTTTCGAACAAGTGTCCCCCTTTCTGATACAAAAGGGAATATCGGGATTTATCGGAGAAGTGAGAGATGTCCGCAAGCTAAGGTCAGGTGACTTATTGGTAGAGGCTGCAAATTCTACACAAGCAGCTACGCTGTGTAACATGAAGCTATTAGCTAATATTGAGGTCACTGTTTCACCTCATGGAAACTTGAATTTTTCACAAGGTGTAGTTTCCGCGAGGGATTTGTTGAATACGCCGGCAGAAGAAATTCTAGAAAACTTGCAGAGTCAGAAGGTCTGTGCAGTTAAACGCATTACTGTCAGAAGAGATGATAAGATCATAGATACTAAACATCTCATTCTGACATTTGCGACTCCAGACCTTCCGAACAATATCAAAGCTGCCTATATGAATTTACCTGTTCGGCCGTATATACCAAATCCCTTGCGTTGTTTTCATTGCCAACATTTTGGACACTCGAGAAATGCATGCAGAGGCAAATTGACTTGCGCTCGTTGCGCAGCAGTTGGCCATGATAGTTCCAACTGCACTGCAAAGGAGGCATGTGTTAACTGCCATGGTAACCATCCCTCCTATTCTCGTAGTTGTCCTCAATGGGTACTTGAAAAAGAAATTACAACCTACAAAGTGATAAATAAATGTTCTTACCCTGAGGCAAGAAAACAAGTGACCTCTCGAACACCGCTGCCTGGAAAGAGTTACGCAGCCGCCGCAAAAAAAGTCACCAAAAGTACCAGCACCCAAACGGACACTCTCTCTTTTCCCGTTATGAAATTACCCCATGTAATAACCCAAGGTTTAAAATCGACACCTCCTTCAAGTAGAAAGGCTTCTTTGGCAAGTTCAAGAGCCCTTAAAGCATTAAAACTAAAATCTGCAAAAGAGGGCTCTCGTAAGTCCAATTTATCCACCCGTAAAGCCATTTTGTCCCTGGAAGCTGATGCAGTGTCTCTTCACCCTTCGGACGAAGATTTTTCGTTCGAGGAATCGATTGAGGACCCGCCATCTAGCTCCGGGGGAGGAGCTTTTCTATTTAAATCATAACTTCCTTTATTAGTTGGAACTGCCATGGTTTGCGTTCCCATCATGATGACATCAAGTCTATAATTTCAGCCTACAACCCCGCATGCATTGCACTTCAGGAAACATTCCTGAAGTCCAGCAATAACTTTTCCATGCGTGGGTTTAAAAGCTTCCGAAAAGACTGTGGTGGTGATGGTACAGTGTCTGGAGGTGTTTGCATATTAACATCCAATAATTTTCCCAGCACTGTCCATCTATTAAATACTACTCTACAGGCTGTGGCTGTAAGAATACATATTTCATGCTTAATTACAGTCTGTAGTTTATATTTACCACCACATGATGTCATCCGCCAAGAGGAACTTGATGAATTAGTTGATCAGCTGCCGATACCATTCCTATTGTTAGGTGATTTCAACGGCCATAATTCTTTGTGGGGAAGTGATGATATTAATTCTCGCGGTCGTCAGATAGAGCAATTTATTTCTGATAATAGTCTCTGTCTGATGAATACCGACGAGAAGACATATTTCCATGTACCCACAAGAACATTTCATTCTCTCGATCTTGCTATTTGTTCACCATCATTGCTGCCATTGTTAAATTTAACAGTAGAAAATGATCTGCGGAACAGCGATCATTTTCCTCTCGTCATCTCCCAGACTGGAGGTAGTAGTGTAGTAAAACGTCTACCTACTTACGTGTACAGTCGGGCAGATTGGACGTCATATACACAATTGGCAGTTATAGATAATGAAATGGTTTTGATCGAGAGTATTGATGAAGCCGTTAAAAAAGTCACTGAAACAATTATAAATGCAGCTGATGTTGCAATACCCAAAAGTTCCTCTATACCAAAAAGGCGTTGCAAACCTTGGTGGAATCAAGAATGCCAACAAACTTGCAAAAAGCAAAGGAAGTTATGGGGGGTATTTAGGAGGTACCCCACAACGGAGAATCTTATCGCATTTAAGAGAGCAAAAGCATTAGCTCGCAGAGCTCGTCGTCGAAGTCAGAAGGAATCCTGGTCCTGCTATGTATCTTCAATAACATCTTCAACTTCCAGTCAGCAGTTGTGGAGAAGAGTAAAAGCAGCCAATGGAATTTATAGAGAATATTCTGTTCCTATTTTAAAATCCGGAGCTGCTATATTCTCTTCTCCTACGGATATTGCTAATGTCCTTGGTGAAGCATTTGCTAACGTCTCAAGCTCGAACTCTTACAGTCCTTCGTTTTTGAGGACTAAGAGTCGGGCTGAGCGAGTACCCATTCGCTTCAACCATCGACAAGTCTTACCGTACAACTGTGAATTTGGAATGTTTGAATTGAAGAAAGCTTTACAGCAGGCCAATAACACCAGCCCAGGACCTGATGGAATCAGTTATCTCATGCTTCAACATTTAAGTCCAGACTCCCTTTTGAACTTACTTTACTTGTTCAATAGGATCTGGACTGAAAATGAATTTCCATCCCTATGGCAAGAAGCAACAGTGATTCCTGTCCTAAAGGCTGGTAAGGATCCTTCAGATCCTTCAAATTATCGACCAATTGCTCTGACGAGTTGCTTATGTAAGACTCTCGAACGTATGGTCAACGCCCGTCTCGTATATGTCTTAGAAATAAATAAATGTATACATATCAATCAGAGTGGCTTCCGTAAAGGAAGATCCACTCTTGATAATATTACTTATTTGGAGACCCTAATCCGCAACGCTTTTGTTCGGAGGAACCATCTGGTCTCCATTTTCTTTGACATCGAGAAGGCATATGACCGTACATGGCGATATGGAATTCTCCGTTCACTATATGATCTTGGTTTTCGGGGTAATCTTCCGATATTCCTTCAAAATTTTTTAAGCTCCCGTGTTTTTAAAGTTCGTATTGGAACAGTATTTTCCAATACTTTTATTCAGACTGAGGGTGTTCCCCAGGGCTCCATTTTAAGTGTCACCATTTTTAATTTATTCATCAGTAACATCCTACATCAATTACCACCATCAATAAATGGTACACTATATGTTGACGATCTGCAAATATCATGCGAGGGGTCTAATATGCGATTAATTGAGAGACAACTGCAAACAGCAGTTAACAAACTTGCTGCATGGTGTGCCGAGAATGGCCATACTTTATCTCCTAGCAAGAGTAGATGTGTCCACTTCTGTAGAAAGACTAGCCTTCATAATGATCCAGTTATTAATATCAACAACATCCCAATACAAGTAGTCAATGAAATAAAATTTCTGGGAATTATCTTTGACAGAAAATTAACCTTTCTTCCGCATGTTTTGTATTTGCGGAAGAAGTGTGAGCGATCGCTTAATATCCTCAAGGTGTTGTCAAATACATCTTGGGGTGCAGATCGCATCTCACTACTTCGAATTTATCAGTCATTGATTCTATCCCGCATTGACTACGGATGTGTTATTTATGGATCGGCTAGATCTTCTATTTTAAAAAGACTGGACACAGTTCATCACTCTGCTTTGAGGATATGCTCTGGGGCATTCCGCACATCACCCGTCCAGAGTCTATACGTTGTATGTCATCAACTACCGTTAGACCTGAGACGAATGCAGCAAACTCTCAATTATTACGCAAAAATTATGTCAGTCCCACATCACCCCTTACGTTCCATTGTTCCTACTGCCTCTCTTAAAAGACTGTTTGATGCTCGACCAATGAGCATCCCACCTTTTCTCACAAGAGCCAAATCTTATCTACGGCTCACAGACCTATGTGATGTTCGGATAGAGTCTATTGATTATTTTGCTCATCCGCCTTGGTATCATCCAACCATTAATTTTAATAACTCTTTTGCTCAGTTTTCAAAATCAGACACAACACCTATTGTTTTTCAAACACTATTTTCCTCCCATCGCTGTCAGTATCAATCATACACACCTGTATTCACGGATGGTTCAAAATCAGCAGGACACGTGGGCTGTGGAATTGTTATAAATAACACAGTTTTTAGTCACAGTCTACATTCGTCCTGCTCCATCTTTACTGCTGAAGCCGCAGCTATCTTTTATGCGCTTCAGCATGTGAATACAGATAATCATCGTCAACTTTGTATGTATACTGACAGCATGAGTGTATTGGAAGCATTGAGAAACAATAGTTTTACTTGCCATCCTGTTGTGTCAAAGATTTTTAGAGCATTAGATTCCCTTGCTGGCAAGGGATATGATATTATATTTTGTTGGATACCAAGTCACGTAGGTCTTGGTGGAAATGAGAGAGCGGATGCAGCAGCAAAGGCTGCATCAGACCCAATATTACCATCGGTCCCTCTCTCAGATGTGAGAAAGGCTATAAAAAGTTTTATATATGGTCTATGGCAGGAATCGTGGAACTTACAGGTCGTCAACAAATTACATACCATTTTCCCATCCCTCACCTCATTATCAGTTTTACCGTTACGAAGTGCTGATGTTAGATTAACACGCCTTCGTATCGGACACACACGATTCACACACAGACATTTGTTTTTAAATGAACTAAATCCATGGTGTGAAACGTGTGATGAACCATTTACTGTTTATCATATTTTAATTTCATGTCATGATTTTAACCAACAACGTTTACACTTTTTTAATACAGATTTTTTAACTTTATTTGATTTAATAGGGGATCCACCCCATAGAAACCTATTTGCTTTTTTATGGGCAATAGGTTTTTTACATTATATTTAATTGTTATTTTAAAATATATTGTGATATACTTTATATTTTATTATAGATTTTAAAATTATATATACACTTATTTTTGTTTTTTAAAGTTTTAATGTTGTTTGGGTCAAAAAAAAATAATTAGAACAAAATATGAATATATACATCAGAAATAGTTTTCTTGGCGCAGCATGTCCAATTTTGGACCTTGCGCCATAAAACCCAACCAACCAACCAACCAACCAACCTTTTCGATTTGAAGTATATCATGTAATGTATCCCTTTCTAGTTGTAAACTCCTACTATCCTTAGGATCAACATCTTGTTGATCCGGGCAACTCTGTTCCCCTTGCTCCATTTAACTAATAATAAATATAGAACTTAAAAGATATATAAGTATACTGATATTAGTAGCAGTGCCAATTAGCCCCCTCCGCCAGCGTTAGCCACTAGACTAGCTAGTGTTACCGAGGGCCACCACGTGGAGGTGCTGGTCGGGTTGGAAATACAGTGATCTTTGACAAAGTGAAGAAAATTTGGCACACGCGATGAAAGCCGTGGGCACAAAAAAAGGTTTTATCAATCCCCGAATAGCCTCTGGGTACTTGTCCGGGGATGTTTATGCTTTCAATATTTCTAGATCACTGTGGGGCGGCCCCCTCATCAAGAGGGTAACGACTAAGATGTTGCACCGACCCACCCTAGGGTATGCGGTGAAGAACGCGTGCGATAGTCAGTACTTGGGAGCCGAGATTGGCACTTGGCCAGGACAAAGTCCAAATAGTGCAGGGTGAAAGCACCGAAGAAAGTTCACAAAGTCCCAACTAGGGAAAGTACGACTCAATGCGCGTTCTATTGTTTCTCTCTCTGACTGGAAGATTGGGCCCAACAGGCCTTTATTGAACAAAATTATATACAATACAATATGAGAATAAAAGGGTTACTAACAAGGAATGTATTTACAATGGGAGATTAATATATACACTATTTACAGGAAAGAGATTACAACATCTAAAGGATACCAACATGGCGTTGGCTTACAATTGGCTGTCGGAGGGGTGGAGCTCGTTCATTTGGTATTGGAGCTCTTGCTGGATGATTTCTCTTATACCTATTTGAGCCTTAGGGATTTTATATAATTGAATAACATAAATGAAATTAGAGACCGACCCGCCCTAGGGCACACGGTCAATGAAAGCCATTGCGAGAGCAATCCCGCCCAATACGAGTGGCACATGTGCGTCGAGCACCGCAGCACAAAGCCACCCCCTGCCAGAGCAACGATAACGGAGCTAAAGGAGACGGAGAATTAGCCCCTGTCATGGATCCGAACACTCTTGGGATGCTGTATATAATTGAATAAAGCTAATGTCATTGAAGTTCTTTGGGAACCACTTAGTACGGACTGGCTCATATCTGTCACATTGGAGGATGAGATGCTCTGGATCGCAAACTGCACCGTCGTGTGGGCAAAGTTCCGACTTGTTATGGAAACGGTTGCGATATTTCCCAAAGACACCATGTCCGGTAAAAACTTGATTAAGGTAGAAGTCTCCATAAATCCTAGCAGTAGACACTTTGGGACAAAATTGGTGAAGTCTTCTAGCCTTAACTGATTCGTCCCAGATTTCCTGCCATCGCTTAGTAAGTTGATTTTCTATAAGTTTCTTAATTTGTTGCTTGCTAAAGTTGACAGTTACATTAATTGTGTCAAGATGGGTAGCTTCTTTAGCCGCAGCGTCCGCCTCCTCATTGTGAGTGATCCCGCAGTGGGCCTTCACCCAGTGAAAGGTGAAGCGGTGGCAATGTAATTCGAGGAGGTTTTTGATGCTTCTAATCGTATCACTAAAAGTATCTGAGGAAGAGATAGCGTGTAGTACAGAACGACTGTCTGTATGAATATGACAAGTTTCATTAATGAGGATGATGTGATTGATCGTATCGAGAATCGCTTGGGCTTCGGCCTCGAAGACAGTGGCTTCGTCGTTGAGCCGTTTTTGAATTTTGTGGAATTGTTTTTGGTCTTTAAAGATGATAGAAGCATAACCAGTTCGATTGTTCATCCTGGAGCCATCAGTATAAGCAAAGACATGATCATGATTGGTTTGAAAGTCCCAATGAATCTTTAAGACTTTCCATGGTGGTTCGTGAGAACAAGTGTAGGTCCAAGCATTGTTGGGATTGAATTTGAAATCATTAATCTCAATTTCCTTATGTTTTTTCCACAATTGATATTTTAGCAATTGAGCCTCAGCCTTCAGGTGAATGGGCGGACATCCAGTGAGGACTTGGAGTGCATGAGTAGAAGTAGTCTTATAAGCTTTTGCGATTTTAAGGAGGGCAATTCTTTGAATTTGCTGGAGCTTATTATTTTGTTTAACAGTGTTATTAAACCAAGCAGGTGAACAATAGAGAATGATACTCTCAATGGCAACATTGTATATCATTTTCATGACTGCGGGTCTTAATCCCCAGGTTGCCCTTGTGACTCTGGCTAGTTTATTAGTTACATTATTGATGATGTCTTTAATCTTTGACAGATGGCAGTTCCATGTGAGTTTTGGGTCCATGGTGAGTCCTAAGTATTTAAGCTCTCTAGTGTAAGTTAGCCGCTTTCCCTCCAAGCTCACTCCCGGTCTTCTAGTAATGTCTTTACCAAATTCAAAGATAGTATACTGACATTTATTAATACTCAATTGTAATCCATAATTTCTAGTCCAAGTCTCGACCATGCTGAGGGGCTTTCTAACTTGTTTGGTGAATTTAAAGTAGGAGGAGTTAGTGAAGATTAGGGCGATGTCATCAGCAAAAGCTTGGCAATACGTGTGAGGATCGAAGTCTTTGATGAGTAGCTCGTTAGCGATGAGAAGCCAAAGAAAAGGTCCTAAACTGGAGCCCTGTGGGACACCATTTGTATACTTGATTGATTTAGACTGTGCATTTAGATAGGTCCTATTGTCCAGGAACGAACAGATAGTTTTAAAGATGTTATTAGGAACTTGAAACTTCTTAAGTAGATTGATTAGGTCAGCCCATCTTGCCGAATTAAAGGCATTCTTGATGTCTAGAGAGACCATGCAGGTGTAAAGTTTGGACTTCTGATTTTCTCTAATAATGTCTGTAATTTGATTGATAGCGTCGGTAGTGCTTTTTCCCTTTGCTAAACCCAAATTGTTTTGGATGTAAGAGGGAGTTGGCATGGAAGAAGTGGCTGATCCTTTTATGAAGAAGCTTATCGAAGATCTTCCCCCAGATGGGGAGGAGACAAATGGGCCTATACGCTTCGCAATTTGACTGGTCTTTGCCGTCTTTAGGGATGAGTATAACCTTAGCTCGCTTCCAAATGCCTGGGAAGATGCCCTTTCGCAGACAAAGATTGAATAACTCAGTGAACCAGGTCTTATCAATGTTAAAAAGTGCTTCGTACACGTCCAGACTGATGTCATTAAAACCGGGCGCTTTATTTCTATCCATGGAATTGATAACTTCCTCAATCTCATCACTGGTGATCGGCGGATCATCAGGAGACTCAGTGGAGGTGGGTTGAAATTGGGTATCAGAAAATGGGAAGTGGAACTTAAGAATCTCGTCTGTTGCTTCATCTGGGGTGCTGGTGTGGTTGCCATTGCTGAGTAAAATAGGGATGGTAGGTACAGGTCTTTTGATTTTATCTCTAACTAACTTGTAGGTGCCACCAAAGGCATTTCTTTCGGTAATGTCCCCTAGGTATTGTCGGAAGGCCGTTTGTTTAGTGAGTAGTAAGTGTTTTCTGTACTTCGCAGCAGCCTTTTTGAAGTCTGCTTTTCTAAGTTCTCGGATTGAGCTGTTCGTCTCTGCCTGAAACCGTCTACGGAATGCCCTAACTCTACTTCTTTCTTCTGTGAGTGCTGGGGTCCACCAGGAGTTCCGGTTGGGCTTGTGTGGATTAAGGTGCTTGTGCTTTTTGCACATCGCAAGAATTTGTTTTTCAATGTGTTCAATTTGTCTCTCGGGTTCTTTTAAACTTGGAATTGGAAACTGGATCGGAATTGACTTTAAGTCATCCTTAAACTCCATCCATTTTAGAGTGTTAGAGTTGTAACGCAAGTTGGTTCTGTATTTGGCCTTAGTATTAATGATATCAAACGTCATTAATTGGTGGTCGCTAGCGGAGAAAGTATCTCTGATGGTCCAGTTCGCAATGTTTTTACTATTAAGATTTTTGGTGATGAGCAGGTCGATCCAACTCTCACCAACCCCTCAGGGGGTTTACCTTCTTTAGGTAAACACGGGTGTCACTATCCCGAGGTACCCCAGTGATCTGTCCTCTTCTTTCTCTTCTTCTCTCCTCTACTCTTCTGCTTTTTCTTCCTCTTCTCCCTCAACGTGGTTGCCTCGTAAGAGGTTGAGGGCTCCCCTTGAGTATCTTTCGCCGCTCTGTTGCTATTAGCTGCTCTTGGGGACTAAATCACCCACGTGTTTGCCGTGCGTGGAGACCCGTGTCCCTGGAAAGGAGGGTCCTGGTAATTGAGGCCCCCAGAGACCAACACATTACTTTGGCCTCTGCTTCAGGTAAACGGGAGGTGTGTTGTGGTCCTCAGCACATCAATCGGCTTTATGGATCAAGCGATCGGTACATCTACTGGGTGACTCGTTAAGGGTGGAGGCCACTTCAGGGATGTACTGTGAGCGTATAGGACCTGGCTAGCACTGGTGCAGCTGGTCTGCATCCCCTTGTTGGACTCGGTGGTGGGTGGTGCCGTCAGGTCCCGAATTTTCCATTTTAGATATGGAATCAAATGTTTCTATTCTCCCACGGGAGCATACTTTGTCCTTATTAAATGCAAAATTTTATGTTATCAAACGGAAAGAGGGTACTTTTGATACGGTATCCCCTTTCCTTATTCAAAAAGCAATTACAGGCACAATCGGTGATGTGAAGAGCATCAGAAAATTACGTTCTGGTGACTTAATGGTAGAAGTTGCTTCGAAAACCCAAGGAAACTTGATTGCAAACATGAATATGCTAGCTACCCTTGAGGTATCTGTCTCGCCTCATACAAACCTTAACTTTTCTCGTGGTGTGATATCCGCGAAGGATTTGCTTAACACGCCTACGGATGAGATACTAGAAAATCTTAAAGAGCAAAAGGTCTGCGCTGTAAAACGCATTACTGTCAGGAGAGATGATACAGTTATTAACACCAAACATCTGATCCTGACATTTGCGACGCCAGACCTACCGCAGCATATTAATGCTGCGTATATGCATCTCTCCGTTAGGCCATTTATTCCAAATCCTTTGCGTTGTTTCCAGTGCCAGAGATTTGGTCACTCTAAAGCGGCATGCAGAGGCAAACTGACTTGCGCTCGCTGCGCAGCAGTTGGCCATGACAGTTCGTCCTGTACTGCAAAGGAGAGGTGTGTCAACTGTAAAGGTGATCACCCCTCCTACGCTAGAAGTTGTCCTATCTGGATACTGGAGAAGGAGATCACAACCACGAAAGTTAAAAATAACTGTTCATATCCTGAGGCGAGACGAGCTGTTATAGCTCGGACACCTCAAGTAGGAATCAGCTATGCGACTGTTGCTGCCAAGGTCACCAGATCGACTAGTACACAAACGGATGCTCTCTCACTCCCGATTGTTAAATTACCCCCTACATCTGTACAAAAGCCAAAGTCAACATCCACATCGACTATTCGTAGAAAAGCTCCGATTGCTAAATCTAAAGCCGTAAAGGCTTTAAAACTAAAATCAGCAAAAGAGGGCATTGTTAGGCCCTCCATATCCACCCGTAAAGCCTTAAACCTGGAGGCTGACGCCGTATATCTGCATCCCTCGGACGAAGACCTATCACTCGAGGAGATGTCAGATGACATGCCTTCCAGCTCCGGGAAAGGAGCTTTTCAAACTCAACAATAACTTCCTTTGTTTCTTGGAACTGCCATGGTTTGCGTTCTCATCATGATGACATCAAATCTATAATTTCAGCCTACAACCCCGCATGTGTTGCACTTCAGGAAACTTTCCTGAAGTCCAGCAATAACTTTTCCATGCGTGGGTTTAAAAGCTTTAGAAAAGACTGTGGTGACGATGGTGCAGTGTCTGGAGGTGTTTGCATATTAACATCCAACAACTATCCCAGCACTGCCCAACATTTAAATACTACACTACAGGCTGTAGCTGTGCGAATTCACACATCATGCTTGTTGACAGTCTGTAGTTTGTATTTGCCACCACACGATGTCATCCGCCAAGAGGAACTCGATGCATTAATAGATCAGCTGCCAACACCATTTCTGTTGTTAGGTGACTTTAACGGCCATAGTTCTTTGTGGGGAAGTGATGATACAAATTCTCGCGGTGGGCAGATAGAGCGGTTTATTTCAGATAATAGTCTCTGTCTGCTTAATACCGCCGAGAAGACTTATTTCCATGTACCCACAAGAACGTTTCATTCTCTCGATCTGGCCATCTGTTCTCCATCTCTTCTGCCATTGTTAAATTTAAATGTAGGAAATGATCTGCATAACAGCGATCATTTTCCTCTCGTCATCTCCCAGACTGGAGGTAGTAGTGTAAGACAACGCTTACCTACTTACGTGTACAGTCGGGCAGATTGGACGTTATTTACACAATTGGCAGTTGTTGATAATGAAATGGTTATGATCGATGATATTGATAATGCCGTATCTAAAGTCACTGAAACAATTATAAATGCAGCTGATGCATCAATACCAAAGTGTTCCTCTATACCACACAGGCGTTGCAAACCTTGGTGGAATAATGAATGTCAAAACACCTATAAGAAACAGAGGAAGTTTTGGGGACTCTTCAGAAGATACCCCACAACGGAGAATCTTATCGCCTATAAGAGAGTAAAAGCATTAGCTCGCAGAGCTCGTCGTCGAAGTCAGACGGAATCTTGGTCCCGCTATGTATCATCAATAACTTCTTCCACATCCAGTAAACAGTTGTGGAGAAGAGTGAAAGCAGCCAATGGAATATATGGAGAATTTTCAATTCCTATTTTGAAATCCGGAGCTGCTATATACTCTTCTCCTAAGGACATCGCTAACGTCCTTGGTGAAACCTTTGCTAGCGTCTCAAGCAACGACTCTTATAGTCCTTCGTTCTTAAGGACAAAGAGTCGTGCTGAGCGAACACCAATTCGTTTCAACCATCGACAAGCTTTGCCTTACAACTGTGAATTTCGGATGTTGGAATTGAAGAGAGCATTACAGCAGGCCCATGATACTAGCCCAGGACCAGATGGAATCAGCTATCTAATGCTTCGCCATTTAAGTCCAGATTCCTTGTTGAACTTGCTGTTTTTGTTTAATAGGATCTGGACTGAAAACCAATTTCCATCACTTTGGAGCGAAGCCATAGTGATTCCAATCCTTAAGGCTAATTAGGATCCTTCTGCTCCTTCAAGTTATCGACCAATTGCTCTGACGAGTTGCTTATGTAAGACTCTCGAACGTATGGTCAACGCCCGTCTCATCTATGTCTTAGAAACAAATAACTTTATCCATATCAATCAGAGTGGCTTCCGTAAAGGAAGAGCCACTCTTGATAATATTACTTATCTGGAAACGCAGATCCGCAATGCCTTTGTGCGGAGGAATCATCTCGTTTCCATTTTCTTCGACATAGAGAAGGCTTATGACCGTACGTGGCGTTATGGAATTCTCCGTAGGATGTATGACTTTGGCTTTAGGGGTAATTTGCCAATATTTATAGAAAATTTTTTATGCTCCCGTGGTTTTAAAGTTCGTATTGGTTCTGTTATGTCCAATACTTTTATTCAAGCCGAGGGTGTACCCCAAGGCTCTATTTTAAGTGTCACACTTTTTAACCTTTACATCAGTTGCATTCTTCATCAAATTTCACCTCCTGTTTATGGCACGCTTTATGTTGATGACCTGCAAATATCATGTGAGGGTTCAGACATGCGTTTAATTGAGAGACAACTACAAACATCAGTTAATAAACTTGCTGCATGGTGTGCTGAGAATGGCCACACGCTATCTCCTGGCAAGAGTAAATGTGTCCATTTCTGCAGGAAGACTAGCCTACATAATGATCCTACAATATATATAAACAATACACCTATTCCTGTTGTCAACGAGATAAAATTTTTGGGTATAACATTTGACCGAAAGTTAAATTTTCTTCCGCATGTTCTTCATTTGCGGAAGAAGTGCGAGCGATCGCTTAATATCCTCAAGGTGCTTTCTAATACATCTTGGGGTGCTGATCGCACGGCACTACTTCGTGTCTACCAATCAATAATTTTATCTCGTTTGGACTATGGATGTGTTGTGTATGGATCTGCTAGGTCTTCTGTTCTACGCAGACTGGATACAATACATCACTCTGCTTTGAGAATATGTTCAGGCGCATTCCGCACATCACCCGTCCAGAGTCTATATGCAATATGTCATCAACTGCCTTTAGACCTGAGACGAATGCAGCTGTCTCTCGGTTATTATGCAAAAATCATGTCTGACCCTCATCATCCACTACGTTCCTTGAGTGCTACTCCTGCATTAATACTTCGCGTCTACCAGTCCTTAATTTTATCTCGTATTGACTATGGGTGTGCTGTATATGGATCTGCTAGGTCTTCTGTTCTGCGCAGATTGGATACAATACATCACTCTGCTTTGAGAATATGCTCAGGCGCATTCCGCACATCACCCGTCCAGAGTCTATATGCGATTTGCGAACAACTGCCTTTAGACCTGAGACGAATGCAGCTGTCTCTCAATTATTATGCAAAAATTATGGCTGACCCTCATCATCCATTAAGATCCATGACTGCTACTCCTGCATTAATAAGGCTGTATGACGCACGTTCATACAGCATTCCACCTTTTCTCACTCGGATAAAGTCCAGCTTATTATATTCAGACCTATGTGATGTCCGTTTTGACAAAACGGATCTTCTTCTACACCCACCTTGGTATGATCCACAGATTAAAATCATCAATGCTTTTGCTCGTTATAGAAAATCAGACACAACAACTACTGTTTTCCAGCAGCTATATGCCTCACATCGCTGTCAGTACGCCACCTACACACCAGTTTTCACAGATGGATCAAAATCTGCAGGACATGTTGGATGTGCTGTAGTTACTGAAAACAAAACTTTTAGCTACAGCCTCCATTCGTCCTACTCCATCTTCTCTGCTGAAGCAACTGCTATTTATCAAGCTCTTCAGCAGATGAATACAAGTGATAGCTTTAAATACTGTGTTTACACTGACAGTTTGAGTGTGTTGGAAGCTTTGCGGAACAGTAGTTTTGACTGCCATCCTGTTGTGTCTAGAATTTTCCGAGCATTAGATTCCCTTGCTGGCAAGGGATATGACATTATTTTCTGCTGGATCCCAAGTCATGTAGGTCTCGATGGTAATGAAAGGGCTGATGCAGCTGCTAAATCTGCATCTGGCCCGTGTCTTCCATCAGTTCCTTTGTCTGACGTGAGAAGAAATATCAAAAAATTAATACATTCTCTTTGGCAGGAGTCATGGAACATGCAGGTCAATAATAAATTGCGTGCCATATTTCCATACATCACCTCATTAACAGTTTTACCGATACGAAGTGCTGATGTAAGACTAACCCGCCTTCGTATCGGACACACACGTTTCACACATAGACATTTGTTTCTAAATGAATTAAATCCTTGGTGTGAAACGTGTGATGAACCATTCACAGTTAGTCATATTTTAATTTCATGCTCATATTTTAACCAATATCGTTTACTCTTTTTTAATTGTGATATTTTAACATTATCTGATTTGCTGGGGGAACAACCCCACAGGAACCTATTTGCCTTTTTGAGGGCAATAGGTTTTTTACATAATATTTAATTTGTGTTTTCTAAATTTTAAAAATATATATATTTTTGATTTTCATTTTATATTTTATAATTGGATTTTAATGTAAAATATATACACTGATTTTTGTTTTTTTAAAGTTTTAATGTTGCTTGGGTTTTTTTAAAAAAAAAAATAAATAAATAATGTAAATAAAATAAAATAAAAATTTAATTAAATATATGCTTCAAAACTTTATTTTTGGCGCAGCATGTCCATGTTTGGACCTTGCGCCATAAAACCCAACCAACCAACCAACTCTCACCAAGGGTGCTATTATAAGTTGGTCTGCTATTGGCATCATTTTCAAAGATTAAGTCATGTTTAGCCGCGAATTCTATTAGGGTGTTGCCCCTTTGGTCCGTGCTCCTTGGGCTCCAGGTTGAGGATTTCGCATTAAAGTCACCTAGGATGATCCACTTCCGACTTTGATGGATCGCAAGCATTTCACCTAGTTCCCTAATGGACTCACTTAGGTTGTGGGAAGGTGGGCAGTAGATAGAGCAGATGTTGTAGTGTTCCTTATTGAGAATAGTCTGAATGATAACAATTTCGTCCGAGACAAGGATCGGTGTAACTTGGAACAGTTTGTTGTTGATAACAGCGGCCTTGGGGTTGTTGCTGGCGGTGATGGTTAAGTCAATGGGAAAGCCTGAGATGTGTCCTTCAAAAGTATATGGATCGTTAATTGAAATAAAGTTTAAGTTTAAGTCTTTAATATCTTGTGTAAGTGTTGCGTTTGCAGCACGGCAATGATTGAGGTTAAGGTGGGCGAATTTAATACAGTCAGAGTTAGTCGTATCATTCATAGTTAGTTTTGGAAATTAGTTTATTGATCTCCTTTAAATAGATAGGGCACCTTTTATCGTTAGCTTGATGTTTGGAATTAAACTTAGTTCTAAACTTAGAGTTGCTTTCCTCACAGTTCTTACACTTTATTTCTTGCACACAATTTTTGTCTAAGTGTTCGCCTGAACATTTTCTGCAGGACTCCGCGCCTCTACAATCCTTGGCAATATGGCCGAATCTAAGGCATTTAAAACATTGGCTTACGCGCAAGTACTCTCTGAATTGGACCGATGTCCATCCTAGATATAACTTTTTCCTAGCATTTAATTCTTTCAAAGTGGTCCCGTTTACTGTCAGGATCCAGTTGGTTCCAAATTTGCCTTTGAAGCTATGGACAGCCTCTAATTTTGACGATTCACTGAGGGAATTTTGTGAGATAAGTCTTTCCGCTATCTCTTCCTTTTTAATATCCCTGTCAACATTAAAGATAATAATTCTCGGAGTCTTAGGTTCTGGCTTTTGAAAGTCAACTTTCTCAGAAAGTTTATCGTTAGTTTTAAATTCCTCAATAAGTTTCTCAATTTCTTCCATCGAGCTGGTTTCTAATACTATTCCTCCCTTTCTCACAGGTCGAATTTTTTTAATTCTAAGTCCTAATTTCATAGGGTTAATGGCACCTTTAATAATGTTTTTGGTCTTTTCCGAGGAAGATTCCTTTTTGGGATAAACAAGAATTATGTTTTCCTTACGCTGACGAGATTGTTCTCGTCTTGCTTTACTTCTACTCCTGGCTCGATCAGCCTTATTGCCCTTAGGCTTGCCTCTCTTGACCACTTCAGCAAAGGTCTGCTGTTGAAAATGTGGCATCTCATTCTGGGCTTTAAGTTGCCCTTCTAGGAACGCGTTCTTTTCTATTTGTTGCAAGGCTATGCTTAGAATGTCCGATACGCCTTGTCGGATTTTTTGTTGAATTGTGCTGCTCGCCTTACTGGCAGAAAGCGCCTGAAGAATCTCTCTTTCCTTCTCTAACAATATTAAAATTTCTGATTTAATATCACTACTAGCTTCCTCACAATTGTACACAGCGAGCTCCCTTTCGGGAGTCCCTTCCTGTGTCTCCATGGGGGGACGAGTGTAAAAGCAGTGTCCACTCGTATGTATAGAGCTCAAAGCAGTGTCAAAAGCTCAAAATAGTCCCTCTGCCTCCGTTAGCCACTAGCGAACTAGTGTTTCCAGGAGCCACCACGAGGAGGTGGAGGTCAGATGGTTCGCAAGAAAATCGAACTTGGCTATCAAACTGAATTGATTTGCCAAGAATGAGTTGCACTTTCCGGATAGACTCTGGGCCGTTGTCCGGAAACGTTCAAAGCTCAAATTACCAGATTTCTTACTGTGGGACTGGCTCCCTCATCAAGAGGGTAACATAACAAGATTAACGACCGACCCGCCCGAGGGCACACGGTCAAAACAGTCCATTGCGAGTAGTAACCCCGCCCAATACGAGCGGCACATATGCGGCGAAGCCGCAGTGCGCAGCTACCTCCTGCCAGAGCAACAATACCGCTGCACCAGGAGACGGAGAATCTGGTCACAGGAGTGATCCGAAGCCTGTGGGAGGAGCCCAACCGTCCGCCGACCAATACCAGTCAGGCATTGGACGCAGCCCGGCGACCACCACCCTGCAACCCACCAAGACCTCCCCTGACGGAAGAAGGCGGTTTGCCTTTATTTATTTAATACACAATACAAAAGTATATAAGGGACATCACAACTTTGTGTCCCAGAAAACAAAACAATAAATACTTAAAATAAACAAGTGTCTTTCTTGGATAACAAACTTACAATAAGTGTCTTTCTTATATAAGGTAGAAGTGTTACAGACATATTATAACTTAATAATAACAATAATTTTATAATCATATTATTTACATTATTATAACATTAAATAGTGATAATGGGTATTAAATTGAATTCTGTTACGCTTTAGATGAAGCCTCAAAGGTCGTTTTCATTTAGACTACTTTGTAATAATATATTTATAATTTTTTCTGCTGCCTTTCTAACTTTTTCTGCTGCCTTTCTTTCTTTTCTTTCATCAAGAGGGTAACATTACCAAAGTAACACCGTCCCACCCGAAGGTATACGGTGGAGAACGTCGTTGGACATGTAATCCCTGAGGACCCCCGGCTCGACACAGTGCCAGGTGAGGGCGAGGTCTCCAAAGTGGTGGTCAGTCCAAACCACTGCCAGGACCCAGAGAATCAAAAATCTCTAATGGGCGTTCTATTGAGACTCTGCTGTGACTGGGAGATTTGGGCCGGATGGCCTTTATTAAAGATAAACAGTTACAGAATTATATACAGTACAATAGGAGAGGGTACAAGATTATTTACAATATATACAAGTTGAAAGGGGTGTGTCAGTCGCTGAGCTGGAGGAGTAGCTCCGCTTGAAGAATCTCTTTGGCCCCTTTCTGGAATCCCTTGCTGTAGAAGAGCTGCCTTGGTTCCATTGGGTGGAAGTTGTCCGGATACCACTTTTGTCTGATGGATTGATACTGTTCACAATGGAGGAGGAGGTGTTCGGGATCCTGGATTTCATCGTCGTGTGGGCAGGAACTTGTCAGCCTGTGAAACCTGTTCCTGTAGGTTCCAAACACCCCATGTCCCGTGAGGAGTTGATTGAGGAAGAAGTCACCTTGAAGTCTCTTCCTGGAAACTTTTGGGAAGTAGTTGAAGAGTCTCCTGGCTTTGGTTGATGACTCCCAATCAGATTGCCACTGTTCCATGATGTGCTCCATCGTCAGCGTCTTGAGTTGCTGCTTGTTGATTCTAACAGTCTTGCTCACAATGTCCGCTGAGGTGGCTGCCTTGGCCTCCAGGTCAGCTGCCTCGTTCTGCAGGATCCCAACGTGTGCTTTCACCCAGTGGAGAGTGAATCTGTCTGAGTGCTTCTTGCAGATGCCCTTGATGCTACGGATGGTATCGCTGTTGGGGTTCCGGTTTCCAATTGCAACCAAGACCGATCTGGAGTCCGAGTGAATGTGACATCTGGGAATGTCCTGTGTGATGATGTAACTCATGGTGGCCAGAATAGCCGTGGCTTCAGCCTCGAAGACTGACGCCTCATCGTTGAGTCTAGTCTTGATGGTGGTGATGATGTTGTCTCCTTTATAAATGATGGCGGCACACCCAACTCTGTTGTGGATTCTGGATCCGTCCGTGTATGCGAAGTGGTCCTGGTGGTTGTTCTCCATGCTCCATTGAATTCCCGATGAGATCCATGGAGGTTCCCGACATTGAGTCTTGGTCCAGGCGTTATCCGGATTCCATGTGGTTCCCTTAATCTGGATAGGAATGGAGAGGTTCCAGAGTTCAAATCTCTTTTTGAAGGCGTCGGCGAGGAGGTGGATTGGAGGAACACCTGCCAAGATGTTCAGCGCCTCTGTAGCGGTAGTCTTGTAAGCCTTGGTGACCTTGAGAAGTCCTATCCTTTGGATTTGTTGCAGCTTGTTTCTCATGCGGACCGTGTCTGTGTACCACACTTGACACCCATAGAGGATGGTGCTTTCAATCACACTGCTGTAGATGGTCTTGAGTACTGGCGGCTTGAGTCCCCAGGTGACCCTGGAGAGTCTAGCTAGCTTGTTCTGTAGGTTGTCTACCTTGTGTCTGACCTCGTTGAGATGGTTCATCCAGGAAAGTTTTGGGTCCAGTATGAGTCCCAGGTACTTGATCTCATTTGTGTAGGTGATCCTGTTTCCCATGATGGAAATTCTTGGTCTCCTGGTGATGTCCTTGTGGATCACAAAGATGGTGTACATGCACTTGGATGTGTTGAGTGTGAGTCCAAACTCCCTTGTCCAATCCTCGACGTTCTTGAGAGGTCTGATGGCTGATTTAGTGAAGCGGAAGTAGGACTTGGCATCAAGTAGGATGGCGACGTCGTCCGCGAACGCCTGGCAGTGGGCTTGGGGTCCAAAGTCCTTATTGAGGAGTTCATTGGCTATGAGTAACCACAGGAAAGGTCCCAAACTGGAACCCTGCGGGACTCCGATGTCGTAAGGCACCTGTTTCTTGTGTTCGTCTAGGTAGCATCTGTCATCTAGGAAGGAGTTGATAGTCCGGTAGATGTTGGACGGGGTGTTGAATTTCCGGAGCAGTCTCAGGATATCTTCCCATCTTGCGCTGTTGAATGCGCTCTTGATATCAAGTGATATAAGGCAGGAGAAGCTCTTGTTCCTTTTGTGGCCTTTAATCCTGTTGGCGATCTCAGTGAGTGCATCGCTTGTGCTCTTTCCTCGGAGAAACCCAAACTGGAATTGGTTAAGAAATCCATTTTCCATGAAGTGGTGGTACAATCGTCTCATGAGGATCTTATCCAGGATCTTTCCCCAGATAGGCAGGAGACAGATGGGGCGGTAGGAGTCCGGCTTCGATGGGTCTTTGCCTTCCTTTGGGATCAGGACAACCTTGGCAACCTTCCAGGTTCTGGGAAAGATTCCTTTTGAGAGGCAGATGTTGAAGATGCTCCGGAACCAGGACTTGTTGGAGTAGTACAGGGCTTCGTAGACCTCAAGACAAACCTCGTTGTGTCCGGGAGCTTTGTTCTCATCAGAATCCCGGATTGCTTCCTCTATTTCGTATTCCGTGATTTCCGGCTGGTCTGGAAAATCTGGAGTAGAGTCCTGTGGGGTCCTTTTTCCGGTTAACGGGAAGTGGAACTTTAGGATGGTGTTGATGGATTCCGTGGAGTCACTGGTCAACTCTCCATTCTCTTTCCGGACAAGTGCAGCGATGGTGGGTCTGCGGAGTTTCTCTCTCACTACTTTGTAGTGGCTCCCGAAGGCATTGGCGTTGGTGACGTTTCCTAGAAAAGCTTTGAAGGCCCTGGATTTAGTTTCTAGGACATTCTTCCTGTACTTGGCTGCTTCTTGTTTGAAAATGGACTTTTTCCTTTTCCTGGCATCTGGATCCGGTTCCTTCTGGAATCTCCTGCGTAGGGCTCTGACCTTGCTTCTTTCCGCAGTCAGCTCCTGGGTCCACCAATAGTTAGAGTGGGTGGTTCTCTTGAAACTCTTTTTGTGGAGTTTACAAAGTCCGGAGATTCTCTTTTCGATGTTCCTTATCCCAATTTCTGGATCAAAGTTCTGATCAATCGGGAATTCCTTGGGAAGTTCCTGGAGGCTGTCCTTAAAAGACTCCCAGTTTAGAGTCCTGGAGTTCCATCGTCTATTCTGGTGTGTCCTTGTTCGGTTGTAGTTGAGTTCGCAGGTCATGATGTTGTGATCGCTGGCGGTGTAGGTGTCTCGAATTGTCCAGTTACAAATGTCGTCCAGGGAGAAGTTCTTGGTCAGCATCAGGTCAATCCAGCTGTCCCCAATAGTGCTGGAGAAAGTTGGAAGGCTGTTTGCGTCGTTCTCCACTATGATGTCGTGTCTGGAGATGAAATCAAGGAGGAATTCTCCTCTGTGGTCGGTTCTTCTTTGGCTCCAGGCGGTGGACTTGGCGTTAAAATCGCCGAAAATGATCCACCTCTCCTCTGAGTGGCAAGAGAGAAGATTCTCAAGTGGGTCCAGTGTTGTCGTCAGGCATTTGGAAGGCGGGCTGTAAAGTGAGCAGATGTAAAGTGGCTTACCATCAACCGTAATCTTGATGACTACGATTTCCTCTGCGGAGAAGATCGGGCTGATGACCAGGCACTTTTTGGCTATGAGAGCCGACTTGGAGTCTTTGGATGGAATTATTACATAGTCCAAGGAAAATCCTATAATCTTTCCATCGAATATGAAGGGATCGTTTAAGGAGGCAATATCAATGTCCAAGTCCTTAATATCTTGTGAGTATTGAATGTTGGCCGCTCGGCAATGGTTGAGATTGAGATGGGACATCTTCAGAGTCTTTGGAGTTGCCTTAGAATCCATAATCAATCTTTGTAAGCAGGTTGTTAATCTCTCTTTCGTGGGCATGGCACTTCTTGCTTCTGGCATCGTGTTTGGTGCTCACCTTCTTCTTGCTGCGCTTGTTGAGGTCGTCGCAGTTACAGCATCTGAGTGGCTTCTCGCAGTCTTTCCTGAGATGTGGTCCTCCGCATCTACTGCAAGTCTCCTCCCCCTTGCAGTCTTTGGCGTGGTGTCCAAACCTGAGGCACTTGAAACACTGCGTCACTCTGATGTACTCTTGGAAACGGGCACTAGTCCATCCAACGAAGAGCTTTTTTCTCGTCTTCAGGCTGTCGAACCCCTCGGCGTTGATCGTAAGCACCCAGTTGTTGCCGTACTTACCTTTATAACTGAAGACAACTTCAAGCTCAATGCTGTCTTCTAGGCAGTTCTGGTTTTTGATCTTCTCCACGATCTCTTCCCTCGAGACTTCTGCGTCCACGTCGTAGAGGATGATTCTCGGCTTCCTTCCCTCTGGCTTCCTCAGTGTTGCCTCTTTATTGAACTCGTCATTCTTTTTGATTTCCTCAATAAACCTCTCCAGGTCTTCCTCGTTCTGTGTTTCGATGAGGACTCCGCCTTTCATCAAGAGGGTAAGTATAGAGTTTCGCCGTCCCACCCGAAGGTATTCGGCGGAGATGGATCGTTGGCGATAGCAGCTCAGTCCGAGTCAAGGCACAAGGTAAAGGGTCTTGGTAGCACAAGGTCCAAAGGGACAAAGTAGAATCTCAAAGGGTGGAGGAAAGAACCAATCCACCTGATAGAAACCTTTAAAGGTTAAAGGTGCTCAAATCAATCCATTGAGTTCGCTCTCTGATTGGAAGATGGGCCCACATGGCCTTTATTAAAACAATGTTACAAAAAATATGGTTACAAAATCTTGGTTACAATATACAAATTTATACAGAGTATTTACAATACAGAGAAGAGTGAAGAAGTTTTGCTACAATACTGAAGAGTAATGTGTTGTGTAACAATCAAGCAGTGAGTGACAATGTGACAAAGAGAATGTAGAGTGTGTACATGTAAGTGATGTAGAGAAAGCTTATTAGTTGGTTTCCTCTAATTGGCATTGTAGTTCCAAGGCGAGGATTTCCCTAAGTCCCTTGGCCACATTCGGGATACGGAGGAAGAGTTTAATGTCCTTATTAAGGTAATCTTTTGGAAACCATTTGTTTCTGATGGTGGAATATTTCTGACAGTGTAGAAGCAAGTGCTCTGGAGTGCTAATGTCGTCATCATGGAGGCAGGTGTTTGGGGCGCCATGGAATCTGTTTTGATAAGTTCCAAATGAGCCATGTCCCGTGAGGAACTGGTTCATATAGAAATCACCTGATATATGTTTCCGAGAGACCTTGGGGATGAATGAATACAGTCTTCTGGTCTTATTGGATTGGTCCCAAGTGTTCTGCCAAAGCGAGATTTCCAAGTCCTCAGTAATTTTCTTGATTTGTTGCTTACTATAGCGTACCGTGTGGTCGATGGTGGGCAAAGTTGTTGCTTCTTTCGCGGCTTTGTCCGCTTCCTCGTTATGTGTGATCCCAACGTGGGCCTTTACCCAATGGAAGGTAAACTTATCTTTTTGTGTACTGAGTAATGTTTTGATTTCTTTGATTGTATCACTTATAATGTCTCGGGTTGAGAGTGCTTGAAGAACTGATCGTGAGTCAGTGTGTAGGTGGCACTTCTCATTGATGCGTGTCATGTGCTTAATAGTGAGAAGAATGGCGTAAGCTTCCGCCTCAAAGACCGTAGCCTCGTTGTTGAGTCTGCTCTGTAGCTTTGCTATAAGTTGTTCTTTGCAAAATATTAGAGAGGCGCAACCAGTGGCTTCTCCAATTCTGGAACCGTCCGTGTAGGCAAAATAGTCGTTATGGTTCAGATCGAAAGACCAGTGAACTTTATCGATCTCCCAGGGTGGCAATGGTTCGTAATTGTATGTCCACGCATTGTTCGGGTGGTAGGAGTTTGATCCAATGTGTATGGTTTCTCCTTTTCTCCATAATCTATATCGTGCCTGAAGTGTGTGTGCCTTGATGTGGAGGGGTACGCATCCCGCCAAGACTTGAAGTGCCTGGGTCGATGTTGTTCTATACGATTTGGTAATTTTGATCAAAGCTGCTCTTTGGATTTGTGAGAGCAATCTATTTGTCTTAACCTTGTTGTCGTACCATACTGGGCATCCATAAAGTATAATTGCTTCAATTGCCCCTAGGTAGATGCTTTTAAGAATGTTAGGTTTGAGACCCCAGGTGGCTCTGGTGAGTCTGGTGATCTTATGTACGATGCTGTTAATATGTTCCTTGATGTTGGTTAGGTGCTTAGTCCACATGAGTTTAGGGTCAAGCGTGAGGCCAAGATATTTTAATTCCCTGGTGTATTTTAGTCTTTGTCCGCAGAGTGTTATGCCAGGTCTCCTTGTGATGTCTTTATTACATTCAAAAATCGTGTATTGACACTTGTTAATGCTCAGCTTTAGTCCGTACTTGTCAATCCATCTTTCGATGATTTTGAGCGGTCTAATTGCCAATTTGGTAAATTTAAAGTAAGAGCTGGAAGTGAGTATAATCGCAATATCATCCGCGAAGGCCTGACAATGAATGTTGTCCCCAAAGTCTTGTGCTAGGAGTTCGTTGGCTAAGATAAGCCAAAGGAAGGGCCCAAGGCTGGATCCCTGCGGTACGCCATTGGTGTAGGACCTCATTTTGTTGTTCTCATTGAGATAAGTTCTATTTGAGAGGAAGGATTTAACCAGCAGAAAGAGATTGCCAGGGATATTGTGTTTTTGTATTATGTGGAGTATGTCAATCCATCTTGCACTGTTAAAGGCGTTCTTAATATCGAGAGAAATGAGACAGGTGAACTGCCTCTTTGACTTGTTCCTTTTTATGATTTGTAAGATCTTATCTATGGCCTCATTAGTGTTCCTTCCTTTCATAAATCCATACTGATTGTGGTTGAGTATCTGCCTATTGTGGTAGTGGTATGAGAGTCTGTTGAGTAGGAGCTTATCAAGAATTTTGCCCCACACCGGGAGCAAACAGATGGGTCTATAGGAGTCGCATCTTTTGGGGTCCTTGCCATCTTTAGGGATGAGCACGACTTTAGCAATCTTCCAATAACTAGGAAAGGTCCCCTTCTCAAGGCAAAGGTTTAGAATGTCCGTGATCCACTTTCGATCGATGTTACAAATCTCCTTATAAATGTCTAGACAAACGTTGTTGTGGCCTGGGGCCTTGTTCGTGTCCATACTGTTGATTGTCTGTTCTACCTCGTCTTCAGTAAATGGTGGGTCCCTATCGGTAGAGACTGAGAAGCTCGGGAATTGAAACCTCTCACATGGAAAGTGATAATTTAAGATTTCATTAGTGGTGTCTGTGGTGTTAGTGGTAGAGACGCCGTTGTCAAGAGTGACCGTCTCAATAACCTTGTGTCTCTGCATCTTGTCCCGAATGATTTTGTATGGAGTACCGAATGTGTCATTAACTGCTACGTTTCCAAGAAATTCTTTAAAAGCTTTTTGCTTAGTATTGTTGATGTTTTTTCTATATTCGGCTGCAGCTTTCTTGAACGCTGCTTTCTTTACTGCCCTGGCATTTGTGTCCTGTTCCGCTTGAAAGCGCCTTCGTAACGCCCTAACCTTACTTCTAGCGATGGTGAGATCTTGATTCCACCAATAGTTTTGGGGGTTCAGATTTTTGGTCTTAACTTTGTTGTTTTTACAGAGTGTAATGATTTCTTCTTCAATACATTTAATGTCGTGTTCTAAGTCATTGAATTCAGAGAGTGGAAACTTGTTAATTAATTCTTTAAGTCCATCACTAATTCCTTTCCAGTTAAGTTTTGTTTTGTTAAATCTAGTGTTTTGGCGTGTTTTGGTATTGACGTTAGCAAGTTTGAAAGTCATGAGATCATCAAGAGGGTAAGATGTAAGATGTAAGCCGACCCACCCGAAGGTATACGGCAGAGTCGTCGGCAGTAATCCAAGAGAGGAACAAGTCAGGCAGTCGACTTTAAAACTCTCATACGCCCTATGGGCAAAGTATATTAAACTCGTGTCGTCTATTGAGACTCGCTTGACTGGAAGATCCGTTTTTCTTTACATTTTTTATTATTTTATTATTACATTAGTTCTAGGTTACAATATTAAGAGTTACAATGAATTATTTACAATGGTTTGGATTATTTACAAAGGTAGTTGTTACAAATTTAGTAGGAATTATTTACAATATTAAAGATGTGAGGAACAATTAACAAATTTGGTTTAGTCATCTTCTTCGACTTCTTGTTGGAGTTGAAGTTGAAGTTCTTGTAGGATAATCTCTCTAATGCCTTGTCTGGCTTTAGAGTATTTAATCAGATTTGGTAGTGTCATACTCTCGTGATTTGGAGGGAAGGTTTGCAATCGTAGATCTTTGTATTTCTCACAATTGTAGATAAGATGCTCTGGGTCTTGGATAACTCTATCATGGGGGCAGATGTCAGTGCCATTATGAAATCTTTTCCTATAAGTACCAAACGTCCCATGTCCAGTCAGGACTTGGTTTAGCAAAAAGTCCGAGCAAAGTCTATTTTTGGACACTTTGTCAATGATGTGAAATAGCCGTCTGGTTTTGGTCGATGAATTCCACAGTTCCTGCCAAGTATCCATTTCCCACTCATCTGTTAACGTCTTAAACTGCTGTCTACTGAGTTTGACAGTTCTGTTGATGATATCAAATTCTGCCGCTTCTTTAGCAGCCTTGTCCACCTCTTCATTATGCTTAATGCCTATATGGGCTTTTACCCAATGCAGGTGAAATTTGTCTGGGTGACTTCTCACGATGTTATTGATTTCGGTAAGTGTTTGTGTGGACATATTGAATCCTTCCAAAGCCATTAGAACAGATCTAGAGTCCGAGTGTATATGGCACTTGGTGATGTTATTATCTATGATGAATTTCATAGTCTCTAGTATGGCTAGAGCTTCAGCCTCAAATACCGAAGCTTCCTCATTTAACCTAAGCTGTATTTTCTGAATTAATTCTTTGTCTTTGTAAATGACCGAGGCGCATCCTACTCTGTGATTTGTCTTGGACCCGTCTGTGTACGCAAAGCACTGTGTGTGATAGGAGTCGCTATCCCAATTGATGTTGCAAATGTTCCATGGTTCCCTAATTGATGGTACCTGTGTCCACGCGTTGGTATTGTTCCAAATTTTGTTCTTTAAGGTAACACTGTCTCCTGTGTTCCATAATTGGTGCCTCATTTTGATTGAAGCTGCCTTAAGATGGGCTGGGACGCAGCCGGCGAGGACACATAGTGCATCCGTTGAAGTAGTACGGTACGCTTTTGTGACTTTGATTAAGGCTATTCTCTGAATTTGGCTAAGTTTTTGGTTAATTTTGGCTTTGTTTTCATACCAAGCTGGACAGCCATAGAGTATGATACTTTCAATTACCATTTTATAAAGATACTTGAGGACGGGCGGTTTAACCCCCATGTTACTCTCGCTATTCTAGTGATTTTATTCTGTAAGTTGCTAATTTTATTCTTAACATCATTGAGATGGGACATCCAAGTTAACTTGGTGTCAAAAATGATCCCAAGGTACTTTATTTCGCTTTTGTATTCTATACTGTTGCCATCAATTTTAATCGGAGGTCTTCTGGTAATTTCCCTGTTAAAGGTGAAGATCGTGTACTTGCACTTGTTAAGACTTAGCGTGAGACCGTGTTTGTTAACCCAATTGGAGACAATTTCCAATGGTAGCTTGGCGCTCTCGGTGAATTTATAATATGATTTATTCTTTAGCAGTATCGCTACATCATCTGCGAAAGCTTGACAATGGGCTTCTTGTCCAAAATTCTGAGTGAGTAATTCATTGATTATGACAAGCCATAAGAATGGACCTAGACTCGAGCCCTGTGGAACCCCTTTGTTGTATTGCGTCTTGTTGCCATTGTAATTGAGAATGCTTCTATTAGACAGGAATGAGTTTACCAAGTGAAACATGTTGTGCGGAATCTTGTGCTTATTTATGAGCGTGATAATGTCTTTCCATCGAGCGCTATTAAAAGCGTTTTTTATATCTAATGAAATTAAGCATGTGTATTCCTTATTCTTATTGTTGAGCTTAATTTGTTTAACCATTTCGAGAAGTGCGTCGCTGGTGGACTTTCCTCGCATAAATCCAAATTGTCTATTGCTGAGCAGATTGTTTGCTTGATAGAAAAATTGGATTCTTCGCATAATAAGTTTGTCCAAAATTTTCCCCCAGACTGGCAGGAGGCAAATAGGCCTGTAGGAATCACTGAGTGAGGGGTCCTTGCCTTCCTTAGGGATTAAAACAATCTTCGCAATTTTCCAATATTGTGGGAAGACGTGTTTGCACAGACACTTGTTGAGTATGTCGGTGAACCAATTTTTGTCAATATTAAACAATGCCTCATAAACATCTAAACAGACGTTGTTGAATCCCGGGGCTTTGTTCTTATTCATGCTATGAATTACTTCGGCTATTTCCATTATGGAGAAGTTAGGTTGTGAGTTCTGATTGTTAGCGATAATGTTGGATTCATTGGTCTGGTGAAATGGGAAATGATAATTAAGAATTGTATTAAATGCTTCCTCGATGTTTTGTGTGAGCGAGTTGTCTTCTCTTCTGATCATGTTGATCCTGGTGGAGTTAATGTTCTTACTACTTATAATCTTATAGTGAGTGCCAAAGGCCGTGCTGTTAGTAATGTTTCCTAGGAATGCTCGGAAAGCTGTCTTTTTGGTTTCTGTGATGTGTTTTCTATAGACGGAAGCTGCTTGCTTAAACGCCAGTTTCCTTTGTATTCTCAATGTGTCAACTGTCTCTTTTTGAAACAATCTTCTTAGCGCTCTAACCCTACTCCTTTCCATGGTTAGTTGTGTGGTCCACCAATAGTTGGTTTTAGCAATTTGTTTCTTATTTTTCTTTTTGTGTTTTTTACAAATTAAAGTGATTTTAGTTTCTATCTTATCAATTAACTCTTCTAAATCGTATTCGTTTGTGTTTTGAAATTCAGTGGGTATTAACTTTAACTCGTTAACAAAGTTGTTCCAATCTAGGTTTTTCCTGTTCCATCGGATGTTGTGCTGTGTCCTAGTTGCTTTTTCTTGTATTGCGCAGATCATAAGATTGTGGTCGCTCGCTGTGTATCTGTCGTCAATTTTCCAATTGACAATATCTTTGTTATCTAAGTTTAGTGTGAGTAAAACGTCTATCCAACTTTCACCGATGGTGCTGGAGAAGGTTGGTGGGCTATGTGGATCGTTTTCTATGACAAGATTATGTTTAGCAACAAAGTCTACAAGCGTCTCACCTCTAAAGTCTGTTCGTTTAGGCCCCCAAGCGGTTGATTTGGCGTTGAGGTCGCCGAAGATCAGCCATTTTAGGTTGCTAAAAGTTGCCAGGTGTGGTTCAAGTTGTTCAAGGTGTTCTTGTAACTTTTTAGCTGGTGGACAATATGTGGATGCTATAATGTATTCTAGGGAGTCTAGTAATAATTTAATAATGACGGTGTGTTTCTTAATCATAATGGGAATATAGTTTAAGTTTTTCTTGATAATTATGGCTGCCTTGGGTTTTGTGGTGGAGATTACAGAGAAATCACTGGGGAATCCAATTATGTTTCCATTGAAGTAAAAGGGATCATTTACTGAGATAATTTTAAAGCTCGATCTCAGAATATCTTCTGCTAGCTGATAGTTGGCTGCACGGCAATGGTGCAAATTTAAGTGGGCGCAATGTATTAAATTATTATGATCGTTAGTTTCCATAATTTATCTTGCTTATTAATTTATTGATCTCTTTTTCATAAATGGGACATCTCCTATCTTTAGCTTCATGATTAATTTTAAACTTAGTTTTTAATCTTAAGTTGGATTCACTACAATTGCTACATTTAAGTGTCTTGTCACAATTTTTGTCAATGTGATTCTCCCCGCATCTATTACAGGTCTCCTGTCCTCGGCACTCATTTGCTTTATGTCCAAACTTTAAACATTTATAGCACTGCATAATGCGAAGGTGCTCTCTAAATCTTACGCTGTTCCATCCTATGTAAAGTTTCTTTTTGCTCATAATTTCATTAAAGCTATTTCCGTCAACGGTTAAAATCCAATTGACGCCGTACTTGCTATTATAATTATATACGGGTGTAATGTCCGCACTACTATCCAAATTATTTTGATTAATGATTTTATTAGCTATCTCTTCCTTAGTTATATCTTTATCCACATTATAAACTATGAGTTTAGGCTTTCTCTTTTCTGGTTTACTGGGCGTAAACTCCTCTCTTGTGAGATCATTTTTCCTAACCTCCTCAATAATTTTTTCTATTTCTTCCTCACTCTTGGTTTCTATAACGATCCCTCCTTTTTTAATGTTTCTGACTTTTGTTATATTTAGGCCCAACTTAGTTGGGTTAATGGCACTTATGATTTTTCTTTGTGTATCCTCAGAGGTTTGTTCCTTATTCGGATAAATCATTACTATATTCTGTGTCCTGTGTCTCGATCTTTCTCGTCTATTTTGTATTTTATTGGTGTCTTTCTTTTTGCTTTTAACCTCTTTCGAGGCGACTTCTGCATATGTCTTTTGTGTCTCAATAATGGTTGCTCTAGCTTTAACTTCACCCTCGAGGTGAGCATTTTTCTCAGCCATGGACATGGCAATTTTGAGAATTTTGGACACACCAGTCCTTAATTTTGACGCAGCAACGCTGCTCATTTTGCTGCTAGCAATAACAATTTGAATCTCTTGCTCTATATCCAAGAGCTTATGAATGTCTGATACCTGTTCCATTCTTTCCTCAAAGTTAATGTCCTCACAATTGTAAATGTCTGTCTCACTTTCGTGAGTCTCACTTCCTAGCACTAGTTCCCTAGCCATTTGCACGAGTAAAAGCGGCGTCTCTCGTGTCAAATGGGAACGAGCCAAAAGCAGTGTCCGCTCGTTAGTCCCTCTGCCTCCGTTAGCCACTAGTTAACTAGTGTTTCCAGGAGCCACCACGAGGAGGTGGAGGTCAGATGGTTCGTAAGAGAATCGAACTTGGCTATCAAAGTAAATGGAACTGCCAAGAATGAGTTGCACTTTCCGGATAGACTCTGGGCCGTTGTCCGGAAACGTTCAATGCTCAAATTACCAGATTTCTTACTGTGGGACTGGCTCCCTCATCAAGAGGGTAATACCAAAGATTGAACCGACCCACCCGAAGGTATACGGTGAAAGAGTCGTCAATAGTGCTCCCGTAGTACGGGAGACAGATTCGGACAGAACTCAAAGCCAATAAGGCGAAGAATACTAGTCTGGTGTATATCCCGTCGTCTGACTGAAAGATTTGCTTTCCTTTTCTTTATTATAAACACTATAAACATACAGAATCTGGGTTATACAATAGGTTACATAATACAATTTACAATAGAAGGTTATTTACAATTTTTAGTGACGTTATTTACAGTAGGGCTCTGGTTAGTTACAATTTGTAAGTGAGTTATATACATAGATAGGGTGAGGAGTTAGAGTTCTTACTCTGTTTCCTCGTCATCGTCTAGTGTCTCTAGTTGGATTTTCAGTTCACTGAGCATGATGTCTCTAATGCCTTTCCTAAAGTTCTGGTATTTTAATAATTCAGGGAGTGACATTTCCTTGAATTTGTGTGGGAAAAGGTTCTTCCTGATGGTTCTGTACTTCTCACACTTGTAAATGAGGTGCTCAGGACTTTGAATATCCTCATCGTGGGGACAGACCGCACTTCGATTATGGAATCGTTCTCTGTAAGTCCCGAACGTCCCATGCCCTGTCAGGATCTGGTTAAGAAGGAAGTCCGCTTGAAGTCTGTTTTTAGTGACTTTATTAAAGATGTCATACAATCTCCTTGTCTTGTTTGAATTGTCCCAATGTATTTGCCATTGATTGATTTCCCATTGATTGGTCAGTGTTTTGAATTGTTGTCTGCTTAATTTAACAGTTGTGTTAATTACTGGCGATTTCGCTGCTTCTTTGGCAGCCTTGTCGGCCTCCTCATTATATTTTATGCCCACATGGGCTTTCACCCAGTGCATGTGGAAGCGTTGTGGGTATTGTTTGGTAATAGTGTAGATTTCTTTAATCGTATCATTGGAGATTTTACATCGTTCTAGCGCCATTAAGACTGATCTTGAATCATAATGAATGTTACAGCTGGGTAAGTTGTGTTTAATTGAAAATCTCATGGTTTCTAATATCGCCAGGGCCTCCGCTTCGAAGACTGAGGCTTCGTCGTTCAACCTGATTTGAATGATGTGTATTCTGTCATTTTTGTGCATGATGATTGAGGCGCATCCTACTCTGTTATCCAATTTAGATCCATCTGTGTAGGCGTAATATTGGTCATGGTTTGCATCGCTGTTCCAGGGGATTTGAAATTTCTCCCAAGGTGACATTGTATCTGTTTGCTTGGTCCAGGCATTTGTGTTGTCCCAGGTAACTCCGTTCATTGTGACGCCTTCTCTGCAGTTCCAGAGTTTAAATCTCATCTTTAGTGATGCCGCCTTTAAGTGAAGTGGGACGCAGCCTGATAGAATGTTAAGAGCATCAGTGGAGGTGGTTCTATACGTTTTCGTGAGCTTGATAAGAGCAATACGTTGGATCTGTCCTAATTTTTGATTAATTTTGACCTTGTCACTATACCAAACTTGGCATCCATAGAGGATTATGCTTTCCGTGACTTGGGTATAGATCAGTTTTAAGACTGTTGGTTTAAGTCCCCAAGTCACTCGTGCAATACGTGCGATCTTGTTTTGAATGTTCCCTATGTTGTCTTTAATTTTATTTAGGTGCGCCATCCAGGTGAGTTTAGTATCAAAAGTTAAACCTAGATACTTGATTTCTGGTGTGTATTCTATCCTATTTCCCTCGAAACTGATGGTTGGTTTCCTAGAGATATCTTTGCCAGGCGTAAAAATAGTGAATTTGCATTTATTGATGCTGAGCGTGAGTCCGTACTTATTAGTCCAGTTGGAGACTAATTCTAGTGGCGTGTTCGCTAATTTTGTGAAGTTGAAGTAAGATGTGGAAGTAAGAATAATGGCTACGTCATCCGCAAAAGCCTGAATTTGTGCGTCGTTGCCATGATCTTGGCTTAGGAGCTCATTGATTAAAATTAACCATAAAAATGGTCCCAAGCTTGATCCTTGTGGGACGCCTATGTTGTACTTCTTCCAATTGCCTTCGAAATCTAGATAATGTCTATCATTGAGGAAGGATTTGGTGATGTCATATAAATTGTTGGGAATATTGAAGTTACCCAGTACATTGATAATGTCGTGCCATCTTGCGCTATTAAAAGCATTTTGAATATCGAGCGAAATTAGACAGGTGTATTTCTTATTTTTATTGTTAGCCTCAATTTTACTAATGATATTGTGGATTGCGTCGCACGTTGATTTTCCTTTCATAAAGCCGTATTGGTTTGGGCTGAGTATGGATTGGAAATGTGATTGCAGGCGTCTCATAATTAGCTTATCAAGTATCTTGCCCCAAACTGGTAACAAGCATATTGGTCGATAGCTCTCCTTCAGCGTCAGATCCTTGCCATCCTTCGGGATAAGTACAACTTTGGCTATCTTCCAATACTTGGGGAAGATTTTGTAATTGAGACACAGATTAAAGATGTTGGTGAACCAGTACTTGTTAGCATTAAATAGAAGTTCGTAAATGTCAAGACAAATGTTGTTGAAGCCTGGGGCCTTGTTTCTGTCCATGTCGTGAATTGTGTCTTCAACTTCCATGACGGTAAAGTCTGGTACGTTCTCAGTGCCGATCATGTTGTTTGGTGTAAGTGCAGTGGTAAGCGGGAAGTGAAAATTAAGAATTTCATTTGTCGCGTCTTTGATGGAGTTTGTTTGATTGTTGTTTCCCAAATTAATGTTAGTAGAAATTATTAGATTATTAGTCTTCTCTTTAATTAGTTTATAATGATTGCCAAATGCGTTAGTTTTAGTTACGCTTCCTAGGTAGTCTCTGAATGCTCGTTGTTTGGTTTCATTAATGTGTTTTCTATACTTCGCCGCCTCCTGTTTGAATCTTATCTTTTTAGTGTTGCGTGTCTCCGTGTCCTGTTCTTTTTGGTAGTTCCTTCTTAGCGCTCTAACATAGCTCCTTTCTTGTGTTAATTGTGGGGTCCACCAATAGTTACTTTTAGTGTGTATTCTTTTAAATTTTTTCTTGTGCTTAATACAAAGTTTAACTAACTCATTTTCAATCTCGAAAATTTTATCCTCTAAGTTTGTTTCATCAAAGTTTGTGTACTGTTCTGGAATTGCTTTGATTTCCTTTCCAAATTCTATCAAGTTAATGTTCCTTGAGTTCCATCTAATGTTATGTGAGTTCTTAAATTTCTTAAAATTAAATTCGCAGGTCATTAAGTTATGGTCGCTTGCAGAGTAACTGTCCACTATCTTCCAATTTGAAATGTCTTTGCTCTCAAGGTTAAGTGTAAGCAGGATGTCCACCCAACTCTCCCCAATAGTACTGGAGAAAGTTGGTATACTGTTCGGGTCGTTCTCCACTATAAGATTGTGTTTTGCTATAAACTCTAGGACGGTCTCACCTCGGAAGTCCGTTCTGCGAGGTCCCCATGTCGTGGATTTGGCGTTGAAATCGCCGAAAATGAGCCATTTGCTGGTGTTGTGTGCTATAAGGTGTGTTTCGAGTTTGTCTAAAAGGTCTTGAATTCTCTTGGATGGTGGACAATAAATTGAAGCTATGATTAGTTGTTTATCATTAAAATAAAGCTGTATAATAACTAGGTGTTTGATAGAGTATAAAATGTTGAATTTAAATCTTTTGTTGATGAGTATTGCTGCTTTGGGCTTGTGCTTGGCAATGGTGATAAATTCTTTGCTGAAGCTGGTGATATTGCCATTATGGTAATAGGGATCATTTATCGAGATGCAATTTAAGTTTAAGTTCTTAATGTCCTCTGAAAGTTGTAAGTTAGCCGCTCTGCAGTGATTGAGGTTAATATGTGCGCATTTTAAACTAATTCTGTTATTCGTATTATCCATAATTAATGTAACTGGTTAATCTGTTAATCTCTTTGTGATACATTGGGCATCTCCTATCATTTGCCTCGTGTCCTGTGTTGAATTTTGTCCTGTACTTGTTATTGTGTTCATGGCAATTACTACATTTAACTGGCTTATCGCACTTTAAATCAATGTGTTCACCTCCACAATGTCTACATGTGTCTTTGCCTCTACAGTCCTTCGCGTAATTTCCATATCTCAGGCATTTATAGCATTGAGAGGCTCTGAGATATTCTCTGAAACTTACACTATTCCATCCTAAAAAGAGTCTTTTCTTATTACTTATTAATTTAAAAGTTTCGCTGTGTATAGTTAAGATCCAATTTATTCCGAATTTGGAATTATAGTTATGTACGATCTCAAGTTTAGCTTCTTCACTTAATTCGTTTTGTATGATTAATTGATCGATTAGTTCTTCCTTACTTATGTCCTTATCAACGTTATAGATAATAATTTTAGGTTTACGTTTCTCTGGTTTTTGTGGCTTAAACTGTTCTTTTAACTTGTCATTATTTTTGAACTCTTCTATTAATTTGTCTAGTTCTTGTTCTGTTTTGGTTTCTATCATAACTCCTCCATTCCTAATGTTTCTGATTTTGGTAACATTAAGTCCCAATTTAGCCGGGTTAATCTCTCTTTTCACCGTGATCTTAGTTTGCTCAGAAGTTTGTTCCTTTGTTGGGAAAATGGTAACAACATTCTGTTGTCTGTTCCTAGATCTTTCTCTACGAGCTTTACTCTTACTTCTACTTCTATTTCTATTGTTCTGAGTCTTTGTCTTTTTTGCTTCAGTCGAAGCTACTTCCGCATATGTCTTTGATTGTGGAGTTAGGCTGGTCTTGGCCTTAAGTTCTCCTTCTAGAGTAGCGTTGCGTTCGGCCATAGTCATGGCAATTTTGAGTATACTGGCTACTCCAGTTCTAATTCTAGTCGCCGTAGTTCCGCTCATTTTGCAACTTGCTATGGCTGTTTGTATTTCCTGTTCTAAATCTAACAGTCTATGTATATCGGAAGCTTGTTCCGTAATTTCTTCGGAGTTTATCATCTCACAATTATAAATGGCAGTCTCACTTTCGTAAGCTGCACTTCCTAAAATGACTTCCCTAGCCATTTGTACGAGTCAAAAGCAGAGTCACCTCGTATCAAATGGGAACGAGCCAAAAGCAGCGTCTGCTCGTTTAGTCCCTCTGCCTCCGTTAGCCACTAGTAAACTAGTGTTTCCAGGAGCCACCACGAGGAGGTGGAGGTCAGATGGTTCGCAAGAGAATCGAACTTGGCTATCAAACTGAATTGAACTGCCAAGAATGAGTTGCACTTTCCGGATAGACTCTGGGCCGTTGTCCGGAAACGTTCAATACTCAAATTACCAGATTTCTTACTGTGGGACTGGCTCCCTCATCAAGAGGGTAAGATGTAGATGTAGGCCGACCCACCCGAAGGTATGCGGCAAAGTCGTCGATAGTAATCCATGAGAGGAACAAGTCAGGCTAAAGACCTAAAAATCTCATACACCCTATGGGCCAAGTATATTAAACTCGAATTGTCTATTGAGATTCGCGTGACTGGAAGATTCGCTTTTTCTATTTTTTATTTATTTATTAATAATAATTAATTACAACAAAAGGTTACATGTTAGATTTATATACAAAGTTAAATTATATACAGGTTAAGGTGAACAATGGTAAGAGTGTCAATTGGTTAACAGGTATAACAAATTTACAAAGGTTATTTACAATGGATATAATGTTGTGGTTAATATAATAATGTCTTAATCTTCCTCATCTACTACTTGTTGTAGCTGGAGTTGTAGTTCTTGGTGCAGAATGTCTTTAATTCCCCATCGGACTTTGGGATTCTTAAGCATAAGTTGAATATCCAACTCTTGGAAGTTACTGGGAAAGTATCGTTGTCTAATCTCGTTATATTTTTGGCAGTTGTAAATTAGGTGTTCGGGATCTTGGGGGTCGCTGTCATGAGGACAAATGTCTGTCTTGTTATGGAACCTCTTCCTGTAGGTTCCAAACGTCCCATGTCCCGTGAGCACTTGGTTTATAAAGAAGTCTGAGCTAAGTCTTTTCTTGGAAACTTTGTTAATTATATTAAATAATCTTCTGGTTTTGTTTGAGTTTTCCCAATGCGCCTGCCATCTTTCCAATTCCCATTCATCGGTGAGGGTTTTGAATTGTTGGCGACTGAGTTTAACTGTTCTGTCAATGTTACAAAGATCTACGGCTTCTTTTGCGGCCCTGTCTGCCTCTTCATTATGTTTAATTCCTACATGGGCTTTAACCCAATGTAGGTAGAATTTGTTCGGGTTCTCTCTAGTGATGGAGATGATGTCTTGTAGTGTTTGGGTGGATAGGTTAAAGCTTTCTAATGCCATGAGGACTGACCTTGAATCGGTATGAATGTGACAGGTTGTATAATTTTTATAAATGATATACTTCATAGTCTCAAGTATCGCTAGTGCCTCGGCTTCGAAGACCGTGGCTTCGTGATTTAATTTTAATTGTATTTTCTTAATAAGCTCTTTCTTGTGATAAATCACTGAGGCGCAACCTACATTTTGGTTGATTTTCGACCCGTCTGTATAGGCAAAAGTTTCAGCGTGATTGGCATCGCTATCCCATTCAATATTGCATTTATTCCATGGTTCTACTTCCGAATGTTTTCGTGTCCAAGCATTCTTACTGTTCCAGACTTTGTTGTGTAGTCTCACACTCTCTTCCGTGTTCCAAATTTGATGTTTCATTTTGGCAGTGGCTGCCTTAAGGTGAATGGGTACACATCCTGCTAAGACACAGAGGGCATCTGTAGAAGTCGTACGATAAGTTTTTGTTATATTGAGCAGGGCTGTTCTTTGTATTTGACTAAGTTTTTGATTTATTCTTACATTATCTTTGTACCAGGCGGGGCACCCGTAAAGAGCAATGCTTTCACCATTTTGTAGAGGTGCTTGAGTACTGGTGGCTTTAGTCCCCAAGTTACTCTTGCAATTCTAGCAATCTTATTTTGTATATTGTTGACCTTGTTCTTAATATCATTTAGGTGAGGAATCCAAGTAAGCCTGGTGTCAAATAAAATGCCCAGGTATTTAATTTCATGGGTGTAATCTATGTTCTTTCCTTCAATCCTAATAGGGGGTCTTCTGGTTATGTCCTTATTAAACGTGAAGATGGTGTATTTACATTTGTTGTGGCTTAACTTTAATCCAAATTTGTTAGTCCAGTCAGAGATAAATTTCATGGGTTGAATGGCCATCTTTGTGAATTTATAGTAAGACCTATTACTAAGTAAGATCGCCACATCATCGGCGAAAGCCTGACAATGTGTTTCTGGTCCGAATTCCAAGGTTAGTAGCTCATTCATAATAATGAGCCACAGAAACGGTCCGAGGCTGGACCCCTGTGGCACACCAATATTGTACTTGATCTTGCTACCACTGTGATTAAGATAGGTTCTCTCTGATAAGAATGAGCTGACCAAATGGTAAATGTTGTCTGGGAGCTTGTGTGATTGAAGAAGTGTCTTAATATCCTTCCATCGGGCGCAATTGAAGGCATTTTTTATGTCTAATGAAATAAGACAAGTGAATTTCTTGTTCTGTTTATGTGCATTAATTCTGTTGATGATCTCTAACAGGGCATCACAGGTAGATTTACCTTTGGTGAATCCGAACTGTTTGTCGCTAAGTAAGTTGTTGGTGTAGTAGTAGTGTTGGAGCCTATTGATTAGCAATTTGTCTAAGATTTTGCCCCAAACTGGAAGCAGGCAAATCGGTCTGTAGGATTCGCTGTGCGAAGGGTCCTTTCCCTCTTTTGGGATCAGAACAACCTTGGCCGTTTTCCAATACCGTGGAAAGATATGATATTTTAGGCACTTGTTAAATATGTCAACGAACCACTCCTTGTTGCCTTTGAAAAGGGCTTCATAAACATCTAAACAGACATTGTTAAATCCTGGAGCTTTGTTTCTGTTCATTCTGTGGATAATGTCAGTGACTTCCATGATGGTGAAGTTGGGCTGTGTAGCCGAGCTCGTATGGTAACTGCTAGTGTCATCTGTCTGAGTGTTTGGAAAATGAAATTTGAGTATCGTGTTATAGGCTTCGTCAATGTTTTCGGTGAGGGAATTGTCTTCTCTTCTGATCATATTAATGTTGGTTTGGTTTGCGCATCTATTTCTTATGATCTTGTAATGACTGCCAAACGCAGTGCTATTGGTGATGTTTCCAAAGTACTCTTTGAAGGCTGATTTCTTAGTCTCAATAATGTGTATTCGGTAGATAGAGGCGGCTTGTTTGAATGCTATCTTTCTGAGTTTTCTCTGAGAGTCCTCTGTTTCCTTTTGAAATAATCTTCTGAGCGCGCGAACCCTGCTCCTTTCTATTGTAAGTTGAGTAGTCCACCAATAGTTTGATTTAGTGGTTTGTTTCTTATTCTTTTTGTTGTGTTTCTGACAAGTTAAGATGATTCTGTTTTCAATGTTCTCAATTTGTTCATCGAATTCGTGTTCTTTAATTTCTTTAAAATCGTTTGGGATAAGTTTAAGCTCCTTTTCGAAGTTAACCCAATCTAAGTTATTTTTATTCCATCTCTTGGTGCCTCGCGTTTTGTGGGCCTGATCTTGTATTGCACATAGCATCATATTGTGATCGCTCGCGGTGTAGCGGTCGCTGATTTGCCAATCGGCAATGTCGTTGCTGGTCAAGTTGAGGGTCAACAGTATGTCGATCCAGCTTTCGCCAATTGTGCTTGAGAAAGTTGGCAAACTGAGTGGGTTGTTTTCTACAATTAAGTTATGTTTGGAGATAAAGTCTAAGAGTGTTTCTCCCCTGAAATCTGTTCTCTTGGGTCCCCAGGCAGTTGATTTTGCGTTTAGGTCTCCGAAGATTAACCATTTAAGTTTCTGAAATTTAACTAAGTGTGGTTCAATAAGATCTAGAGCGTCCTGGATTTTCTTAGATGGTGGGCAGTAGATGGACGTTATAATATATTCAGCTTTATTAAGTTCAAGTTTAATGATTACCGTGTGCTTCTTAATCATGATAGGATGGAAGTTTAAATTATTTTTGATTATAATTGCGGCTTTAGGTTCTAAAGTGGATATAACTTTATAGTCTTTGGGAATTCCTATAACTTTGCCATTATAATGGAATGGATCATTAATAGATAGAAGTTTAATGTCCAATTTTTTGATGTCCTCAGCTAACTGGTGATTGGCTGCACGACAATGATTGAGATTTAAGTGTGCACAATAGAAACGATCTTGTTTGACTTTAGAGTCCATAATTAATTTTGCTCATAAGATTATTTATCTCCTTTTTGTATACTGGGCAACTCCTATCTTTGGCCGCGTGATTAGTGTGATACTTTGTTTTGTATTTGTTGTTTGACTCGCAACAATTATTACATTTGATTGGCTTATCGCAGTTCTTATCAATATGACTTTCTCCGCATCTGTTACAGGTTTCTTGTCCTTTACATTCGCTGGCCTTGTGGCCGTACTTAAGGCATTTAAAGCATTGTGTGATCCTAAGGTGTTCTCGGAATCTGACACTATTCCATCCGATATATAGTCGCTTTTTATTCATAATGTCATTAAAACTATTGGGATCTACTGTAAAGATCCAATTTATACCATATTTGCTATTATAATTGTAAATAGGTGTTATGTCCGCACTCTCATTTAAGTTATTTTGAAAAATTAATTTATCAACTATTTCTTCTTTCGTGATCTCTTTGTCAACATTATAAAGTATAATTTTCGGTTTCTTTTTTACTGGCTTACTTGGATTTAATTCCTCTCTAGTTATATCGTTTTTCTTTACCTCCTCAATGATCCTATCAATTTCCTCAGCACTTTTAGTCTCAATAATAATTCCGCCCTTTTTGATATTTTTGATGTTGGTTATGTTTAAGCCAAGTTTGGCAGGATTTATAGCTCTTTTAACTGTCTTCTTCGTGTCTTCCGAAGTTTGGTCCTTATTAGGATAAATCATAACAATGTTTTGATTTCTATTTCTAGAACGTTCTCGTCTAGCCTTAATGTCATTGTTGGTTCTCTTATTTTGTTTAACCTCTTTTGAGGCCACTTCAGCGTATGTTCTGTGTGGCTCACTAAATGTAGCCCTAGCCTTAACTTCTCCTTCTAAATGAGCGTTCTTTTCTGCTAATGTCATGGCAATTTTTAACATGCCAGCCACTCCACTCCTAATCTTTTGTGCTGCCGCACTACTAATCTTGCAAGATGCAATTGCTATTTGAAGTTCTTGTTCTATGTCAAGTAACTTATGAATGTCCGAAGTGTGTTCTGTTCTGTCATGTGAAGTAGAAGCATCGCAACAGTAGACTTCTACCTCTCCTGTATAATCCTCATTTGCCATTGCCATTGTGTCAAGCTCAAAAGCAGTGTCTGCTTGACTAGTTCCCTTGCCACCGTTAGCCGTCCGAAGACGTTTCCGGGAGTCACCGCGTGGAGGTGGTGGTCAAGTGGTTCAGAGAATATTGAACTTGTTCAATTAAGCCCAAGGAGCGCTTTTACTTCTCGGATAGACTCTGGGCCGTTGTCCGAGAACGTAAGTATAGCACAATTACCAATAAACTCTTGTGGGACTGACTCCCTCATCAAGAGGGTAACATCCAAAGATATACCGGCCCACCCGAAGGTATGCGGTAGAGGTTGAATGTCGTTTGCGACAGTAATCCTGTTGGAACCCCAGTGTCGGTCACTGGGCCGATGTTGTCCGGGTCAAGAGACCAAAGCCGGACAACGGTGTCGCTTGCCCAAGAGTGACTCCTTCCGACATTCTAGTTCTCTGAGTGGAAGATTTGTTTTCTGGGCTAATGGCCTTTATTAGAGATTACAATACAAATACAATTATTTACAATATATACAGTTATTTACAATAAGACTATGGCTGGTCCATTCTGTACAGGAGTTCTTTCTGCAGGATCTCGCTGGCCCCAGTCCTGAATCCTCTGAGTGTGATGAGGTTCTTGATGGGTTTGGTGTTGTATCCCCTTGGATATCGTGCTTTTCTGATGTCCTCATACTCTTTGCAGTGGAGGAGGAGGTGGTCCGGTGTTTGTTCTTCGTTGTCATGTGGGCAGAGGTCGGTTTTCTTGTGGAACCTTTTGTGGTAAGTTCCAAAGGCTCCGTGTCCTGTCAGGACTTGGTTGATGTAAAAGTCTGCTTCAAGACGCTTACGGGAGACCTTGGGGATGAAGGAGTGAAGTCTCCTGGTCTTGTTGGATTCATTCCATAACAACTGCCATTTCCGGAGTTCATCCTCTGCCGTGATTGTTTGGAACTGCCTCTTGCTGGTCTTGACCTGGATTCCAATTTCTTCAATGGCTGTAGCCTCCTTGGCCGCCTGGTCTGCTTCCTCGTTTTGTGTGACTCCTATGTGTGCTTTTACCCAGTGGAATCTGAAGGTGTCCGGCTTTTCTTTGATGATGTCTTTGATGTTCTTGAGAGTGTCGTTTTCCAACTCGAATCCTGCCAGGGCCGTCAGGACTGACATGGAGTCTGTGTGGACGTGACAGCTCTTCCATTCCTGTTTCATGGTTTCCTGCATGGTGAGGAGGATGGCCCATGCCTCTGCCTCAAAGACTGATGCCTCGTTGTTAAGTCGAACTTTGATCTTTTTGATGAGGAGGTCGTCTTCGAAGATGAGTGCTGCACATCCGACTTTACCTTCCATCTTGGACCCGTCCGTGTAGGCGTAGTGTCCTTGATGGTGCTGCTCTTTGTCCCAGGTAATGTTGGTCTTTGTCCAAGGAGGTTCCAGGTAGGGTGTCTTGGTCCAGGCGTTGTCTTTGTTCCATTCTGTGTCGTCGATCTTGATCGTCTCTCCGTAGTTCCACAGTTCAAATCTTCTTTTGTAGGAGAGTGCTCTTAGGTGAATGGGGGCGCATCCCGCCAAGACTTGAAGCGCGTCAGTCGAGGTCGTCCTGTAGGCTCTAGTTAGCTTCAGGAGTGCAACTCTTTGGATCTGACAGAGTCGCAGATTCATCTTGACTGTGTTTGAGTACCAGACTTGGCACCCATACAGTATGATGCTCTCTGTCACGCTGGAGTACAGGATCTTCATCATCGGAGGCTTGAGTCCCCATGTGGTTCTTGCAATCCTGGTCAGCTTGTTTTGGATGTTGACGATCTTTTCCTTGACTTTGTTCAGGTGCGGTGTCCAGCTGAGCTTGGGGTCCAGAATCAATCCCAGGTAGTGAAGCTCTTCCGTATAGGTGATTTTATGTCCGTTGATTGAGATTCCAGGACGTCGAGTGATGTTCTTGTGCGGCACAAATATGGTGTATTGACACTTTGTGAGGCTTAGTGTCAGACCATAGTTCCTTGCCCAGTCTGCCACCATTCTCATCGGTCTAATGGACTTCTTTGTGAACTGGAAGTAGGACTTAGCACTGATGATGACTGCCACATCGTCCGCAAATGCCTGACAGTCTGTGTCCGGTCCCAGGTCTTGTTCCAAGAGTTCATTTGCGATTAGTAGCCAGAGGAAGGGCCCCAGACTCGATCCTTGTGGGACTCCTATGTTGTACCGGATTTTGTTGTTTCTGGCGTCTAGGACTTGTCTGTTGTTGAGGAAGGAGCTCACCAGCCAGTAGATGTTCCTCGCCGTCTTGTGTTTTTCCAGGAGTCTGATGATGTCGGACCATTTGGCACTGTTGAAGGCACTTTTGATATCCAGTGATATCATGCAGGTGAAGTGCTTCTTCTTCCTGTTGTCCTGGATACGATGAGTAATCTCCCGGAGTGCGTCGCAGGTGCTTTTGCCTTTCAGGAACCCATATTGATATTTGTTGAGTAGTCCCTTAGAGATGAATTGATGGTAAAGTCTTCTCATAATCAACTTGTCCAGGATCTTCCCCCATACTGGCAGGAGACAGATTGGGCGGTAGGAATCCCGGAGCGCTGGATCCTTTCCCTCTTTAGGAAAGAGTACCACTTTTGCAATTTTCCAGATCTTGGGAAACTGGCGTTGTCTGAGACACTGGTTGAGGATTTCCAGGAACCATTCTCTGTTGCAGTTGAAGAGTTCCTCGTAGATTTCCAGGCAGATGTTGTTGAATCCTGGAGCTTTCTTGGGATCCATCTCGCTGATTGCTTCCTCCACTTCTGCAATTGTAAAATCTGGCTCGTCCGGTCCTAGATTGATTGGTTGATGTGTCGCTGTGTCATCGATGTTCGGGAAGTGGTATCTCAGGATTTCGTTTGTGGATTCTTCCGCATCTTGTGCTGTACTACCATCGTCAAGTTGCACCAGCTGGGTAATGGTTGGTCTTTGGAGTTTGTCCCTGACGACTTTATAATGTCCTCCATAGACATTGCCCCCTCAGGGGGTTTACCTCCTTTAGGTAAACACGGGTGTCACAATCCCGAGGTACCCTAGTGATCTGTCCTCTTCTTTCTTTTCTTCTCTCCTCTACTCTTCTGCTTTTTCTTCCTCTTCTCCCTCAGTGTGGTTGCCTCGTAAGAGGTTGAGGGCTCCCCTTGAGTAGCTTTCGCCGCTCTGTTGCTAATAGCTACTCTTGGGGACTAAATCACCCACGTGTTTGCCGTGCGTGGAGACCCGTGTCCCTGGAAAGGAGGATCCTGGTAATTGAGGCCTCCAGAGACCAACACATTGCTTTGGCCTCTGCTTCAGGTAAACGGGAGGTGTGTTGTGGTCCTCAGCACATCAATCGGCTTTATGGATCAAGCGATCGGTACATCTACTGGGTGACTCGTTAAGGGTGGAGGCCACTTCAGGGATGTACTGTGAGCGTATAGGACCTGGCTAGCACTGGTGCAGCTGGTCTGCATCCCCTTGTTGGACTCGGTGGTGGGTGGTGCCGTCAGGTCCCGAATATTCCATCTTAAATATGGAAACACAAATATTCTCATCTCTCCCACGGGAGCATACTTTTAAGCTAATAAAGGCAAGATTTTACATTGTGAAAAGGAAGGAGGGTACCTTTGATAATGTATCCCCTTTCCTAATCCAAAAAGGTATCAGTGGCAGTATCGGCGAAGTAAAGAGCATTCGGAAACTTCGTTCTGGTGATTTGATGGTTGAAGTTGCTTCAGATGCACAAGCAGCTCTGATTAGCAACATGTATACGCTAGCTAACCTTGAGGTGTCTGTCCAACCTCATATGAACCTTAATATCTCACGTGGTGTGGTATCCGCCAAGGATTTGCTAAATACGCCAACGGACGAGATCTTAGAAAATCTCATAGATCAAAAGGTCTGTGCTGTAAAACGCATCACTATCAGACGAGATGGGCAGTTTATTAATACTAAACATCTCGTACTGACATTTGCGACGCCAGACCTACCGCAGCATATTAATGCTGCGTATATGCATCTATCCGTTAGGCCGTTCATTCCAAATCCTTTGCGTTGTTTCCAGTGCCAGAGATTTGGACACTCCAAAGCGGCTTGCCGGGGCAAACTGACTTGCGCTCGCTGCGCAGCAGTTGGCCACGACAGCTCGTCCTGTACTGCAAAGGAGAGGTGTGTCAACTGTAAAGGTGACCACCCCTCCTACGCTAGAAGTTGTCCTATCTGGATACTGGAAAAAGAGATCACAACCACTAAAGTTAAAAATAATTGTTCATACCCTGAGGCAAGACGTGCTGTTACAGCACGTACACCTCAAGCAGGAGTTAGCTATGCATCTGTCGCTGCCAAGGTCACCAGAACAGCTAGTACACAAACCGATGCCCTTTCACTTCCACTAGTCAAATTACCCCTCACATCTGATAAAAGCCCAAAATCAACCTCTACAACTATTCAACGTAGAAAAGCTCCGATGGCTAAGTCTAAAGCCATGAAGGCCTTAAAATTAAAATCTGCAAAAGAGGGCAAAATTAGGCCCTCTATATCCACCCGTAAAGCCTTAAACCTGGAGGCTGACGCTGTTTCCTTACATCCCTCGGACGAAGATTTATCGCTCGAGGAGATGTCGGATGACATGCCTTCCAGCTCCGGGAAAGGAGCTTTTCAAATTGAACAATAACTTCCTTTGTTTCTTGGAACTGCCATGGTTTGCGTTCTCATCATGATGACATCAAGTCTATAATTTCAGCCTACAACCCCGCATGTGTTGCACTTCAGGAAACATTCCTGAAGTCCAGCAATAACATTTCCATGCGTGGGTTTAGAAGCTTTAGAAAAGACTGTGGTGACGATGGTGCAGTGTCTGGAGGTGTTTGTATATTAACATCTAATACTTTTCCCAGCACTGCCCATCCATTGAATACTACTCTACAGGCTGTTGCTGTAAGAATTCATACTACATGCTTATTAACAGTCTGTAGTTTATATTTACCACCACATGATGTCATCCGCCAAGAGGAACTCGATGCATTAACAGATCAGCTGCCAACACCATTTCTGTTGTTAGGTGACTTTAACGGCCATAGTTCTTTGTGGGGAAATGATTATACTAATTCTCGCGGTCGGCAGATAGAGCGGTTTATTTCAGATAATAGTCTCTGTCTGCTGAATACCGACGAGAAGACATATTTCCATGTACCCACAAGAACGTTTCATTCTCTCGATCTAGCCATCTGTTCTCCATCTCTTCTGCCATTGTTAAATCTAATAGTAGGAAATGATCTGCATAACAGCGATCATTTTCCTCTCGTCATCTCCCAGACTGGAGGTAGTAGTGTAAGACAACGCTTACCTACTTACGTGTACAGTCGGGCAGATTGGACGTTATTTACACAATTGGCAGTTGTTGATAACGAAATGGTTACGATCGATGATATTGATGATGCCATATATAAGGTCACCGAAGCAATATTGAATGCAGCTGATGCGTCAATTCCTAAGAGTTCCTTTACAACACACAGGCGTTGCAAACCTTGGTGGAACAAAGAATGTCAACAAACTTATAGAAAACAAAGGAAGTTATGGGGGTTATTTCGGAGGTACCCCACAACGGAGAATCTTATCGCCTTCAAGAGAGCAAAAGCACTAGCTCGCAGAGCTCGTCGTCGAAGTCAGAAGGAATCCTGGTCCTGCTATGTATCTTCAATAACATCTTCAACTTCCAGTAAGCAGTTGTGGAGAAGGGTGAAAGCAGCCAATGGAATTTATAGAGAATTTTCTATTCCTATTTTAAAATCCGGAGCTGCTATATACTCTTCTCCTACGGATATTGCTAACGTCCTTGGTGAAGCATTTGCTAACGTCTCAAGCTCGAACTCTTATAGTCCTTCGTTCTTGAGGACTAAGAGTCGTGCTGAGCGAGTACCAATTCGCTTCAACCATCGACATACTTTACCGTACAACTGTGAATTTGGAATGTTTGAATTGAAGAAAGCTTTACAGCAGGCCAAAAATACCAGTCCAGGACCTGATGGAATCAGTTATCTCATGCTTCAACATTTGAGTCCAGACTCCCTGTTGAACTTACTTTACCTGTTCAATAGGATCTGGACGGAAAATGAATTTCCATCTCTATGGCAAGAAGCAATAGTGATTCCTGTCCTAAAGGCTGGTAAGGATCCTTCAGATCCTTCAATCTATCGACCAATTGCTCTGACGAGTTGCTTATGTAAGACTATTGAAGGTATGGTCAACACCCGACTCGTATATGTCTTAGAAAAAAATAAATGTATACATATTAATCAGAGTGGCTTCCGTAAAGGGAGATCCACTCTTGATAATATCACATATTTGGAGACCCAAATCCGCAATGCTTTTGTGCGGAGGAACCATCTGGTCTCCATTTTCTTTGACATCGAGAAGGCATGCGACCGTACATGGCGATATGGAATTCTTCGTACATTATATGATTTTGGCTTTCGGGGTAATCTGCCGATATTCCTACAGAATTTTTAATGCTCCCGTGGTTTTAAAGTACGTATTGGAAACTATACTTCCAATACTTTTACACAATCTGAGGGTGTTCCTCAGGGCTCTATTTTAAGCGTCACACTTTTTAGTCTCTTCATCACTAACATTCTTCATCAGCTTCCATCATCCGTACATGGTACTTTGTATGTAGACGACCTGCAAATATCATGCGAGGGGTCTAATATGCGATTAATTGAGAGACAACTGCAAACAGCAGTTAACAAACTTGCTGCATGGTGTGCTGAGAATGGCCATACTTTATCACCAAGCAAGAGTAAATGTGTCCACTTCTGTAAAAAGACTAGCTTGCATAATGATCCAATAATTTACATCAACAACACTCCAATACAAGTAGTCAATGAAATAAAATTCTTGGGTATTATCTTTGACAGAAAATTGACCTTTCTTCCGCATATTTTACATTTGCGGAAGAAGTGTGAGCGATCGCTTAATATCCTCAAGGTGTTGTCAAATACATCTTGGGGTGCAGATCGCACATCACTACTTCGAATTTATCAGTCATTGATTTTATCCCGCTTTGACTACGGAAGTGTAGTTTATGGATCGGCTAGATCTTCTGTTTTACGAAGATTGGACACAGTTCATCACTCTGCTTTGAGGATATGCTCTGGGGCATTCCGCACATCCCCCGTCCAGAGTCTATACGTGGTTTGCCATCAATTACCGTTAGACCTGAGACGTATGCAGCAGTCTCTCAGTTATTATGCTAAAATCATGTCGACCCCTGATCATCCCTTACGTTCTATGATTCCTAATGCCTCTTTGAAACGACTATATGATGCTCGTCCATTGAGCATCCCACCTTTTCTCACAAGAGCCAAATCACATCTCTGGCTCACAGACCTATGTGATGTTCGGATAGAGTCAACTAATCAATTTCTCTATCCACCTTGGTATGAACCAACGAATACCTTTATAAATACCTTTGCTCAATTTAAAAAATCGGACACAACACCTATTGTTTTTCAGCAGCTGTACTATTCTCATCGCTGTCAGAATCAATTATACAAACCTGTATTCACAGATGGTTCTAAAACAGCAGGACATGTGGGCTGTGGAGTTTTTATTAATAATACAGCGTTTAGTTACAGCCTACATTCGTCCTGCTCCATCTTTACTGCTGAAGCAACTGCTATATACTATGCGCTTCAGCATGTGAATACAGGCGATTACCATAAATATTGTATCTATACTGACAGCATGAGTATTATTGAAGCTTTGAAAAACAATAGTGTTACCTGTCATCCTGTTGTGTCCAAAATTTTTAAAGCATTGGATTCCCTTGCTGGCAAGGGAAAAGAAATAGTATTTTGTTGGATACCAAGCCACATGGGTCTTGAAGGAAATGAGAGAGCAGATGCAGCTGCAAAGGCTGCATCAGATCCAATATTACCATCGGTTCCTCTCTCAGATGTGAGAAAGGCTATAAAAAGTTCTATATATGGTCTTTGGCAGGAGTCATGGAACTTGCAGGTCGGCAACAAGTTGCATAATATCTTCTCATCCCTCACCTCATTGTCAGTTTTACCGATACGAAGTGCTGATGTAAGATTAACCCGCCTTCGTATCGGACACACACGTTTCACACATAGACATTTGTTTCTAAATGAATTAAATCCTTGGTGTGAAGCGTGTGATGAACCATTCACTGTTTATCATATTTTAATTTCATGTTCATATTTTAACCAATATCGTTTACACTTTTTTAAATGTGATATTTTAACATTATATGATTTGCTTGGGGAATCACCCCACAGGAACCTATTTGCCTTTTTGAGGGCAATAGGTTTTATACATAATATTTAATTTTTGTTTCTAAGTTTTTATAACATATGTTTTTTTGATTTTCATTTTATACTTTATAATATGATTTTAATGGAAAATGTATACACTGATTTTTGTATTTTAAAAGTTTTAATGTTGTTTGGGTTTAAGAAAAAAAAATAATGTAAAAAAAATAAATTAATAAAAAAAATATTAAATAAATATATGCTTCATAACTATATTCTTGGCGCAGCATGTCCATTCTTGGACCTTGCGCCATAAAACCCAACCAACCAACCAACCATAGACATTGTCCCGTGTGACGTTGGACAGGAATTCCCGGAAAGCTCTTTGCTTGCAGTCCAGGATGTGTTTCCTGTAGAGTGCTGCAGCCTGTTTGAATGTCTGCTTCCACTTGGTTCTGGTGTCGTTGTCCGGTGCTTTCTGGAATCTTCTTCTCAGTGCTCGGACTTTGCTCCTTTCCACGCTGAGTTCCTTGTTCCACCAGTAATTGTGCTGTTTGCCTGTTTCCCGTTTTTTCCTGTGTTCCTGGCACAGTGCTCCAATCCTGTGTTCAATGTTGGTCACCAATTCCTCGATGTTATTTCCTGTTATGATGGGAAATTCCAGGATGAGAAGTGGAAGTTGGCTCTTGAATTTCTCCCAATCCAGGTTTCGGGCATTCCATCTCCAGTTGTAATGTCTTGGAATCCTGTTTGCTGTGAATTCGCAAGTGATGAGTTGGTGGTCACTTGCCGTGAAGAGGTCCTCGACTTTCCAGTTATTCACTTCACCTTGGTTCATATTCTTAGTCATCAGGATATCGATCCAGCTGCTTCCGATTGTACTGGAGAACGTAGGTGGGCTGTTTTCGTCATTCTCCACGACCAGGTCCATTCTAGCGCAGAAGTCCAAGATGAATTCTCCACGATGGTCTGTGGCTCTTGGTCCCCAAACTGTGGACTTGGCGTTGAGGTCTCCGAAGATCATCCACTTGTGGTTGGCGAACTGGAGCAAGATGGTTTCTAGTGGCTTGATTGAGTCTTGGATCCTTCTGGAAGGTGGACTGTAAATGGAGCAGAAGAATAGATGTTCCTTGTTGACCTGGAACTTGACGATGACTATTTCATCTGCAACTAGGACTGGGCTGGCGATTAGTGACTTCTTATAGATGATGGCGGCTTTCCTGTCCCTGGATTCTGTGATGACGAAGTCCAGTGGGAATCCCGTGATCTGATCTTTGAAGGTGAATGGGTCGTTGATTTACGAGATGTCAATGTTGATTTACGAGATGTCAATCTTTGATGTCTTGGGCGTGTTGGAGGTTTGCAGCTCTGCAATGATTCAGGTTGATGTGGGAACACCTTAATAGCTTACCTTGGGGTTTAGTATCCATAGTCAGTCTTTTTAATTAGGTTATCGATCTCTCTCTTGTGAATGAAACAGGACTTGCTTCTGGCGTCGTGATTTGCGTCCACCTGCTTTCTAGCTCTCTTATTGTGTTCTTTGCAGTTGATGCAAACAGGTTTTCTCTTGCACTCCTTGCTGTGGTGTTCATCCCCGCACTTGCTGCAGGTCTCTTTTCCCTGGCAGTTCTTGGCAATGTGTCCGAATCTGAGACACTTGAAGCATTGGGTGACTCTTCGGTATTCCTGGAAGTTCACTGATGTCCATCCTATGAACAGCTTCCTTCTCTCCTTCAGGCTCTTGTAAGTCTCGGCATCAGTTGAAATGATCCAGTTGTTACCTGACTTACCTTCAAACCCGAACAAAAGTTCAATTTCTGCGCTGTCGGCTAATTGGTTCTGGGTTTTGATTCTTTCAGTCACCTCTTCTTTCTGGATCTCCTTGTCGACGTTGAACAGGATTACTCTAGGTTTTCTAAGTACCGGTTTCCTGGTTTCCACTGTATCTTTGAGGGCATCGTTTTTGCTGACCTCCTCGATCAGCTTGTCTAGGTCCTCGGACTTGTGTGTCTCAATGAGGATTCCACCTTTTTTGATTGGTCTCACTCTGGCAATGTGGACTCCGATCTTAGCTGGATTGATGGCTCTCTTTACCAGCTTCCCAGTTTCTTCTGACGTCTTCTCCTCTTTGGGATAGACCACCATCACGGTATCCCTTCTGGTCCTGGACTTCTCTGACCTGCCTCTGGCTCGACTTGTTTCTCTCTTCTTGCTCGCCGCTCTGCCTTGCTTTTTGCCGCTGAAGCTGGGATTCCCGGCTGCCACTTCAGCAAAGGTTTTGGCTCTTTGGGCGGTGCTGGCACATGAGTGTGCTTTCGCTTCTCCCTCCAGGAAGGCGTTTCTCTCCACCTTCTCCAACGCTATCTGCAGGATTTCCGAGATGCCTGTCCGGATTCTCTGCTGTAGGGATTGGCTGACCTTGCTCCCAGCAAGGGCCACAATGATTTCTTGCTCCACCTGGAGCAATCTAAGTGTGTCGGACCTGGTGTCCGCAAGTCCATCTTGCAGTTGTCCAAGTAGCTCCTCCCCTTGCGGGGATTCACTAGTTAACTCCATTCTCCTAAAAGTCGAAAAAAAAAGAAAAACTTGCGCTCGTGAAAGAATAGCAAGTATAAGTCCCACCGCCTGCGTTAGCCGTTAACAGAAGTTAACGTTTCCAGGAGGCACCACGAGGAGGTGCAGGTCGGTTTGAAATGGAGCACAATGAATGATAATTGCGAAACTCAAAGTAGCGTAAGAAACGCACAAACTAGTTCGCTTCCCCGGATAGACTCTGGGCCGTTGTCCGGGTATTTATCACTCAGTTCAAAGAACAATGTACTCGCTTGGGACTGCCTCCCTCATCAAGAGGGTAACCTTAAAGATACACCGGCCCACCCGAAGGTATACGGTGGATGACGTTGCTCTAGTAATCCAGTGAAAATGGTACACGTGAAGGCCAAGTTCAGGCCGAAGGTGGTGCTTAAATAAGAGAAAGACTCAGGGGCAAAATGCCAAAGGGAGCGCAAGAGCAATCTCATTGTGACTCGATTGACTGGAAGATCTGTTTTTTTATGGCAATTAGCCTTTATTAACAATTTACAAAAGAACAATATTTACAATAAAGAGTAATACAAAAATGACGTAATATTTACAATATTTACAGTAACAGTGCATTGACAATATAAGTTTTGTGACGTAACAATTAATCTGAGGTTGAGGTATCAGTGTTATCCTCCCTCTCATCAAGTTGAAGTTTCAGTTCATGTTGGAGGATAAGTTTGACTCCAGTTTGGGCTCTGGGACTAATCAGTAGTTTTCTGAGTTCAATGGAATCGTGGTTTGGTGGGAACCATTTTTTCCTGACATCATTGTAATGGCTACAGTGAAGGATAATGTGCTCCGGATTAGCAATTTCTCCGTCGTGTGGACATTTGTCAGACTTGTGGTGAAATCTGTTTCTATAGCTGCCGAAAGCCCCATGTCCTGTGAGGACTTGATTGATGTAGAAGTCCCCTAGGATTCTCTTCCTGGAAACTTTGGGGTAGAAGGTGTAGAGTCGTCTAGACTTTTCTGTATCATCCCAGGACCTCTGCCATTGCCTAATTTCCTCCTTTTCTAATAGGGTCTTAATTTGCTGTTTGCTATAGGTAATGGTCTGATCGACATGTTGGAATTGTGTTGCCTCCTTGGCCGCCTGATCCGCGGCTTCATTGAGAGTAATCCCAATGTGCGCTTTTACCCAATGAAAGTGGAAGAGATCTGGATACTTGCTAATAAGCATACGGATCCGGGAGATAGTGTCACTATAGATATCCTTAGCAGAGAGTGCCTGTAATACTGACTTAGAATCGGTATGAATATGGCAACTGGATGAATCATTGACCGCAAAAAGTAGAACTGCTAAGATGGCGTTGGCTTCCGCCTCAAAGACGGTGGCCTCGTTGTTAAGTCTCTTCTGAATCTTGATGACAGGTGAGTCATCCTTGAATAGGAGGGCCGCATAGCCGATTTGATCGTTAAGCTTAGAGCCGTCAGTATAGGCGTAAAGTCCACAGTGAACTTGTGCATTGTCCCAGTAAACCTTACGTAAACTCCAGGGGGGATCCTGGGGAAGAGTGTAGGTCCATGCTGTGAGGGGCGTGTAGGTGTTGGTTCCAATTTTGATATTTTCTTTTTGTCTCCAAAGAAGGAATCTTTTCTGAATGGAGGAAGCCTTAATGTGTATCGGGACGCAGCCAGCCAAGATCTGAAGCGCTGGGGTGGAAGTAGTCCTATAGGCTTTGGTAACCTTTAAGAGCGCCATTCTTTGAATTTGTAGCAGGGCTCTATTAATTTTGGTGACATCGCTATACCAAGCAGGGCATCCATACAGGATTAAGCTTTCAATGGCCGTTAAATAAATTAGCTTGAGGATACTGGGTTTGAGACCCCAAGTAGCTCTTGAGATCCTAATAATTTTATTGTTAAGTTGGATCATATGTTCCTTGATATTTTGGAGATGACTCGTCCAATTAAGTTTGGTATCAAAAGTTAGGCCCAGGTATTTGATGTTCTTGGTGTACTTAAGCTTTTGTCCATTTATAGCTATGCCTGGTCTCCTCGTAATGTCATTTTTAAATTCAAAGATTGTGTACTGACATTTTTCAACACTGAGTCTAAGTCCGTAATCCCTCGTCCATCTTTCCACAATGCTAAGTGGCTTGCAGGCTAACTTAGTGAATTTAAAATAAGAGCTTGCCGTTATGAGTAGGGCAACGTCGTCAGCAAAAGCCTGGCATTGTACTCCCTCTCCAAAGTCTTGTATAAGCAGCTCGTTCGCAATTAGCAGCCAGAGGAAAGGCCCTAGACTTGATCCTTGCGGTACGCCGTTGGTATAATTAATCTTTTGCTCTTGGTTATTTAGATAAGTTCGATCACTGAGGAAGGACTTAACCAAAAGGTAAATATATCTTGGGACATTTGATTTATTGAGGACGTTCAAGATGTCGATCCAGCGCGCACTATTAAAAGCATTTTTAATGTCCAGAGAGATAAGGCAAGTGAAAGTTTTATTCCTCTGGTTACGTTTAATTGTGTCAATAATCTGTTTGGCCGCATCGTTGGTACTTCTACCTCGTGTGAATCCAAACTGCATTGGGTGAAGTGGACAGTTAGTCTGAAAGTAGTGATATAGTCTATTCATGATTAACTTATCAAGAACTTTGCCCCAAGTCGGGAGGAGACAAATTGGCCTGTAGGAGTCTCTTTTCTTAGGATCTTTCCCGTCTTTGGGAATCAAGACCACTTTGGCGATTTTCCATAGTCGTGGGAAGGTTCCTGAGTTCAGGCAAAGGTTGAAAATTCCCGTGAACCATTGTTTGTCGATTGTAAACATCTCTTTGTAGATCTCAAGACTAGTGTGGTTAAATCCAGGCGCCTTGTCGCATTTAAATTGATTTAAAGTAAACTCCACCTCGTCACAGGTGAAAGGAGGGTCATTTACGTCGTTAGGAGTGTGGTTAGGATAATTAATGTCTTTTAATGGGAAATGAAATTTAAGAATTTCGTTGATTGAGTCCGAGGCACAATCTGTGATAATCCCATTATCAAGTTCAATGTTCTCTGTGATTTGAGGTCTTTTAATCTTATCTTTAATAAATTTATACGCACCACCAAAAGCGTTGGAGTTTGTGATTTGTTCTAAGTAATTCCGGAAAGCCTGTTTTTTAGTTTCTAAGACCCTTCTCCTATAATGAGCCGCTTCCTTCTTAAATTCGAGTTTCAATTTATGTCTTAAAATTTGGTCTGATTGGGCTTGGAATTTTCGCCTTAAGGCCCTAATTCTGCTCCTGTCGCTAGTGAGGGAGTCCGTCCACCAGTAGTTGCTATTCTTCCTGCTAGGTTTATTCTTAGAGTTAGACCGGCAGATGTTGGAGATGCTATCTTCTATGAGACTAATGGATTCGTCGATGTTTGTTATTTGACTAATCGGGTGTTTCTCAATGAGTGTTTTGAGTTGGTCAGAAAGTTTAATCCAGTTAAGGTTTGTCTTGTCCCAACGAACGTTAGTTTTGATCTTAGGTTTGACATTGAGAAGAGTGCATGTCATAATTTGGTGATCACTAGCTGTGAATTTATCATTGATTTCCCACTTGGAAACTTTAAAATTTGTGAGATTCTTTGTTAACATTAAATCAATCCAGCTTTCTCCTGTGCTGCAAGAGTAAGATGGTTTGCTGTGTATGTCGTTCTCAATGTGTAGGGCGTGCTTAGAGATAAGCTCAAGTAACTTGTTGCCTCGTGCGTCCGTATCTCTTGGTCCCCAGGCCGATGACTTCGCGTTGAAGTCACCAAATATGATCCAGGTGTCCTCTGTGTGTTGTGACAGATATGTGTCTAATGGTGAAATTGAGAGTCGGATTGATTTAGAAGGCGGACAGTAGATTGAGCAAAGGTAGACGTTACGTCCGTTAAAGGTGGCCTTAGCTATGACAATTTCATGTTCAATGAGAACAGGACTTAGCTGCAGTCGCTTTCTGGTGATTAGTGCGGTCTTTGGTTGTGTGCTAGAGATGACAGTTAAGTCCGTAGAAAAACCAGCAATTTTGTCATCGAAGGTGTAGGGATCATTGATGGAAATTAAATCAAGTTCAGAGTTCTTAATGTCTTCCGAAAGTAACAGGTTAGCTGCCCTGCAGTGATTAAGATTAAGATGCGCACAGTTGAGTTTGAATTTTGTGTACTTATTCATAATTAATTTTAGCTAGTGTTCTATTATACTCTCTTTCATAAATTGGACATCTCTTACTATTTGCAAAGTGTTCAACGTTATATTTAGATTTAAATTTCCTATTATGTTCACTACAGTTTGCGCACACTATTTGTTTGTCACACTCTTTGTTAATATGGTGTTCGGCACATCGACGACAAGTTTCTCTCTGTTTGCACTCACTGGCCTTGTGGCCATATCTTAAACAGTTAAAGCACTGCATTATTCTGATATATTCCTGGAATTGCACACTGTTCCATCCTAAGAATAGTTTCCTCTTTCTTTTAATCTCAGTTAGCGTTGGCCCGTTTAGAGAAAGTATCCAATTCTGGCCTAGACGTCCCTCAAATCCGTGAACTACTTCTATTTCCGCTTCCTCACTTAGATTATTTTGTTCCTTAATTCTATCTGCGACCTCTTCGCGCTTGATATCTTTGTCTACATTGAATATAATAATTTTAGGTTTCTTAACCTGCGGTAATTTGGCCTCAACAGTTTCTCGGGTCTTATCATTCTTTGTGACCTCTGCAATTAGTTTATCTAACTCATCTTTGGAATTAGTCTCTACTAGGATTCCGCCTTTTCTTACTGGTCTCAAAGTCTTAATATTTAGGCCCAACTTTGCCGGATTAATGGCCTTTTTAAGAATGTTTTTTGTATCCTCAGAGTTACTTTCCTTTCTTGGGTATATTAGGACGACATTTTCCTTTCTTTGTCTCGATCGCTCTCTGCGAGCCAAAGTCTTTTTAAAGTCTTTCTTGGGATTTTGCTTAGGTCCCTTTTTAACTATTTCCGCAAAAGTTTGTGGTTTAATTTCTTCTCTAGCCTTAATTTGACCTTCAAGGAAGGCATTCTTTTCAATATTGGACATCGCAATCTGCAATATGTCCGCCAGTTCCTTTCGTATCTTATGTTGCACAGTTGTGCTAATTTTGCTCCCCGCAAGAGCGTTCTGAATTTCCCTCTCATGCTCTAATAGGGTAAAAAGTTCTGTCTTTGCACTGTTAGTATCTATTTCCTCACAGTTATAGACTGCCAACTCACTTTCGTGGGCTGCCATGTCTATACAGAAAGTACGAGTCAAAAGCAGCGTCTACTCGTAAGTCCCTCTGCCTCCGTTAGCCACTAGTAAACTAGTGTTTCCAGGAGCCACCACGAGGAGGTGGAGGTCAGATGGTTCGCAAGAAACCGAACTCGACAATCAATAGAATTGAAATGCCAAGAATGAGTTGCACTTTCCGGATAGACTCTGGGCCGTTGTCCGGAAACGTTCAATTCTCAAATTACCAGATTTCTTACTGTGGGACTGGCTCCCTCATCAAGAGGGTAACATTACCAAAGTAACACCGTCCCACCCGAAGGTATACGGTGGAGAACGTCGTTGGACTAGTAATCCCTGAGGACCCCCGGCTCGACACAGTGCCAGGTGAGGGCGAGGACTCCAAAGTGGTGGTCAGTCCAAACCACTGCCAGGACCCAGTGGGTCAAAGATCTCTTATGGGCGTTCTATTGAGACTCTGCTGTGACTGGGAGACTTGGGCCGGATGGCCTTTATTAATGAAACAGTTACAGAATTATATACAATATACAATATAATAGAAGAGGGTACAGTATTATTTACAAAATATACAAGTTGGAAGGGGTGTGTCAGTCGCTGAGCTGGAGGAGTAGCTCCGCTTGAAGGATCTCTTTGGCCCCTTTCTGGAATCCCTTGCTGTAGAAGAGCTGCCTTGGTTCCATTTGATGGAAGTTGCCCGGATACCACTTTTGTCTGATGGAATGATACTGCTCACAATGGAGGAGGAGGTGTTCAGGATCCTGGATCTCATCGTCGTGTGGGCAGGAACTTGTCAGTCTGTGAAACCTGTTCCTGCATGTTCCAAACACCCCATGTCCCGTGAGGAGCTGATTGAGGAAGAAGTCTCCTTGAAGTCTCTTCCTGGAAACTTTTGGGAAGTAGTTAAAGAGTCTCCTAGCTTTGATTGATGACTCCCAGTCAGATTGCCACTGTTCCATGATGTGCTCCATCGTTAGCGTCTTGAGTTGCTGCTTGTTGATTCTAACTGTCTTGCTCACTATGTCCTCTGAGGTGGCTGCCTTAGCCTCCAGGTCAGCTGCCTCGTTCTGCATGATCCCTACGTGTGCTTTCACCCAGTGGAGAGTGAACCTGTCTGAGTGCTCCTTGCAGACGTCCTTGATGCTGCGGATGGTGTCGCTGTTGGGGTTTCGGTTTCCAATTGCAACCAAGACCGATCTGGAGTCCGAGTGGATGTGACATCTGGGAATGTCCTGTGTGATGATGTATCTCATGGTGGCCAATATAGCCGTGCCTTCAGCCTCGAAGACTGACGCCTCATCGTTGAGTCTTATCTTGATGGTGGTTATGATGTTGTCTCCTTTATAGATGATGGCGGCGCACCCAACTCTATTGTGGATTTTGGATCCGTCAGTATATGCGAAGTGATCCTGATGGTTGTTCTCCATGCTCCATTGAATTCCCGATGAGATCCAAGGGGGATCCAGACATTGAGTCCTGGTCCAGGCGTTGTCCGGATTCCATGTGATGCCCTTAATCTGGATAGGAATGGAGAGGTTCCAGAGTTCAAATCTCTTTTTGTAGGCGTCGGCTAGAAGGTGGATGGGAGGGACTCCTGCCAAGATGTTCAGCGCCTCTGTAGCGGTAGTCTTGTATGCTTTGGTGACCTTCAGAAGTCCTATTCTCTGGATTTGTTGCAGCTTGTTTTTCATGCGGACCGTGTCTGTGTACCACACTTGACACCCATAGAGGATGGTGCTTTCGATCACACTGCTGTAGATGGTCTTCAGAACTTGCGGCTTGAGTCCCCAGGTGACCCTGGAAAGTCTAGCGAGCTTGTTCTGTAGATTGTCAATCTTGTGCCTGACCTCATTGAGATGGTTCATCCAGGAAAGTTTAGGGTCCAGGATGAGTCCCAGGTACTTGATCTCATTGGTGTAGGTGATCCTGTTTCCCATGATGGATATTCCTGGTCTCCTAGTGATGTCCTTGTGGGTCACGAAGATGGTGTACATGCACTTGGTGGTGTTAAGTGTTAGTCCAAACTCTCTTGTCCAATCCTCGACCTTCTTGAGGGGTCTGATGGCTGACTTAGTGAATCGGAAGTAGGACTTGGCATCAAGTAAGATGGCAACGTCGTCCGCGAACGCCTGGCAGTGGGCTTGGGGTCCAAAGTCCTTATTGAGGAGTTCATTAGCTATAAGTAGCCATAAGAAAGGTCCCAAACTGGAACCCTGCGGGACTCCTATGTCGTAGGGTACTTGTTTCCTGTGTTCATCTAGGTAGCACCTCTCATCCAGGAAGGAGTTGATGATCCGGTAGATGTTGGGCGGGGTGTTGAATTTTCGGAGCAATTTCAGGATATCTTCCCATCTTGCGCTGTTGAACGCACTCTTGATATCCAGTGAAATGAGGCAGGAGAAGCTCTTGTTCCTTTTGTGGTCCTTGATCCTGTTGGCTATCTCTGTGAGTGCATCACTGGTGCTTTTGCCACGGAGAAACCCAAACTGAAATTTGTTGAGGTATCCGTTTTCCATAAAGTGATGGTACAATCTTCGCATGAGTATCTTATCCAGGATCTTCCCCCAGATAGGCAGGAGACAGATGGGGCGGTAGGAGTCAGGCTTGGATAAGTCTTTGCCTTCCTTCGGGATTAGGACGACCTTGGCTACTTTCCAGGATCTAGGAAAGATTCCTCGGTAAAGGCAGATGTTAAAAATGCTCCGGAACCAGGACTTGTTGGAAAAGTAGAGGGCTTCGTAAATTTCCAGGCAAACCTCGTTGTATCCGGGTGCTTTGTTCTCATCGGTGTCCCGTATAGCTTCTTCTATCTCGATTTCCGTGATTTCCGGCTGGTCTGGAGAATCTGGAGGAGAGTCCTGTGTGGTCCTTCTTCCAGTAATCGGGAAGTGGAACTTAAGGATGGTGTTGATTGAATCCGTGGAGTCTTTTGTCAACTCGCCGTTTTCTTTTCGGACTAATGCTGCTATGCTGGGTCTTCGGAGTTTTTCCCTCACAACTTTGTAGTGGCTCCCAAAGGCGTTGGCATTGGTAACGTTTCCCAGGAAGGTCTTGAAGGCCCTGGTTTTAGTTTCTAGGACGTTCTTCCAGTATTTGGCTGCTGCTTGCTTGAAAATGGACTTTTTCTTTTTCCGGGCATCTTGATCCGGTTCCTTCTGAAATCTCCTGCGAAGGGCTCTGACCTTGCTTCTTTCCGCAGTGAGTTCCTGGGTCCACCAATAGTTGGATTGGGTGGGTCTCTTGAAGCTCTTTTTGTGAAGTCTACAAAGTCTGGAGATTCGCTCTTCAATGTTTCTTATCCCAGTATCTGGATCGAAGTTCTGATCAATCGGGAATTCATTGGGAATCTCCTGGAGGCTGTCCTTAAAGGACTCCCAGTTTAGAGTCTTGGAGTTCCATCTTCTGTTCTGGTGGTTCCTAGTTAGGTTGTGGTTGAGCTCGCAGGTCATGATGTTGTGATCGCTGGCGGTGTAGGAGTCTCTAATTGTCCAGTTGCAGATGTCGTCCAGGGAGAAGTTCTTGGTCAGCATCAGGTCTATCCAACTGTCCCCAATGGTGCTGGAGAAAGTTGGAAGGCTATTTGCGTCATTCTCCACGATGAGGCCATGTCTGGAGATGAATTCAAGTAGCAGCTCTCCCCTGTGGTCCGTACGTCTTTGACTCCAGGCTGTGGATTTGGCGTTAAAGTCGCCGAAAATTATCCATCTTTCCTCTGAATGACTAGAGAGAAGGCTTTCAAGTGGGTCCAGTGATGACGTCAGGCATTTGGAAGGCGGGCTGTAAAGTGAGCAGATGAAGAGTGGCTTACCATCAACCGTAATCTTCACGACTACGATTTCCTCTGCAGAGAATATCGGGCTGATAACCAGGCACTTTTTAGCTATGAGAGCTGATTTTGAATCTTTGGATGGTATAATAACAAGGTCCAAGGAAAATCCAGTAATCTTTCCATCAAAAATGAATGGATCATTTAAGGAGGCAATATCAATGTCCAATTCCTTAATATCTTGGGAGTATTGAATGTTGGCCGCACGGCAATGGTTTAGATTGAGATGGGACATCCTCAGAGACTTCGAAGTAGCCTTAAAATCCATAGTCAATCTTAGTCAGCAGGTTGTTGATCTCTCTTTCGTGGGCATGGCACTTCTTGCTTCTGGCATCGTGTTTGGTGCTCACCTTCTTTTTACTGCGCTTGTTGAGGTCGTCGCAGTTGCAGCATTTAAGTGGCTTCTCGCAGTTCTTCCTGAGATGTGGTCCTCCGCATCTACTGCAAGTCTCCTCCCCTTGCAGTCTTTGGCGTGGTGTCCAAATCTGAGGCATTTGAAGCACTGCGTCACTCTAATGTACTCCTGGAAGCGGGCACTGGTCCATCCAACGAAGAGCTTCTTTCTCGTCTTCAGGCTGTCGAACCCCTCGGCATTGATCGTAAGCACCCAGTTGTTTCCGTACTTACCTTTGTAACTGAAGACAACTTCAAGCTCAATGCTGTCTTCTAGGCAGTTCTGATTTTTGATCTTCTCCACTATCTCTTCCCTCGAGACTTCAGCGTCCACATCGTATAGGATGATTCTCGGCTTCCTTCCCTCTGGCTTCCTCAGGGTAGCCTCTTTATTAAACTCGTCATTCTTTTTGATTTCCTCAATAAACTTCTCCAGGTCTTCCTCGTTCTGTGTTTCAATGAGGACTCCGCCTTTCCGGACCGGTCTTATTCTTGATATATTGAGACCCATCGTAGCCGGGTTGATGGTCTTCTTCAGTAGGGATTTGGTCTCCTCCGAACTCTTCTCCTTCGTTGGGTATACGACGACCACGTTTTGCTTACGCCTCCGTGATCTGTCTCGTCTCGTCCTCGATCTGCTCGTCTGGCTCCGAGTTTTCCTTGGCTGCGGCTGCTGTGGCCTCTCAGGATTTCTAGCCGTGATCTCTGCAAACGTCTTTGGTTGTGCAAAGGCTTTGGCTTGGGCCTTGAGCTCGCCTTCCAGGTGGGCGTTCCTTTCCGAGATGGAAAGGGAGATCTGCAGCATCTCTTTGATTCCCATTCTAACTTTCTGCTGCATCGTGGGACTCATCTTACTGTTAGTAAGAGTAACAATGAGATCGTGTTCGATCTCTAAGAGTCTCATGGCGTCAGACTTAAAGTCCAAGTTCTCCTGCGCCTTGTAGGGCATGAGATCCCCTTGCGGGGTCTCTGCATCCATGGTTTACAATGTACCTGTAAAGCAAAGAAAGAAAGGAGAAGAACAGAAAAGTCCCAACCGCCAGCGTTAGCCTTCAACCAAGGTTGAAGTTTCCAGGGGGCACCACGTGGAGGTGCTGGACGGTTTGAAAATAGTACTGTATGTGATTTACGAACTCAAAGTAGCGTAAAGAACGCAATAAACTAGTTCGCCTCCCCGAATAGACTCTGGGCCGTTGTTCGGGTGTACTCTATGGGACTGCCCCCCTCATCAAGAGGGTAACTTTCTTGTGTGAGCCGTCCCACCCGAAGGTATTCGGCAAAAACATTAGCCGTCGCTAGGTAATCCAGGAACCGTACATGTGCGGCGAGATGGCACAGGCACGAGACCTGTTAAGAAACTCCAAATATGGGAGGACGCAAGGCCAGAGGCCAAGAGGTGCGCCCTTCTGCAATCTATTGGGAATCTCTCTGACTGGAAGAGGGCCGGAAGGCCTTTATTGATAACAACAAACAGAATTTACAGTAAGAATATGTACAAAGTGAGAAGGTTTACAATAAGGTTATTTACAATATATACAGTGTAGCTGGGAGGAGTTACAGCTGGGGGTTAATCTGAAGTTGGAGTTCGCTTTGGAGGATTAAGCTGACTCCCTTCTTAAATCCCTTGTTCCTGATGAGCTGGAGCTGGCTGGTACTCAGGTAGTCTCTAGGGAAGTGTTCCTGTCTGACTTCTGTGTATTTTCCGCACCTGAGGATGAGGTGCTCTGGGTCCTGTACCTCGTTGTCAAGGGGACAGGTGTCACTTTTGTGGTGAAATCTCTTCCTGTAGGATCCGAAGGCTCCATGTCCAGTGAGGTACTGGTTGAGGTAAAAGTCTGCCATGAGCCTCTTCCTCGAGACAGTGGGGAAGATGGCATGGAGTCTTCTCGTCTTGTTGGAATTTGTCCATTGGGTCTGCCAGGATTTGAGTTCAACGTCGGAGGTGATGGTCTTGAACTGCTGCTTGCTCAGCTTGACAACTTTATCGACTTCTTGTCTCTGCGTGGCCTCCTTGGCAGCCAGGTCCGCTTCCTCGTTATGGAGAATGCCCACATGTGCTTTCACCCAATGGAAGGTGAAGACCTCTGAATGCTGTTTGAAGATCTCAATAATTTCAAGTAGAGTCTCCGATTTGGGTCCAAACCCTTTTATTGACGAGAGTACGGACATAGAGTCAGTGTGGATGTGACACTGTGGTATGTTGTTGGAGGTGACGAAAGACATGACCTGTAGTATTGCTGCCGCTTCTGCCTCGAAAACTGATGCCGTGTCGTTGAGTCGAATCTTGAAGCTCTCTACCAGATGATGATCCTGGAAAATGAGCGAAGCACATCCCACTTTTCCATCAATCCTGGATCCATCTGTGTAGGCAAAGCATCCCTCATGGTTGGAGTCCAAAGTCCAGTCGATTCTGCATTTTTCCCAAGGAAGTTCCAGTCTGGGGGATCTGGTCCAGGCGTTGAGACAGTTCCAGTTGTTCCCTTCGATGGTGATGGGCTTCCTGAGGTTCCAGAGTTCGTAGCGCCTTTGGAGAGATCTTGCTTTTAGGTGGAGCGGGTCACAACCTGCCAACACCTGCAGCGCTTCAGTGGAGGTCGTTCTGTAGCACTTAGTCACCTTAAGAAGGGCAATACGCTGGATCTGGAGGAGTTTGCTATTTATCTTAGAGTTGTCTCTGTACCAGACCTGGCAGGCATAGAGAGCCATGGGTTCTACCACTCCAAGGTAGATCAGCTTCAGGATGGATGGTTTGACTCCCCATGTGGCTCTAGAGATTCTTGAAATCTTGTTCTGTAGATTCCCGATCTTGTCTTTGACCTCGCTTAGATGTGGTATCCAGGTGAGCTTGGTGTCCAATGTTACTCCCAGGTACTTCAGTTCGTCTGTATAGGTTATTCTCTTCCCGGAGATGGAGATTCCCGGTCTTCTGGTGATCCTCTTTCCGATAACGAAGATGGTGTAGAAGCACTTATGGAGACTCAATGCTAGATGATGTTCCTTTACCCAGTCCTCAATGATTTTCATGGGTCTCATGGCAAGCTTGGTGAATTTGAAGTAGGAGCTGTCCTGGAGTAATACTGCAACATCATCAGCGAAAGCCTGGCAGTGGGCATTTGGGCCGAAGTTTTTGGAGAGAAGTTCGTTGGCGATGACCACCCAAAGGAATGGTCCCAAGCTGGATCCTTGAGGAACTATATTATAGGATATCCGGTTTCCTGATTCATCTAGGTAGGACCTGTTGGAGAGAAAGGAGCACACCACGTCAAAGATGCCCCTCAGGGGGTTTACCTTCTTTAGGTAAACACGGGTGTCACAATCCCGAGGTACCCCAGTGATCTGTCCTCTTCTTTCTTTTCTTCTCTCCTCTACACTTCTGCTTTTTCTTCCTCTTCTCCCTCAGTGTGGTTGCCTCGCAAGAGGTTGAGGGCTCCTCTTGAGTAGCTTTCGCCGCTCTGTTGCTATTAGCTACTCTTGAGGACTAAATCACCCACGTGTTTGCCGTGCGTGGAGACCCGTGTCCCTGGAAAGGAGGATCCTGGTAATTGAGGCCTCCAGAGACCAACACATTGCTTTGGCCTCTGCTTCAGGTAAACGGGAGGTGTGTTGTGGTCCTCAGCACATCAATCGGCTTTATGGATCAAGCGATCGGTACATCTACTGGGTGACTCGTTAAGGGTGGAGGCCACTTCAGGGATGTACTGTGAGCGTATAGGACCTGGCTAGCACTGGTGCAGCTGGTCTGCATCCCCTTGTTGGACTCGGTGGTGGGTGGTGCCGTCAGGTCCCGAATTTTCCATCCCTAATATGGAAACATTTCTATTCTCTTCTCTCCCACGGGAGCACACATTGACATTATTGAAAGCAAAATTTTATATTGTGAAACGAAAGGAGGGTACATTTGATACTGTATCCCCTTTCTTAATTCAAAAAGCTATATCTGGCAATATAGGCGAAGTGAAGAGCATTCGGAAGCTGCGTTCTGGAGATCTAATGGTCGAAGTTGCCTCAGATGCTCAAGCAGCTCTGATTAGCAATATGAATATGCTAGCTAACCTTGAGGTGTCTGTCTCTCCTCACTTGAATCTTAACTTTTCACGTGGTGTGGTATCCGCCAAGGATTTGCTAAATACGCCTGCGGAAGAGATCTTAGAAAATCTCAAAGATCAAAAGGTCTGTGCTGTAAAACGCATCACTGTCAGACGGGATGGGCAGTTTATCAATACTAAACATCTTGTACTGACATTTGCGACGCCAGACCTACCGCAGCATATTAAAGCTGCGTATATGCATCTATCCGTCAGGCCGTTTATACCAAATCCTTTGCGTTGTTTCCAGTGCCAGAGATTTGGTCACTCAAAAGCGACTTGCAGGGGCAAACTGACTTGCGCTCGCTGCGCAGCAGTTGGCCATGACAGTTCGTCTTGTACTGCAAAGGAGAGGTGTGTAAACTGTAAAGGTGACCACCCCTCCTACGCTAGAAGTTGTCCTATCTGGATACTGGAGAAGGAGATCACAACCACTAAAGTTAAGAATAACTGCTCATATCCTGAGGCGAGACGTGCTGTTACAGCACGAACACCTCAAGCAGGAGTTAGCTATGCTTCTGTCGCCGCCAAGGTCACCAGAACGGCTAGTACCCAAACGGATGCTCTTTCACTTCCAATAGTCAAATTACCCCATACATCTGAGAAAAAGTCAAAAACAACATCCGCAAATACTCTCCGAAGAAAAGCTCCGATGGCTAAATCTAAAGCCCTAAAGGCATTGAAACTTAAATCTGCAAAGGAGGGCAATTTTAGATCCTCCATATCCACCCGTAAAGCCTTATCCCTTGAAGCTGACGCTGTGTCTCTACATCCCTCTGACGAAGATCTGTCACTCGAGGAGATGTCAGATGACATGCCTTCCAGCTCCGGGAAAGGAGCTTTTCAAATTAAACAATAACTTCCTTTGTTTCTTGGAACTGCCATGGTTTGCGTTCTCATCATGATGACATCAAGTCTATAATTTCAGCCTACAACCCCGCATGTGTTGCACTTCAGGAAACTTTCCTGAAGTCTAGCAATAACTTTTCCATGCGTGGGTTTAAAAGCTTTAGAAAAGACTGTGGTGACGATGGTGCAGTGTCTGGAGGTGTTTGTATATTAACATCTAATACTTTTCCCAGCACTGCCCATCCATTGAATACTACTCTACAGGCTGTTGCTATAAGAATTCATATTTCATGCTTGTTGACAGTCTGTAGTTTATATTTACCACCACATGATGTCATCCGCCAAGAGGAACTCGATGCATTAATAGATCAGCTGCCAACACCATTTCTGTTGTTAGGTGACTTTAACGGCCATAGTTCTTTGTGGGGAAATGATGATACTAATTCTCGCGGTCGGCAGATAGAGCGGTTTATTTCAGACAACAGTCTCTGTCTGCTTAATACCGACGAGAAGACTTATTTCCATGTACCCACAAGAACATTTCATTCTCTCGATCTGGCCATTTGTTCTCCATCTCTTCTGCCATTGTTAAATTTAATTGTAGGAAATGATCTGCACAATAGCGATCATTTTCCTCTCGTCATCTCCCAGACTGGAGGTAGTAGTGTAGGACAACGCCTACCTACTTACGTGTACAGTCGGGCAGATTGGACGTTATTTACACAATTGGCAGCTGTTGATAACGAAATGGTTACGATCGATGATATTGATAATGCCGTATCTAAAGTCACTGAAACAATTATAAATGCAGCTGAGGCATCAATACCAAAAAGTTCCTCTTTACCACACCGGCGTTGCAAGCCATGGTGGAATGATGAATGTAAACAAACTTTTAAAAAACAAAGGAAGTTATGGGGGTTATTTCGGAGGTACCCCACAACGGAGAATCTTATCGCCTTTAAGAGAGCAAAAGCTTTAGCTCGCAGAACTCGTCGCCGAAGTCAGAAGGAATCCTGGTCTCGCTATGTATCATCAATAACATCTTCAACTTCCAGTAAGCAGTTGTGGAGAAGGGTGAAGGCAGCCAATGGAATCTATAGAGAATTTTCAATTCCTATTTTGAAATCCGGAGCTGCTGTGCACTCTTCTCCTAAGGACATCGCTAATGTCCTTGGTGAAACCTTTGCTAGCGTCTCAAGCAACGACTCTTACAGTTCTTCGTTCCTGAGGACTAAGAGTCGTGCTGAGCGAACACCAATTCGTTTCAACCATCGACAAGCTTTACCTTACAACTGTGAATTTCGGATGTTGGAATTGAAGAGAGCATTACAGCAGGCCCATGATACTAGCCCAGGACCAGATGGAATCAGCTATCAAATGCTTCGTCATTTAAGTCCAGATTCCCTGTTGAACTTACTTTACTTGTTCAATAGGATCTGGACCGAAAATAAATTTCCATCACTTTGGAGCGAAGCAATAGTGATTCCAATCCTTAAGGCTGGTAAGGATCCTTCTGTTCCTTCAAATTATCGACCAATAGCTCTGACGAGTTGCTTGTGTAAGACTCTCGAACGTATGGTCAACGCCCGTCTCGTATATGTCTTAGAAAAAATAAATGTATACATATTAATCAGAGTGGCTTCCGTAAAGGGAGATCCACTCTTGATAATATCACATATTTGGAGACCCAAATCCGCAATGCTTTTGTGCGGAGGAACCATCTGGTCTCCATTTTCTTCGACATTGAGAAGGCATATGACCGTACGTGGCGTTATGGAATTCTCCGTAGGATGTATAATTTTGGCTTTAGGGGTAATTTGCCGATATTTATAGAAAACTTTTTACGCTCCCGTGGTTTTAAAGTTCGTATTGGTACGTTTTTGTCCAATACTTTTAACCAACCTGAAGGTGTTCCTCAGGGAAGTATTTTAAGTGTCACCCTTTTTAATCTTCATATCAGTTGCATTCTTCATCAACTTTCACCTTCTGTGCATGGTACCTTGTATGTTGATGACCTGCAAATATCTTGTGAAGGGTCTAACATGAATTTAATTGAGAGACAATTACAAACATCTGTTAATAAAATTGCTGCATGGTGTGCTGAGAATGGCCATACACTATCTCCTAGCAAGAGCAATTGTGTCCATTTCTGCAGGAAGACTAGCCTCCACAATGATCCCGTTATTCGTATAAACAACACACCTATACCAGTGGTCAGTGAGGTAAAATTCCTCGGAGTGATATTTGATCGTAAATTAACATTTCTTCCGCATATATTATATCTGCGGAAGAAGTGCGAGCGATCGCTCAATATCCTCAAGGTGCTTTCAAATACATCTTGGGGTGCTGATCGCACGTCACTCCTCCGAGTTTACCAATCATTAATTTTATCTCGCATTGACTACGGTTGTGTTGTTTACGGATCCGCTAGGTCTTCTGTTTTACGCAGACTGGACACTGTCCATCATTCTGCTCTGAGAATATGTTCTGGCGCATTCCGCACATCACCCGTCCAGAGTCTATATGCAATTTGTCAACAACTGCCCTTAGACCTGCGACGTATGCAGCTGTCTCTCAATTATTATTGTAAAATTATGTCTGACCCTCACCATCCTTTATGTTCTTTTGCTCTTACTCCTGCTTTGAAGAGAATATATGATGCTAGACCATATAGCATCCTACCCTTCCTCACTCGAACAAAAAACCATTTATCCTTATCTGACCTACGTGATGTCCGTTTCATTAAAACGGACATTTTAGTACATCCACCTTGGTATGATCCACAAATATTGATTATCAATCCATTTGCTGATTGTAGAAAATCGGACACAACGCCTACAATTTTCCAACAGCTATATTATTCACATCGCTGTCAGTATTCTTCCTACACGCCAGTATTCACGGATGGTTCTAAAACAGCAGGACATGTCGGCTGTGGTATTTTTATGAATAATGTTACATACAGTTACAGCCTTCATGCTTCCTGCTCCATCTTTACAGCTGAAGCCACAGCAATTTATAATGCACTTCAGCTCGTGAATACTGTAAATTCTCATTCCTTTTGCGTGTATACTGACAGCTTGAGTGTATTAAAAGCGTTGGAGAATTTGAACATTCATTGTCATCCGGTTGTGTCCAAGATTTTCCAAACATTGGATTCCCTTGCTGGCAAGGGGAATGATATCAAATTTTGTTGGATCCCAAGTCACGTAGGTCTCGAGGGAAATGAAAAGGCAGACGCGGCTGCTAAAGCAGCCTCAACGTCAATACAACTTTCAATCCCTCTTTCAGATGTGAGGAAGTATATTAAAAATCATGTCTACTCCCTCTTCCAGGAGTTTTGGAGCATGCAGGTCACCAACAAATTGTGTACCATTTTCCCATATCTCATTTCATTATCAGTTTTACCGCTACGAAGTGCTGATGTTAGATTAACTCGCCTTCGTATCGGACACACACGTTTCACACACAGACATTTGTTTCTAAGTGAACTAACTCCATGGTGTGAAGCGTGTGATGAACCATACACTGTTCAACATATTTTAATTTCATGTCATGATTTTATCCAGCAACGTTTACACTTTTTTAATACTAATTTATTAATTTTATCTGATTTAATAGGGGATCCTCCCCATGGAAACCTATTCGCTTTCTTGAAGGCAATAGGTTTTATACATTATATTTAATTTGCATTTTGGATTTTAAAAAAATTATACAAATAATTGTTATTTTCATTTTCTATATTTTATAACTAGATTTTAATATAGTATATACACTTATTTTTGTTTTTTAACATTTTAATGTTGTTTGGGTTTTTGAAAATAAATAAATTAAAAATTAAAATTAAATAAAGTTACACAAAACTAATTCTTGGCGCAGCATGTCCAATTTTGGACCTTGCGCCATAAAACCCAACCAACCAACCAACCAACCAACCACGTCAAAGATGTTCTCTGGAGTTTTGTGCTTGCAAAGATGCTTGACAATGCTTGACCACCTGGCCTTGTTGAAAGCGCTCTTGATGTCGAGTGAGATCAAGCATGAGAACTTCTTTTCCTTTTTGTTGGTCTGGATTCTCTGTGTAATTTCCTGGATAGCATCACTGGTGCTCCTACCTTTTAGGAACCCGAACTGGAACTCATTCAGGAGTTTGTTTCTCTGGAAATAGGAGGAGAGTCTTCTCATTAGCAGCTTATCAAGTAGCTTTCCCCAAACCGGGAGAAGGCAAATCGGACGATAGGAGTCACGCTGTGTAAGATCCTTTCCCTCTTTCGGAATGAGGACGACCTTGGCGATTTTCCAGAATTTGGGAAAGACTTTATCCTGGAGACAGGTGTTAAGAATCTGAAGAAACCACTCCTTGTTGCAATTGTACAGCTCAGAGTATACTTCCAGGCAGATGTTATTGAATCCTGGAGCTTTACTGGGATCCATGTCGTGCAGCGCTTCCTCCACTTCCGGGAAGGAGAACGGTGGTTCCTTGGAGGAGAGACTCGTTCTGTTGATGGAAATGGGATCACAAACCTGGGGAAAATGAAATCTGAGTATCTCATTGATGGATTGATTGACATCTTCAGCAATGTCTCCGTTGTCCAGCTCTACCAGATGTGAGATTGCCGGACGTTTGATTTTCTCCCGGATAACTTTGAAGTGTCCCCCGAAGGCGTTGGCATTCGTGACATTACTCAGGAAATTCCGGAAAGCCTGTTGTTTGGTATCCAGAATCTTTTTCCTGTAGAATGAGGCTTCTTTCTTGAAGATCTTCTTCCACTTTGCTCTTTCTCCGGGATCTTGTTCCTTTTGGAACCTTCTCCTGAGTGCACGGGCTTTACTCCTGAGGATGGTAAGTTCCTGCGTCCACCAATAGTGACCTTCGTTCTTCGGCTTATTCCTTTTCTCTTGTGGCGTCTGCAGAGGGCCTCGAGCTTGGTCTCAATTTTCTCCACAAAAACCTCGATGTCACAGTCAGTTGGAATTGGATTCTCATTGATGAATTCCGGGATGCTGAGCCTGAAACTTGTCCAGTCCAGAGAACGGGAGTTCCATCTCCAGGAACTTTTCCTGCTCATCTTTCCTATATTGATGTCACAGGTCATCAATTGGTGGTCGCTCGCCGAATAGGAGTCGTGGATCTTCCAGTTATTTACCTCGTCATCCAGGAAGTTCTTGGTTAGAAGAAGATCAATCCAACTCTAGAAGGATTCTGACTTAGAGGCGTTCAGTCATAATCCCGCGGATGGTAGCTTCGCACCACTGGCCACTCGACCAAGCACATGTACCAAGTGTCCGAACCTGCGGTTCCTCTCGTACTGAGCAGGATTACTATCGCAACGACGAGTCATCAAGAGGGTAACATAAATGAAATTAGAGACCGACCCGCCCTAGGGCACACGGTCAATGAAAGCCATTGCGAGAGCAATCCCGCCCAATACGAGTGGCACATGTGCGTCGAGCACCGCAGCACAAAGCCACCCCCTGCCAGAGCAACGATAACGGAGCTAAAGGAGACGGAGAATTAGCCCCTGTCATGGATCCGAACACTCTTGGGATGCTGCCAAATCAACCCAGAGACCAATACCAGTCGGGCATTGCACCCAGCCCGGCAACCACCACCCTGCGGTCCACCGGAACTCGCTCCAACGGAAGGGAGGCGATTTGCCTTTATTAAAATTTACAATTATTTACATTAAATAACACCAACACTTGTGGTGTAAAAACAATAATGATTATTACAATACAAAGTGTTAAAACATATTTTTACTTAACAAGACATGATACAATATATATTTTTATACATAACAAATTTAAAATCAACTTAAAATTGGCGTCTGGCTTGGACTTACAATTTAATTTATTACTTAAAACTTTATTAGAGATGTATATATGTAAAGCTACTATATTTACATGAGATTATTTTCCATCCTGTCCTTCAGTAACTTATCTATTATTTGTACTATTGCCTGTTTAAATTGCTTGTTATAAATAAGTCTGCTTATGTTCCAGTTCTTAAAATTTGGTGGATATAATCTTTTTCTTATGTCTGTAAATTGGCTACAATTATATACAATATGGTTAACGTCCTCAATTAGTCCATCATAACTACAAGTCGCCGGCTTTCCATGAAATCTGTTCTGGTATACCCCCATAACTCCGTGCTCTGTAATAATTTGATTAATATAAAAGTTTGCCAATATTCTTTTAATTGATACAGTTGGAAAAATCTCGTAAACTCTCCTGGCTTTTGACGACTGATCCCATTGTGTTTGCCACATCTCTATTTCATATTTTTTTAATCGATGTTTGATCTGGTCTTTAGACCATTTAGTTTGATAATTAACGATATCTAATTTAGTAGCCTGTTTTGCTTCGTAGTCCGCCTGTTCGTTCCATTCTATTCCGGTATGTGCTTTGACCCAATATAATCTAAATTTATTTGAATTTTCCTTTAATAAGTTTAAGATTTGTTTTATAGTGTTATTTTCTATTTTCCAATTTCTGATCGTGTCAAGAACTGATCTAGAATCTGAATGTATATTGCAGTTATTTATATTATGTTTGATGCAGAATTTTATTGTATAAAGGATTGCTAATGCTTCAGCTTCATAAACGGTTGAATTATCAGAAAGCCTTAATTTCTTTATTTTGATTGTGTTATTGTCTTTCCTAATTATAGTGGCACAACCAACTTTATCTTCTAACTTGGATCCGTCAGTAAAAGCATAATATTGTTCCATATTGATCGCTATATCCCATTTTATTATATATCTTTTCCACGGTGGTTCCCAATCTGTTTCTTTAGTCCAACTGTTATCTTCTGAATAAACTGATTCTCCTATTGTGATAGGCGTTTTTAATTTCCATAATTTAAATTTTTGTACTTGTGTTTTTGCTCTCAAATTCAGTGGGGTGCAACCTGTTAAAACATTTAATGCGTCCGTTGCCACTGTGCCATAACATTTACTTATTCTTAAAAGCGGGATTCTTTGTATTTGGTTTAGCTTTTGGTTCAATTTAACTGTATCTTGATACCATGCTGCTGCTCCATATAATATTATTTTCTCAATTACTTGTATATAAATTTCTTTTAATACATTTGGGTTAAGACCCCAAGTTGCTCTCGTTATTCTGTTTAGCTTATTGGTTATATTGTAAATCTTTTCTTTTATCTCATTCAAATGTGGTATCCAGGTAAGTTTACTATCAAAAGTAATTCCCAAGTACTTAATCGTGTCTGAATATTTTATATTTGTTCCTCTATATTTGATAGTTGGTCTTCGTGTAATTTCCTTTCTGATTATAAAGACTGTATATTGTGATTTTGAAGTGCTTAGTTCCAATTTAAATTCTTTTGCCCAATTTGATACTTTAGTTAATGCTATTTCAGCTTGCCTTGTGAAATGATAGTATGCTTTGTTTGTTGTGATGATCAATATATCGTCCGCAAAAGCCTGGACCTCTGAATTTAGTCCCATGTCCTCCTGTAGTAATTCATTAACTACAAGGTTCCACAGTATGGGGCCCAAGCTGGATCCCTGTGGTACCCCTTTGTTATAACTCTGTTTTTGGCTGTTACTGTCTAAATATGTTCTGTCCTGAAGGAAAGACGCTATTATCTTTAATAAGTTATTGTTAACGTTATGCTTGTGTAAGATTTCAATTATTTGGCACCAATATATAGAATTAAAAGCATTTTTGATGTCTAAAGATATTATACAGGTGAATAACTTGTTCTTTTTGTTTTCTTTTATTTTCTGCACTATGTTGTGTAATGCGTCTTCTGTGCTTTTCCCTTTGGTAAAACCATACTGGTTGGATTTTAATTTATTGTTAGCATGTAAGTAATAATTTAGTCTTTTATTTATTAATTTATCTAATATTTTTCCCCAGATTGGTAGTAAACATATAGGCCTATAAGATGTTTTCAATGTTAGGTCTTTGCCCTCCTTGGGTATCAATACAACTTTTGCTGTTTTCCAGTATTTTGGAAATACTCCTAATCTTAAACATCTATTAATTATACCTTGAAACCAGGTTTTATCTAAGTTATATAACACATTATATATGTCCAAACAAATATTGTTATATCCCGGCGCTTTTTTCCAATCCATTTCTCTAAATGTCTCTTCTATTTCAATAAGGGTAAAATCTTCCTCTGTTTTGTCGTTGTACTGATCTAAATATGTTATTATAATATCTTCTTTTGGCATGTGATATCTTAATATTTCATTTGTCGCCTCTGTTACGGTTTTGGTTAGTTCATCATTTTCCAATTTTATCATACAATTGATTTGTGGTCTTTTGGTTTTTTCTCTAATTCTTTTATAATAGTCTCCAAATGTATCTTTGTTCGAAATAGACTCTATATACTTTTTGAATGCTATTTGTTTTGCCATTATTATATTTTTCCTATAGTTTGAGGCTTCCCTTTTAAACTGCACCTTACATTTATTTCTTATTATTGGATCTGTTTCTCTTTGGAACCTTCTTCTTAATGCTTTAACCTTACTTCTTTGTATTTTCAGATCAACGTTCCACCATGTTTTATTTTTCTTCTGTATTTTATCTTGTTTTTGACTTTCTTGACAAATATCTATTATGCCTTTTTCTATTTTAGAGATGAATCTGTCCAAGTCCATAACTCGTTCTAATGGATTTTCATTTATAAGTTTCTGTAATTTTTCTTTTAGCTGATCTAATTCTACTCTTTCCAAATTCCATCTTGATTTTATCTTTTGATCTTTGTCTTTGTTTAAATTCAATGTCCAAGTCATAATATTGTGATCACTTGCTGTATAATCGTCTGATACTTTCCAATCTTCTATTTTATCTGTATTTATATTACCAGTTATCATTAAGTCTATCCAACTTTTCCCGATAGTACTCTCAAATGTGGGGTGACTATGCGGATCATTTTCGACAACCAGATTATTCCTTATTACGAATTCTATGACTATTCTTCCTCGATCGTCCGTTGGTCTTGGGCTCCACATGATAGATTTTGCATTAAAGTCACCTAGAATAATGATTTTTTGTGTGTTATATTTTATTATATAATTCTCCAATGCTGCTAAAGAGGTTTCTATGTCTTTAGATGGTGGGCAATATATTGATACAATTAAGATTTCAGTTTCGTATGTTTCTAATTTGATGATAACTAGTTCCTGTAAAGTTATAATTGGAGAGACCTGAAACTTAGACTTGATTAGAATCGCAGCTTTAGGATTATCATTTGAAACTATTTTATAATCAATTGGTATTCCTATTATTTTCTGATTATATACATAAGGATCATTTACCGATATGATATCTATTGCTTTTTCCCTGATATCCTGTGCCATTTGCCCCTCAGGGGGTTTACCTTCTTTAGGTAAACACGGGTGTCACAATCCCGAGGTACCCTAGTGATCTGTCCTCTTCTTTCTTTTCTTCTCTCCTCCACTCTTCTGCTTTTTCTTCCTCTTCTCCCTCAGTGTGGTTGCCTCGCAAGAGGTTGAGGGCTCCTCTTGAGTAGCTTTCGCCGCTCTGTTGCTATTAGCTACTCTTGGGGACTAAATCACCCACGTGTTTGCCGTGCGTGGAGACCCGTGTCCCTGGAAAGGAGGATCCTGGTAATTGAGGCCTCCAGAGACCAACACATTGCTTTGGCCTCTGCTTCAGGTAAACGGGAGGTGTGTTGTGGTCCTCAGCACATCAATCGGCTTTATGGATCAAGCGATCGGTACATCTACTGGGTGACTCGTTAAGGGTGGAGGCCACTTCAGGGATGTACTGTGAGCGTATAGGACCTGGCTAGCACTGGTGCAGCTGGTCTGCATCCCCTTGTTGGACTCGGTGGTGGGTGGTGCGGTCAGGTCCCGAAATTTTAAAACAAATTATGGAAAATAAAAAAATTCTTTTCTCCCACGGGAGCAGCTTTTGCAAAATAAAGATAATAAATTTTTTATAATTAAAAGAAAGGAGGGAACGTTTCAAAATGTGTCCCCCTTTTTAATTCAGAAGGGAATATCGGGAATTGTAGGGGAAGTACGAAATATTAAAAAAATTCGGTCTGGTGACTTGCTGGTGGAAATTGCAAATTCCACTCAAGCTACAACCATCAGCAATATGCGAATGCTAGCTAACCTAGAGGTATCCGTCTTGCCTCATGGCAGCCTCAATTTTACACGTGGTGTTATTTCCGCAAGGGATTTGGAAAATACGCCGACGGATGAGATTCTGGAAAATCTGCAGGATCAGAAGGTCTGTGGTGTTGAACGTATAAGAGTCAGAAGAGATGGAATGTACATAGACACTAAACATCTCATTCTGACCTTTGCGTCCCCAGACCTTCCGCAGAATATAAAAGCTGCTTATCTGAATCTACCCGTCAGGCCATATATCCCTAATCCTTTGCGTTGTTTCAAGTGCCAACGTTTTGGACATTCGCAGAATGCTTGCAGGGGCAAACTGACTTGCGCACAATGCGCAGCAGTTGGCCACGATAACTCGAACTGCACAGCAAAGGAGAGATGTGTCAACTGCCAGGGCGACCATCCCTCCTTTTCTCGAAATTGTCCTCAATGGGTACTTGAAAAAGAAATCACCACTGTAAAAGTAAAAAATAACTGTTCATTCCCTGAGGCTAGGCGACAAGTTGCCTCTCGATGTCCTAAATCTGGTGTTAGCTATGCAACCGCAGCAAAGAAAGTCACCAAATCAATCAGTACTCAAACTGAAACTATTTCACTTCCCTTGACTAGATTACCCCTATTACCAACCTTGAAGCCAAAATCTTCATCAACATCAACTATTAAGAAAAAAGCTCCTTCGGCTAAATCTAAAGCCTTCAAGGCTTATAAGCTAAAATCCTCTAGGGAGGGTTCTTCTAGACCCTCCATATCCACCCGTAAAGCCTTGTCCCTGGAGGCTGACGCTGTTTCCTTACATCCCTCGGACGAAGACTTATCGCTCGAGGAGATGTCAGATGACATGCCTTCCAGCTCCGGGAAAGGAGCTTTTCAAATTAAAAAATAACTTCCTTTGTTTCTTGGAACTGCCATGGTTTGCGTTCCCATCTTGATGACATCAAGTCTATAATTTCAGCCTATAACCCCGCATGTATTGCACTTCAGGAAACATTCCTGAAGTCCCACAATAATTTATCCATGCGTGGGTTTAAAAGCTTTAGAAAAGACTGTGGTGACGATGGTGCAGTGTCTGGAGGTGTTTGCATTTTAACATCCAACAACTATCCCTGCACTGCCCAGCATTTAAATACTACACTACAGGCTGTAGCTGTGCGAATTCACACATCATGCTTGTTAACAGTCTGTAGTTTGTATTTGCCACCGCATGATGTCATCCGCCAAGAGGAACTCGATACATTAATAGATCAGCTGCCAACACCATTTCTGTTGTTAGGTGACTTTAACGGCCATAGTTCTTTGTGGGGAAATGATAATACTAATTCTCGCGGTCGGCAGATAGAGCGGTTTATTTCAGAAAACAGTCTCTGTCTGCTTAATACCGACGAGAAGACTTATTTCCATGTACCCACAAGAACATTTCATTCTCTCGATCTGGCCATTTGTTCTCCATCTCTTCTGCCATTGTTAAATCTAATAGTAGGAAATGATCTGCATAACAGCGATCATTTTCCTCTCGTCATCTCCCAGACTGGAGGTAGTAGTGTAAGACAACGCTTACCTACTTACGTGTACAGTCGGGCAGATTGGACGCTATTCACACAATTGGCAGTTGTTGATAATGAAATGGTTATGATCGATGATATTGATGATGCTATATATAAGGTCACCAAAGCAATATTAAATGCAGCTGATGCATCTATTCCTAAGAGTTCCTTTACAACACACAGGCGTTGCAAACCTTGGTGGAACAAAGAATGCCAAGAGCATTACAGAAAACAAAGGAAGTTATGGGGGTTATTTAGGAGATACCCCACAACGGAGAATCTTGTCGCCTTTAAGAGAGCAAGAGCTCTAGCTCGCAGAGCTCGTCGTCGAAGTCAGAAGGAATCCTGGTCTCGCTATGTATCCTCAATTACTTCTTCCACATCCAGTAAACAGTTGTGGAGAAGAGTGAAAGCAGCCAATGGAATATATAGAGAATTTTCAATTCCTATTTTGAAATCCGGAGCTGCTATATACTCTTCTCCTAAGGACATCGCTAACGTCCTTGGTGAAACCTTTGCTAGCGTCTCAAGCAACGACTCTTATAGTCCTTCGTTTCTAAGGACAAAGAGTCGTGCTGAGCGAACACCAATTCGTTTCAACCAAGGTGAAGCCTTGCCTTACAACTGTGAATTTCGGATGTTGGAATTGAAGAGAGCATTACAGCAGGCCAATAATACCAGTCCAGGACCTGATGGAATCAGCTATCAAATGCTTCGAAATTTAAGTCCAGACTCCCTATCGAACATATTATATTTTTTCAATAGGATCTGGACTGAAAAGAAATTCCCATCAGCTTGGAATGAAGCGGTAGTGATTCCGATCCTTAAGGCTGGTAAGGATCCTTCAGATCCTTCAAATTATCGACCAATAGCTCTGACAAGCTGTTTCTGTAAGACTCTCGAACGTATGGTCAACGCCCGTCTCGTATATGTCTTAGAAAAAAATAAATGCATACATATTAATCAGAGTGGCTTCCGTAAAGGGAGATCCACTCTTGATAATATCACATATTTGGAGACCCAAATTCGCAATGCTTTTGTGCGTAGAAACCATCTGGTCTCCATTTTCTTTGACATCGAGAAGGCATACGACCGTACATGGCGATATGGAATTCTCCGTTCATTATATGATTTTGGCTTTCGGGGTAATCTCCCGATATTCCTACAGAATTTTTTAAGCTCCCGTGTTTTTAAAGTTCGTATTGGAACAGTTTTTTCCAATACTTTTATTCAAGCCGAGGGTGTCCCCCAAGGCTCCATTTTAAGTGTCACTATTTTTAATTTATTCATCAGTAACATTCTACATCAATTACCACCATCAATAAATGGTACACTCTACGTTGACGACCTGCAAATATCATGTCAGGGTTCGAATATGCGGTTAATTGAGAGACAACTGCAAACAGCAGTTAATAAGCTTGCTGCATGGTGTGCTGAGAATGGCCATACTTTATCTCCTAGCAAGAGCAGATGTGTCCACTTCTGTAGAAAGACTAGCCTGCATAATGATCCAACTATTTATATCAACAACACTCCAATACAAGTAGTCAATGAAATTAAATTTCTGGGTATTATCTTTGACCGAAAATTAACCTTTCTTCCGCATGTTTTAAATTTGCGGAAGAAGTGTGAGCGATCGCTTAATATCCTCAAGGTGTTGTCAAATACATCTTGGGGTGCAGATCGCACATCACTACTTAGGATTTATCAGTCATTGATTCTATCCCGCATTGACTACGGATGTGTTGTTTATGGATCGGCTAGATCTTCTGTTTTACGAAGATTGGACACTGTTCATCACTCTGCTTTGAGGATATGCTCTGGGGCATTCCGCACATCACCCGTCCAGAGTCTATACGTGATATGTCATCAATTACCGTTAGACCTGAGACGTATGCAGCAGTCTCTCAATTATTATGCTAAGATCATGTCGACCCCTGACCATCTGTTACGTTCTATGGTTCCTAATGCCTCTTTGAAACGACTATATGATGCTCGTCCATTGAGCATCCCACCTTTTCTCACAAGAGCCAAATCAAATCTCTGGCTTACAGACCTATGTGATGTTCGGATAGAGCCAATTAATCATTTTCTCTATCCATCTTGGTATGAACCAACAAATACCTTTATAAATACCTTTGCTCAATTTAAAAAATCGGACACAACACCTATTGTTTTTCAACAGCTGTACTATTCTCATCGCTGTCAGTATCAATCATACAAACCTGTATTCACAGATGGTTCTAAAACAGCGGGACATGTGGGCTGTGGAGTTTTTATTAATAATACAGATTTTAATTACAGCCTACATTCGTCCTGCTCCATCTTTACTGCTGAAGCAACTGCTATATATTATGCGCTTCAGCATGTGAATACAGGCAACTATCATAAATATTGTATCTATACTGACAGCATGAGTATTATTGAAGCTTTGAAGAACAATAGTGTTACCTGTCATCCTGTTGTGTCCAAAATTTTTAAAGCATTGGATTCCCTTGCTGGCAAGGGAAAAGAAATTGTATTTTGTTGGATACCAAGCCACATGGGTCTTGAAGGCAATGAGAGAGCAGATGCAGCTGCAAAGGCTGCATCAGATCCAATTTTACCATCGGTTCCTCTCTCAGATGTGAGAAAGGCTATAAAAAGTTTTATATATGGTCTTTGGCAGGAGTCATGGAACTTGCAGGTCGGCAACAAATTACATACCATTTTCTCATCCCTCATTTCATTGTCAGTTTTACCGTTACGAAGTGCAGATGTTAGATTGACTCGCCTTCGTATCGGACACACACGTTTCACACACAGACATTTGTTTTTAAACGAACTAAATCCATGGTGTGAAACGTGTGATGAACCATTCACTGTTTATCATATTTTAATTTCATGTCATGATTTTAACCAACAACGTTTACAATTTTTTAAAACTGATTTTATCACTTTATTTGATATCATAGGGGATCCACCCCATAAAAACCTATTCGCTTTCTTGAGGGCAATAGATTTCATACATTATATTTGATTTACATGTTAAATTTTAAAAATTGTGTTTATAGTTGATTTCTCTTTTTTATATTTTATAAATTGATTTTAAAATAATATATACACATAATTTTATTTTTTTAAAAAAATTTTAATGTTGCTTGGGTTTAAAAAAATAAATAAATAAATAAATAAAGCTAAAAAAACTTACTTTTGGCGCAGCATGTCCAATTTTGGACCTTGCGCCATAAAACCCAACCAACCAACCAACCTGTGCCAGTTGGTAGTTGGCTGTTCTACAATGATTCAGATTTAGATGGGCAAACTTTATTTTTTCTTGTATTGTCTTACTATTCATATCTAGTTTTTGTAATCAAATTATTTATCTCTTTTTCATATATACTACACTCTTTACTTCTGGCGTCATGTTTGATATCGAATTTAGTTTTAAATCTATAATTATGATCACTGCAGTTTATACATTTTACTGAATTATTACAATTTTCTATATCATGTTCTTGACCACATCTGGAACATTTTTGTTGTCCTTTACAGTTTTTAGCAAAATGGCCATACTTTAAGCATTTGTAACACTGTAGGGCTCTCAAATATTCTTTGAATTTAACGCTAGTCCATCCCACATATAGACTTTTCCTATCTTTGATAAGATTGTATACGGATGGATGTAATTCCAATATCCAATTATGTCCGAATTTACCTTTGAATCCAAATATAAGTTTTACCTCAGATTCCTCTATTCCATTTTGAGTTTTGAATTTATCTATTATTTCATCTCGACTGATATCATTATCTACATTGTAGAGAATAATTCTTGGATTTCTTAATTTTAGTTTTTTAACTTCAATTTCATCTTTAATTCTGTCATTTTTTGTGATTTCCTCTATTATCTTGTCCATGTCCTTGTCGTCTTTAGTTTCTATTAGAAAACCACCATTTCTTATTGTTTTAGTCCTAACTACATTTATACCTGTTTTAACTGGGTCTAAATTAGTTCTTATAATTTTCTTCGCTTCTTCCATGGTCTTATCTGATTTTGGATATAACGTTATGATATTAGCTTTTCTTTGTTTGGATTTTTCTCTTCTATTTTTAGATCTGCTACGGTCTTCAAGCGGTTTACTCTGAAGGACTTCAGCGTATGTTTTAGAAGTTTTTAGTTGGCCTTTGAAAAATGCAATCTCTTGCATTTGAGACACTACTATTTTCATTATTTCGGCTACTCCGTCTCGCATTTTACTTTGTATTGCCGTAGATGTCTTTGTACTTGCAATTAATGTTTGTAGATCCTTTTCGATTTGAAGTATATCATGTAATGTATCCCTTTCTAATTGTAAACTCCTACTATCCTTAGGATCAACATCTTGTTGATCCGGGCAACTCTGTTCCCCTTGCTCCATTTAACTAATAATAAATATAGAACTTAAAAGATATATAAGTATACTGATATTAGTAGCAGTGCCAATTAGCCCCCTCCGCCAGCGTTAGCCACTAGACTAGCTAGTGTTACCGAGGGCCACCACGTGGAGGTGCTGGTCGGGTTGGAGATACAGTGATCTTTGACAAAGTGAAGAAAATTTGGCACACGCGATGAAAGCCGTGGGCACAAAAAAGATTTTATCAATCCCCGAATAGCCTCTGGGTACTTGTCCGGGGATGTTTATGCTTTCAATATTTCTAGATCACTGTGGGGCGGCCCCCTCATCAAGAGGGTAACTAAAGATGCAAACCGGCCCACCCGAAGGTATACGGCAATGTCGTCGACAGTAATCCCAGAGGAACAAGAAATGTCAAAGGTTGGAAAACCAACAAAAGAGTGGCGTCTATTGAGTCTCTGTCTGACTGGAAGATTCGCTTTTCTTTTCTTTTTTTCTCAATTTTATTAACACACAGATTTTACAATAGAAGATATGCTAAATAGCATTTACAATGAAAAGATATTTACAATATTTACAATATTTACAGTTGATGTAAGAATGCAAGCATTCTGTACAGAGTGTCTAACATTGGCTAGGTACAATCATCATCTTCTTCTTCCTGCATCGCAAGTTGTGCCTGAAGTTCGGAGTGCATGATCTCTCGGATTCCCTTTAGGAATCCATTGTGTTTAAGTAGTGTATAAAGTGGAATGTCTTTAGCATGTGGTGGGTAGAATTGTGTCCTGATACTGTGATAGTGCTGGCATTGGAAGATAAGATGGTCAGGGTCCTGGACTGATTGGTCGTGTGGGCAAATGTCGGTCTGTTTGTGGAACCTTTTCCGATAAGTTCCAAAGGCTCCATGTCCAGTGATGACTTGATTTACAAAAAAGTCCGCAAATATCCTTTTCCTGGAAACCTCTTTTATGATTGAATAAAGTCTCCTTGTTTTACAGGAGTTGTCCCAGATCTCCTGCCATTTGTCCATTTCCCATTTAGAGGTGATGTGTTTGAATTGCTGTTTGCTTGTTTTAACTGTAATTCCTGTGCAATCTAAATCTGCTGCTTCCTTTGCAGCCTTATCCGCCTCCTCATTGTGTCTGATTCCAACATGTGCTTTGACCCAGTGTAGGTGGAACGTATGTGGGTGGTCTTTGCAGATGTCTTTAATGTTTTCCAATGTGTCATTGGATAGTTTGTAGCCCTCTAAGGCCATTAATACGGATCGAGAATCTGTATGGATGTAGCAAAGTGGGATGTGGTTATCTATGACGTACTTCATAGTTTCCAGTATCACCCACGCTTCAGCTTCGAATACGGTGGCCTCATTGTTTAATTTGATTTGTATCTTCTTAAGTAGGACGTTATCTTTATATATAACTGAAGCGCATCCTACTTTGTTATCTATCTTTGAGCCGTCGGTATATGCGTAGTGAAAATTGTGATTTGAATCACTGTCCCAGTTGATGTTGAACTTATTCCATGGTGCTTCTATGTAAGTCTTCTTTGTCCATGCGCAGTTGCTATTAAAGGTCATATTGTTAATTGTAATCTCCTCTTTGCCGTTCCATAGTTTGAATCTCATCTGTAGCGTGGCTGCTTTTAAGTGTATCGGGGGACAGCCAGCTAGGACGTTCAGTGCATCGGACGATATAGTGCGATACGTCTTAGTGATTTTGAGTAGTGCAATCCGTTGAATTTGTGTGAGCTTCTGTTTGATTCGGGCATTATCCTGATACCAGACTTGGCATCCGTAGAGAATGATACTTTCTATGGCCACTGAGTAGATAATCTCGAGAATGGACGGTCTGAGGCCCCATGTGACCCTGGCAATTCTAGAAATTTTATTTTGTATATTTCCAATTTTATCCTTAATTTCATTGAGATGTGGAATCCAAGTCAATCTAGTATCAAAGAGGAGCCCTAGATACTTAATTTCATTAGTGTATTCTATCCTCTGGTCCTTATAGTGGATGGTTGGTCGTCGTGTGATGTCTTTTGTGCCAGTAAAAATTGTGTAACGACATTTCCCTATACTAAGTGTTAATCCAAATCTATCAATCCAATTTGAAACAATTTCCATTGGTCTCTTGGCCATTTCCGTAAATTTGTAATAGGATGTTGCCGTCAGTAAAATTGCAACATCATCTGCAAACGCCTGACAATGTATATTTTCTCCAAAGTTCTGTGTTAACAGTTCATTGGCCACCACTAACCATAGGAAGGGTCCCAGACTTGATCCCTGTGGGACTCCGATGTTGTAAGCCTTCAAATCCCCTCCATAGCTTAAGTAGTGTCTTTCATCCAGAAATGAATTAACTAATCTAAGTATGTTTTGAGGGACGTTGTGTTGGTTTAGTAAATAGATGACATCATTCCATCTGACACTATTAAAGGCGTTCTTGATATCTAATGAAATCAGACATGTGTACGCCTTGTCATTCTGATTTCTTCTTATAAGTTTTGTGATTTCCAGTAGAGCGTCGCACGTGGATCTGCCTTTAGTGAATCCGTATTGTCTATCATCAAGTCTACTTCCGTTATGAAAGTGGAATTGTAGTCTCCTCATTAAAACTTTGTCAAGAATCTTGCCCCAAACTGGCAGCAGGCAAATGGGTCTATACGATTCCTTATTCTTGGGATCCTTCCCTTCTTTCGGGATTAATACCACTTTAGCCGTCTTCCAAATTTTGGGAAACGTGTTATGTTGAAGACATAAGTTTAGAACGTTAGTAAACCATTCTTTGTCTGCCCTAAAGAGGGCCTCGTAGACCTCCAGACAAATGGAGTTATGTCCCGGCGCCTTGTTCCTATTCATCTCACTTATGATATCTTCAATTTCGTATTTTGTGAATAGTGGATCCTGATCCTTAGACTTATAAAATCTCAAACTTTGTTGTGTGTCATCGTAGGGAAAGTGATGTTTTAAAATGTAATTAACAGTATCTTCAATATTGGTAGTGTGGGTTCCGTCCTCGAGAATCACTGTGCTTGTGACCAAATTATTCAAGTTTCTGTCCCTAATGATTTTGTAATGTTGTCCAAAAGCGTTCGTGTTGGTAACACTGCAGAGGTAGGATTTAAATGCCCTCTTTTTGGTTTCCGTGATATGTTTCCTGTAAGTGGCCGCCGCCTTTTTAAAAGTTTGTTTTCGACATTTCCTAACGTCTTGATCGGGTTCTTTTTGGTATAATCTCCTCAACGCTCTGACTTTACTGCGTTCCATGTTAAGTTCTGGATTCCACCAGTAGCTGTGTTTCCGTGATTGTTTGCGTGGTCGTTTCTTATGTTTCTTGCAAAGACTTAAGATTCTATCTTCTATGGCTTCAATAAATTGATCAACATTCTTATCATAAAGATGTTTAAATTCTAATGGTATTGCGTTAAGTTCCTTAACAAAGCTCCTCCAATTGAGGTTAGTTTTATTCCATCTTATGTTATGCGTATTCTTTTGTCTGTTGGTGTTTAGCGTGCAAGTCATAAGGTTATGATCACTTGCAGTGTACCTATCATCGATGCTCCAGTTACTGATATCATTCTCTTTAAGGTTTAGTGTCAGAAGCACATCTATCCAGCTTTCGCCAATAGTACTAGCAAAGGTTGGAAGACTGTTCGTTTCATTCTCAATGACAAGATTATGCTTCGAAATAAAATCTAACAGTGTCTCGCCTCTAAAATCTGTCCTTCTGGGTCCCCACGCTGTGGACTTGGCATTTAAGTCCCCGAAGATGAGCCATTTGCTGTCTCTGTGTGTGACTAAGTGTGGTTCTATGATGTCTAATGTATCCTGAAGTTTCATGGATGGCGGGCAGTAAGTGGAGATGATATAAAATTCCGTGTCTTTACAAATAATCCTAATGATTACTACATGTTTGTTGACAAAAACTGGCAAGAATGAGAGTTTATTGGAAATTATGATAGCTGCTTTAGGTTTAGAGTTGTGACAAAAAATTTTAAAGTCTTTAGAGAATCCTATAATTCGATCATTCACGCAGAATGGGTCGTTGATGGAAATTAGATGAAGGTCCAAGTGTTTTATGTCTTCTGCAAGTTGAAAGTTTGCTGCTTTACAGTGATTTAAGTTAATGTGGGCACAATTAATGTTAGAGTTAAAGGAGTTAGAATCCATAATTAGTGTTAGAAATTAGTCTATTAATCTCTTTTTTATATATGGCGCAACTTCTATCCTTAGCTTCGTGTTTTGTGTTAAACTTCGACTTGTACTTCATGTTGTGCTCAGCACAATTAACGCATGTAACTTGTTTTTCACACTTGCTATCAATGTGTTGTTCGCTGCATCTTTTACAAGTTTCCTTTCCTCTACAATGTTTGGCCTGATGTCCATACCTTAAGCATTTGAAACATTGCAAAACTCTAAGGTATTCGCGGTACCTCACGCTATTCCATCCTATGAAAAGTTTTTGTTTACTATGTATCTCTTTGTAGGTATTGCCATCAACTGTGAGAATCCAATTTACCCCGTATTTAGTTTGAAAATTGTGGACTGGCGTGATGTCTGAACTGTCGCTAAGTTCATTTTGGGTGATCAATTTTTCAACTATTTCCTCTCTACTAATATCTTTATCTACTCCGTACAGTATGATCTTCGGTTTTTTCTTTTCTGGCTTACTCGGTTCTAGCTTTTCTTTTATCGCGTCATTCTTCTTTACTTCCTCAATAATTTTGTCTATCTCTTCCGCATTTTTAGTTTCTATGATGATTCCACCTTTCCTAATATTTCTAATTCTAGTTATATTTAAACCCAATTTAACTGGGTTGATAGAGTTTTTAATCATCTTTTTAGTTTCTTCTGAGTCTTGTTCGCATTTAGGGTATATTGTAACAACATTCTGCGGTCTAGTCTTAGACTTATCTCTTCTATTTCTACTTCTGCTTGCCTCTCTTTTTGTATGCTTTGGCTTACTGGAAGCAACTTCTGCATACGTTTTCGTGTTCTCTACCATACTATTTTTAACTTTTAATTCGCCTTCAAGTGTGGCGTTCTTTTCAACTAAGTTCATCGCTATTTTTAAAATGTTATGCACACTGTTCCTAATCTTTTGTGCGGAAACTGTACTGACTTTACTGCTAGCGATAGCTGTCTGAACTTCTTGTTCATATTCTAGTAGTTTGAGTAGCTCTGACTTCTGATTGTCAATGTTGTTATTGTCAAGGTTAATCAACATTTCATCAGGATATTGTTCGTAAGCCGTGCCTCCTAAAACTAGTTCCCTAGCCATTTTACACGAGTAAAAGCAACGTCAGCTCGTGTTAAAATGGGAACGAGCCAAAAGCAATGTCCGCTCGTTAAGTCCCTCTGCCTCCGTTAGCCACTAGTAAACTAGTGTTTCCAGGAGCCACCACGAGGAGGTGGAGGTCAGATGGTTCGCAAGAAATCGAACTTGGCTATCAAACTGAATCGATTTGCCAAGATTGAGTTGCACTTTCCGGATAGACTCTGGGCCGTTGTCCGGAAACGTTCAATTCTCAAATTACCAGATTTCTTACTGTGGGACTGGCTCCCTCATCAAGAGGGTAATCACCAAAGTTGAAAGCCGACCCACCCGAAGGTATACGGCATAATGCGTCGTCGATAGTCATCCCTGAGGGGAGAAGGTTCGAACAGAGTGGCCCAGCCAATTGGGCTAAAGTGGGAAAAGAGATCGTCATCCGTCTAGAAGATTTGTTTTTCTTTCTCTTTTTTATTAACAACAATCTTGGTTACAATACAGTTATTTACAAATTGGAATTAATTACAAAGTTAGATAACAGTTTAGTTATTTACAATGGGAGTTATTTACAGTGGAAGGTTAACAAAGTTAAATTATTACATGACATAGGTGTGGAGGTTAAGGTGAGAATGTTAGTCATCTACCTCCTCATCATCTTCCTCTGTCTGCTGTTGCAGTTGTAGCTGGAGCTCGCTTAAGATGATATCTCTAATTGCCTGTCTGGATTTGGGGACTTGAATGAGGTTCTTGGTATCCAATTCTTTATAGTTGGTGGGGTATCCTTTTTGTCTAATTTCATTGTACTTGGCACAATGGAATATGAGGTGTTCCGGTGTTTGGATCTCATTGTCGTGTGGACACATCTCCGATTTCTTGTGGAATCTTTTTCTGTATACTCCGAATGTTCCGTGCCCCGTGAGCACCTGGTTTAGCAGAAAGTCGGCTAGGAGTCTTTTCCTCGAGACCTCATTAAAGAATCTGTGTAACCTGCGAGTCTTTGTGGAATTGTCCCAAATTTGTTGCCATTTGGTAAGTTCCCAATTCAATGTGAGAGTTTTGATTTGTTGTCTACTCGCTTTGACCGTCTTGTCGATATTTGGTAATTCGGTAGCATCCTTTGCTGCCCTGTCAGCCTCCTCATTAAATTTTATTCCTACATGCGCCTTGACCCAGTGCATTTTGAATCTGTGTGGGTGTTCTTTGTATAATTCTACGATGTCTTTTAGAGTCTCATTGTCCATGTTGTTCCCTTCCAATGCCATGAGTACCGATTGGGAGTCTGAGTGAATGTGGCTCATCAAGAGGGTAACTAAAGATGCAAACCGGCCCACCCGAAGGTATACGGCAATGTCGTCGACAGTAATCCCAGAGGAACAAGAAATATCAAAGGTTGGAAAACCAACAAAAGAGTGGCGTCTATTGAGTCTCTGTCTGACTGGAAGATTCGCTTTTCTTTTCTTTTTTTTTCTCAATTTTATTATCACACAAATTTTACAATGGAAGATATGCTAAATAGCATTTACAATGAAAAGATATTTACAATATTTACAATATTTACAGTTGATGTAAGAATGCAAGCATTCTGTACAGAGTGTCTAATATTGGCTAGGTACAATCATCATCTTCTTCTTCCTGCATCGCAAGTTGTGCCTGAAGTTCGGAGTGCATGATCTCTCGGATTCCCTTTAGGAATCCATTGTGTTTAAGTAGTGTATAAAGTGGAATGTCTTTAGCATGTGGTGGGTAGAATTGTGTCCTGATACTGTGATAGTGCTGGCATTGGAAGATTAGATGGTCAGGGTCCTGGACTGATTGGTCGTGTGGGCAAATGTCGGTCTGTTTGTGGAACCTTTTCCGATAAGTTCCAAAGGCTCCATGTCCAGTGATGATTTGATTTACAAAAAAGTCCGCAAATATCCTTTTCCTGGAAACCTCTTTTATGATGGAATAAAGTCTCCTTGTTTTACAGGAGTTGTCCCAGATCTCCTGCCATTTGTCCATTTCCCATTTAGAGGTGATGTGTTTGAATTGCTGTTTGCTTGTTTTAACTGTAATTCCTGTGCAATCTAAATCTGCTGCTTCCTTTGCAGCCTTATCCGCCTCCTCATTGTGTCTGATTCCAACATGTGCTTTGACCCAGTGTAGGTGGAACGTATGTGGGTGGTCTTTGCAGATGTCTTTAATGTTTTCGAATGTGTCATTGGATAGTTTGTAGCCCTCTAAGGCCATTAATACGGATCGAGAATCTGTATGGATGTGGCAAAGTGGGATGTGGTTATCTATGACGTACTTCATAGTTTCCAGTATCGCCCACGCTTCAGCTTCGAATACGGTGGCCTCATTGTTTAATTTGATTTGTATCTTCTTAAGTAGGACGTTATCTTTATATATAACTGAAGCGCATCCTACTTTGTTATCTATCTTTGAGCCGTCGGTATATGCGTAGTGAAAATTGTGATTTGAATCACTGTCCCAGTTGATGTTGAACTTATTCCATGGTGCTTCTATGTAAGTCTTCTTTGTCCATGCGCAGTTGCTACTATAGGTCATATTGTTAATTGTAATCTCCTCTTTGCCGTTCCATAGTTTGAATCTCATCTGTAGCGTGGCTGCTTTTAGGTGTATCGGGGGACAGCCAGCTAGGACGTTCAGTGCATCGGACGAAATAGTGCGATATGTCTTAGTGATTTTGAGTAGTGCAATCCGTTGAATTTGTGTGAGCTTCTGTTTGATTCGGGCATTATCCTGATACCAGACTTGGCATCCGTAGAGAATGATACTTTCTATGGCCACTGAGTAGATAATCTTGAGAATGGACGGTCTGAGGCCCCATGTGACCCTGGCAATTCTAGAAATTTTATTTTGTATATTTCCAATTTTATCCTTAATTTCATTGAGATGTGGAATCCAAGTCAATCTAGTATCAAAGAGGAGCCCTAGATACTTAATTTCATTAGTGTATTCTATCCTCTGGTCCTTATAGTGGATGGTTGGTCGTCGTGTGATGTCTTTTGTGCCAGTAAAAATTGTGTAACGACATTTCCCTATACTAAGTGTTAATCCAAATCTATCAATCCAATTTGAAACAATTTCCATTGGTCTCTTGGCCATTTCCGTAAATTTGTAATAGGATGTTGCCGTCAGTAAAATTGCAACATCATCTGCAAACGCCTGACAATGTATATTTTCTCCAAAGTTCTGTGTTAACAGTTCATTGGCCACCACTAACCATAGGAAGGGTCCCAGACTTGATCCCTGTGGGACTCCGATGTTGTAAGCCTTCAAATCCCCTCCATAGCTTAAGTAGTGTCTTTCATCCAGAAATGAATTAACTAATCTAAGTATGTTTTGAGGGACGTTGTGTTGGTTTAGTAAATAGATGACATCATTCCATCTGACACTATTAAAGGCGTTCTTGATATCTAATGATATCAGACATGTGTACGCCTTGTCATTCTGATTTCTTCTTATAAGTTTTGTGATTTCCAGTAGAGCGTCGCACGTGGATCTGCCTTTAGTGAATCCGTATTGTCTATCATCAAGTCTTCTTCCGTTATGAAAGTGGAATTGTAGTCTCCTCATTAAAACTTTGTCAAGAATCTTGCCCCAAACTGGCAGCAGGCAAATGGGTCTATACGATTCCTTATTCTTGGGATCCTTCCCTTCTTTCGGGATTAATACCACTTTAGCCGTCTTCCAAATTTTGGGAAACGTGTTATGTTGAAGACATAAGTTTAGAACGTTAGTAAACCATTCTTTGTCTGCCCTAAAGAGGGCCTCGTAGACCTCCAGACAAATGGAGTTATGTCCCGGCGCCTTGTTCCTATTCATCTCACTTATGATATCTTCAATTTCGTATTTTGTGAATAGTGGATCCTGATCCTTGGACTTATAAAATCTCAAACTTTGTTGTGTGTCATCGTAGGGAAAGTGATGTTTTAAAATGTAATTAACAGTATCTTCAATATTGGTAGTGTGGGTTCCGTCCTCGAGAATCACTGTGCTTGTGACCAAATTATTCAAGTTTCTGTCCCTAATGATTTTGTAATGTTGTCCAAAAGCGTTCCTGTTGGTAACACTGCAGAGGTAGGATTTAAATGCCCTCTTTTTGGTTTCCGTGATATGTTTCCTGTAAGTGGCCGCCGCCTTTTTAAAAGTTTGTTTTCGACATTTCCTAACGTCTTGATCGGGTTCTTTTTGGTATAATCTCCTCAACGCTCTGACTTTACTGCGTTCCATGTTAAGTTCTGGATTCCACCAGTAGCTGTGTTTCCGTGATTGTTTGCGTGGTCGTTTCTTATGTTTCTTGCAAAGACTTAAGATTCTATCTTCTATGGCTTCAATAAATTGATCAACATTCTTATCATAAAGATGTTTAAATTCTAATGGTATTGCGTTAAGTTCCTTAACAAAGCTCCTCCAATTGAGGTTAGTTTTATTCCATCTTATGTTATGCGTATTCTTTTGTCTGTTGGTGTTTAGCGTGCAAGTCATAAGGTTATGATCACTTGCAGTGTACCTATCATCGATGCTCCAGTTACTGATATCATTCTCTTTAAGGTTTAGTGTCAGAAGCACATCTATCCAGCTTTCGCCAATAGTACTAGCAAAGGTTGGAAGACTGTTCGTTTCATTCTCAATGACAAGATTATGCTTCGAAATAAAATCTAACAGTGTCTCGCCTCTAAAATCTGTCCTTCTGGGTCCCCACGCTGTGGACTTGGCATTTAAGTCCCCGAAGATGAGCCATTTGCTGTCTCTGTGTGTGACTAAGTGTGGTTCTATGATGTCTAATGTATCCTGAAGTTTCATGGATGGCGGGCAGTAAGTGGAGATGATATAAAATTCCGTGTCTTTACAAATAATCCTAATGATTACTACATGTTTGTTGACAAAAACTGGCAAGAATGAGAGTTTATTGGAAATTATGATAGCTGCTTTAGGTTTAGAGTTGTGACAAAAAATTTTAAAGTCTTTAGAGAATCCTATAATTCGATCATTCACGCAGAATGGGTCGTTGATGGAAATTAGATGAAGGTCCAAGTGTTTTATGTCTTCTGCAAGTTGAAAGTTTGCTGCTTTACAGTGATTTAAGTTAATGTGGGCACAATTAATGTTAGAGTTAAAGGAGTTAGAATCCATAATTAGTGTTAGAAATTAGTCTATTAATCTCTTTTTTATATATGGCGCAACTTCTATCCTTAGCTTCGTGTTTTGTGTTAAACTTCGACTTGTACTTCATGTTGTGCTCAGCACAATTAACGCATGTAACTTGTTTTTCACACTTGCTATCAATGTGTTGTTCGCTGCATCTTTTACAAGTTTCCTTTCCTCTACAATGTTTGGCCTGATGTCCATACCTTAAGCATTTGAAACATTGCAAAACTCTAAGGTATTCGCGGTACCTCACGCTATTCCATCCTATGAAAAGTTTTTGTTTACTATGTATCTCTTTGTAGGTATTGCCATCAACTGTGAGAATCCAATTTACCCCGTATTTAGTTTGAAAATTGTGGACTGGCGTGATGTCTGAACTGTCGCTAAGTTCATTTTGGGTGATCAATTTTTCAACTATTTCCTCTCTACTAATATCTTTATCTACTCCGTACAGTATGATCTTCGGTTTTTTCTTTTCTGGCTTACTCGGTTCTAGCTTTTCTTTTATCGCGTCATTCTTCTTTACTTCCTCAATAATTTTGTCTATCTCTTCCGCATTTTTAGTTTCTATGATGATTCCACCTTTCCTAATATTTCTAATTCTAGTTATATTTAAACCCAATTTAACTGGGTTGATAGAGTTTTTAATCATCTTTTTAGTTTCTTCTGAGTCTTGTTCGCATTTAGGGTATATTGTAACAACATTCTGCGGTCTAGTCTTAGACTTATCTCTTCTATTTCTACTTCTGCTTGCCTCTCTTTTTGTATGCTTTGGCTTACTGGAAGCAACTTCTGCATACGTTTTCGTGTTCTCTACCATACTATTTTTAACTTTTAATTCGCCTTCAAGTGTGGCGTTCTTTTCAACTAAGTTCATCGCTATTTTTAAAATGTTATGCACACTGTTCCTAATCTTTTGTGCGGAAACTGTACTGACTTTACTGCTAGCGATAGCTGTCTGAACTTCTTGTTCATATTCTAGTAGTTTGAGTAGCTCTGACTTCTGATTGTCAATGTTGTTATTGTCAAGGTTAATCAACATTTCATCAGGATATTGTTCGTAAGCCGTGCCTCCTAAAACTAGTTCCCTAGCCATTTTACACGAGTAAAAGCAACGTCAGCTCGTGTTAAAATGGGAACGAGCCAAAAGCAATGTCCGCTCGTTAAGTCCCTCTGCCTCCGTTAGCCACTAGTAAACTAGTGTTTCCAGGAGCCACCACGAGGAGGTGGAGGTCAGATGGTTCGCAAGAAATCGAACTTGGCTATCAAACTGAATCGATTTGCCAAGATTGAGTTGCACTTTCCGGATAGACTCTGGGCCGTTGTCCGGAAACGTTCAATTCTCAAATTACCAGATTTCTTACTGTGGGACTGGCTCCCTCATCAAGAGGGTAATCACCAAAGTTGAAAGCCGACCCACCCGAAGGTATACGGCATAATGCGTCGTCGATAGTCATCCCTGAGGGAGAAGGTTCGAACAGAGTGGCCCAGCCAATTGGGCTAAAGTGGGAAAAGAGATCGTCATCCGTCTAGAAGATTTGTTTTTCTTTCTCTTTTTTATTAACAACAATCTTGGTTACAATACAGTTATTTACAAATTGGAATTAATTACAAAGTTAGATAACAGTTTAGTTATTTACAATGGGAGTTATTTACAGTGGAAGGTTAACAAAGTTAAATTATTACATGACATAGGTGTGGAGGTTAAGGTGAGAATGTTAGTCATCTACCTCCTCATCATCTTCCTCTGTCTGCTGTTGCAGTTGTAGCTGGAGCTCGCTTAAGATGATATCTCTAATTGCCTGTCTGGATTTGGGGACTTGAATGAGGTTCTTGGTATCCAATTCTTTATAGTTGGTGGGGTATCCTTTTTGTCTAATTTCATTGTACTTGGCACAATGGAATATGAGGTGTTCCGGTGTTTGGATCTCATTGTCGTGTGGACACATCTCCGATTTCTTGTGGAATCTTTTTCTGTATACTCCGAATGTTCCGTGCCCCGTGAGCACCTGGTTTAGCAGAAAGTCGGCTAGGAGTCTTTTCCTCGAGACCTCATTAAAGAATCTGTGTAACCTGCGAGTCTTTGTGGAATTGTCCCAAATTTGTTGCCATTTGGTAAGTTCCCAATTCAATGTGAGAGTTTTGATTTGTTGTCTACTCGCTTTGACCGTCTTGTCGATATTTGGTAATTCGGTAGCATCCTTTGCTGCCCTGTCAGCTTCCTCATTAAATTTTATTCCTACATGCGCCTTGACCCAGTGCATTTTGAATCTGTGTGGGTGTTCTTTGTATAATACTACGATGTCTTTTAGAGTCTCATTGTCCATGTTGTTCCCTTCCAATGCCATGAGTACCGATTGGGAGTCTGAGTGAATGTGGCAGCACTCAATTTCCCTTTTGATGGTAAATTTCATAGTCTCCAAAATAGCAGTGGCTTCCGCTTCAAACACTGAAGCATCCTCATTTAATCTCATTTGGATTTTATGGATAATTTCATCATTGTGGATGATAATTGCGGCGCATCCTACCTTGTTATGAATTTTAGAACCATCCGTATAAGCGTAATGAAGCGAGTGATTTGAGTCTGTGTCCCATGTGATGCTTGTCTTAGCCCATGGGGCTTCCATGTCCTGTGTTCTAATCCAAGCATTGTTCCTGTTCCATTCTTTATCATTAAAATTAATTGGTGTGTGACAATTCCAAAGTTCGAACCTCATTTTCTGTGTCGCCGCTTTGAGATGCAGTGGCACACATCCAACCAAAATATTTAGTGCATCTGTGGAGGTGGTCCTGTACGCTTTTGTAAGTTTAATGAGTGCAATTCTCTGAATCTGGTTTAATTTGAGATTCATCTTGACTGTGTCTTGGTACCATGCAGGGCAACCATACAGTACTATTCCTTCCGTCACTTGTGTGTATATGAGCTTCAAGATGTGTGGCCTAAGTCCCCAGGTCACTCTAGCAATCCTAGCTAATTTGTTTTGGACTCTGCCAATCCTGTCTTTGATGATGTTTAGATGGGTAAACCATGTGAGTCTAGTGTCAAAGTGTAACCCGAGATATTTGATCTCGTTGGTGTATTCAATTCTTTGTCCTTCAATTTGGATGGGGGTCGTCTTATGTCTTTGGCATATGTGAAGATTGTATATTTGCATTTTTTGATGCTAAGTGTAAGTCCATACTTCTTGGTCCAATTCGAGACATGCGCCAATGGTTGTTCCGCCATTCTGGTGAATTTGAAATATGACTTTGATGACAACAGGATCGCCACGTCATCCGCAAATGCCTGACAGTGTATGTTTCTTCCAAAATCTTTAATTAATAACTCGTTGATGAGTATAAGCCAGAGAAATGGGCCTAAGCTTGAACCCTGTGGGACTCCTATACTATAACTTTTCCAGGAATTGTTGTAGTTGTGGTAGTGTCTGTTTTGTAAGAAGGACTTGACTAATTCAAATAAATTTCTTGGAGTGTTGTGTTTCGCTAAAATTTCAACTAAGTCTTGCCATCTGGCGCTATTAAAAGCATTCTTTATATCTAGCGAGATAAGACAGGTGTAACATTTGTTATGTTTATCCTCTTTAATTTTACTTATAATGTTATGTAGTGCATCATTTGTGGATCTTCCTCTCCTGAATCCGAACTGGAAATCGCTGAGTATGTTATTAATATGATAGTGATATTGAATTCTTCTCATAATTAATTTATCTAGGATCTTTCCCCAGACCGGTAAAAGACAGATTGGTCTGTAGGAGTCTCTGTGTGATAAATCTTTGCCCTCTTTGGGGATAAGCACAATTTTAGCCACTTTCCATATTTTGGGAAAAACTTTATGTTTAAGATATTTGTTGAGAATTTCAGTAAACCAACTCTTGTTGGTGTGAAATAGTTCCTGGTAGACCTCTAGGCAGGTGCTATTATGCCCTGGTGCCTTATTTTTATCCATGCTATTGATAGTGTCTTCTATTTCCGCGATGGTAAATTCCGGGTCATCTTCTGTGTCAATGGTTGTGCTCGGTGTGTAGCTATCTGGTGTTTGGGGGAAGTGAAATTTAAGTATTTCGTCTGTTGCCTCCTTGATGTTGGTGGTGTACTGATCTTCGTCAATTTTAATATTGTTACTAATGTTAGTATTGCAAGTTTTCTCGTTTATGATTTTGTAGTGGTTTCCAAATGCGTTGGCTGTGGTGACCGTACTGAGATAGTTTCTGAAAGCTTCCTTTCTTGTATTCGTAATGTGTTGTCTGTATGTTGCCGCAGTTTTCTTAAATAGTGCCTTTTTCCTCATTCTAATGTCAGGATCTTGCTCCTTTTGGTAGCGTCTTCTAAGCGCTCTAACTAAGCTCCGCTCCGTCGTTAACTGTGGTGTCCACCAGTAATTGGTATTGTGTTTCTTAGTGTGTTTTTTCCTATGTTTCTTACATAGTGAGAGTAGCTGTCTTTCGATGTCCGTTATGCATGTGTCTATATTGGTGTCTTCCGTGATAGTGAATTGTTCTGGCAATCTTTCCAAGTCAAGAGTGAATTTGGTCCAGTCTAAATTTCTCTTATTCCATCTTAGGTTTTTATGTGTAATTGCTTTATTCAAATTTAAGTTACAAGTCATTAAGTTATGATCACTAGCTGTGTAGCGGTCGCTTATGTTCCAATCACTAATCTCATTGTGTGTAAGATTTAAAGTTAACAAAACATCTATCCAGCTGACCCCGATTGTGCTGTCAAAGGTTGGTAGGCTGTTAGGGTTATTTTCAATAATTAAATTGTGCTTGGAGACAAAGTCCAAAAGCGTTTCTCCTCTATGGTCAGTTCTTCTCGGTCCCCAAGCTGTGGACTTCGCGTTGAAGTCCCCGAAAATTAACCATTTATCTTTGTTGTGATCTGCTAGGATTGGTTCTAGGAGTTCTAAATAGTCTTGGATTCTATGTGATGGTGGGCAGTATAGTGTGGCGACAAAATAAGTTTCCTTGCTGATGTTAATTTTAGTGATAGTGATCTTATCATTGTTAATGACAATATTGTGTCTAAGTTCTTTACTGACTAAGATTGCAGTCTTTGAATCTTTAACAGTTATGAGGTTATAATCTTTGGGCATTCCTATGATTTTGTTATTAACTTTAAAAGGATCGTTAATAGAGATAATTTTTAAGTCCAAATTTTTGATATCTTCTGTGAGTTGTAGGTTAGCAGCTCTGCAGTGATTTAAATTGAGATGGGCACATTTAATAATTCGTTTATTATCGTTAGTATCCATAGTTAGTTCTGTTTATTAGTCTATTAATTTCTCTTTTGTATATGGGACAGTCTCTACTCTTAGCTTCGTGTTCTATATTGTATTTAGTCTTGTACTTATCATTTGATTCACTACAGTTAATGCATTTGATTGTCTTATCACAGTTAGTGTTAATGTGGTTGTCGCTGCATCGATTGCAGACTTCCTTGCTTCTACATTCTCTGGCCTGATGCCCAAATCTAAGACATTTAAAGCATTGTGTTGTCCGGAGATACTCCCTGTATCTGACGCTATTCCAGCCTATATAGATTTTCCTCTTGTTGATTATCGAATTAAAAGTTGTGCTATCAACACTTAAGATCCAATTATTTCCGTATTTATTTTCATAGTGGTGTATCGGTGTAATTTTAGCCTCATCATTAATATCATTTTGCCTGATAAGTTTTTCAATTAAGTCCTCTTTGCTAATGTCTCTGTTTATGCCATAAAGTATAATTCTAGGATCCCGCTTTTCGGGTCTCTGCGGTTTTAACTCACCTTTAAGTTTATCATTATTTTTAATTTCCTCAATTAATTTGTCTAGTTCTTCTGCACTTTTGGTCTCTATCAGAACTCCCCTTTTCTGATATTTCTGACCTTGGTTATATTAAGTCCTAATTTTGACGGACTGATGGCTGCCTGCATTTGTGTTTTGGTTTCTTCCGATGTTTGCTCTTTGCTCGGATAGACTGTAATTACATTTTGCGTCCTATTTCTTGACCTCTCACGTCGAGATCTTATCTTACTATTGTCTCTTTTAGCCGGCTTCGCTCCTTTGGAAGCCATTTCTGCGTATGTTTTAGCCTTGCCTTGAGAAGGTTGGGCTTCAATTGCCTTAATCGCACCTTCTAAGTGTGCATTCCTCTCCGCCATGGTCATGGCAATTTTGAGGATGCTCGCTATTCCACTTCTTAACTTTGTTGCCGCAACATTCGAAATTTTGCTACTGGCTATTGTAATTTGCATCTCGTTTTCAATGTCTAACAGTTTATGTAAAAGAGATTGCTGTTCTATGTCTGCGGAAGTAGAGGCTTCGCAATTGTAGACCTCTACCTCGCCTGTATATTTCTCCTCATTCGCTAATGCCATTTCGTCAAGCTCAAAAGCAGTGTCCGCTTGACTAGTCCCCTTGCCACCGTTAGCCGTCCGAAGACGTTTCCAGGAGTCACCGCGTGGAGGTGGTGGTCAAGTGGTTCAGAGAATATTGAACTTGTTCAGTTAAGCTCAAGGAGCGCTTTTACTTCTCGGATAGACTCTGGGCCGTTGTCCGAGAACGTAAATATAGCACAATTACCAATAAACTCTTGTGGGACTGACTCCCTCATCAAGAGGGTAATCACCAAAGTTGAAAGCCGACCCACCCGAAGGTATACGGCATAATGCGTCGTCGATAGTCATCCCTGAGGGGAGAAGGTTCGAACAGAGTGGCCCAGCCAATTGGGCTAAAGTGGGAAACGAGATCGTCATCCGTCTAGAAGATTTGTTTTTCTTTCTCTTTTTTATTAACAACAATCTTGGTTACAATACAGTTATTTACAAATTGGAATTAATTACAAAGTTAGATAACAGTTTAGTTATTTACAATGGGAGTTATTTACAGTGGAAGGTTAACAAAGTTAAATTATTACATGACATAGGTGTGGAGGTTAAGGTGAGAATGTTAGTCATCTACCTCCTCATCATCTTCCTCTGTCTGCTGTTGCAGTTGTAGCTGGAGCTCGCTTAAGATGATATCTCTAATTGCCTGTCTGGATTTGGGGACTTGAATGAGGTTCTTGGTATCCAATTCTTTATAGTTGGTGGGGTATCCTTTTTGTCTAATTTCATTGTACTTGGCACAATGGAATATGAGGTGTTCCGGTGTTTGGATCTCATTGTCGTGTGGACACATCTCCGATTTCTTGTGGAATCTTTTTCTGTATACTCCGAATGTTCCGTGCCCCGTGAGCACCTGGTTTAGCAGAAAGTCGGCTAGGAGTCTTTTCCTCGAGACCTCATTAAAGAATCTGTGTAACCTGCGAGTCTTTGTGGAATTGTCCCAAATTTGTTGCCATTTGGTAAGTTCCCAATTCAATGTGAGAGTTTTGATTTGTTGTCTACTCGCTTTGACCGTCTTGTCGATATTTGCTAATTCGGTAGCATCCTTTGCTGCCCTGTCAGCCTCCTCATTAAATTTTATTCCTACATGCGCCTTGACCCAGTGCATTTTGAATCTGTGTGGGTGTTCTTTGTATAATTCTACGATGTCTTTTAGAGTCTCATTGTCCATGTTGTTCCCTTCCAATGCCATGAGTACCGATTGGGAGTCTGAGTGAATGTGGCTCATCAAGAGGGTAACTAAAGATGCAAACCGGCCCACCCGAAGGTATACGGCAATGTCGTCGACAGTAATCCCAGAGGAACAAGAAATATCAAAGGTTGGAAAACCAACAAAAGAGTGGCGTCTATTGAGTCTCTGTCTGACTGGACGTTGACCATACGTTCGAGAGTCTTACATAAGCAACTCGTCAGAGCAATTGGTCGATAATTTGAAGGACCTGAAGGATCCTTACCAGCCTTGAGGACAGGAATCACTATTGCTTCTTGCCATATAGATGGAAATTCATTTTCCGTCCAGATCCTATTGAACAGGTAAAGTAAGTTCAACAGGGAGTCTGGACTCAAATGTTGAAGCATGACATAACTGATTCCATCAGGTCCTGGACTGGTGTTATTGGCCTGCTGTAATGCTTTCTTCAGTTCAAACATTCCGAATTCACAGTTGTACGGTAAAGTTTGTCGATGGTTGAAGCGCATTGGTACTCGCTCAGCTCGACTCTTAGTCCTCAAAAACGAAGGACTGTAAGAGTTCGAGCTTGAGACGTTAGCAAATGCTTCACCAAGGACGTTAGCAATATCCGTAGGAGAAGAGTATATAGCAGCTCCGGATTTTAAAATAGGAATAGAAAATTCTCTATAAATTCCATTGGCTGCTTTCACCCTTCTCCACAACTGCTTACTGGAAGTTGAAGATGTTATTGAAGATACATAGCAGGACCAGGATTCCTTCTGACTTCGACGACGAGCTCTGCGAGCTAGTGCTTTTGCTCTCTTAAAGGCGATAAGATTCTCCGTTGTGGGGTACCTCCGAAATAACCCCCATAACTTCCTTTGTTTTTTATAAGTTTGTTTACATTCATCATTCCACCATGGTTTGCAACGCCGGTGTGATAAAGAGGAACTTTTTGGTATTGATGCCTCAGCTGCATTTATAATTGTTTCAGTGACTTTAGATACGGCATTATCAATATCATCGATCGTAACCATTGCGTTATCAACAACTGCCAATTGTGTAAATAACGTCCAATCTGCCCGACTGTACACGTAAGTAGGTAAGCGTTGCCTTACACTACTACCTCCAGTCTGGGAGATGACGAGAGGAAAATGATCGCTATTATGCAGATCATTTCCTACATTTAAATTTAACAATGGCAGTATTGAGGGAGAACTAATGGCCAGATCGAGAGAATGAAATGTTCTTGTGGGTATGTGAAAGTAGGTCTTTTCGTCGGTATTAAGCAGACAGAGACTGTTATCTGAAATTAACCGCTCTATTTGCCGACCGCGAGAGTTGGTATCATCACTTCCCCACAAAGAATTATGGCCGTTAAAGTCACCTAACAGCAGAAAAGACGTTGGCAGCTGATCTATTAATGCATCGAGTTCCTCTTGGCGGATGACATCATGTGGTGGCAAATATAAACTACAGACTGTCAACAAGCATGATGTGTGAATTCGCACAGCTACAGCCTGTAGTGTAGTATTTAAATGTTGGGCAGTGCTGGGATAGTTGTTGGATGTTAATATGCAAACACCTCCAGACACTGTACCATCGTCACCACAGTCTTTTCTAAAGCTTTTAAACCCACGCATGGAAAAGTTATTGCTGGACTTCAGGAATGTTTCCTGAAGTGCAACACATGCGGGGTTGTAGGCTGAAATTATAGACTTGATGTCATCATGATGTGAACGCAAACCATGGCAGTTCCAAGAAACAAAGGAAGTTATTTTTTAATTTGAAAAGCTCCTTTCCCGGAGCTGGAAGGCGGGTCATCTGACATCTCCTCAAGTGACAGATCTTCGTCAGAGGGATGCAGAGACACAGCATCAGCTTCCAGGGATAAGGCTTTACGGGTGGATAGGGAGGGCCTAGAATTGCCCTCCTTTGCAGATCTTAGTTTTAAAGCCTTTATACCTTTTGATCTGGAAATAGGAGCTTTTTTGCGGGTAGTCGATGTGGAGGTCGATTTTGGCCTTTGTGCGGTAGTAGGGGGTAATTTAACTATCGGAAGTGAGAGAGCATCCGTTTGTGTGCTAATCGTTCTGGTGATCTTGGCAGCAACAGTAGCATAGCTGACTCCTACTTGAGGTGTGCGAGCTGTAACAGCCCGTCTCGCCTCAGGATAGGAACAATTACTCTTAACTTTGGTGGTGGTGATCTCTTTTTCCAGTATCCAGATAGGACAACTTCTAGCGTAGGAGGGGTGGTCACCCTTACAGTTGACACACCTCTCCTTTGCAGTGCAAGACGAACCGTCGTGGCCAACTGCTGCGCAACGTGCGCATGTCAGTTTGCCCCTGCAAGTCGCTTTGGAGTGACCAAATCTCTGGCACTGGAAACAACGCAAAGGATTTGGTATAAACGGCCTAACGGATAGATGCATATACGCAGCTTTAATATGCTGCGGTAGGTCTGGCGTCGCAAATGTCAGTACGAGATGTTTAGTATTAATAGTCTGCCCATCCCGTCTGACAGTGATATATGGATTTTAAAATAATTTCTACACTAATTTTTGTTTTTTAAAATTTTAATTTTGCTTGGGTTTCAAAAGAAATACATATTTATAAATAAAATAAAAAAAGTAAATAATATAAAATATATTTTTCGAAAAATTTATTCTTGGCGCAGCATGTCCATCTTTGGACCTTGCGCCATAAAACCCAACCAACCAACCAACCACCCATGCGGACAACTGGAATCGCAGTTAGTCCACTCCTGTTCGGGGATATCACCCATCACTGCAAAAGAGGTCCGAATCATCATTAAACGATGCAAGGCCAAAAGCGCCGCAGGACCTGATGGCCTTCGCCGTCTGGCCCTGAAAAGGGGCCTAAAAAGGGGCATAGAGCATGACCTGGCTAACCTGTTTTCGCAGTCGCTCATACACCGAAAGGTACCGCTGGACCAATGCGCCAGTCGGACAATCCTACTGCCTAAACCGGGTGCCACGGCTACCGACATGACGAAATGGAGACCCATTTCTATCGGTAATGTGTTGGGGAGAGTGTTCACCAACATCTTAGGCAAGCGAATCGAAAGTAAAATAAGCCTCCACGAAGCACAGAGAGGTTTCCGCAAATGCCCTGGCATAGCAGAAAACCTTACACTCATCACGAGTGCGCTTCGGAAAGGCAATGCGGACACACACCAGACTGGAGTGGTCCTGCTAGATTTCGCCAAAGCCTTCGATACGGTGAGCCACCAACACATCTTTCATGCTCTAGAGAAGCTTAACGTCTGCCGGGGATACATAGAAGTCATAAAAGACATCTATAAGAAATCTGTTACAATGATTTCAATATGCGGCTCAATGTCTGAGGAAATCCGCTTCAACAGAGGTGTCAAGCAGGGGGACCCCATATCGCCCCTTGCTTTTCAATTGTTCGATGGATATCCTGAATCGACGTCTTGCGGATACTGGGTTAGGAGTCAGATTCTCAACCGGAGACGAAACCAAAGTACCGGTTCTGGCCTACGCGGATGACCTAGTCATCCTCGGGGACAGCGTCGAAGTAGTGCAGACACTGCTCGTGTGGTCGCATCATTCTGCGACCAATTCGGTATGAGGTTAAACACACAAAAGTGTGTTGCCGTCCTCCTCCACAAGACTAGAAGCCATGTCCTCGTCGATACCGAAGTTGAGTGGAGAATCAAAGACGAGCCCATCCCCAATATTCCACCTGACGGCTCCTTCAAATACCTAGGCGTTGACCTGACTCCAGTAAACACAAAGCCCGATGCTAAGGTCTCGGCCACTCTCGACAAGTGGATTAAAGCCATCGGAAGCGCGGACGTCAGGCTTAAGCGCGACCAAAAGGCCGAGCTGCTTGTACGGTTCGCAATTCCTAGGCTAATCCATACCATCACGGTAACCCCCGTCTCGGAGGTATTGTTGGGAACCCTTGACATGGAAATAGTTGACGTGAGGAGACCCTGGACTTTACCAAAGGTTATCAGGTTAGAATCTCCCCATCGTCATACCAGAGCAAGGAACACCCCCACAGGAACCAGGAGCACCCCCCCGAGAACCGCAACCCAACGATATTTTATTAATAAAGTAATTACATAAGGTGGGGTTTGAAAGCCTACAGTGGTCTACGCAGTAGACCACTGTATCACAGTTCTTTTACAGACATGAACAAAGAACATAAAATAAAGAACATAAAATAAACTACAAGAACAATGGTAATAAAATTGGTAATAGACATTAACAGTTTTTTTTATAGTTCTATAAAATGTGGTTATTAAAACTTGTTGATTAATTGATAAAAGAATATTAAAAAAATAAATAAAAAACAGTGACTAATAATACAATACTAATATTTACAAATACTAGGAAAATATATGTAGATATTTTGATATTAGAATATAGATATAGGTAGAACAAAATTTAATAAAAGACATTGCTTATTATTAACAACTTTGATATGAAAATGCAGGTACTGGAATCAATCGCTATCTATCTCCTCTTCCTCCGAAACGTGAGCCGCTGGGTCCTGGCAGATAGAAAAGTCCTTGTTAATTAAAAAGTTAATCAGTTCAATGAGTTTCTTTTTTCTGTGCTCACATTTGAAGCAGAATTTAAGAAATTCAATTGGTTGTAGATTTGATGGTTTCTTTAGATGAAATTTTGAAGTTTCTGGGCAGTCGAAGATGTAGTGGAAACTGGATCCTGGTTTGCCACATATGCATGTGTCTGTGGAAGATTTTTTTAATCCTGTGGTAATAGGTCGGGAACGGTCCATGGTTTGTTATGATATAATTTAGTTGGGGAATGTCGTGGCAGACTTCCAAGGAGACAGTGGGAAAAAGGGAACCCTGGACAGAAAGATTCGGGTGGCGGTACGGAACTGGTTGAAGCTACCACAGTCCGCCACTAGGGGTCTTCTCTATTCAGCTCGTAAGGATGGCGGACTAGCCATCCCCTGTCTTCGTAGGATAGTGGCGAACACGACCGTTCGCACGTAATTTTATCTCGTATTGACTATGGGTGTTCTGTGTATGGATCTGCTAGGTCTTCCGTTTTACGCAAATTGGATACAATACATCACTCTGCTTTGAGAATATGTTCAGGCGCATTCCGCACATCACCCGTCCAGAGTCTATATGCAATATGTCATCAACTGCCTTTAGACCTGAGACGAATGCAGCTGTCTCTCGGTTATTATGCAAAAATCATGTCTGACCCTCATCATCCATTACGTTACATGCCTGCTACACCTGCACTAATGAGGCTGTATGACGCTCGTGCATACAGCATTCCACCTTTTCTCACACGAACAAAATCTAATCTAATACTTTCTGACCTATATGATGTCCGTTTTGACAAAACGGAGTATTTTTCTCATCCACCTTAGTATGATCCACAGATTAAAATCATAAATCCTTTTGCTCGTTTTAGAAAATCAGATACAGCAACTACTGTTTTCCAGCAGCTATATGTCTCACATCGCTGTCAGTACATCACGTACACACCAGTTTTCACAGATGGATCAAAATCCGCAGGACATGTTGGTTGTGCTGTAGTTATTGAGAACAAAACTCTGAGCTACAGCCTCCATCCATCCTGTTCCATCTTCTCTGCTGAAGCAACTGCTTTATATCAAGCTTTTCAGCAGATGAATACAAGTGATACCTTTAAATACTGTGTTTACACTGACAGTTTGAGTGTGTTGGAAGCTTTGCGGAACAGTAGTTTTGATTGTCATCCTGCTGTGTCTAGAATTTTCCGAGCATTAGATTCCCTTGCTGGCAAGGGATATGACATCATTTTCTGCTGGATCCCAAGTCATGTAGGTCTAGATGGCAATGAGAGGGCTGATGCAGCTGCTAAATCTGCATCTGGACCAACTCTTCCATCCATTTCTTTGTTTGATGTGAGAAGGTGTGTAAAAAAATTTACTCAAGATCTTTGGCAGGAGTCTTGGAACATGCAGGTCAATAATAAATTGCGTGCCATATTTCCATTCATCACCTCATTAAAAGTTTTACCGATACGAAGTGCTGATGTAAGATTAACCCGCCTTCGTATCGGACACACACGTTTCACACATAGACATTTGTTTCTAAATGAATTAAATCCATGGTGTGAAACGTGTGATGAACCATTCACTGTTTATCATATTTTAATTTCATGCTCATATTTTAACCAATATCGTTTACACTTTTTTAATTGTGATATTTTAACCTTATTTGATTTGCTTGGGGAACCACCCCACAGGAACCTATTTGCCTTTTTGAGGGCAATAGGTTTTATACATTATATTTAATTTACATTTTTTAAATTTTAAAAGTTTATATATTTTGATTTTGCTTTTATGTGTAATTTGATTTTAATATATTTATACACTGATTTTTGATTTTTAAAATTTTAATGTTGCTTGGGTTTTTAAAATAAATTAATAAATAAAATAATATAAATAAAATAATAAAAAATAAAATATCTACTTCTAAACTCAATTCTTGGCGCAGCATGTCCGTTTTTGGACCTTGCGCCATTAAACCCAACCAACCAACCTATGCGTTTGATTGCCCGCTGACATCAACACTGCACCTCAATAGGCCAACGGATGCGAATATACCAGCGTGGAGCGATTTAATCTTAAATAATAAACTAGCGCAAAATAAACTCATTCAAATAGTTAAGAAATTAGAAATCATTAAACCAGTAGCAGTCGATGCGAACAATGACTAACGTTTCCCCTGTGCTACTCACACACTACAACACCCACAAACAACAAGGCAGGCCTCACCTTATTGAGGATTCCAGGGACTACACAAACACAAACAAACCAAAATGGCAGCCCTCACCATCTTGAGGATCAGGCATGCCTCACCTTACTGAGGAACCTCTCTACCAAGCAGTAGAGCATTGGACTTACCACCGATTGTAACCAGGCAAAGGAGCCCAATCGACAGGTTTCATCAACGCAGCTTCAACAACAAATCAGATTGAGGACTCTTGGCCACCACCTACCATTGTGACAACAAATGTGCCTGGAAGAATACAGAGACCGCGGTTATGTCTACACGAACTTTAGTGCAGTGCAAACCAAGGCATTTGTGATTTCCAGAGACACTCGATAACAGTGCAAAAGGACATTGGCTGGCCACACAAGTGGTTTCTCAGACGGTCATTGTCCAAATGTGACAACTTAGATTTAGCGATGCTGATAACGTCTGTGATAGTACGAACTTTACTGCTACACATCGACTTAGTCAACCGCGATCATCAAACACCACTTTAGTGACCACACATGTAATCACTGATTTGAACTTTTATTCCAGTGATGAAATCAACCACCTTGTATCAAGAATTAGAGCGTGCTGCAGCTCTCTCTGTAACCGCAGCAGAGTTGCTTGTCAACTCGTGGTGGGTTCTAGAGGTTTTCATGGTTTCCCTCTAGACTTGCGTAAATACGGCTCACCTTCCCACAAAGTCCCCCATGAGGGCACTCCCTCCCCAGCCCGCACATGTAAAGGTGACGCTCACTGCGTGACCCTCACCTCGCGATCGGGCTTTGTGTTGTGATTCAAAATTTTTAAATAAAAGTGGGAAGTGCCGCATACGCGTTAGGTTGAGGAGTGGCTTGTCTGGTTTGATCCGGAAGCGAACACAGAGACTCTAGATGACAGTCCAGAACATCGGCTAGTCAGAGTAATAACCCGTCAGCTCGGAACGCGGCAATTGGAACAGCTCTGCTTTCTGGGCCCGACAGGGGGCCTCGTTGTTCCTCTGTGATGGGTCTTTCCACGCAGCGGACATCTTCAGCCTCACACTCGCTTCGCGAGTATGCTGTCCGCCTGCGGCGTCGAAATCCCTATCCCCTTATTAATGAGCTTAAACGTAAACTTTTTTTTTTAGCAAACTAAATTGTTTTAATATCACTTAAACTCAGTCTCCGATCCTTAATCACATATATGCCTAAACATCGAAAAATAATTCCCAAAATGGGATATTGCTGACACTGCGGGAAGGGGAAAGGTATAGCGTCTGGGTCACTTAACTGTTCTGATACTCTTTCTTTTCTAAAGTCTATTACCACTTTTACTATTTTATTATTATTATTATTATACTTTTATTTTGTAACACTGTTTTATTCTCTCTGTATTTCACAATGACAAACACCACTCAAAACACAAACAGAAACAGATAACACACAAATGCATTCACAAACACAATCAACAAACACACAGACAGAAAATGAGCACATTGAGACCACAGAAAATAACACTACACTTAGGCCACAGATTGAGGATAGTCCCAAAGACATTCTGCAAAAGCTGGCAAAGATTATACACGGTAAATCAGGCAGTAAATACTGTCTGAAGCAGTCGGATCGAGACACCGTTGATGAACTGTTAGAGCGCATCAGTGATATATACAACGATACACTCTATGAACTTAAAACCCACACCAGGCCAAATTCTCCTCAAAACCCACTGACCCCCACAATAGGTAGATCAGTTTTACGGGTCAAGGACACACGAGATGGTAAAGACACAATTAGATCTTATGAGGAACACGTAGTAAGTCGGGTGGAACTGCTGTACGACAAGCTAGAAAAAATCGAAGCCACAGTGACACAAACACATGACAAGGTACAGCAATTACAAACACCAATTATGACTGCACAGGTACACAGCAAAACCGCAACTCCGGGACTTTCCTATGCGGACTGTGCCAGAAAACCACCAACACCACCAAGCACAATAGCAATCAGACCCACTAAAAATACAACACCCAAAACACTACTACACTCACTTCAGAAAATACAGACACCAGTAAACCCACAGAAAATACAAGTTAAAAACAAAAGAGTACTCATCAAATGTCATAACACTAGTGAGAAACAAACACTACAACAAACACTCGAACAAAACAAGTATAACATAGAGGATTTACCTAAACAAAGAGTTATAATTTTTAATGTTCCCAACACAGGTTGATGACACTTTAATGATAGACAGGCTCCATCACGAACTCAACACAAACCAAACACAGTTTCCCATCACGATTAATGAGATTAAATCACATAGAACAAACACTAATTTGCAGCATATGGTAGTAGAAACAACAAGGAGGTCGGCCTACTTACTGGCCAAACAACGATTCATCAACTTTGGGTTTAATACCTCAAAGATTGAATTTTACAGAAAAATTAGACGCTGCTTTAAATGTCAGGAGTTCGGCCATACCACTGCGCAGTGTAACAACAGAGACTATTGCGGCAAATGCAGTGGACGGCATAAGACACAAGATTGCAGACTACCACACACAGAACAACACACATGCATCAATTGTGCAAAGTCAAATTACTACAATGGAACTAGATACAACACGAACCATCCTGCTTCATCCACAACATGCAGCTTCTACAGATACATTATTTGTCACAACACAACCACCACACAAAGACCAACACACAGACCATAAGTCACACAAACACAAACAGTACCAATAACTCTCTTCCCACAGGTTAAATAGCGCGGAAGAAGAATTTTGGCCGGTTACAGCAAAAAGGTTGGCATTCTCTACTTTAATAACTTAATCCTAACAGTTTTGCTTGCAGGTCTAACTTTCTTTTTCAGTTACAAACTCTTCTAGATTAATTACACCAAAACCTAAGGGAAGAAAAGACACACACATATGCGGATCCTACAAATAAATCTTCACAACAGTAGAGCGGCAACAACAATAGCTGCAATTTACATTAGGGACAATGATATAGACGTGGCCTTGTTACAGGACCCATACGTTGGAAACGGAAAGCTGTACGGTTTCCCAATAAACTGGACGTACAATCACTCAAAAAACAAAGAAGCGTGGATAGTAGTCACAGGTTCGGCAATTCTTAACCTACTACCACCAACGGAAACATCGGTTTTTACAACAATTACAACACACGAAGGCGACATCACGATAGGGACTCAATACGCAAGACCATATGGAGACTTGGCGGAAGCCCTCCAAGAATGGACACACCTAATTGATCACAACAGACCATTCATCTTAGGAGCAGATCTCAATGCAAGGTCACAACTTTGGGGTTATAACTTCGAGGACGATAGAGGAACAACACTAATAGATTTTCTAATTGAGAACGACTTACATAGAGCAAATATACTAGGCAATATACCAACGTTCCGCACAACACAAGCACAGGGGAACCCAGACTTCACAATAGCAAACAGCGCAGCGCTAAACATCATTACAGGATGGCGAGTTGAGGATATCTACACAGCGAGTGATCATAATTACATTAGATTTGATTTAGATTACAACAAACCAAAGATAGTAAACACTCGCTTTAAGACTAAATTCGGCAATCACGACAAATTCAAAAGATTAATCCTAAAAAACACAGGTAGATTAATGCACAAAATTAATAAAATTAACAACGCAGAAAATTTAGATAAATTAACCGCTGAATTAATCGATATAGTGCAAAAAGCGACTAAAACAATCTACAGAACAAAGAACAGTAATCATATAGCGCAACTCAAATGGTGGACGAAAGATTTAGCGATACAGCGTAACAAGGTTAGGGCACTTCAACGCAGATACAAAACAAGTGAAGACGAAGATAAACAAAGATGGAGAATTACGTTCAGCAAAGAACGCTCCAAATACAACAAAGCTATACTTAATGCAAAAGCAAAAGCTTGGAAAAATTTCTGCACGAACCAATCAGACACATTTGGAACGGGCTTTAAAATAGCTCACAACAAAATTTTTAAACAAACAGAATTGAGAATCAGCTGGGATGGTAACGTAGCACCCAATAAAAAAGCAGCAATGGCCAAAGTCACAGAACACCACTTTCCAAGTCAACCAGTGCCCTTTCAGCCACAAACACCAGTGAACAGCACAGAAGACATTAAATTACCAACAAGAGAGGAGGTGAGAAACGCCACATACTCATTCAACACAAATAAGGCACCGGGACCAGACGACCTCGATTATCTCATCTGGAGAAGAGTCGTTGACGCGACAACACAACTAATAACACAATGGGCAAAGCAATGTTTTAAACTCCAACATTTTCCAACACCACTAAGAACAGCAAAAGTTGTCTACTTTGCTAAAAATGGCAAAGATCCAACACTCCCGGAGTCATATAGACCAATCTGCCTCCTTCCAACGTTAGGCAAAATCTTGGAAAAAATCATTTGTCAAAGACTAACACACTTCCTTGAGACTGAACACAAATTAAGCAATAGGCAATACGGTTTTAGACAAGGCAGGTCATGTGATATGGCACTCAAGGAAGTCACTAAAGAAATTAGAAGCAACTGGGAAAATAAGTTGTACACTCTACTAATCTCAGTTGACATCAAAGGCGCTTTCGACTCTGTTCACTGGCACCCCTCAGGGGGTTTACCTTCTTTAGGTAAACACGGGTGTCACAATCCCGAGGTACCCTAGTGATCTGTCCTCTTCTTTCTTTCCTCTCTCCTCTACTGCTTCTGCTTTTTCTTCCTCTTCTCCCTCAGTGTGGTTGCCTCGCAAGAGGTTGAGGGCTCCCCTTGAGTAGCTTTCGCCGCTCTGTTGCTATTAGCTACTCTTGAGGACTAAATCACCCACGTGTTTGCCGTGCGTGGAGACCCGTGTCCCTGGAAAGGAGGGTCCTGGTAATTGAGGCCCCAGAGACCAACACATTACTTTGGCCTCTGCTTCAGGTAAACGGGAGGTGTGTTGTGGTCCTCAGCACATCAATCGGCTTTATGGATCAAGCGATCGGTACATCTACTGGGTGACTCGTTAAGGGTGGAGGCCACTTCAGGGATGTACTGTGAGCGTATAGGACCTGGCTAGCACTGGTGCAGCTGGTCTGCATCCCCTTGTTGGACTCGGTGGTGGGTGGTGCCGTCAGGTCCCGAATTTTCCATTTTTAATATGGAAAGAAATACTTTTTCTTCTCTCCCACGGGAGCACTCATTGTTATTATCACAAGCCAAGTTTTATGTTGTGAAAAGGAAGGAGGGTACCTTTGATAGTGTATCTCCTTTCCTAATCCAAAAAGCTATAAGTGGAAATATCGGCGAAGTGAAGAGCATAAGGAAAATGCGTTCTGGTGATTTAATGGTTGAAGTTGCATCAGAAGCACAATCCAACGCTATGAGCAACTTGAATATGCTTGCTAACATTGAGGTGTCTGTCTCTCCTCATTTGAACCTTAACTTTTCTCGTGGTGTGGTATCCGCCAGGGATCTATTAAATACGCCTACGGACGAGATCTTAGAAAATCTGAAAGATCAAAAGGTCTGTGCTGTAAAACGCATCACTGTCAGACGGGATGGGCAGATTATCAATACTAAACATCTCGTACTGACATTTGCGACGCCAGACCTACCGCAGCATATTAAAGCTGCGTATATGCATCTATCCGTTAGGCCGTATATTCCAGATCCTTTGCGTTGTTTCCAGTGCCAGAGATTTGGTCACTCAAAAGCGGCTTGCAGAGGCAAACTGACTTGCGCTCGCTGCGCAGCAGTTGGCCACGACAGTTCGTCTTGTACTGCAAAGGAGAGGTGCGTCAACTGTAAGGGTGACCACCCCTCCTACGCTAGAAGTTGTCCTATCTGGATACTGGAAAAGGAGATCACAACCACGAAAGTTAAGAACAATTGTTCATATCCTGAGGCGAGACGTACTGTAACATCACGTACACCTCAAACAGGAGTTAGCTATGCTTCTGTCGCCGCCAAGGTCACCAGAACGACATGTACACAAACTGATGCTCTTTCACTTCCAATAACAAAATTACCCCTTACATCTGTACAGAGGCCAAAATCAACCTCCACAACCATTCCCCGTAGAAAAGCTCCGATTGCAAAATCTAAAGCCCTAAAGGCTTTAAAATTAAAATCTGCTAAAGAGGGCAATTTTAGGCCCTCAATATCCACCCGTAAAGCCTTAACCCTGGAGGCTGACGCTGTTTCATTACATCCCTCGGACGATGATCTATCGCTCGAGGAGATGTCAGATGACATGCCTTCCAGCTCCGGGAGAGGAGCTTTTCAAACTACATAATAACTTCCTTTGTTTCTTGGAACTGCCATGGTTTGCGTTCCCATCATGATGACATCAAGTCTATAATTTCAGCCTACAACCCCGCATGTGTTGCACTTCAGGAGACATTCCTGAAGTCCAGCAATAACTTCTCCATGCGTGGGTTTAAAAGCTTTAGAAAAGACTGTGGTGACGATGGTGCAGTGTCTGGAGGTGTTTGCATTTTAACATCCAACAACTATCCCAGCACTGCCCAGCATTTAAATACTACACTACAGGCTGTAGCTGTGCGAATTCATACATCATGCTTGTTGACAGTCTGTAGTTTGTATTTGCCGCCACACGATGTCATCCGCCAAGAGGAACTCGATGCATTAATAGATCAGCTGCCAAAACCATTTCTGTTGTTAGGTGACTTTAACGGCCATAGTTCTTTGTGGGGAAATGATGATACTAATTCTCGCGGTCGGCAGATAGAGCGGTTTATTTCAGATAATAGTCTCTGTCTGCTTAATACCGACGAGAAGACATATTTCCATGTACCCACAAGAACATTTCATTCTCTCGATCTAGCCATTTGTTCTCCATCTCTTCTGCCATTGTTAAATCTAATAGTAGGAAATGATCTGCACAACAGCGATCATTTTCCTCTCGTCATCTCCCAGACTGGAGGTAGTAGTGTAAGACAACGCTTACCTACTTACGTGTACAGTCGGGCAGATTGGACGTTATTTACACAATTGGCAGCAATAGATAACGAAATGGTTATGATCGAAAATATTGATGATGCCGTATGTAAAGTCACCGAAACAATTACTAATGCAGCTGACGCATCAATACCTAAGAGTTCCTCTATACCACACAGGCGTTGCAAACCTTGGTGGAACAAACAATGCCAAGAAACATATAAAAAACAGAGGAAGTTATGGGGAATATTTAGGAGGTACCCCACAACGGAGAATCTTATCGCCTTTAAGAGAGCAAAAGCATTAGCTCGCAGAGCCCGTCGTCGAAGTCAGAAGGAATCCTGGTCCTGCTATGTATCTTCTATAACATCTTCAACTTCCAGTAAGCAGTTGTGGAGAAGGGTGAAAGCAGCCAATGGAATTTATAGCGAATTTTCTATTCCTATTTTAAAATCCGGAGCTGCTATATACTCTTCTCCTACGGATATTGCGAATGTCCTTGGTGAAGCATTTGCTAACATCTCAAGCTCGAACTCTTATAGTCCTTCGTTCTTGAGGACTAAGAGTCGTGCTGAGCGAGTACAAATTCGCTTCAACCATCGACAAGTCTTACCGTACAACTGCGAATTTGGAATGTTTGAATTGAAGAAAGCTTTACAGCAGGCCAATAATACCAGTCCGGGACCTGATGGAATCAGCTATCAAATGCTTCGAAATTTAAGTCCAGACTCCCTATCGAACATATTATATTTGTTCAATAGGATCTGGACTGAAAATAAATTTCCATCTTTATGGCAAGAAGCAATAGTGATTCCTGTCCTCAAGGCTGGTAAGGATCCTTCAGGCATTTCAAATTATCGACCAATTGCTCTGACGAGTTGCTTCTGTAAGACTCTCGAACGTATGGTCAATGCTCGTCTCATCTATGTCTTAGAAACTAATAATTATATCCATAAAAATCAGAGTGGCTTTCGTAAAGGAAGATCCACTCTTGATAATATGATATACTTGGAAACTCAAATCCGCAACGCTTTTGTGCGGAGAAATCACTTAGTTTCCATTTTCTTCGACATAGAGAAGGCTTATGACCATACATGGCGATATGGAATTCTCCGGACATTATATGATTTTGGCTTTCGGGGTAATCTGCCGATATTCCTACAGAATTTTTTATGCTCCCGTGGTTTTAAAGTACGTATTGGAAGCTATACATCCAATACTTTTACACAATCTGAGGGTGTTCCTCAGGGCTCTATTTTAAGCGTCACACTTTTTAGTCTCTTCATCAGTAACATACTTCATCAGCTTCCATCATCAGTACATGGTACTTTGTTTGTGGACGACCTGCAAATATCATGCGAGGGTTCGAATATGCGATTAATTGAGAGACAACTGCAAACCGCAGTTAACAAGCTTGCTGCATGGTGTGCTGAGAATGGCCATACTTTATCTCCTAGCAAGAGTAGATGTGTCCACTTCTGTAGAAAGACTAGCCTGCATAATGATCCAACTATTTATATCAACAACACTTCAATACAAGTAGTCAATGAAATAAAATTCCTGGGTATTATCTTTGACCGAAAATTGACCTTTCTTCCGCATATTTTATATTTGCGGAAGAAGTGTGAGCGATCGCTTAATATCCTCAGGGTGTTGTCAAATACATCTTGGGGTGCAGATCGCACATCACTACTTCGCATTTATCAGTCATTGATTTTATCCCGCATTGACTACGGAAGTGTTGTTTATGGATCGGCTAGATCTTCTATTTTACGAAGACTGGACACAGTTCATCACTCTGCTTTGAGGATATGCTCTGGGGCATTCCGCACATCACCCGTCCAGAGTCTATACGTGATATGTCATCAATTACCGTTAGACCTGAGACGAATGCAGCAGTCTCTCAATTATTATGCTAAGGTCATGTCGACCCCGCATCACCCATTACGTTCCATGGTTCCTAATACTTCTCTTAAGAGACTATATGATGCTCGTCCAATGAGCATCCCACCTTTTCTCACACGAGCCAAATCACATCTGTGGCTCACAGACCTACATGATATTCGGATTGAGTCTGTACCTCAATTTGCTCATCCGCCTTGGTATAACCCAACATATAATTTTATCAATACCTTTGCTCACTACAGAAAATCTGACACAACACCTATTGTTTTTCAGCAGCTATATTCTTCTCATCGCTGTCAGTATCAATCATACAAACCTGTATTCACAGACGGTTCTAAAACAGCAGGACATGTGGGCTGTGGAGTTTTTATCAATAATACAGCTTTTAGTTACAGCCTACATTCGTCCTGCTCCGTCTTTACTGCTGAAGCAACCGCCATCTTCTATGCGCTTCAGCACGTGAATGCAGATGATTGTCATGAATTTTGTATTTACACTGACAGCATGAGTATGATTGAAGCCTTGAAAAACAATAGCGTTACCTGTCATCCTGTTGTGTCTAGAATTTTCTCAGCATTGGATTCCCTTGCTGGCAAGGGATACAAAATTATATTTTGTTGGATACCAAGTCACGTAGGTCTTGATGGAAACGAGAGAGCGGATACAGCTGCAAAGGCTGCTGAAGATCCAATTCTACCATCAGTTCCGCTCTCAGATGTGAGAAAGGGTATAAAAAGATTTATATGTTCCCTATGGGAAGAATCATGGAACTTGCAGGTCGGAAACAAACTCCATAGCATTTTCTCATCCCTCACCTCATTATCAATTTTACCGCTACGAAGTGCGGATGTTAGATTGACTCGCCTTCGTATCGGACACACACGTTTCACACACAGACATTTGTTCCTAAATGAACTAAATCCATGGTGTGAAGCGTGTGATGAACCATTTACTATATATCATATTTTAATTTCATGTCATGTTTTTAACCAACAACGTTTACACTATTTTAATACTGATTTTATAACATTATTTGACTTAATAGGGGATCCACCCCATAGAAACCTATTCGCTTTTTTAAGAGCAATAGGTTTCATACATTTTATTTGATTTAACTATTAAATTTTAAAATTGTACATACATTTCATTTTATAAAATTTATTTTAAAATATTATATACACAGATTTTTGTATTTTAAAAATTTTAAATGTCGATTGGGTTTTAAAAAATATAAATAAATAATAAAATAATTAAATAAATATTTAAAGCAACAAAAACGTCTTGGCGCAGCATGTCCTATTTTGGACCTTGCGCCATAAAACCCAACCAACCAACCAACCAATCTGTTCACTGGCAGGACATTAACACAAAGTTAATTGACTTAGAATGCCCACCAACAATCACTAAACTAATTAATACTTACCTCATAAACAGAACAGTACAATACGACTGGGGCACAGGTTCGGCCACACAAAAGATATACAAGGGCTGCCCACAAGGCTCATGCTTAGGTCCCATCCTATGGACAATAGCAAATGATTATTTAAAACAGGCATCACCACCAGAAGTCAAATTAACAGCTTTTGCTGATGACTTTCTAATTAGCGTAAAAGGGAAAACACGGAAATTAATTGAAACAATAGGACAGACAGCAGTCACCTCATTTGAATCTTGGTGCACTGCACACAATTTAGCTATTTCAGTCAATAAATGTAACATAATTACGTTTGCCAAACCACATAAATTGCAAAGAGAACCAATCATTAGGATAGCAGGCACATCGCTCAAAGCAGTCAAAACACTAAAATACCTAGGTGTGACGTTAGACCAAAACCTGAATTGGCTCGCACACATTAACACACTCAGACAAAAAGCAATCACAGCACACGGTCACCTAATAAGAGTAGCGCCGAGAGCCTGGGGAATTAATTCTAAGCTTCTAAAAACATGGTATCACACGGTAGCAGAGAGAATATTCACTTACGCCTCATCGGTCTGGGGTACATCATTAGGCAAACAAGCCACACAAAAACTACAAACAGTTCAACGGCCATTCCTTCTCAGAATAACAAGGGCCTACAAAACAACCTCAACAGCAGCGCTTAACGTCCTAGCGGGTGTGATACCACTTCATCTCCAGGTTCTAAGAGAAGCGATCGTGGCAAACGTACTCAGAAACAATGAGGATACTCAATTAGGAACACAAATGCTTAAAACAGAAGAGTATCAAACCAAAGCTGCTATAAACCCAATCCACCCAGCTGATAAAACAATGATTAAACACATTTACCTACCACCAAATGAATACACACTATCACCACAAATTAACATATTCACAGACGGCTCAAAGACAGATGATGGTGTCGGCGCGGCAATCTGCGTCTACAATAACTCACAACTTTTGCATACTATCCTCTAGCCAATGAACAGAAACAACTCGGTGTTTCAAGCTGAAATTCTGGCCATAAACAAAGCACTCACATGGTTAATAGGTAAAAGCCCAGTAACCGCACATCTGCTAACGGACAGTCTCTCAAGTCTGTACGCATTAGCAAAACACAAACAGAGAAATAAATTCATTCAAAATACGCAAAAGCTACTAATAGATTTAGCAAAAACACATACAATTAAACTCTACTGGGTGCCATCACACACAGGAATAATAGGCAACGAAGAGGCAGACCAAGCAGCTAAGAGGGCCACACAACTGCCACAGGAGAACACTATTAAGCTACCGCAGTCGCACCTAAAGAAGACAGTTTTAAATGATAATCCTGGATAAATGGCAAGAAGAATGGGACACAGCAGACACGGGTAGGTTCACACACACCTTCTTCCCAAAAGTGAACACAAAGCGACTAGTGGGCCAGCAACAATTAGCCCAATTTTTCACAGGACACGGTCAATTCCCAACCTTTGTTCACAGGTTGGGCAAGGCCACGACAGGTGACTGCATATGTGGTGAAGAAGGCAACCCACAACACTACGCGTTTGATTGCCCGCTGACATCAACACTGCACCTCAATAGGCCAACGGATGCGAATATACCAGCGTGGAGCGACTTAATCTTAAATAATAAACTAGCGCAAAATAAACTCATTCAAATAGTTAAGAAATTAGAAATTATTAAACCAGTAGCAGTCGACGCGAACAATGACTAAGGTTTCCCCTGTGCTACTCATACACTACAACACCCACAAACAACAAGGCAGGCCTCACCTTATTGAGGATTCCAGGGACTACACAAACACAAACAAACCAAAATGGCAGCCCTCACCATCTTGAGGATCAGGCATGCCTCACCTTACTGAGGAACCTCTCTACCAAGCAGTAGAGCATTGGACTTACCACCGATTGTGACCAGGCAAAGGAGCCCAATCGACAGGATTCATCAACGCAGCTTCAACAACAAATCAGATTGAGGACTCTTGGCCACCACCTACTATTGTGACAACAAATGTGCCTGGAAGAATACAGAGATCGCGGTTGTGTCTACACGAACTTTAGTGCAGTGCAAGCCAAGGCTTATGTGATTCCAGAGACACTCGATAACAGTGCAAAAAGGACATTGGCCGGCCACACAAGTGGTTTCTCAGACGGTCAATGCCCAAATGTGACAACTTAGAAATAGCGATACTGATAACGTCTGTGATAGTACGAACATTACTACTACACATCGACTTAGTCAACCGCGACTACAACCACCACTCTAGTGACCACGGATGCAATCACTGATTTGAACTTTTATTCCAGTGACGATCATCAACCACCTTGATTCAAGACTTAGAGCGTGCTGCAGCTCTCTCTGTAACCGCAGCAGAGTTGCTTGTCAACTCGGGGTGGGTTCTAGAGGTTTTCATGGTTTCCCTCTAGACTTGCGTAAATACGGCTCACCTTCCCACAAAGTCCCCCATGAGGGCGCTCCCTCCCCAGCCCGCACATGTAAAGGTGACGCTCACTGCGTGACCCTCACCTCGCGATCGGGCTTTGTGATGTGCATACAAAATTTTTAAATAAACGTGGGAAGTGGCGCATACGCGTTGGGTTGAGGGAGTGGCTTGTCTGGTTTGATCCGGAGGCGAACACAGAGACTCTAGATGACAGTCCAAAACATCGGCCAGTCAGAGTAATAACCCGTCTGCTCGGAACGCGGCAATTGGAACAGCTCTGCTTTCCGGGCCCGACAGGGGGCCTCGTTGTTCCTCTGTGATGGGTCTTTTCACGCAGCGGACATCTTTCAGCCTCACACTCGCTTCGCGAGTAGGCTGTCCGCCTGCGGCGTCGAAATCCCTATCCCCTATTAATAAATTTTTAGATCTTAATAGAGTTAAATTAACGGTTAATGTTACGCTCATCGTTGAGTCATGATTTTACATCAATCAATCCAATCTCTAGAGCTAAGTAAATTTAAAATAACACTTGTAATAACCAGTTAATACATTTATCTCAGATAATAAACAACTATTTTAGTAAAATAAAAATTTTGATTTATTTACAGTTATTTTAAAACTCTACTCAGAAACACGTTTTCTCAAAGCAATGCTACTTGCTAAGTCTATAATAACAACTAAATATAATGATTTTTAAATAAATAAATCACAACCATTAACCTCTACTGGGTTTCTACTCAAATTAATTTGGTCTATTGGTAATAATCATGATCTAATTGGTTTTTTTCCCCGCTTACTTGATTTATTTAATTTTTAAGTATTTAATTCTAAATAATTACAATGTATTATTCATATAATTAATCTAACATCCAGCACAATTTAAGAGGTTCGTCTCTGTCTCCACTACTACTTTGTATTTAATTTATTTCCAATTAATCACTATTTTGACTATAAATGAGTTTAATTAACGTCTTAATGTTACGCTCACCGTTGAATCATGATTTTTAATCTCAATCAATCTCATCTCTAGAGCTAAGTTAAATCAAAATAACACTTGCAATAACTATTTAATACTTTAATCTCAAATAATAAACAGCTATTTTGGGAAAAATTGCCTTTTTGAATTAATTACAGTTATTTTAAAACTCAACTCTGAAACGCGTTTTCTTAATGCTAAGATACTTGTTAAGTCCCCAATAAATGCTAAATATAATAATAATTAAATTAATAAATCACTATTACTAACCTCTAATGGGTTTCTATTTCAATTAACATTAATTATTGGTAATTATTTTAATGTAATTACTGTTTTTCTGTTAACCTGATTTTATTTCATATTATATTAATTATTTCATATTAAATTATTAATCTGTATTGTTTATATAACTAATCTAACATTCAGCACAGTTTAAGAGGACTGTTTCTGTTTCCTCTAAAACTCTGTACTTAATTTGTTCCCAATTAATAAATTTTTAGATTTTAATAGAGTTAAATTAACAGTTAATGTTGCGCACATCGTTGAGTCATGATTTTATCTCAATCAATGCAATCCCTAGAGCAAAGAAAAATTAAAATAACACTCGTAATAACAAGTTAATACATTTTTCTTAGATAATAAACAGCTATTTTGAAAAAAATAACATGCTTTTGCTAAGTCTGAATTAACAGCTAATTATATTGAAAATTAATTAAATAAATCACAATTACTAACCTCAACTGGGTTTCCATTTAATTTAATATTGATTATTGGTAATTACTAAAATTTAAATTAATTTATGTTTTTTTTTTAAATATCACTTAAACTCAGTCTCCGATCCATACCCACTTAATGATTAACACCAACAAATAACTCCTAAAATGGGATATTGCTGACACTGCGGGAAGGGTAATGTGGCGTCTGGGTCACTTTACTGCTCTGATCTTTCTTACTTATAATGCTTATTATTTTGTATTATCCCCTAGCGGTGCTGACGCAATGTGATTTCTGCCCAGTGCTCTGAATGTCAAAGTGAAGAAATTCATCCAAGCTCGGGTAAATGGTAGTTGCTATACACATTGCTCAGCACTTGCATTAAACCCAGCACGTCCTCGTTGTGCCGGCCGGGGGCCATGATAAGTCACCACCAGGTGACGACGTGAGCCGCTAAGGCAGGCAGCAAACCTGTGCACCGCGTTGCTTGTGGATGGTGTTTCATCGGTGTCTGTTTTGTGGATCTTTGGTGTCTGGTTTACCAGCCAAACACGAAACAATCACGTGATTAATGACCCCTCAGGGGGTTTACCTTCTTTAGGTAAACACGGGTGTCACAATCCCGAGGTACCCCAGTGATCTGTCCTCTTCTTTCTTTTCCTCTCTCCTCTACTCTTCTGCTTTTTCTTCCTCTTCTCCCTCAGTGTGGTTTCCTCGCAAGAGGTTGAGGGCTCCCCTTGAGTAGCTTTCGCCGCTCTGTTGCTATTAGCTACTCTTGGGGACTAAATCACCCACGTGTTTGCCGTGCGTGGAGACCCGTGTCCCTGGAAAGGAGGGTCCTGGTAATTGAGGCCCCCAGAGACCAACACATTACTTTGGCCTCTGCTTCAGGTAAACGGGAGGTGTGTTGTGGTCCTCAGCACATCAATCGGCTTTATGGATCAAGCGATCGGTACATCTACTGGGTGACTCGTTAAGGGTGGAGGCCACTTCAGGGATGTACTGTGAGCGTATAGGACCTGGCTAGCACTGGTGCAGCTGGTCTGCATCCCCTTGTTGGACTCGGTGGTGGGTGGTGCGGTCAGGTCCCGAAATTTTAAAATTTTTATTATGGAGAATAAAAATTTTACTTTTCTCCCACGGGAGCACCAACTAGAAAATTTAAAGCCAAAATTTTTTGTAATAAAAAGGAAAGAGGGAAGTTTCACAACTGTGTCTCCTTTCCTTATATTTAAAGGAATATCGGGAATTGTTGGGGAAGTCAAAAACGTTCAGAAAATGCGCTCCGGTGACTTGCTTGTTGAGGCAGCATCTGCCTCACAAGCAGAAATTCTGGCAAGCATGAAATCCTTGGCAAACTTGGAAGTGACTGTTTCGCCTCACAGCAACCTTAACTTTTCATGTGGAGTTATCTCAACAAGGGATTTGTTATATTCGCCTACGGAAGAAATTCTTGAAAATTTACAGAATCAGAAGGTCTGTGGCGTAAGACGCATCACAGTCAGACGGGATGGCAAAGTTATTGACACTAAGCACCTTGTTCTGACTTTTGCGACGCCAGACCTTCCGCAGTATGTAAAAGCTGCGTACATGAACTTACCCGTTAGGCCATATATTCCAAATCCCTTGCGATGTTTCCAATGTCAGCGCTTTGGACACTCGAGAAACGCTTGCAGAGGCAAAATCACCTGCGCCCGCTGCGCGGTGGTAGGCCATGATAGCACCAACTGCACAGCGAAGGAGAGATGTGTCAACTGTCAAGGTGACCATCCCTCCTATTCTCGAAGCTGTCCTCAGTATTTGCTGGAAAAGGAGATAGCCACAGTTAAGGTTAACCATAAATGCTCATATCCTGAGGCGAAACGATTAGTCACTTCTCGCACCCCTCAGTCAGGAGTTAGTTATGCCACTGCTGCCAGAAAAGTCACCAAATCGAGCAGCACACAAACTGAAACATTTTCTGTTTCCCCAATAAAATTACCCCAAACATCTGAAAAGCCAAAATTTAAAAAAATTCCAACATTTTCAAAAAAAGCTCCTTTTGCAAAATCAAAAGCGGAGAAAGCATTAAAATTAAAAAAAGCAAAATTATCTTCAGTTTCCACCCATAATGCTTTCTCTTGCCTGGAGACTGACGCGGTTTCTCTATTTCCCTCGGACGATGATGGATCGTGCGAGGATATGACAGAAGACCCGCCTTCCAGCTCCAGTAAAGGAGCTTTTAAAACTAAACAATAACTTCCTTTGTATCTTGGAACTGCCATGGTTTGCGATCACATCTTGATGACATCAAGTCTCTGATATCAGCTTACAACCCTGCATGCGTAGCACTTCAGGAAACATTCCTGAAGTCAATTAATAACATTACTATGCGAGGGTTTAAAAGCTTTAGAAAAGACTGTGGTGATGATGGTGCAGTGTCTGGAGGTGTTTGCATATTAACATCCAACAACTATCCTAGCACTGCCCAACATTTAAATACTACACTACAGGCTGTAGCTGTGAAAATCCACACTTCATGCTTAATTACAGTCTGTAGTTTGTATTTACCACCACACGATGTCATCCGCCAAGAGGAACTCGATGCATTAATAGATCAGCTGCCTACACCATTTCTGTTGTTAGGTGACTTTAACGGCCATAGTTCTATGTGGGGAAATGACGATACTAATTCTCGCGGTCGGCAGATAGAGCGGTTTATTTCAGATAATAGTCTCTGTCTGCTTAATACCGACGAGAAAACCTATTTCCATATACCCACAAGAACGTTTCATTCTCTCGATCTAGCCATCTGTTCTCCATCTCTTCTGCCATTGTTAGATCTAATAGTAGGAAATGATCTGCATAATAGCGATCATTTTCCTCTCGTCATCTCCCAGACTGGAGGTAGTAGTGTAGGACAACGTCTACCTACTTACGTGTACAGTCGGGCAGATTGGACGCTTTTCACGCAATTGGCAGTTGTTTATAATGAAATGGTTATGATCGACGATATTGATGATGCCATATATAAGGTCACCGAAGCAATATTGAATGCAGCTAACACATCAATTCCTAAGAGTTCCTTTATAACACACAGGCGTTGCAAACCTTGGTGGAACAAAGAATGCCAAGAGAGTTATAAAAAACAAAGGAAGTTATGGGGGTTATTTAGGAGGTACCCCACAACGGAGAATCTTGTCGCCTTCAAGAGAGCAAGAGCTCTAGCTCGCAGAGCTCGTCGTCGAAGTCAGAAGGAATCTTGGTCTCACTATGTCTCTTCAATTACATCTTCCACATCCAGTAAACAGTTGTGGAGAAAAGTAAAAGCAGCCAATGGGATTTATAAGGATTTCTCTATTCCTGTTTTAAAAACCAGAGCTGCAGTATACTCTTCTCCTAAAGACATTGCTAATACCCTTGGTGAAACTTTTGCTAGCGTCTCAAGCAACGACTCTTACAGTCCTTCGTTTTTAAGGACTAAGAGTCGTGCTGAGCGAACACAAATTCGTTTCAACCACGGTGAAGCCTTGCCTTACAACTGTGAATTTAGGATGTTGGAATTGAAGAGAGCATTAAAGCAGGCCCATGACACCAGCCCAGGACCTGATGGAATCAGCTATCAAATGCTTCGAAATTTAAGTCCAGACTCCCTATTGATCATATTACTTTTGTTCAATAGGATCTGGAATGAAAAGAAATTTCCTTCGGCTTGGAGTGAAGCGATAGTGTTTCCGGTTCTTAAGGCTGGTAAAGATCCTTCAGATCCTTCAAATTATCGACCAATTGCTCTGACGAGTTGCTTCTGTAAGACTCTCGAACGTATGGTCAACGCCCGTCTCGTATATGTCTTAGAAAAATATAAATATATACATATAAATCAGAGTGGCTTCCGTAAAGGGAGATCCACTCTTGATAATATCACATATTTGGAGACCCAAATCCGCAATGCTTTTGTGCGGAGAAACCATCTGGTCTCCATTTTCTTTGACATCGAGAAGGCATACGACCGTACATGGCGATATGGAATTCTCCGTTCATTATATAATTTTGGCTTTCGGGGTAATCTTCCGATATTCCTTGAAAAATTTTTAAGCTCCCGTGTTTTTAAAGTTCGTATTGGAACTGTATTTTCCAATATTTTATTCAAGCCGAGGGTGTCCCCCAAGGCTCCATTTTAAGTGTCACAATTTTTAATTTATTCATCAGTAACATTCTACATAAACTACCACCATCAATAAATGGTACACTCTATGTTGACGACCTGCAAATATCATGTCATGGTTCGAATATGCATTTAATTGAGAGACAACTGCAAACAGCAGTTAACAAGCTTGCTGCATGGTGTGCTGAGAATGGCCATACTTTATCTCCTAGCAAGAGTAGATGTGTCCACTTCTGTAAAAAGACTAGCCTGCATAATGATCCAATAATTTACATCAGCAACACTCCAATACAAGTAGTCAATGAAATAAAATTCTTGGGCATTATCTTTGACCGAAAATTAACTTTTCTTCCGCATATTTTGCATTTGCGGAAGAAGTGTGAGCGATCGCTTAATATCCTCAAGGTGTTGTCAAATACATCTTGGGGTGCGGATCGCACATCACTACTCCGAATTTACCAGTCATTGATTCTATCCCGCATTGACTACGGATGTGTTGTTTATGGATCGGCTAGATCTTCCGTTTTACGAAGGTTGGACACAGTTCATCACTCTGCTTTGAGGATATGCTCTGGGGCATTCCGCACATCACCCGTCCAGAGTCTATACGTGATATGTCATCAATTACCGTTAGACCTGAGACGAATGCAGCAGTCTCTCAATTATTACGCAAAAATTATGTCGACCCCACACCACCCATTACGTTCCATGCTTCCTACTGCCTCTGTTAAAAGACTGTTTGATACTCGACCAATGAGCATCCCACCTTTTCTCACAAGAGCCAAATCATATCTGTGGCTCACAGACCTATGTGATATTCGGATAGAGACAATTAATACTTTTGCTCATCCGCCTTGGTATGATCCAACCATTATATTTAATAACTCTTTTGCTCAGTTTTTAAAATCAGACACAACACCTATTGTTTTTCAAATGCTATTTTCCTCTCATCTCCTGTCAGTATCAATCATACACACCTGTATTTACGGATGGTTCAAAATCAGCAGGACACGTGGGCTGTGGAGTCGTTATTAATAATACAGTTTTTAGTCACAGTCTACATTCGTCCTGCTCCATCTTTACTGCTGAAGCCGCAGGTATCTTTTATGCGCTTCAGCATGTAAATACAGTTGATTATCGTCAATTTTGTATATATACTGACAGCATGAGTGTATTGGAAGCATTGAGAAACAATAGTTTTACTTGCCATCCTGTTGTGTCAGAGATTTTTAGAGCATTAGATTCCCTTGCTGGCAAGGGATATGACATTATATTTTGTTGGATACCAAGTCACGTAGGTCTTGATGGAAATGAGAGAGCGGATGCAGCAGCAAAGGCTGCATCAGATCCAATATTACCATCGGTTCCTCTCTCAGATGTGAGAAAGGCTATAAAAAGTTTTATATATGGTCTATGGCAAGAATCATGGAACTTACAGGTCGTCAACAAATTACATACCATTTTTCCATCCCTCACCTCATTATCAGTTTTACCGTTACGAAGTGCTGATGTTAGATTAACTCGCCTTCGTATCGGACACACACGTTTCACACACATACATTTGTTTTTAAGTGATTTAAATCCATGGTGTGAGACGTGTGATGGACCATTTACTGTTTATCATATTTTAATCACATGTTCTACTTTTAACGTCTACCGTTTTAAATTTTTCAAAACAAACCTTTTAACTCTATTTGATTTGTTGGGGGAACCACCCCACAAAAACCTATTTGCTTATTTGAGAGCAATAGGTTTTTTAAACTTCATATGATTTACATTTATACATTTTAAGATTTTTTATATATTTGATTTATTTTATTTAAGGTATACATTTTAAGATAACTTATACACTGATTTTTGTGTTTTAATATTTTAATGTTGCTTGGGTTTTAATATATATATGAAAAAAAAATAAGAAAGAAAAAATATTAAATAAAAAAAATATTCTTCAAAAAGTTTATTCTTGGCGCAGCATGTCCATTTTTGGACCTTGCGCCATAAAACCCAACCAACCAACCAACCACGTGATTAATGACGTCACTCAAAATATTAACAAATGAAAGTTTATTTACATTTGACTTCCATTCTTATAATTCTTGTGTATATTTTCTGTTTCGAAAAATATTATCATGCCTAAAACTCCTACAAATATTGCTTGCAATGCTCTGATTGTATTATCAGCAGCAAATATTATTGCCCAGGTATGTTTGAAAGAGAGCAAAAAAGGGAAAAATAAAAAACGTAGAGGTCCTGATAGACCGTGGATAAAACGCCGAGAAGAACTTGGAACGAGAAGCACCTTAATCGAAGAATTGCGACTGGAAGATGTCCATTCTTATAGGTATTAGATAAAAATATATCTAAACTTTGTGTAGCTATATTCAATGTAAACATATAATTTGCTTGAAAGTATATAAATTTACACAGTTAGAACTCTAGTTAAATATTTTTTTATAAACACAATGTCTATATTCCCAAAAATTATTAATGTGAAAATGTTACTTACTAATTTATTAGTTAGTTTATGCACTCAAATATAAGTAATATTAAGTGTAATTATAAATTAAGTTGCATCCTCAATCTTTGATTTCAACATTTACCTTTTCTTTTAGGAATTATCTAAGAATGGATGAAAATTCTTTTGTGTTCCTTCTATCTCTCATTGAAGGGGATATAAAAACACATGATACAGTCATGAGGAATGCCATCAAACCTGATGAGCGGCTGGCAATAACTTTGAAATTTTATGCTACTGGAATGACCTAAGTAGTATAAAAAAGAGAGTACTGGCCCATGGGGATCAGGGATCCGCGGGATCTGACTGATAAGGGGATCACTTGAGCCACGCCCCTTCCGGAAGAGTGTGCGGATCCCTCAATTTTTCGATATTCGAGTAAGAGTACGAGGGTCATTTAGGGTGTTATCTGTCAATCAAAGGGGGCTTGGTTTTGTGACGTCACGTAATAACTTGTGTAAGTGCACGTAGTTATTTTTTAGAGTTGAGTTGTTGGGATCCTACTGTTTTTAAAAATTAATTTTATGTGTTGCCAGCGGGTAAACGGCGTCAATAGCGTACCTACCTCATGGTAACTTATTCAAGTTGAGTTGGGTTGTTGAGTTTCTGCTGCTTTTAAAAGTTATTTTTGTGAGCGGGTAAACGGCGTCAATAGCTTGCCTACCTCGTAATAACTCATTTGCGTTGAGTTGAGTTGTACTTAAAGTTTGAATTACATTTTATTTCGATGCTTCTTAAATTTTATGTTCATGGCGCCATCTATAAACCAAATAAGGAACTTCATTTTCTCTTTTAAAAAATTTCTATTTAAAACTGTCGAGGCTGGGTTCCGAACTCACTATCTCCAAAAGAATTCGTGGGGTATTGATTTGCGTACGCTAACGAATACCCCACGAACTCTTGTTAAAGCGAGTAAATCTTATGCAGACATTTCTTTTAGACCTAAGTAAAATTAATATAAACCAGTTTTCTAACCAGAGAAAACTGCTTACTGACGTAGTTTGACGTCATAATATGAGATTAAACATGTTTCAATGTGATGAGCCATGTTCACACAAGGAGAAAAAACCTGTGTACTGAAACATGCTTACGCTTGGCGGATGAATACAGTTTCTGGGCCAATCCCAATGCTGCATGTTAAATAATAGTAATATTGCATTGTAAACGTTGCTATATTTCATTGAAAAAATGATGTTTCGGAAATGAAACAAAATAATTTCTTAAAATAATAACTTAGATTCTATTAAATTATTATTTTTTTTATATTCTATTATAAATAATAATTTAAGACTAAATAAAGGGCATAATGAAACAATTGTATGCTATTTTTTACTGCTTTCATGAACGTATTTTCATAGTTGTGAAGGACATTAGCCGAGGTTCCCACACCTCGTTACCGAAACACGCGTGACAGAGCCATTCATCAACAGGGAAAATTGAATAGTTGAAATGGATGCCGGACGCTTCCTTCAAAGTGTTTCATCCCACCACCCACCCTTATTTTATTTCTTATTAAATTAATTATTCCAGAAAAATATTATTCATTTCAGAAATTTTGTAATGTCCATGCGCTAGAGTGTGTATTCCATCTTCAAGAATGTATCGTTTATCATCATATGGACTTAAAGCAATTTTGTTTTGACATGATGTAAACACATCGTGATTTACACTAACAATTCTTTTAGAGATTCTTCGCAACTGTATACCGTCTTTTAAACATTGCTTATAATTTTCGTGAGACAATTTACTATTTATTGTGGGTTTTGGTACACCCTTTGCTGTTTTCTTATTAAAGTATGGTGTTAACAAACTGTACATTTTAGAGCGTAAGCCTATGAATTCCTTAGCTGGAATTCCAGCAAGTTCATCTTTCATTTTCCCTACAATTTTTTTATTTTTTTCACTAAATGCAATATGATTTTTTGGAAATTCAGATGTATCATACAAATGACTATCTCTTTTCATGTCTTGGTAAATATCATGGTCTTCAATTTCGTAACACAGTGAATCAGTATCTGTAAACAGTAATGTGGCCTTATTTTTGTATGTTTTTTTATATGATTGTAGTGAAAATCATACATCAGATACTTACTTAAATCTAAGATAGTTGACCCTGTGTAAATGGGTCTATTTAGCTTTAATTTTTTATGTATCATTTCTACACCTATTAAGTTTTTATTAAAAATTGTGAATGAATGAAATGATGGTGATGCAAGCAGTTTTCTCATTCTGTTTTCTGTCTGAACAAGTTCAACATTTGTTCTGTTGCGCAAATTTTCTAGTGTTTTTCCGTATACGCTGTTATTTAGTAATTTATAAAAATCTTTTTCGAATTTGGATTGAGCTGATTTTCTCATTTCAGTATTGAACTGAATATATGGTTTTAACCAGTCATTTTGCTCAAATTGTACAACTCGATGAATTTTTTTGAGAACCATTCCAAGCTGCAAGTACAATTGTAAATTTCTATAATGTAGAACATAATGCTGTTTGTCGTGTAAATTTGGAGTTAATTTTAATGTGTCCTTCACTTTAAGCTGAAACTTTTTTGCAATATTTTTACTATATTGAGATATAGAATTCGATTTTATTAAAATATTTTCTGGTGCCAACGGATAGTCATTGTGTTCGTCGTGCAATTCTTTTCCATATTCTAATGAAACCTCTAACATGTAGCCATACTTATCATTATCTTTTAAACTAAAGATATCTAAAGCTTCAATTTCTTCTATAGTTAACCAACGGAATCCTCTGACAGGCAAAAATTGTTCCATTCCCCAACCATAAAGGTTGTTAGCATCCAAATAAATTATATGATTTATAGGTTCAGCTTGATTAAAGTCTGATAAATATTTATGATTCGCTTCGCTAAACCTTTTTGTTATTACACTTATCCCCCCTCTCATTGATTTTTCAAAAAACAAATACATATCCGGATCTGTTATCAATTCCAATTTAACATTTGTCATTTTCAAGCATGCTTGCCAAGCTAATCCAGCAGTTGTAAATACATGTGCAGGATCAATTTTGTAATTTTTTAAACTCATTTTCCTAAAATTTTCAAAGATATCAGCTAAAATGAGTACATCCGTCTTTACATATATATCATGATATTCACCAAGATTCTTTATATTTAGTTCTTTCCAAACATTCTCTGCATGAGCATACTCTTCATCAGAAATTTCCTGTTCAGTTAAATCATTATAAAAATGACATTTTGATGGAAGGCATCTTTCTTCGAACTTTTCTATATTATCCATATAAGTATATGGGTAGATACCTTTACGTAAGAGCAGATCAACATGATCAGGTTTATTATGTTCTTTGGTGATAAGGAAATTTTCTCGCCCTAAATTCTCTGCCAATTTTTCCAATGATGTATTTAAAAATTGGAAAGAATCTATGAACTGTAAATTGCCTAGAGAAAAAGTGATATATTTTTGCATGTTATTCGCAATACAAGAAATCTTCTTCCATTTCAGTTTTCCTAAGCTCTCCATGATCAAATGACTGTCATAGTTTCTTAAATTGTGCATAACAACTGGAATTTTAGTCTTTATTTTGAAATTTAAATTGCAAGAATTGTGACTGGCTCCTCTATAGACTCCAGTTACGTGACAATGGTCTCGAACACGATCATTTCCTAAAAGTTTTGAACATATGTGACAGCTCACAGCTCTCTCAAAATCACTTTGATCTTGATCAGAAAGTACCATAGGTTTGGGAGACTTTAGAATATTATTTATTTTTTCTTCCTCCCTTAAAAGATCAAACAGAAATTTGTCGACTGCTTCTTCACCTCGATATACAACGGGTTCTCCAATACTTTTTCCATCGGGCCCAATAACTATATAGCAATAGCCACATGGAATATGTCGTGCAATGTTCTCTGTATAGGACACATCAGATGTTCTTTTACACGAATATTGTTTTACAACAAGGCATTCAAAGTCTGCATAAATTATATATGGTATTGGTAACTGGTAGTGTTGCTTATCAAACTGTAGCCACTTTTCATTTTCACTAGGATAAGTAACCTTTTGAGGAGCATGTACTTGACAGTAAATAATATGTTCTTTTAAGTTTAATTCACCCTGGAATCTGCAAAGACAATAATCGCAATAATACATTTTTCCATTATGTTTAGTTAGAGTGGATAGTAAGCGGCTCATATTTTTTATTAGGCAATAATGTGATCCATGATCATTACTTAAATACAATAAATTGATATGATTTTGTATTCTTTGTTTTGTGATTCTAAGAGGAAATATTTCTTTTCCTTCACATCCAAAAATATTTACTGATAAGAAATTTTCTTTTTCAAATTTATCAATTTGATGGATTTTTACTGGATAGGTTAACATACTAGTATTTAAAGCATTTTCGTGCTCTTTATAATGACTTACTCTTTGGGGATTATTATGCTTTGGGAATAGTGCAGCTAAGATTGACCAGAGGAAGCACTTTTGGTCATTATTTTCAATATTTATTACAGCCTTTTTCCTGTCTATAAAAGATGGTAAGGAAATATAACTAGAGGCTCTTAGAGGTTCGTAGTGACCCATTTTAACTTCAAAATCTATAATATTGTCTATAATCCATCCGCTTCCTTTACCTTCAAATGATTCAAATGCAGTTTTAATTTTTTCATAAGCATCATTAATTTGATCATTTATTTCAATATCATTTAATGTTGTGATACAGTTTGACCTGAAGTAAGAAGAACAAATATCTTCTTCTGAATCTATCAATGCGCGTCTAAAACGAATATGTATAACACCATACCATTTTACACCTTTACTTTCACGAAAAAAATTTTCAATTATATTTTTCATCGTAATTTTACTATCAGAAAGAAATATGTTTAAATCTTTACTATTTAATTCATTAGGGTATATCTTCTGAGTTTTTACAACTTTTGTGACTGCACATGGATTCTGATTTCCTCTATTTTTATCACAACGTTTTTTTCTTCTGTTCTCAAGATCTGAAACGGCTTTTCTCTTATGAATAGATTTTTTAATCATTTTTTTCTCTTGATTTCTACAAGCTTTTATATGATTATTAAATTTATCAGTGCGGTAGAAAATTTTGTTGCATCTCACACAAGTTTTAATTTTGGATTTATTGTGAATTGTTTTAATATGTCTTGTTAAATTTGTTTTGAGACTGAATGTTTTATCGCAAATTTCACAAACAAATTTTTTAGTCGAAACCTAAAATGACAATTTAAAAAAATTGATTTTTATTTCAAGATTTTAAATCATTTATGAGTTAAAAGTTTTTATTTAATTAAGTTAACTTACATTATTTCCCTTTCCATGCTGATTTCTTACATCAAATAATTTTCCGTTTCTCACAACCATATGAGACGGACCCGGTATCGCATTCTCGTCGTTATCAAAAAAGCCTTCCGTCAAAAACTCTTCCACAACCGGTGCCAAATCTTGCATAGCATCAGTCACGTCGTTAGAATATGGCCAATGATTGCTATCAAACTAAGTATGAACATTACTATGATAAAGTATGAACATTACTTTTATTAAAAATACTAGTTTGTATTTAATCATAGATTTTTAAAATTAAAAAGAAATTTCATATATTAAATCTGAATAAACATATTTCATACAGGGTTATAAGCGTATCTAAATATATCTCAAATGCTTTTATACTCTTAAAAATATTTTAATTCAAATTTAAACTGTTAACAAAAATATGTAAGTATATTTCAAAATAATTGTGAATTTTAATTTTCCTTTAAAATCCGATGAGGTTGTTCTTAATTGTTAAATCTAGCGTTGATTTACGATTTCACCAACACATTATAGGGTACATTCACATGAAAAATTATAAACTCTCGAAAATATTTAACGTACACATTTACCGTTTTATCAAACTTTACAGGTTTTATTTTTAAACATAATAATCTGTAAGAATAATTTATACATTTGATTTCAATAATTATCGATTTCATCACCAAATTATGTCACATTATTACACATCAAAATAAGAAACGCAAAACTTAAAAATAAAGCGCACAATATGTTCATCAATGACTTAAAGTATTTAATGCATTTGTAATAATTGTATAAATCTTACAAGAGAAATTCTAGCTAAGAACTTACCAATGGAGTACATGACGGACTTCTCGGGCTTCTATTATCCATTTCACTCCAATGGTTTTTTCGCACAAAATTTAGAATGAATTAATTTATAAATTAACTCACATCACACGACGCTAATAAGTAACACAAATGTTAAATCGTTATAAAATAATTCAATCACGATCTTACTTCTCATACGCTGCTTTACTCAAGATATAACGTTCACAAACTTTGAACACGTTTTGTGTGTATTACACTTTTAAACTCGCACCGTTTTACCCTTCCTTATCATGTTTTGTTGGTATCAGTAGTCCGGTTTACCACCCTTTTTTCATATCCTCCTATTAGTCAAATAAGATAAGAGGTGATTTATTATGTTGTCAATAGAAACCGGACCCTACACACCACAGAATGGGGAAATAATTCAACATTGGGGGTTGAAGGAAGTAAGTACTACTAAGTTCATAAAAGAATACAAATTCATTTCGAAGGAATGTGTCACCTATCAATCAAAAAGGGGGTGACGAACACCACAAGAGAATTTTCACTGACGCCATGTTACTCTTCATGGCATTATCTGTGAATACATACAGAAATATTTTTTGAATTTAGAATTTTTAAATTGCGATAGCCGAGAGATGAACCCACAATTTTCAAAATGATTTCGAGCGGTATTTATTTGGGTACTGTAACAAATAGCCTAGGAACTCATACTGGCTCAAATAAATTATGAAGCGACTCCTTTCCATTAAATAAAACATATGTAGAAGTCTGTTTAAAAGCTGTAACAAAAACTTCACGTGATTTTTGACGTAGTGTGACGTTACGATACAGAATTTAATATATTCTTGCACTATAAAACATGCATTTAAACTTATGTACTTCAATACCCTTAAGCTTCGCGAATGAAAGAGAAAATTTTCAATCAATAATTGAAGGAATAAATAACTAAACTGAGATGCTATATTAAAAAATATTTTTTTTTTTTGCTTTGATACAAAAAGTTAATAAAACACAGACAAATATACTCTTTGTTTAAAATTTAATCCAAGGATTTTTTTGAGCATACATAACAGGTTTTACAAGTTTATGATAATTTTTATACAATTTTTTATTTACATCTAAATGTTCTGGAAAACTTGATTCTTTTAAAATGTTTAAAAATACACTTCTTCCCACCGGCGCCTTCTTCTTGTTTCTTAAAAAGTCGTTAATGAGAGTAACAATGTTACTCCCTGGAATGATACTATTTTTATATATGATTTTTCCTTCAGGAGTCCATTTTAAGGAATTTTGCTGTTTGAGAAATTGAAAAACTTCTTTTACAATTTTCTTATACCGCACCGGGGCGGCTATAATCGCCTTTTCTTCTAAATCATTCAATTCTTTCTTTACTGGAAATTTCAATTCTGTTACAGGTTTTTCTTCTACTGAAGACTCTTCTTGGATTACGTGATTACCTTCTGATGGTAAAGATTTTTCGACTGAAATATTTGTATATTTTTGTAAAATTTGTAAATATAATACAGCTTTCTCACTATCAGTTAAATTTTTTTGTTGAAGAATGGCTTTCATTTGTTTATCAAGATCTGATAGATAATCAAGAGCTTGATAACGATCTTCGGGCACTAACATAAATTTCTTACTGTGCTCCATGGATGAGACTACTAATAACCGAGATAGCTGCAGGTAATAATATTGAGAGAAATCCGTCACCACGTTGAACTAACAGCTGTCTTTTTTTATAAAGGGGAGTTTTTCTGTCTGAAAGTTTTCGTAAACTTTGCTTGTAAGAAGATAAGCGATTTTTTTTATTCTTTGTTAATGGTATGTTACCCTGTAACACGTTAATTGCGCACTCACACAATGTTTTAATAACACTATTTGAACACTTTTTTAAAATAGGCTTTGCGCTTTTACTTTTAGAAATTAATTTCAAGAGCTCTAGCGTTTGCTCTGCACATACTGACATCTTGAGAAATAATGAAGAGAATCAACGCAAACTTTCTATTTATAGATCTGTGAATGATAAAAAATATCATCGTGGTTGATAAATCCAGAATTTATCCCCTGGAAACATTCCTGTACGCATTCGCAGAGATTCGTCAGTGTCTGTTTTCAAATCAACAAGTAAATAGCTAAAAGGTTTTGATGTTGCATCCTCGTAGCTTTCCTGAAAAAATTTGGTTTTCGTTGGGTACAGCTGTTTTCCCAAGTGTGATACTTGGGACCGGTCTCTAGGGTTTTTAAATAATACCAGATAATGTGAATTTAAAGAAATTTCTCTCATTTCTCTTCCTTTATGAAAAATGTTTTGCACAAGAAAAATGACACTAACATTTCTGTGATGAGAGCCTTTTGTGAATAATTTTGTCAGTTTGGAATCATTTCCCAATTCACTCATGAGATCGTCGATGACAATCAAAGCATTGGAATACTGATTTAAATTAGGATTTATACCTTCATAAAACTCTATGCCAACCATTTCTTCGTAAAGTTTTTGATATGCTCCGTAACACCAAAGTAAAGTTTTTGGAAAAGGTTGAATCATTCTATGTTCGATTAATTTCTTTACAAAATGTGTTTTCCCACTACCCGTAGGTCCAGCTACTATCATAGTAAAAGGATGCTTCATCTTTAAAATCTCCATAATGAATGACAGAATTATCTTCTTGAGAGGCATTTTATTATCTGTAAAGCTATGGAGAAAAGTTATATTGATGCCAAATATAAATATTTATTTTAACGTTGAAATTTATTGTTTTACATATGTTTTTTATTTTCCTCCAGAAGTTATTTCAAACTAATAATAATTATTTTTTATGAGTAACAGAATTGGAGTTTTCTGTTTAATAATTATATTTGTAAAATTTAAAAGTTAAAAAAGAAAAAATTATAAAAAATATTTGGAAGTTATTTATTTATATTAAGGCGTGAATATATTAAAATAAATACATAACACATTTTTTATTTCAATAATTTTTATTTTACTTTTTAAAAATCATTTTTATAGCATACTTTTTCTTGACAAACTGAAACATTTGAAAATCATTGCTTTTATTTACAGATAATTTTTGCACAATGGAATGCATAGAAATTCCTTGACAGCGTTTGAATATAAAGTAAATACAATATGCTCCACATACATTAGAAGTAATACTTTGGAATGTAACAGAATTCCATGAAACATTTAAGTACTGAGATACATAATCTGTAAAATTTTTTCCATAAAAATATGGTGAATGTCCATATGAATCAAAAAATTCCAAGTTCTTGTCTTCATCCACAAACAGAGCTATCCAATGAGATCCTGGTTGAGATGAGTCATCTTGATTTACGATAGCAGCTGATCTTTCAGAAAGGTGTGGAATGAAATCCGATGGAAATACTCCTTGAAATATCGGTGCTGTAATCTTATCACGGGATAGGGCGTTAAATATTTGATGATTATTCATTTTTAATTTCCAAAGTCAAACGAAATATTTCTGGATTTGTTAATTTCAATCAAATTTTCAAATTCAGCAAAAACAATAATACTTATAGTTTGTTGTAATGCCTTGCTAAATTTTACCTCCAAACGTAAATTACTATGTTTGATAAGATTCAGATGTTCTCCGTCACACAAATCGGGAGATAAATCAAATGCGTATAAAGTGTTACCCATCTTATATTCATCTCTTGATATAAATAAACCTCGGTCTTGTCCTAGTTTTTCTGTACCTAAGAAGAGACTTTGATAGGCTCGTATAAAGTTATTTTTTTCAAAATCTGGTTGTAGAGGATTATGAGGCATGGGCTGGCCATCTATGTATATTCCAAGGAAATTCAAGTTAAAATGTTGAAAATCGTATGGAGATTTCTTCAAAGACCCATGAAAGGCTTCATTATCAATGCATCCTATAATAATTCTTTTAGGCATCTGTCCTGTGAATACATTATCTTGAACAAAAGACATGTTTCCTTTTGGAACAGAGTATACTTTATTTAATACTCGATTGATGGGGTATTTTGCCATTTTCGATTGTAAAGCTTTAGCATGTCCTAATATGACGCCAGGACTTACACGAACTTTTCGTATAAATAGAGAAATATGTTCCAAAACTACTTTAAATCCTTCACTACCTATCAAATAAAATTCTGGGTTGCTTCGAATAAGTTTTACTTTTAAGTCCACTAAATTCAATAAAAGTCTTTCTTGATGAAATATATCACTGTGAATACCACCAATCATATCCACAGTAGCACTGTCTTTAAAAAAGCTGCTCTTTTGTTGAATCCATCATCCGAGTCCTTGTAAAACAATTCAGCAGTAAGCTGGGACGTTTTACTATCATATCCGTGATTTAGTAATGTTTCAATATAGGCTCGATAGGGGTATGTGTTATTAGAATCAGATACAATGCGATCATTTAATGTAACATCTACTTGTGAAAACAGAGAATGCAGAAACAAGTTCACAGGTCCTATGTCATCCTCTTTTCCAATGGGTAAGTTATTTTTTTTATTATTTTTGCTTTAACATAAAGTTGAGTTTGGCTGAGATCTAAATATTCTTCACCTGAGCCACTAACATAAAATTCGACGGGGCCTCCATCAAAAACATTAGACAATGGATGAAATTCCACCCATTGTCCACTTTGAATAACAGTTTGAGTACTGGGTAAATGAAAAAGTTCAAGCTCTGATTTCACACATTCTGGTGAGTCTTTTAAAAGAAAAGCCATTATGAGTCGAAAATATCACGTCCTGTCACTTTCTGAATTTTGGATGAAATGAATCGCTTTTGCTTCTTACGTTTTCTTTTATACTTTCCTCTGCCCACCATCGACTGTACTTTATCGAGAGCTTTTTGGGCTAAGTTCTTCCCACTCTCTTTGGCTCTTGCTTTTACAGCTTCTTTAAAATCTTGACCAGATAAAACATCAGATGCAACACGGGATCCAGTGAGAAGAGCTTCCTTACCAATCGTTTTGCCACTTTTTAATAGAAAAGGGAAAGCAGCTCTAAATAATCGGCGAAATATTCCCCCGAGACCATATCCTTTTTGGAAAGAAATACCTCGATAATGTGGTAAACCAGAACCTGACTGTCCAGCATAATGCTCTTCGAATTTTTTCGTGCAACAAACATATGGTACACTCATCTTGACGGATAATAATCAAATGATCCATAATATGTCGTTTAAAACTATTTATAGTATTTGTCTCATTCGAAAATGTAATATAATTATAATTTTTCCTCGTTCAAATGGTACAAAATCTCCTGAATTTAATCTAAGCTCAACGTTGATGGTTTGAAATGATTGACGAATCAGGGGTAAGTATTGAGGCCTGTCAAAATGACGACTTATTATTTCTCCGTCTTTTCCTTCTACCCTGACAATTCGCAGAAGTGGCGCTTGTACATCACCAACGATTTGTGGTGATACAATATCTGTATAAACATAAAAGAATGGAAATGCAGCGTGTGGATCTGCTACAAATTGACTGTGTGCAGTTCCCGTGATCGTTTCGTTTTCAAACCCTAAAAGTTGTTTCAGACCATCATTGAAAGTGATGGAGAATCCATTTTTTACAGTTATTTTTACTTTCTTTGTTGATTTATTAAAACCTAAATATATTTTGTCATGCAATAAAACATCATTCATTGCTTTTAAAATATCAGTAATGCTCTCATAACTTCCAGGTGGTATAGTTTTCTTTACATTTCGAGTAATATTTCCATCTGGTATACCAAATATAAATGAATTTCTGTTATCATTCACATTGAACCATGTATGAGGATAAATGATTTCCGATAAGCCTACTTCCCATTCTCCGTTTAGATTTATTGGAGTTGGCAACTGTGTTATAAAATTAGAAATTTTATTATTAGGAAAATATTTTAAAGAGCTATCAGAAGGTAGTGTCACATAAAATGACATGATTTAAAATGACTGCTTAAAATATTGTGCTTTCTATTTATACCATTCTGACATGTTTCACCCAAGAATTGAATTTTTCCGGATAACCTAAGAATTTTACAAAGTATTCGGTTGCACCATACCTTTTCCTTTTCTTTATCACTTTTTCTACTGGATAAAAACCCGAATCGGTGACTTTTTGTAGCTCCTGGGAATAAAATGTGCCTTCAATAATTTCACCTGATAAATCTTTTAATTTATAAACTAAAGGATTCCTTGGTATGATTTTATGAATTGTGAAAATTTCTTGTGTCCAATTTTGTTCGTATCCCTTTTCAAATCGCAATTTTTCTTTATTTATGCGAACTGTATCTCCAATTTTTATAACACTCCGTGTATTATATTTTTTCTGATTACCATACAATGTTTGCCATACTTGGGTTTCATTATCATGATTCACTGCAATAGGTTCCATTTTTATACTACGATGCCATGTATTATTATAACTTTGCATTAATTTATCTATTACGTCAATATATCTTTTTGTATTCATTTCTGTGAAATATTTCCACATTTTAGTTTTCAGTGTTCGATTAAACCGCTCTACTACGCTCGCTTTTGTTTGGTTATGAGTCGAAAAGAAATGTATGTTTCTGTCTTTTAAATATTTCTGAACCACTTTGTTTCTGAACTCGACCCCATCGTCAGATTGCAAAATTTTCGGAGTCTTTTCACTAAATATCACTTCCAAGGCTCGTTTCACACTTCGACCTGTTTTATCTTTTAAAGGAATGGCCCAAGCATATTTGGATAAAATATCTATGCAAGTGAGTAAATATTTATAACCATCGTTAAAATTTGCGAGAGATTGCAAATCAGCTAAATCGACTTGAAACTGTTCGTTTAAACCTCCAACAATAACTTTATTTCTTTGAAATTTATGCCTCAAAGGCTTATGTAGAGTATAAGAATCCTTTCTTTGTAACCATTCTTTGATACTTTTTGTTTTTATTCTTCCCTTTAAAGCTCTATGTAAACTATTAATGCCTCCAAAACTCCCTGGAACTTCAGGATCTTTATACAACCGAGCCAAAGTAGCGTCCATTGCATTTGTGTTAACAATCAAGAATGAATATTAATTGTTGAATGTACTTACATTTATACCCATATTTAAAACACTCTGTTTACATGAGATTATACATTTGTTATATGTTTACATTTAATTTTTTTACATATAATTTAATACATTTTCATATTATCTAAAAGAAAAAATGATAAACACACACATTTAAATTCTAAGCAATGATATTTTATTTAGCATATTATCAAAATAAATTTGTATACAAAAAAATATTCAATTTTTTTACATATTTTTATCAAATTACATTATTCATTCATTATTTTCGAAGTATTCAAATGCATCTTCTGGACACAAAATATTTCTTACATTTCGAATAATGTTATCTAGACGTAAATTTCTCAGGAAATCAACTGTCACATACATAGAAGGTTTCAAGGCTAAAAATGGTTCATTTTCCCTGAGACTGTGATAAAAAGAATCAGCAATTTCTAAAATTTCTAAAGAAAATGCATGCGAATTAAAAGTTTCTACACGGTTAGCCCATAGTTCTTCAGCCAAAAGACATGGTTCTTTTAAACCTTTCTCCTTAAAAATGTCACGCACGGCATTTTCAAGGGTTTCTAACAAATGTTGGGTTCCGAGGCTAACATCAAAGGAACTCGGCAAAGTTTCTTCAATAACGCTGTCAAAAACACAACGATAAGCATCTATGAAATTCACTGTGCGGAACATGTGATCTAGAACAGCATTTGCAATACTGTTATAATTTCGCAGCATATTATTATATTGCTCTGCAGAAATTGTAAGGGATTTTGAGTTCCATCCTTGTTTCACACGAGTGAATGTAAACACTTTAAAGTCCTTACTTGTAATCTGAATTTCTGATTCAGGAAGGAAAACACTACTTCGTAGATGGTTCTCATTTTGAGGCACAGTTTCTCTATCCATAATTTGTTCAATCCACCACGGTCGAAGAGTAATTCCTTCTGAAGTTGGATAATATTTCATTCCATATTTCTGATACTTTCTAATGTGTACTGTGACAACTCCATGGAAAGTACTGGGAAACACAAAAACGGAGTCTCCTATAGGAAATACATCATCTGGAATCTCATTTTCATAAAATATTCCCGTGGTCTAGAAAAATAAACAAAAATTATAAACTACTCATCTGTATAAACCATATCTCAGAAACATTGAACACTGAGTAACTATAAAATAATTATCTTTCGTTTAAAATAAAAAATAAAACTTACTTTAGATTCTTCTCTCTTGACTTTTTTGCTGCTTTTATCTACATCTAAGTCAGAAGCATTGATAGAAATCTACAAAACAAAATGAAATTTTGAGTTTTAATTATATTTCATAGTAGGATTCACAAAAACATTTAAAATTTGAATATAAATACATGCAAATTAAAACTAACACTTACCGCTTCTGCTGATTCATTTAAAGCACGTTTGTTGTTTGGTGAAGACATGATGTTTGTAAAAATCAAAGGAGTGCAACTTGAAATCCCGTTGAATATATAGAGCCTTTTGAAAGCTTGTAGAACAGCCTAAATAAAACACTTAGACAGGAACTAGAATTATTTTTCAAATCAAGAGCAATGCAGCATTGTGATTGGTCCAGAAACTGTATTCATCCGCCAAGCGTAAGCATATTTCAGTACACAGGTTTTTTCTCCTTGTGTGAACATGGCTCATCACATTGAAACATGTTTAATCTCATATTATGACGTCAAACTACGTCAGTAAGCAGTTTTCTCTGGTTAGAAAACTGGTTTATATTAATTTTACTTAGGTCTAAAAGAAATGTCTGCATAAGATTTACTCGCTTTAACAAGAGTTCGTGGGGTATTCGTTAGCGTACGCAAATCAATACCCCACGAATTCTTTTGGAGATAGTGAGTTCGGAACCCAGCCTCGACAGTTTTAAATATAAATTTTTTAAAAGAGAAAATGAAGTTCCTTATTTGGTTTATAGATGGCGCCATGAACATAAAATTTAAGAAGCATCGAAATAAAATGTAATTCAAACTTTAAGTACAACTCAACTCAACGCAAATGAGTTATTACGAGGTAGGCAAGCTATTGACGCCGTTTACCCGCTCACAAAACAAAAATAACTTTTAAAAGCAGCAGAAACTCAACAACCCAACTCAACTTGAATAAGTTACCATGAGGTAGGTACGCTATTGACGCCGTTTACCCGCTGGCAACACATAAAATTAATTTTTAAAAACAGTAGGATCCCAACAACTCAACTCTAAAAAATAACTACGTGCACTTACACAAGTTATTACGTGACGTCACAAAACCAAGCCCCCTTTGATTGACAGATAACACCCTAAATGACCCTCGTACTCTTACTCGAATATCGAAAAATTGAGGGATCCGCACACTCTTCCGGAAGGGGCGTGGCTCAAGTGATCCCTTTATCGGTCAGATCCCGCGGATCCCTGATCCCCATGGGCCAGTACTCTCTTTTTTATACTACTGACCTATCGGGAACTGTCATATGTTTTCCGGGTGGGAGAGAGAACAGTTTCAAATATTGTTCGAGAGGTGACTTCGGCCATCGTGAAAAATCTAAAATTCACTTTTAAATGGCCTGAAAATCAAAATGATTGGAAGGAAATTGCAAATGGATTTTCATCTCGGTGTAATCTTCCTAACTGTGTAGGTGCAGTAGATGGAAAACACATCGTGATGAGAAAGCCAAATAATTCTGGATCTCATTACCATAATTATAAGGGTACTGAGTCCTTTGTATTACTGGCTATAGTGGATTCAAATCTCGTGTTCCGATACATTGATGTGGGTGTAAATGGTCGCATCTGTGATGGAGGAGTTTGGGATAGATGCGGTATCAGTCACCTCTTAAATCAAAATAAACTGCAACTATCTTGCAATGAAGTTTTGCAAGGAAGTTCTATTACTAACTATTATACTCAGAAAAAAAATGTAAAATAGAATTGTGTTTTTTGTATTTATCTAACCCAGAGAAATAATATAAAAGCAAGAAAAAAGTGTGAAAAAAGTGATGGAAAAAAATGCAAATAATTAAGCAATTTCTGTAAATATTTATGCTTATAAAAAAAAATAAAATAAGGAAAAAATGTGAAAAAAAATATTGTATATATATATATATCTTAAGTGTTTTTCATTGTAAATAACATCTTCTGTATCTATCTGTATATAGTAATTCATTTATGTTAACACTTCTTTTTAACCAGCTCATGCATGTTTAAATAAACTTAATAGTAAATTATATACTCATTTATATATATATTAAAAAAAATGTATTAATAATAATAAATAAGCAACAAAACTTCCATTCCATTATTAATTGTATGTTTGAAATGATATTATTAATGAGTATTGCATAATTTACAAAAGTGTAAAAAAAGAGTATTTTTGTTCTCGGAATTGGTTAATAAGAGCAGATGTGGCTTCTCAATTATTTAGGTTTGTTAATAAATGTGTGAACCTGCATGTAACAATACAGAAAATAAGGCACCAAAATAATGAGTCATTTACGTGATGTAATTTGTTGCTGATTAATGAAAATTAATAATTAATTGAGGTCAGAAAAATTCCAGTCACAAAGGTATAAGTATAAAGATTTGAGATTGACATGTTCTTTCATGCAATATTAATCCAATTTTTTTAATGCACAGAAACTTAATTTAACTGTAGTAAACTACATTTATCATTATATAAAAAAATGTTAAAGATAGTATAAAAAATTTCATTTTTATTTTTCACATTTCTCAAATAAATGTACTTCATTTTTGTTTTACTAATTTAACCTATCTTGTAACACTGATTTGTATAGATAAATTAATCATTCCATATTAGCTCTTTATATTTTAAAAACAATTTTTTCACCTTTAATTATATAAATGAAAGATGTATTACCTATAAATTTTGATTTTTTTAAAACACTGCTCATTTCTTATGAAAAACAATCAGTTTCTGGAAGAGAAATCTAAATTTTATTTTTATTCATTTTACCCATACATATTTTCTACCAAAATTTTATAACAGGATTTACTTGTTCTAAGATTAAAACTTTATACATAACTGTTAAATAATATTAATCACAAGATTTTAAATTACTATTTTTTGGCATACTTGTATAAATAAGAAAGTTATATATTTTACAAAAGTGTTTCAAATCTTAACTTATTATATTAAACATTATTTTAACATATCTAATAATTAATTTTACTTTTTTACACATTTAATTTTATCAGTATGATGATTCCAATATTACATTCTGAAATATGAATACCTATAATAGCTGTATTTAATAATGTTGATATTTTTGTCTAATTTTTCATGAGTAAATTTTTTTACAGTTCACAACAAAGCTAATTTAAATTATTAAAATGTTAATTCAAGTATTTCATTGTTATTGTTACTTGTGTATATTAAAAATACATATACATTTATAATCACAAACTATATAATTATAACTGTGTATCCATTTAATATACACAATTTATTCTTTTTGACATAAATAGTATTACATTAATTATATTTTTAAATCTACATATATCTGCAATCAGAATCATAGGCACATTGCAAAGGTTTTCTTACGAAACCAATCTCCTGTACTAATTTTAATTTCTAAGTTTAATTTAAACAAAACTAAGTTTTAAATTTTGAAAATTATTTAAAAAATACATCTATATGCTTTCACTGAAATATGTAAACTCTATTTATTCATCTAGAGATCGTTCAAGTTCAAAAATAATGTTTTTAGTAGACGCGATCAATCGATTTATGGGAAAATTTTCAAAGTCCGAATAAGCACACCCGATCAAATGAGATTCTTAAAAATTTCTAAGTCCGAATTAGCACACCCGATGAAATGAGATTCTCAAAAAATTTCTAAGTCCGAATTAGCACACCCGATGAAATGAGATTCTCAAAAAATTTCTAAGTCCGAATTAGCACACCTGATCAAACCGAACGTTGAGAAATTTTCTAAGTCCAAATTAGCACACGCGATCAAATGAAACGTTAAAAAAAACAAATCTTCCAGTCAGAGGACGAGTCTCAATAGATCGCAGTATGGTGGCTGCTCTACTACGTACAACACCCAGACTAGTACCTAGGTCGTCTACGGACGATTTGGCACCTACGCATCACACCCAGAGGGTTCGGATCCAGAGCCGGGGACGCCGTTCTCAACGTCCCCTAGAATGCTCCAAATCGAAGAGGCCTCGTCGCCGGGCTAGTCCGCCCCGTCAGAGGCGGATGTACGGCCCGGCTAAAGTCGCCCAACGACGCGCAGGGTGCGAACGATATCGTTGCAGTGACTAGACGGGATTCTGACTTAGAGGCGTTCAGTCATAATCCCGCGGATGGTAGCTTCGCACCACTGGCCACTCGACCAAGCACATGTACCAAGTGTCCGAACCTGCGGTTCCTCTCGTACTGAGCAGGATTACTATCGCAACGACGAGTCATCAAGAGGGTAAGATGTAGATGTAAGCCGACCCACCCGAAGGTATGCGGCTGAGTCGTCGACAGTAATCCATGAGAGGAACAAGTCAGGCAAGCGACTAAAAATCTCATACTCAATGGGCAAAGTATCTTAATCTCAAATCGTCTATTGAGTCTCGTGTGACTGGAAGATCCGTTTTTCTTTCATTTTTTATTATTTTATTACATTAGTTCTAGGTTACAAGGTTATGAGTTACAAAACTATATACAATGGTTAGGATTATTTACAACAATTAGTGGTTACAATACTGGTAGTAATTATTTACAGGAGAAAATAAGCGAGAACCTGTCTCACGACGGTCTAAACCCAGCTCACGTTCCCTATTAGTGGGTGAACAATCCAACGCTTTACGAATTCTGCTTCGTAATGACAGGAAGAGCCGACATCGAAGGATCAAAAAGCAACGTCGCTATGAACGCTTGGCTGCCACAAGCCAGTTATCCCTGTGGTAACTTTACTGGCACCTCTTGCATAAAACTCGTAAACTCAAAAGGATCGATAGGCCCCGCTTTCGCGGTCCGTATTCGTACTGAAAATCAAGATCAAGCAAGCTTTTGCCCTTTTACTCTACGCGAGGTTTCTGTCCTCGCTGAGCTCGCCTTAGGACACCTGCGTTACCTTTTGACAGATATACCGCCCCAGTTAAACTCCCTGCCTGAGGCTGTCCTCGGAGCGGATCGCGCCGGGTGTCTTCGACCCGGCGCTTTGTGCTAGAAACGTGGTCCCTTCGGACCGCTCTCCGCTTCACCGAGTCAGTAAAAACACGATGAAAGTAGTGGTATTTCACTGACGATGGCCGAAACCATCTCCCACTTATACTACGCCTTTCATGTCTTTTCACAGAGTCAGACTAGAGTCAAGCTCATCAGGGTCTTCTTTCCCCGCTGATTCTGCCAAGCCCGTTCCCACAGTAGGGAATCTCGTTAATCCATTCATGCGCGTCACTAATTGGATGACGAGGCATTTGGCTGTGGCCGACGGGCGACACAGGCTGCGTGAGAGCACTGTTGTGGTTGCCCAACGACTTTTCCGGGGATCAGCCGGACCACTCCTAAACGGATGGACCGACCCTGGGGTCCCGGGTACCCCGATACACACCACAGCATGCATCCATCCACATTCAACATATATACCAGGTAGCATGCGAGATGTTCTGGTAAGAAGAAACCCCCAAGCGGGAGCGTGACATGCGCCAGAACGTGAAAAACGAGATAGTGAGGAGTGCCAAAGATAGCGGCGAAAAGCACCAAGGATTCTCTCGCTTCCAGCGGTAATGGCCCTACTTCGAATGACATATCTTCTGGAACCATCACGGCCTTCAGCCCTTGCACTACTCTGTCACGCCCCAAGTTCCCTGGTCCTACTTCGGATGGCAGACCTTCAGGGTCCAGGGATACTCGGGGCCTCATGCATAATGAGAAGAGAACCCCAAACAGAGGATAGGAAAGTGAGATAGGCGATAGAGTAGGCCGTGCAGCCAACATACCCAATGGTCCATCTGCAGATACATCATCCTCCGGACTCCTGGCATGCTCCGATCGCTCCTGTTCCTCAAGTTTGGCTTGTGGTGCAGGACGGGTGCGAACAGCCCTAGGCGCTGCCCGTAGGCCTCTATAAGGAACTGTCCGCACTAGGAGAAGGTAGGGACCCTATCTATCTTCTATCATCTTCGCTACTCCCTGGTTTAACGTCCCCACCCCGAGCCGAAGCTCAGAACTGGACGAGGCACCGATCCTTGGCTGGTGCCAACCCTTCACACCATGCGTGATGCATAATTCCGGGCCCAAGGGATTTCATAGAGGCGATGCCTACTCTGAGATCTTTGGACTATCATATAGTGTGGGTGTCCCTCCACTAGACACAAGTCACCCCCGCCCCTTGGGTGCTCAAACTCTGCGTACCTAAAACGAGTACGAGACATAGAGTTACCTCCACTGCTTTCACCCCGCTTCATGCCATTAAAATGGGTAGCCAGCTTGTTTGAATTTCTTCACAGTGATATTCGGCTAGGCTACGTCCGGACTAAATTGAATTTCTTCACTTGGATATTCTGTCCGGAGCCATGTCTGGGGTGAGTTACCATTTCTGCGGGGGATATCCTCACTATGGAAGTCTCCCGCTGGGTACTCGATGACGTCCTTAGACCGCCCAGCAGTGGTCCAAGGGACATCACGTGGGTCTTATGTCCTGAGCAAAGGCTCCAGGACTGCCGTAATGGCTGTGTGATTGGAGATGGGAGTCGTCCCACTCCGTCGGATAAATCCGACAGTTACCATACCAAGGAGGGCCCCGAAGGACCCTAGTGCCGTGTGTCTCAACCCAGGTGGGGGAGTAGGCCAACGAATAACCTTCCCGAAGGAAGGAGCCGAGTATTGGCTTTTATGACCCGATCATGGAATCATGGACTCCCTGAAAGGACCAACCAGTAGGAGGTTGGCTTTAGCTCATGGAGCGCAGGCTTTCTGTTGCTCGGAAGCCCATAGTTCCTGCGGTCCCCCCAGACTTTGTGGCTCATGCCATCACCTCAGGGTGATGTACCACGGCCTCCAGCCGGCACGACAAGGACGTGCTGGGTTTAATGCGGGTATCTGGCGCTGTGAATAACAACTACCGTTTACCCGAGCTTGGATGAATTTCTTCACTTTGACATTCAGAGCACTGGGCAGAAATCACATTGCGTCAGCACCGCTCACCGGCCATCGCAATGCTTTGTTTTAATTAGACAGTCAGATTCCCTTAGTCCGTGCCAGTTCTGAGTCGGCTGTTAGTCGCCCGCCGAAACGGTCGTACCGGCCTGATGCCCGGTTCGCCGCGCAGCTGAGGCATTCCACGGGAAGGCCCCGACGCTGGTCCGGGCCGAACCGGACTGTGTTACCACAGCCAGTCTCGCCCAGTCCCGGTGCAGTGCCACACCCGCTTCGGACCCCAGCCCGACGGGCCCAGCCCTCAGAGCCAATCCTTGTCCCGAAGTTACGGATCGAACTTGCCGACTTCCCTTACCTACATTGTTCTATCGACTAGAGGCTGTTCACCTTGGAGACCTGCTGCGGATATGGGTACGGTCCGGCACGAAAATCACACTCTCTCCCTCGGATTTGCAAGGGCCGACAGAGGCGCACCGGACACCGCAAGAGCCGCGGTGCTTTTACGGGAACAGCATCCCTATCTCCGGACGAGCCGATTCCAGGGACACGAACCCTTACAAAGAAAAGACAACTCTTCCCCGGGTCCTCCGTCGACGTCTCCGAGTTCGGTTGCGTTACCGCACTTGTGCCCGAGGGCACTATCTCCGTGTCCGGGTTGGGGAATATTAACCCCATTCCCTTTCGGTCGGCAGCGGGACAAACACGGTATGTGTCTGACACTAAGGTCTAACGTCCCGCTTCAGAACGGATTTCTCCGATCCCTTAGGGCCGACTGACCCATGTTCAACTGCTGTTCACATGGAACCCTTCTCCACCTTCAGTCCTCAAGGTTCTCACTTGAGTATTTGCTACTACCACCAAGATCTGCACCAGCGGCGGCTCCAGGCGGGCTCACGCCCGGCACCTTCAACGCTCGCCGCTGCGACCCTCCTACTCGCTGCGGCGTAAGTCTCCGTGAGGAGTTCTGCCGCAGCGGCCGGGTATGGGCTCGACGCTGGAGCGCCATCCATTTTCAGGGCTAGTTGCTTCGGCAGGTGAGTTGTTACACACTCCTTAGCGGATTCCGACTTCCATGGCCACCGTCCTGCATCTGCATCCATTGAGTGGCTCCAGATCCGAGGTTGGTCATCCTTAATTTTGCTTCACTGCTCCATAGAGTTAACATTAAACCCATCTTAATATATTTTTTAAAATTTTTTCTAATTTTTTCTAAAACGTAAATTAAATTAAAACCACTCTATTTCTATCATAAAATATCTATATTTTGCTCCGCCATAGTTTGTTAAGCTCAAAAATTCCTTAAATTATTAAGCTTTATTTTCGAAAAATGTAAAATTTTGTCTAAGTGAATATTTTTTAAGAATTTTTTAAATTTTTTCTATTAGTATCTTATTCTTAAAACCACTTCAATTCATAAGTCAATAGTCTAAAATTATCTCCGCCAAAATTTTTTAATCAATTAATTAGCTATTTTTGGTGTAATAATCTTACTTTTTCAACATTTTAAAATTTTTTCAAATTTTTCAAACTTTGTGAATTTTTTAAAATTTTTCTATTAATCCTACAATTATAAAACCACATTCATTTTAAAGTGCTTTAAAAAACCTTTTCTCCGCCACCAATTTCATTAAATTTGACCAATTACTTCAAATTTTATAGCTATAAACGTAAATTTTAACTGTCATGGCGGACATCATTTTTCTGCATTTTTCAATGTAAACATTGTATTTGTTGTATTTACAACCATATTTCCTGATTTTTCCTTGGTTTAAAATATTTTTATCTATATAATTTGAATATTACTGTATTGATTAAAAGTGGTTTCATTCCTCTATCCCAATTCCTTAATTAACTACAATTTTTTGAAAATTTATTGTATCATAAAATATCTACCACGCCATTTTTATTCGATTTCACTATAAACATTAGCTCTAAGTGCAACCCATAGTCTTGCTTATGCCAACCCTAAATTTTTCTGGGCACTGCTTTCCACTGACTGTTCCTTGCTGAGCCAACCCATATTTTGTATTAATTTAACTATTTTCCCTTTAAATTCATTAAATTTTAGTGTTTTTAATAGTTCTAAAGCATATTTTATTTATTTAAATCTATACTTCAACTTAAATCAAGTTTTAGCCTATAATTTTATCTAATTTATAAGTTATTTAATAAAATTGATCAATAATCCACCCAAAATTGTTATTTTACTTAAAAATACAACTTTTTAGTTAAAATTAATCAACTTTCTTTGTTTAACCTTTAACGAATTTTTCCGAGGAATCCATTTATCAACTTTTCGAGATTATATCCCATATATTTAAGTCCGTTAGTAAATAATTTACTCAAAAACAACCTAAATTGTCTTAATCAACAACAATATAAACTTTAAAATACTATTCAGCCCGAAAATCACGATTTTCAGTGCTTTTTACACTTGGTCATCCTATGGTCATACCCAACGTATCTTTTAAACTAATTATTCTATCATCACCCTCTCAACGGTAAACATCATTGCTAGTTTAGTATAACCTATAATAATAATCTCTTTAGTCAAAATAGATTATATCCCATACAGGCAAAATGGCCCTCTCTTTAGAAAAATCACCCAAAAAATCTATGTCAACACCAAACCTGCTAAATATTCAACCTGCAACAATCATCCCAGATAGCTCTCCAACTAAAAAATCTGGAACTATCTCTACTGATAAAACATTGATAGAACCTGCATCATCAAAATTACTAGAACTTCAAAATCTAGTAAATTCCAAAAGAAGCGAAAAATACCTTCTCCCAAAAGATATCCGTTTTAAAGTAAACCAAATTATAAATGAATTACTAGATTCAATAGGCCCAATTGATTGTACCAAAGCATCAACTTCAACAGACCAGAATACCACTAGTCTAAATAAAAACATTCAAAACTTGCAAAATAATTGTATTCCTGAATTAATTACAAAAATTGAAACTCTTAACAAAAAGTTGGATAGTAAAGTTAATTTGGTTTCTCCTAGCGAAAATACTTCAAATACTAAACTATACAGTGACGTCCTTAAGCAAAATAATTCAATAATAATAAAAAAATCCAAGGAAACTGATCCATCATTACTTCAGAATATAGAAACCAGCATTAGACCAATTGCAATAATTAATAAGAACAAAGTGGTAGAAATTAAATGTAAAAATTCTGAAGATAAAGCATCTCTTAAACGTACATTAATAGACAATAAAGTACCAGTTGAAGATAAGAAAATCCAGCAACAAAGAATTATTATTCTAAGCATACCCGAAAATTTTCCCAAAGAAAAATTATTATCTACAATAAAAGAAGACTTAAATTTGGCTAATGAAGAGGACTTAATTAAAAATATCCAATTTAGGAAAACATTAAGCAATAACAATCTCCTCAATCTTGTATTTGATATTCCAAAACAACTAGCTAATAAATTCTTACAGAAAAAATACCTAATTATAGGTTTATCTAAATTCAAAATTGACAAATACTATACAATTAGGCGTTGCCAACTCTGCCAAGATTTTAACCACCTGACATCAAATTGTCCAAATAAAAAGATCTATTGCGCAAAATGTGCAAAAAATCATGAAACGAAGGACTGTAAATCAACAAAATTTTTCTGTATTAATTGTATAGAGGAAAACCGTTATGGAGCAAATTATCATATTGAACACGCAGCATTTGACCACAATTGTCCTTCCTTTCAACACACCCTCCATCAATAAATCTATTAAAAGTTAATCTCAATTATGAATACTATTGCTATAAATAATAATCAACAAATAACACAAAACAATCAAAACTCAAATCTATTAAATATAAATTTTTCTGAATTGAATATCTTGCAGATTAATTTACAAAAGAGTAAATCTGCCCAAGCTCAATTACTACAAACCATTGCTAATGATCATTATCATATAATACAAACCCAAGAGCCTTATATTTATAATAAAGAAGTTAGAGGCATACCGCTATCTTTTAAAACATTTTACAATCATCAATCACCAAAAGCTAAATGCTTAACCATAATCAATGCCCCGTTAAACCCCATAACACTCTTAATAGAGGATAACATAGTAGTCTTATGGCTGAATCTCCTACCAAACCCAATATTACTTATCAACATTTATGCACCTCCCAATGATAATTTAAATAACATATTAGACAAAATAAAAATTTACTTAGACAAATATAACGATAGCCAAATTTTAATTACGGGAGATTTCAATGCACAAAATTTATTATGGAACTATAAATCAATAAACAATAGAGGCATCTTGACTGAAAATTTTTTATCCTCTAATAATCTCAATCTTATAAACAAACTAAACTGTCCACCATCCTTCACCGGCCCCAATGGAATAGGATGGCCAGATTTGACAATTGCTAATGACATCTTATATCCCTATATTCAGGATTGGAATGTTCTTGATAAAATTACCTGCTCCGATCATAATTACATAGCTTTTAAAATTGCGAAACCTAGCACGATAAGTTTTAATAAACGTTTTAACTGTAATAAAAATAGCAAAAAATTTAAAAAACAAATTAAAATTAATCTCGATCAAATTAATAATCAAATTGATTCCTGTACTTCAAATGACCAAATAGATAATCTCACAGATAAAATTTTAAATATTTGCAAAAAATGTGCAGAAGAAACTCTTCAGTATCGCAACCCTAATAAAAAATTTACTTTGAATTGGTGGAACCAACATTTAAAAATACTTAAAAATAAAACGAAAGCTCTTCGAAGACGTTTCAAAAACACAGATAATGAAACTGACAAGAAATATTACATACTACAATATAAAAAATCCCAAGCAATATACAAAAAGGAAATTCTAAATGCCAAACTCAAAAGCTGGCAGCAATTTTGCTCAAATTCAAATACACCTTATGGAATACTGGGCAAGTTGGCAACGGACAAGGTCTTTAAACCAACTTCTTTTGTTCCCTTATCTTCTACGGTACAAAATTCAAATATCTCAAAAAATTTATTCACAGAATTATTAGATTATTCTTTTCCAGACGACCCAACAAACGTACCAATTTTACCAACTACTAACAACCCAAAACTGGATCCTCCATTTACAATGACTGAACTTAAATATATAATCAGAAATCTCAACAAATCAAAAGCCCCGGGCCACGATGGTATTGATAATGGCATGATAAAATTAATATTTGAAGCCTCACCAAAAATACTATTAAAATTTTTTAACCTTTGTCTAAAATCTAACTACTTCCCAAAAACTTTCAAAATTGGTTTAGTTGTCTTCTTCCTAAAAAAAGGAAAACCACCGGATCAACCCAACTCCTATCGCCCAATCTGTTTGCTTTCAGCCTTAGGCAAAATTTTGGAGCGCCTTATAACAAACAGATTGAAGCATCATCTTGAATCAAACAAAATTCTCAGCAAAACCCAATTCGGATTCAGAACAAATCTCTCCACCGAACATGCTCTTATTAAAATCAAAGAACATATTAATAATAACAAATCAAAAGACAAATATACTGCCCTTATAAGCATGGATATTCAAAAAGCATTTGATATGCTATGGTGGCCCGGGCTAAAGAACTCCCTTAATAATATTAATCTGCCACAAAATATTTTAAATTGCTTTTTCAGTTTTCTAACAGACAGAGGTCTTACAGTATTCCACGATAATATTATTATTAATAAAATCCAAACTAGGGGTTGTCCTCAGGGATCGGTCAGTGGCCCAACTCTCTGGCTAATATACTTCGATTTAATTAACAGATATAACTGGCCAGAATCAACGAACGTCATAACTTTCGCAGATGACACTTTATTTGTCATCTCGGGAGATACCAAGGAAAAATTAAAAAACAATTGTAATAATACCCTAGCTATCTTTTCTACCCTCTGTAAACAATTAAAATTAAATGTTTCCTCCACTAAATCTAACGTCTTGATTTTGGGCAAAAAATCAAAATCACTAAAATTCAACCCTAGAATTGTTTTTGATGGTCAGAGTTTAAAGCACACAAAGTTACTAAATTATTTGGGAATTAAAATAGATAATAAACTTTCATTTCTTCCCCACATCCGCTCACTTAAGCCAAAATTAATTCAAATTGCACAAAGGTTAAAATCAATGTCTACTGCAAATTGGGGATTAAAGGGGAAAATTATTAAAATCATTTATAAAACTGTTATTTTAAGAATCATATTTTATGGAACAGCCTTCTGGTATGAACCAATAAATTTAAGAAAAATAAAACAACTCCAAAGTTTGGAACGATACTTCACTTTACTCATAACTAAATGTTTTATAACCACACCGACCTCGGGCCTGGAACTGCTGGCGGGAGTGCCACCAATACAACGACTAGCAGAAGAGGAATACTTCAAAACAACCCTATTGCAACATAGAAAAGAAATACAATTACATAACCAACTACTACAACCAAGAACTGACCAAAGACCCAACAAGGATCAAATTCACCCAGCAGAATGGCTCCAAAATCTTCATATTTATATTAAACAAAATCATCAATTGACCAACAAACCAATAGACACCATCTGGACACTTTACACTGATGGCTCTAAATCTGAAGATAAAGTAGGAGCAGCACTAATTATTTACAAAAATAATATCTTTCAAAATTCAAAACTCATCCGGTTACATAAATTTAATTCTATTTTCCAAGCGGAAGCCATCGCTATTAAATCAGCTATCAATGAAATTATCAATAATCACTACTACCAATCAACAATATTCACAGACAGCAGATCCACCTTAGAAGCTCTACTAAATCCACAACCTGACTCCTCCTTAATAGCCGACATCCAAAATTTAATAAAATCAAATCAAAAATACCTAATACAACTCTGCTGGGTGAAAGCACACGACGGCAACTTGGGGAACGAACTAGCAGACGTCAAGGCCAAGGAAGCAGCGGAATTACCAGACAACTGCATTCTGGACATACCTTGGTCTAAAGCACCAATCAAGCAAATTCTACAGAAACACACCATACAAAATTGGCAAGACGATTGGAACTCCAGCTCTACAGGTCGTCACCTCCATCGCATCATTCCAACTGTTTCAAAAGACGTCTGCTACGAAATTCCCCAAATCAACTACTTCCTAACCAGCCATGGACCATTTCCGGTCTACTACAAAAGGATCAACAAAAGTACATCGGATAAATGCTCATGCGGATCAACAGGTTCTAACATCCACTATATCCTGGACTGCCCGCTGACGACAAAATTCCATATCAAAAAATCTCCGAATCAAACATCTGAACAATTTTTAAGATTTTCCACTAAAAATTTTCACAGGAAAAAACTGCTTATCGATCTGGGTAACTTCCTGATGAAAAATGACCTCCAACATTGCAAAGAGCCAAAGTCTTACCAAAACTTGGACTACCAAATAAACTCGGACTCTGACTCAGATTCCTCAGATATTTGAACTGTGTTGCTAACCATTAAGACTTTACAACATAAATAAATATTGTATATATTAAGTTTTTCTATATTTTCTATTAATACTTATATTTTCTTTTTACTAATAATGTATAATTACTATTTATAATCTTTTCATATTATTAATTATTATTATTTACTATCAATCAATTATTTAATCAATTTTATAATATTGTTCTCTAATCATTAATGTAACTGAACTGTGATGCATTGATCTACTGCGTAGATCAATGCAGGCCTTTCGAGCCCCACCAAATGTAACTTTCCTTTGGAAATAAAACAACCGGGTTACGGTTCTCGTGGGGCGCTCTTGGGATCTCCTGGGGGTGCCCGCTGCTCTATTCGATGAAGAGGGGACAATACCCGATAACCTCAGGTATAGACCGGGGTCCCCCTCATCAGTTTTAGTTGTCTAGAGCAACCTATTAAAATGTCCAAAACCAAGGATTTTAATTTGCAATCATCTTTAAATTCTAATAATAATAACCTAACTAATCTCACTTTAAAATCCCCCTCAGGGGGTTTACCTTCTTTAGGTAAACACGGGTGTCACAATCCCGAGGTACCCTAGTGATCTGTCCTCTTCTTTAATTTCCTCTCTCCTCTACTCTTCTGCTTTTTCTTCCTCTTCTCCCTCAGTGTGGTTGCCTCGCAAGAGGTTGAGGGCTCCCCTTGAGTAGCTTTCGCCGCTCTGTTGCTATTAGCTACTCTTGAGGACTAAATCACCCACGTGTTTGCCGTGCGTGGAGACCCGTGTCCCTGGAAAGGAGGATCCTGGTAATTGAGGCCTCCAGAGACCAACACATTGCTTTGGCCTCTGCTTCAGGTAAACGGGAGGTGTGTTGTGGTCCTCAGCACATCAATCGGCTTTATGGATCAAGCGATCGGTACATCTACTGGGTGACTCGTTAAGGGTGGAGGCCACCTCAGGGATGTACCGTGAGCGTATAGGGACTGACTAGCACTGGTACAATTAAACTGTATCCCCTCGTAGGGCTCCGTGGTGGGTGGTGCCGTCTGGTCCCTGAATTTTAACTTTTGCTATATGGAACTTTCTACATTATCTTCACTCCCACGGGAGGAACAATTGTCAATGTGTTCTGCGAAGTTTTTTGTTATCCAAAAAAAGAGGGAACTTTTCAGTTTGTTTCCCCTTTTGTTATTGAAAAAAGTGTTTCTGCTTTTCTTGGAGAAATAAAATCTCTGAAGAAATTAAGATCTGGCGATCTATTACTGGAGACGGCCTCTGAAAGGCAATCTATTCTGATGACGACGATGAGAACTCTGGGCGATATGGACGTCATTGTAACACCTCATGGGAATTTAAATTTTTCTCGTGGTGTGATTACAGCAGAGGATTTGCAGTATACATCTACTGATGAGATTCTTGAAAATCTTAAATCTCAGAAAGTATGCGCTGTAAAACGAATGACAATCAAAAGAGATGGCATTGTACTGAAAACGAACAATCTCGTTTTGACATTTGCCACTCCAGATTTACCACAACACGTAAAAGTTGCTTATTTGCGGTGTTCTGTGAGGCCATACTTTCCAAATCCTCTGAGATGTTTTCAATGTCAACGCTTCGGACATTCAAAATTAGCTTGCAGAGGAAAACTTACTTGTGCCCGTTGTGCTAACGTCGGCCATGATAGTATTACCTGCAACGCTAAAGAGGTGTGTGTCAACTGCCAAGGCGACCACCCCTCTTACTCTAGATCTTGTCCAGCCTGGCAGTTTGAAAAGGAAATTACAGCAATCAAAATTAAGAACAAAGTCTCCTACCCAGAAGCTCGTAAAATTGTCTCATCGCGTACTCCTCAGTCTGGCACTAGTTATGCTGCAGCAGTTAAGAAGAGCACTAGATCCTATGGTACTCAAACAGAAACTGAGTCCATTAATATAAAAAGACTGCCTGTGAAGCAAAAAAATGTGAACACTACCATACCGGTAATCGCAAACTCAACTCTAGCAAAATCAAAAGCCTTAAAGGCTAGAAAATTAAAAATTGCCAAGGAAGGCCCTAGAAAGTCCACCCTAACAACAAAAAAGCTCTTCTCTGTTTGGATGCAGATGCTGTCAAACTGCATCCATCAGATGATGATTTTAACTCTGAAGATTCATCTGAGATGACGATGAGCAACAGTGATAAAGGTTAGAATATATTCCATTGATGACCTCCTTTGTTTCCTGGAATTGTCGTGGTTTTCGGTCTCGCATTGATGACATCAAATCCATCATCTCTCTCTACAACCCTGCATGTCTGGCTCTCCAGGAAACTTTCCTGAAGCCCACTGTTATCACCAAAATGCGTGGGTTTCAATGCTTTAGAAGGGATTATGATGGTGATGCTGCTGTGTCTGGTGGAGTTTGTATTATTACATCAAACAGTTATCCCAGTACAGCACATCAGTTAAGAACTACACTCCAGGCTGTGGCTGTCAGAATCTACACCACATGTCTTATAACGGTTTGTAGCCTCTACTTACCACCGAATGATGTCATCCAAGGAGAGGAACTGAATGAATTAGTGGATCAACTTCCAACTCCATTTATATTGCTCGGTGATTTTAACGGACATAGTCCTTTGTGGGGTAGTGATGATACGAATTCTCGCGGTCGTCAGATAGAACAGTTCATTTCTGATAACTGCCTCTGTCTGCTTAATACCGACGAGAAAACTTATTTCCATGAACCTACACGGACATTTCACTCTCTAGACTTAGCTATTTGTTCTCCATCACTCCTGCCATTGCTGAATTTTGCTGTCGGAAATGACCTCTACAATAGTGATCATTTCCCTCTATTCGTGTCTCAGGCTGGAGGTAATAGTGTGCGCCACAACCCACCTAATTACGTGTACAGTCGAGCCGATTGGACTCTTTTCACGCAATTGGCAGTGACCAGTGAGACAAGAGTTAAGACAGATGTGATAGATGATGCCGTTAATTATGTCACTGACAAAATAATCCGAGCTGCGGATGTTGCTATCCCTAAAAATTCCATCATTCCACATAAACACCGAAAACCTTGGTGGAATGAAGAGTGTCAAGTCTCCTATAAGAAACAAAGGAAACAATGGAATATATTCCGAAGATACCCAACCACGGTTGGTTGGTTGGTTGGTTGGGTTTTATGGCACAAGGTCCAAATAAGGACAAGCTGCGCCAGAATTTTATTTATTTTATTTTTTCTATTTTTTTTTTTAAACCAATCAACTTTTAAAATTCCGATAAAAATATAAGTATTATTTATAAGATTAACATAAATAATAAATAGACAAACACCCAACATATAAAAGAATAAATTATACCTAAAACATCTAAAATAAAAGGCTAAACTAAATCTGTAAAATGTCAAAGGTATTTATTTCAAAATCTTTGATTTAAAATTATATATAATTTATAAAATCAATGCTTCTCAAAAAAGCAAAAATATTTTGATGCGGAGGTTCGCCCAGCAAATCCCGCATCGTTAAAATATCAGTCTTAAAAAATTTAAAACGATGTTGGTTAAAATCAGAACATGAAATTAAAATATGAAACACAGTGTATGGTTCATCACACGTTTCACACCAAGGTTTTAATTCATTTAGGAATAAATGCTTATGAGTGAAACGTGTGTGTCCAATACGAAGGCGGGTTAATTTAACATCCGCACTCCGTAAAGGTAAAACTGGAAATGAAATGAGAGATGGAGTTATGGCATATAATTTGTTGCTGACTTGCATTCTCCATGATTCCTGCCAAAGTTTATGTACAAAACTTTTCACACCTTTTCTCGCATCACAAAGTGGAACTGAAGGCTGAAGTGGAGTAGATGCAGACTTTGCAGCTGCATCAGCCCTCTCGTTACCATCAAGACCTACATGTCCTGGGATCCAACAAATGATAATATCAAATCCCTTGCATTTCAGAGAGTCTAATGTGCAAAAAATCTCCGACACAACAGGGTGAAAGTTGATATTAATATTCTCCACAGCTTCTAATACACTCATGCTGTCAGTGTAAATACAAAATTTATGTGATTCTTTACTACACACATACTGAAGCGCACTTAGTATAGCAGTTGCTTCAGCAGTGAAGATGGAGCAGGACATGTTAAGGCTGTAACTAAGAGTAATATTATCAATATAAACTCCACAGCCAACATGTCCGGCAGATTTTGAACCATCTGTAAATATAGGTTGATAAGAATCAAACTGACAGCGATGATAAGAATAGAGCTGATGGAAAACAATAGGAGATGTGTCGGATTTTTTGAATTCTGCAAAGGGATTGATTATTCTACATTGTGGCTCATACCAGGGTGGATGTGAAGTTCGATTTGTTGCAGTTATTCGAACGTCATGCAGGTCAGACAATATCAGATGAGATTTTATTCTAATGAGAAAAGGTGGAATGCTCCTTGGACGAGCATTATAGAGTCTTTTAAGGGCAGATGTAGGAATCATGGCACGTGATGGATGATGAGGGTCAGACATGATCTTAGCATAATAATTGAGAGACTGCTGCATTCGTCTCAGGTCTAAGGGCAATTGTTGGCAAATTGCATATAGACTCTGGACGGGTGATGTGCGGAATGCGCCCGAACATATTCTCAGAGCTGAATGATGGACAGTGTCCAATCTGTGTAAAACAGAAGACCTAGCGGATCCATAAACAACACAACCGTAGTCTATGCGAGATAAAATTAGTGATTGGTAAACTCGGAGGAGTGACGTGCGATCAGCACCCCAAGATGTATTTGAAAGCACCTTGAGGATATTGAGCGATCGCTCGCACTTCTTCCGCAGATATAGTATATGCGGAAGAAAGGTTAATTTACGATCAAATATCACTCCGAGGAATTTTACCTCACTGACCACTGGTATGGGTGTGTTGTTTATACGAATAACGGGATCATTGTGGAGGCTAGTCTTCCTGCAGAAATGGACACAATTGCTCTTGCTAGGAGAAAGCGTATGGCCATTCTCAGCACACCATGCAGCAATTTTATTAACAGATGTTTGTAATTGTCTCTCAATTAAATTCATGTTAGACCCTTCACAAGATATCTGCAAGTCATCAACATACAAGGTACCATAAACAGAAGGTGATAATTTATGGAGTATGCTACTAATATGAAGGATAAAAAGGGTGACACTCAATATAGAACCTTGAGGTACACCTTCAACTTGATTAAAATGATCAGAATAAAATGTTCCTATCCGAACTTTAAAACCACGGGAGCGTAAAAAGTTTTGTATAAATATCGGCAAATTACCCCTAAAGCCAAAATCATACATCCTACGGAGAATTCCATAACGCCACGTACGGTCATAAGCCTTCTCTATGTCGAAGAAAATGGAAACGAGATGATTCCTCCGCACAAAAGCATTGCGGATCTGCGTTTCCAAGTATGTAATATTATCAAGAGTGGACCTTCCTTTACGGAAGCCACTCTGATTGATATGGATATATTTATTTATTTCTAAGACATAGGTGAGGCGGGCATTGACCATACGTTCGAGAGTCTTACACAAGCAACTCGTCAGAGCTATTGGTCGATAACTTGAAGGTACAGAAGGATCCTTACCAGCCTTAAGGATTGGAATCACTATTGCTTCGCTCCAAAGTGATGGAAATTTATTTTCAGTCCAGATCCTATTGAATAGATAAAGTAAGTTCAACAGGGAATCTGGACTTAAATGACGAAGCATTTGATAGCTGATTCCATCTGGTCCTGGGCTAGTATCATGGGTCTGCTGTAATGCTCTCTTCAATTCCAACATCCGAAATTCACAGTTGTAAGGCAAAGCTTGTCCATGGTTGAAACGAATTGGTGTTCTCTCAGCACGACTCTTTGTCCTTAAGAACGAAGGACTATAAGAGTCGTTGCTTGAGACGCTAGCAAAGGTTTCACCAAGGACGTTAGCGATGTCCTTAAGAGAAGAGTATATAGCAGCTCCGGATTTCAAAATAGGAATAGAAAATTCTCTATAGATTCCATTGGCTGCTTTCACTCTTCTCCACAACTGTTTACTGGATGTGGAAGAAGTAATTGAGGATATATAGCGAGACCAGGATTCCTTCTGACTTCGACGACGAGCACTGCGAGCTAATGCTTTTGCTCTCTTAAAGGCGATAAGATTCTCCGTTGTGGGGTATCTTCTGAATAGCCCCCATAACTTCCTCTGTTTCTTATAGGTGTTTTGACATTCATCATTCCACCAAGGTTTGCAACGCCTGTGTGGTGTAGAGGAACTCTTAGGAATTGATGCATCAGCTGCATTCTTAATTGTTTCAGTGACTTTACTGACGGCAATAGCAATATTTTCGATCATAACCATTGCATCATCAACAACTGCCAATTGAGAAAATAATGTCCAATCTGCCCGACTGTACACGTAAGTAGGTAGGCGTTGTCCTACACTACTACCTCCAGTCTGGGAGATGACGAGAGGAAAATGATCGCTGTTGAAAAGATCATTTCCTACTGTTAAATTAAACAATGGCAGAAGAGATGGTGAACAAATGGCCAGATCGAGAGAATGGAATGTTCTTGTGGGTATATGGAAATATGTTTTCTCGTCGGTATTAAGCAGACAGAGACTGTTATCTGAAATAAACCGCTCTATCTGCCGACCGCGAGAATTTGTATCATCATTTCCCCACAAAGAATTATGCCCGTTAAAGTCACCTAACAGTAGAAATGGTGTTGGCAGCTGATCTATTAATGCATCGAGTTCCTCTTGGCGGATGACATCGTGTGGTGGCAAATACAAACTACAGACTGTCAACAAGCATGATGTGTGAATTCGCACAGCTACAGCCTGTAGTGTAGTATTTAAATGCTGGGCAGTGCTGGGATAGTTGTTGGATGTTAAAATGCAAACTCCTCCAGACACTGCACTATCATCACTACAGTCTTTTCTAAAGCTTTTAAACCCACGCATGGAAAAGTTATTGCTAGACTTCAAGAATGTTTCCTGAAGCGCAACACATGCGGGGTTGTAGGCTGAAATTATAGACTTGATGTCATCATTATGAGAACGCAAACCATGGCAGTTCCAAGAAACAAAGGAAGTTATTATTGAATTTGAAAAGCTCCTTTCCCGGAGCTGGAAGGCATGTCATCTGACATCTCCTCGAGCGATAGATCATCGTCCGAGGGATGTAATGAAACAGCGTCAGCCTCCAGGGTCAAGGCTTTACGGGTGGATATGGAGGGCCTAATAATGCCCTCTTTTGCTGATTTTAGTTTTAAAGCCTTTACGGCTTTAGATTTAGCTATAGGAGCTTTTCTACGATTAGACGATGTGGATGTCGATTTTGGCTTCTGTACATATACAGGGGGTAATTTAACAATCGGAAGTGAGAGAGCATCTGTTTGTGTGCTAGTCGTTCTGGTGACTTTTGCGGCGGCAGTTGCATAGCTAACTCCAACTTGAGGTGTACGAGCTGTAACAGCACGTCTCGCCTCAGGATATGAACAATTATTCTTAACTTTTGTGGTGGTGATCTCCTTTTCCAGTACCCAGATAGGACAACTTCTAGCGTAGGAGGGGTGGTCACCTTTACAGTTGACACACCTCTCCTTTGCAGTACAGGACGAACTGTCGTGGCCAACTGCTGCGCAGCGAGCGCAAGTCAGTTTGCCTCTGCATGCCGCTTTAGAGTGACCGAATCTCTGGCACTGGAAACAACGCAAAGGATTTGGAATAAATGGCCTAACGGAGAGATGCATATACGCTGCTTTAATATGCTGCGGTAGGTCTGGCGTCGCAAATGTCAGGATGAGATGTTTAGTATTAATAACTTTATCATCTCTCCTGACAGTAATGCGTTTTACAGCACAGACCTTTTGCTCTTTTAGATTTTCTAGTATCTCATCCGTAGGCGTGTTAAGCAAATCCTTGGCGGATATCACACCACGAGAAAAGTTAAGGTTTGTATGAGGCGAGACAGACACCTCAAGGTTAGCTAGCATATTCAAGTTCACAATCTGAGCTGCTTGAATTTTAGAGACAACTTCAACCATTAAATCACCAGAACGCAATTTTCTAGTGCTCTTCACTTCACCGACTGTGCCTGTTATAGCTTTTTGGATGAGGAAAGGGGATACTGTATCAAAAGTACCCTCTTTCCTTTTAATTACATAAAACTTTGAATTTAATAGTGAAAATGTTTGCTCCCGTGGGAGAATAGAAATATTGCTTTCCATATTTAAATTGGAAAATTCGGGACCTGACGGCACCACCCACCACCGAGTCCAACAAGGGGATGCAGACCAGCTGCACCAGTGCTAGTCAGGTCCTATACGCTCACAGTACATCCCTGAAGTGGCCTCCACCCTTAACGAGTCACCCAGTAGATGTACCGATCGCTTGATCCATTAAGCCGATTGATGTGCTGAGGACCACAACACACCTCCCGTTTACCTGAAGCAGAGGCCAAAGCAATGTGTTGGTCTCTGGAGGCCTCAATTACCAGGATCCTCCTTTCCAGGGACACGGGTCTCCACGCACGGCAAACACGTGGGTGATTTAGTCCCCAAGAGTAGCTAATAGCAACAGAGCGGCGAAAGCTACTCAAGGGGAGCCCTCAACCTCTTGCGAGGCAACCACACTGAGGGAGAAGAGGAAGAAAAAGCAGAAGAGTAGAAGAGAGAGGAAACGAAAGAAGAGGACAGATCACTAGGGTACCTCGGGATTGTGACACCCGTGTTTACCTAAAGAAGGTAAACCCCCTGAGGGGTTACCCAACCACGGAGAACCTTATTGCTTTCAAGAAAGCCAAAGCGTTTGTTCGTAGAGTTAGACGTAAGAGTCAGAGGGAATCTTGGATACATTATGTGTCATCAATTTCGACATCGACATCAAGCAAACAGTTATGGAGGAAAGTTAAAGCAGCCAATGGTATTTATCAGGATCATTGCATTCCTGTTTTAAAGACTGGAGCTGCTGTACATTCCTCACCTGTAGATATTGCCAATGTCATCGGAGAAACTTTTGCTTGTGTTTCCAGCTCTGATTCATATAGTCCTACTTTTCAAAGGACTAAAAGAATTGCAGAGCGGACACCAGTAAGATTTGACGATCGACATAATCTACCATATAATTGTGCTTTTCGATTGTCGGAATTAAAGACAGCCTTGTCTCAGGCCAATAACACCAGTCCAGGGCTTGATGGAATTTCCTATCAAATGCTCCGTCATTTAGACAATGATTCGTTATTGAACATTTTAATATTGTTTAATAGAATCTGGACGGAACATGTCTTTCCAACTTCTTGGAGGGAAGCGATAGTGATTCCAATTTTGAAGCCTGGCAAAGATTCATCTGACCCTCTGAGTTATCGTCCAATAGCTCTAACGAGTTGCTTGTGCAAAACATTTGAGCGTATGGTCAATGCTAGACTCATTTACGTCTTAGAGAAGAATAATTGCATACCTCATCATCAAAGCGGATTTCGAAGAGGACGATCCACTATAGATAACATAGTAGATCTAGAATCCCAAATTCGAAATGCTTTCGTGAGGAGAAACCACCTTGTTGCAATCTTCTTCGACGTTGAGAAAGCCTATGACCGTACATGGCGCTATGGAATTCTCCGTACTATGCATAATCTTGGTTTTAGGGGTAATCTTCCAATATTTATCCAAAATTTTCTATCATCTAGGCATTTTAAAGTACGTATTGGAAGTACAGTTTCCAATACTTTTAATCAAGCTGAGGGTGTCCCTCAAGGTAGCGTTTTAAGCGTAACAATTTTTAACCTTTTCATCAGTAACATACTTCATCAGTTACCATCATCTGTTCATAGTAATTTATATGTTGATGATTTACAAATTTCATATCAGGGATCAAACATGAATATAATTGAGAGACAATTACAAACAGCTGTAAATAATCTAATTACTTGGTGTGAACGTAATGGCCTAAGTATATCTCCTAGTAAGAGTTGCTGCGTTCATTTCTGCAGGAAAACTAGCCTCCATGATGATCCTGTGCTTCTCATAAATAATACTCCCATTCCTGTAGTCAATGAGATAAAATTCCTTGGCGTGATTTTCGACAAGAAATTAACTTACCTTCCACACGTTTTACATCTGCGGAAGAAGTGTGAGCGACTGCTTAACATCCTCAGGGTGCTTTCCAATACATCTTGGGGCGCAGATCGTACATCGCTCCTTCGAATTTACCAGTCAATGATTTTATCTCGAATTGATTACAGCTGTGTTGTTTATGGATCAGCTAGACTGTCCATCTTACGCAGATTAGATACTGTTCACCACTCTGCTTTACGGATTTGTTCTGGTGCATTTCGCACATCACCCGTCCAAAGTCTATATGTAATCTGCCAACAATTACCTTTAGACCTTCGACGGATGCAGCTGTCTCTGAATTATTATTCAAAAATTATGTCCTCACCTCATCATCCCTTGCATTCCACATTTCCTAATGCCTCTCTTAAGAGATTATACATTGCTAGACCATCACACATTCAACCTTTTCTCTCTCGCATTAAATCTAGTGTTTTACTTTCTGACCTATGTGATGTCCGAATTGAGTCCACAGACTTCTTCGCACATCCGCCTTGGTATGATCCAGATATCATTGTTATCAATCCCTTTGAAAGTTACAAAAAGTCGGACACAACTGCGACTATTTATCAACAGCTTTTTGCATTCCATCGCTCTCAGTATGAACGGTACACTCCTGTATTCACAGATGGATCCAAAACAGCAGGACATGTTGGCTGTGGAGTTTATTTTGATAATACCTCCTTTAGTTACAGCCTGCACAAGTCCTGCTCCATCTTCACTGCCGAAGCTACGGCTATATACCGTGCACTTCAGCTTGTGAATACAAGAAATGAATGTAACATCTGTGTT
>CM075856.1:8951251-9248629 GCA_037975125.1 Latrodectus hesperus | reverse complement strand
TACTATACAATGAATATCTTCTTTTAAACAAAGAGACTTACGACAGTTTTTACGGATACGAATTTCAAATAACACTACACAACTGAAATACTACAGAAGTTGTGACGGCCTATTCAGATGGGAACACACACTAACCCACAACCAACCCCTCACCCACTCACACTAACCCACTACCTCCCACTCTCACACACAACTGCGTGCCACTATTCCGTCCAGAGGTCAACTTGACGATGCCTAAAGCACAATCGATATTTTTGTTCTCGTCAAACGAATTTATATAACATTTATTGGCCACAATTATATAAGAATTTGCCTTTTTCTTTCAATTTTTGTCACCGAAATCTAGCATTGCATTTAAATAGCCCAGAACCAAAGGGTCAAATGTGTATCGAGTCAATTTTGGAATGCCCCCCTAAACAATCAAATCGCCCCTCTTTGGGGCCCACGTTGGGAAACACTGATCTAATTGATTAAGAAATGAAAATCGAAAGCGCAGTTAAAAGAACACAATTTTTAAAAGTAATTAGACTATGCAAAATTATTAATAATAAGGAAATGTAAGAGTAAGAGTTTTGTTTTATTTTGGCAAGCTTCCGAATGTAGCTGTTCTTCATTTATTATCAACAACCCCTTCTCTCTTTTCCAAATCCTTTATTTATTCTTTTTTTCTGGAAATGACACAATAATTATTTTTTTTTCCAACTGCGGGCACACTTGGGTGACGAACCCTATGCCACAACAAGGCCAGAAACTGCTACTCATTTGTCGTTACCCAGCGGGCACCAGTGAACCAAGTCACGAAGGTGAGTAGCGTTACCCGCGCCATACCACCACAAACCCGTTTATAGGGTGGCCCACATTCATACATCATCACAGAAGAAAGGACAGAGAAGGAAAGAAACATCCATGCCCGAACCGGGATTCGAACCCGGGACCAATAGCTCAGGAGACAGGAACGCTAACCACTTAGCCATCGGTCGACGTACAATAATTATAAAACACAAAATTTATTTCTCCGAATAAAATTGATATTAAAAGAAAACTAAGATTGAAATTTTGTGAAAAATTTTGTTTATCTTTGAAATAATTTGGCGCCCCTCTGCAAACTACGTCCGGGGCATGATAACCCCCTTGCTACGCCCCTCCGTCGCTACGCCTCTGAAAATGAAGCAAACTAGTGGCGTGAAAGAGAAATCGAAAGATCACAAAGATTTGAATGCACACATTTAGTTGTCTATAATTACTTGACAAATTAAATCCTGTTAAAATAAGAGAAAAATTAATAGCTTTTGCTTTCTGAAGCAAAAAGGCTGTAAACAAAATTTATGATGTAGTTCCTGTGATATTAGAACACAGACTTTGAATTAACTCCAAATTAGAAATAGAAGCTTTAGTTACAGATGAAATATCAGACATACTATCCCCTGATAGCAAATGAAGAGTAAATTATAAATTTTCATTTATTTTTAATTATATAACATAGTTTGGATAAAAAATAATCAGTTGTTCAGCATACTAACAAAAAGTAGTTCAAGTTTTGAAATAAGAAACTATATTCTTGCTGTCTCCTCATTGTACTGAATCTATTAATGTTTTTATAGGGGCAGATTACTGTTACAACATTGTGACTCGTAAAATCAAACATTTGAATAAAAATCTCGTAGCTGTTGAAAGTATTTTTGGTTGGTTGGAAAGTACATGACCGATAAACTGATAATTTTACTTCTCTCATATATAATATAGTTTTAGAGCAAAATTTTATTTACTAGATTACAGACTAATAAAAAAAATTGAGATTTGCAAAACTGTGTATTATTTGACAAAAGTAAGGAAGATAATTCTTAATAAAATGAAATTTTGTCCGATTTTGACTGACATATCAAATATGAATCAGAGATAAACAGTTCGATTGTCCTGGAAACTGGATAAACAAAATTTACAAAACAATAGAGAAAAATATTGAAGCAAAACATAATCAATTAAGAAAATTGTTTAGATATTCCAAGCTCTTTAAAGAATACAGAGAAGAATTAGAATATAGGAGCCGCCTACCCTGTCTAGTGGTCAAGTGCCTGACTGCGGATTGGGAGATCCTGGGTTCGAATCCCAGTTCGGTCATGGATGTATTTCCTATCTCTGTCTATCCTGTCTTTGTTCTTTCTTTGTATGAATGAATTGTGTGAATGGTTGCCTACCCTATAAACGGGTTCCTATGGCATATGTGTACTGAGGAAGTCGGACTCCACACCAAAATAGGGTTCGGTTGGAAAAGTAGAGCAGCGCACCCCATATTGTCAGCCTGGCTGGTACAAGACAACAACAACATTAGAATACAGGAAGTATTATATATATATATAATATATATATATATATATATATATATATATATATATATATATATATATATATATATATATATATATATATATATATATATATATATATAACAAGGAATTATTCAGTTAGTCCTCAACCCAAATGAAACTGAAAACATTACATTTTATCTACCGTGTAGAAAAATCATTTGGGAAGATCTGCGACCAATAAATTACGTTTCATCTTTGATGCTTCTGTAAAGTCCAGTAATTCTCTTTCCTTGAATAACTGTTTGCCTGTTGGCCCAAATCTGTATCAAGAAATTTTTGATATTTTTTTGAGATTTAAACTTAATAACTTTTACGACGGACATGCGACAAGCCGTTGTGCTACCGGTAGCCTGATTGATTAGGATGTTGTTCTCATTATCGGAAGGTAGTGAGTTCGAGTCCCTGCTTAAACGAAGTTCCATCGTGTTCGCTTAACGCACGTGGGCACGTTAAAACTGGGTGTGGTAGCAATGTCCTCCAAGTGAAATGATACCTCTGGATGTAGCAGGTGAAGTATTGGGTTTCTTCTGATTGATCCCTACTTCAAAATCACAAAGATTCCACCCGACTGCTTCTATCTGACTGGTAAAGCCCAACTTCGGGCTAAGTACACAAAAGCATTCTGGCACAACAACAAGCCTTTTGAATATTTTAGTCCACGAAGAAGATAAAGACGTAAAACGTGATTTTTCTTTACCAAAGACGCAATGGGCAATTCTAAACCACCAATAGTTTACAGATTCACTGTAATTTTCTTCGGGATAAAAAGCAGCCCTTTCTGAGTGACGGAGACGAGTAAATATCACTAAGGGAAGTATGTTGAGAAGTGTCCTGAAACTCCTTCGTTCTTAAATGATAATATCTGCTTGGACGATATAATTAGAAGTCATGAAACTTTAGGGCAAGCTTTATCCATTATAAAAGAATCCAAAGAAATTTTCAATGAAGCAAGTTTACAGTGTAGATAATGCGGAACTAATTCTGAAGATTTATAAAAATTATGGAAAAGAGAACAATATAATTTCATTTGAAGATTCCAAAAGCATAAGGAGAATCTTCCTTACAAAAAGTTTAGGGCATAATCTAATATATCTTAACTTTTATTCTCATTGGTAAAACTAGGAATGAAGAATCGAATACACTCACATAGGATTTCTTACTTTATGTAGCCTGTTTATGAGAAGACTCACGTATGTTTTAAAACGAAACTAAACACGGAAAATATTAAAGAAGAAAAGTGTGTAATCATATTAACTATCACATTTTTAGAGCAGATTCATATCTACGCGTTGTTTTATTTACTCTGTTATTTATACTTACAAAAATTTAACTAAAATAATAGTGTTTTAATAAAACATATATTTTCCCTAAAGGAACATTATATACATATACATATACATATACATATATATATATATATATATATATATATATATATATATATATATATATATATATATATATATATATATATATATATTAATTTGCATTTTAATTAGGAATATTTCAACTGAAAAAGAAATTTACTGAGTAACAAGCAAGTAAAAATCACTGTTGTAAATTAATTAATTATTATTATATGTTATTTTATATTTCAGTTTGCATTATCTACAGCATTTAAATTTTGAAACAAATAAATTCTTTAAAAACTGCATTAATAAACGTATTTTCTCCTTGAGACAAAAAGTTGGTATGCTTTTCTGATATAAATATTAAGAGTTTTTTTTATTTAAAAATTTCAAAAAACATTTTTCTTGGATACAATTAAAAATTTTATATGGTGATAAAGCAGGTTTAATTAGGATTAGGTATGGATTAAATGAGCTACATCTTACAATAAATTAACATTTTTAGAAATATATGTTTTATGAAAAAGCCATTAAATACGGAAAATATTGAACAAGAAAAATGAGTAAGGGTATTAACTGTTACATTTTTTAGAATAAGATTTTGTCTGCAAAGTAGTCATTTAGAGCGTCAAATTAAGTGTACTCGAGTCAAATAAGTACCTAGAAAGCAAAATTCTACTGTTTATCAAGATTTTATTCCGTGCATTTCCTTTAATACTGAAGCAACAGAAACGCTTGAATACGATCTCGGGTGCATGTAGAGGGTGTATCATAAATAGACTCGGACACTTCTTTTTTTTTTTCGTCTTTGGTTTCGTCTTTGAATTGCAACAACAGGTGAGCTGGATTTTCAGTGTGGTATTCCTCGTGTACATAAGCTCAGAAAATCCAATCTTATTCAAATCTAACACTTATTTGAAAATGTAGTTGTTTGGGTTTAGAAAAAAGTAAAAATACGAGAAAAAAACTTTGAAATAAAATGAAATTTTCTGACACTTCATCCAAGAACTATATATTCAGAAAGCTAAAACCATTTTTTTAAAAATCTTTTGCCACCCAACAATAATCAATCAAGTTATCCGATGCTCTTTAAAGAGGTTGGTTGGTTGGGTTTTATGGCGCAAAGTCCAAACATGGACATGCGCGCCCGCGCTGCGCCACAAGATTTATTTATAATTTTTTTCTCTAAGAAACCCAAACATTAAAATTTTAAAAAACAAAAATAAATGTATATTTTAAGATTGAAACATATGTGAATATATTTTTTAAAACACCAAAAAAATATTTTTTTTACAAAACTTAAGATTTAAATTAAATAAAATAAAAAAAAACCTATTGCTCTTAAATAAGCAAATAAATTTCGATTGGGTGGCTCCCTCAGCAAATCAAACATAAGGAAAAATTTTAATCGGTGAAGGTTAAAATTGGAGCATCAAATTAAAATATGATGCACAGCATAGGGTTCATCACACCATAGATTCAATTCCCTCAGAAACAAATGTCTGTGTCCGATACGAAGGCGACTCAAACGAACATCAGCACTCCGTACCGGTAAAACTGCTAATGAGGTGTTGTATGGAAATATGGCACGCAATTTATTAGTAACCTGCATGTTCCACGACTCCTGCTAAAGAGAATAGATTAACACATTTTAATATTTCTTCTCACATCAGACAAGCCGCCCAACTTGTCTAGTTGTCAGTGCGGCTGACTGCGGATAAGGAGGTCCTGGGTTCGAATCCCGGTTCGGGCATGGATGTACTTTTTCTCTCTCTATCTACCCTGTCTTTGTCCCTTCCTTGTATGAATGAGGTGTGATTGGTTGCCTACCCTATAAACGGCATGAGCATGTGTGTACTGATGAAGTGTGTACCGAAGAAGTCGGACTCCACACCAAATAGGGTTCAGTTGGAAAAGTGGAGCAGCGCACCCCATATTGCCAGCCTAGCTGTCACACGACAACAACAAAAACATCAGACAAAGGAAGCGATGGAAGAGATGGGCCGGATGCAGATTTAGCAGCTGCATCAGCTCTCTCATTGCCATCAAGGCCTACATGACTTGGGATCCAACAGAAAATAATCTCATATCCCTTGCCAGCAAGGGAATCTAATGCTCGGGCTCTTTAAAGAGGATTTCACATTTAAAAACTATTTTCTTTGCAAACAGAATTTTATCAGTCATGAGAAAGGCAATACAATAATGTTTTTCAAGATCTTTGAAAAGTGAATTATAATTAAAGTGACTACTAACTGAAATTTTAGAAAATTTCATTCAGATGAATGTTTTCTAAAAGCCTTGAGCTTCCAGTTTGAATAAGATTATATATAACATGAATTTTTGTGTATGGATTTGATTTTTCGCTTAGATTCTTAGATTTTATCGATAATTTTAAAATTTTAATTTATAATTTCGACATACAACTAGAAGTTACAATACACAAATCTGAATTTCACATTTTATTGTTATAAAATGTTATTTCATATCAAAGTCTTCATTCTTTAAAATAAATAAATTTAAAATAGTTTTAGCACGTGGAATTTATTTAAAATAAACATTTAAGTATTTTGTAATATATTTTTAAATTTATTATATATAGCAATTAACTGAATATTTTTACAATTAACACGCGATTTTAAAAGAAATTAATTTTTTTTAAATTTTTAGATTCTTAAATTTATAAGATTAAACATTTTTTATTCGTTTCTTTCATATATATTAACATAAGCTCAATTTTTCAATCAAACTAAAATTTCTTTATATCTTTTTTTTATAGAATTTGAGTATTCCTAAGTTATATTTCAACGAAAAAGCTCCAAAATATTTTTAAGAACATTTTAGATCTTCCTAAATTGAAAAATTATGTAAGCAATGTTGAAGAAGCCCAGTGCCTTAGTGCTAGCGTCTAAGATACAGGTTGGAGGTTCGATCCTCGGGGTGGCAAGGTTGACTCAGCCTTTCAATCTTTTCAACATATCTTTTAATATATAAATGTCTAATATCAACAAACCATCATACCACCAAATAATGATACTTTCTTAAAGGATGTATTTATTTTTAATCGTCATTGCTATTACAATGTAATCAAGACTTAACCGATAGCAAAACATTTTTTTAAACATCTCTTACGTAAAAAATTTTAGTTTTTAAATAGTGTTCATATTAAAAAAATTCAACAATAGATATTTATTCACTTAAAATGTAAAAACAACAATGAAAAAGTGATTATTTCTTATTCAGCATTGAATTTGATATTAATTGTTAAAGATAATTAAGTAATGCACAAATACTTGTGTGTGAGAATATATTTATAATGATTTATTTCTTCTAAATAGTATTAAAATTAAGGTTTTTCAAGATTCAACAAAAAAAAATAATAAAAATATAAGTAACTTGAAAAGCTACCGAAATTTATAGTTGCAAATCATCTAAAACTGATAAATCGCGAATTCAAAATTGAAAAAAAATGAAGAAAATAAGTATTATTTAATATTCACTCGTTACAATGCTGTCCTAACATTTATATGATACAGGAAAAAACGATAATTTGTATAAGTCAGTATAATTTATTATTTAAACAATGCTTTGTGGAAATATTTAGGTATTTATATTTAAGTCGATTTTTTAAGCTTACTTTCGTTTAAATTTTAAGAACATCCCTATCCTGATAATTTAATAAAAATATTTCTAGTTAAGTACTCATTATTTAATTCGATTTTATTTATTATTTTATTTAATTAAATGTTTTCTTAACGCATAAATTTCCTACCTTAATATTTAAGTTTAATGCTAGAATGTTATAATATTTCATAATTATATTTTAGAATGCAAGTAAAAGATATTTTTTCCCCTTTTTAAAAGTGCATGTATTTTATTACTAGAAATAAAGTATTTTAAAGAATTGACTTTTAGACAATATTTTAGTATCATAACAAATTGAAATCTAAATATATCTTAACTTTCTTTGGAGAAAACATGTATAAATTATTATTAACAAATTAGTATATTGCATTTGCATTCTAGAATCAAAAAGACTAAATAATAAGTGCCTAAATAAAGTTCTAAAATACGAAAGGCATTTTAGTTTTTTAATTTCAATTTTTAAGAATGACAAAAACTGAGCAGAAACAAAGCTAGAAAACATTTTCAAACTATTCGAACTAAAACTTCTTACATTAATTTTATCGAAATTTAATTTACTAAAAAATTAAAATTTATCTGGAATATTTTAAATTCTTCTATGTATTTACGTAGCAAAATTTTTTAACGACACTTTAGAAAAATAATTGAAAACAATTTAGGTATTTTAACATCCCCATTTTTTTTTTTTTAGAATCTAGGATTGAGGGAGGTCTGTAGCCTTCCGGCCATGTACCTCGTTTTCTAATGAATTAGAGTCTTTGGATAGTCTTGGCCTGATGATTAACAATTCAGAAATAAAAGATACAATAATGAATAATACTAAAATATTGATGTAAGTGCTCCCACTGGATGCACTCTGCATGACTTGTGTTTATTTTAAACTAAGGAATTGAGTTGTTGTTAATGTCCTGTGCCAGCTAGTCTGACAATATGGGGGTGCGCTGCTCCACTTTTTCCAACTGAACCATAATTAGGTGTGGAGTCCGACTTAAATAGATACCCGCGTTTATAGGGTAGACAACCATTCACAATCCATCCATACAAGGACAGGACAGGATAGATAGAGAGAGAAAATGCATCCATGCCCGAACCGGGATTCGAACCCGGGACCAACAGCTCAGGAGTCAGGAACGCTAACCACTCATAAACAAAAAAATAAAAAGGATTGATTTACATGCAAGAATATATGTATTATTTTTTTTTATAAAACTTAAGACATTATGTATCCCTTTTAGGATCTCCAGAACGAAAGAATAGATGATCAGATAGCGAACAAAATCTTGTAACAGATTATGTTCGATAACCGATCGCCCACTACATATTCGTCCATAGATTATATACGTAATCTAAATATTTCATTATTTAAATTATTTTTGTGCATGTATTGTCTCCTATATTTTCAAAAATAATCATCTAGTTACCCATTAGTTTTCCGAGTTTTACTGTATTTATAGTTCTCGCTGTTGTTGTTACTAATGACACTTGGACAAGCCAAGCTCGCTGTGCCTTGGCTATGCGAATTTAAGTCGATTGGGAGCGTCTTTCGTTTTAATCAGAGCACCATGAAGGTGAAAGTACGACTTTGCTCTACACACTTGCCATAGGGACCCATTTATAGTGTAGGCAACCATTCACAATCCATCCATACAAGGAAAGGATAGATAGAGAGAGAAAATACATCCATGCCCGAGCCGGGATTCGAACCCAGGACCTCCCTGTCCACAGTCAGGCACGCTGACCACTAGACAAGTTGGTCGGCCTGAGTTAGTAATTAGTCTAAGTATTTTGCTTTGCTGGGCTTCTAAGACTTTGATATTTGAATCAGCTGCTCCTCCCCAGATTGGAGCAGCATAGGTCATTAACCTCATAATTTCTGTCCTAACCTCAAGAGTTTCCCAGGGTCAGATGGATATTTACTCTGTCAAGGAGACTGATTTCCCAAATGGTGCCACATAACTAATGGTACTAGAGTAAAATCATAAGAAGTGCTTCACCATACCGTGGGAATGGCAAAATATTACTCAAGAAGGGTTCATCAGTAGGAATCTCATTAACAAAATATGAAAATATTTAACGAAAAATATCATTTGTACTAAAGTTATCTTCTATAAAACTGTTGTTACTGTTCTATAAAACATTTGTTTAAATAAAATTTATATTTAATTTATTATTAATTCTACATGTACTTACAGGAATAATTTGTTACTTGCTTACGTTTTTACAACAGCATCATCGGTTTTGTTCCGAAGATTATTTTGTTCAACTGACTAGAAAGGAAGCTTAGTAAAAGTATTAGATTGATTGAATAAATGCAAATTTTATTGAAGCATTTATATGGATATAAAACTATATACAAATATAACTAACATACAATATTTCTAGGATAACTCAAAACGTCTAGATTCTTCTGTATTTACAATCAAAACTTTTTGAAAGTTAGCTAAAGTATTACAAGTTTATCTGTATTTATATGTTGAGCTTCTTTACGATTGATGATAAAAATTCCCAGAAATTTCAGAAAGAATGAATATCAAAATTTTTTAAAATTTTCAAAAATATCGTTATTTTACTTGACTCGCAAATTCTTAGGAAATTAAGTTATATCAACTTTAACTTCGGATTTTTATAATGTGTTCATAAGATAATAAGTAATAATTAAGAATCATCACTATCTTCACATTTTCGAATATAAGAGAATTAAAATGTACTTTCTCCCTTTTTCTTTTTATAATTAATAGATTCTCTTAAAAAATTCCTGGAATTTTTTAATAATATTGTTTGTTATTTTCTGCTATTATAAATTACATATTTTGTGTTCAAGAATAAAATAGTTATATCTGTATTTCTATTCTTATACCATTTATGTTCATTTATGTTATATATCATTTATGTTATCATTTATTAGTATCATTTATGTTATATGTTAATCATTATAAAAGTAATCTCACATTCATTTATTCCTATTTTTTTTTTCAAATTTTTTTAAACTTTCTTTTTTCTTTTTTTGAACGTTTATTTTGGCAAATTATGAAGGAATGCCTCATTCATTTTCGCATATTATAGCCAATATGCGAACATATAGAATCACTTACATGTGTGGTATAAACATTCTTTTTACATATATTTAACAGTCATTAAAGATTGAGGTGTTTTCAAGGGAATAGAAAGAACTTATGAAACATATGGATTCTATATAAAGTATTATTTCGTTCTGTTTATGGTTGACATTTATCCAGTAACTGAAAAATGAATAGAAACCACCCTTTCCTTATAAAATATCTTTTACACACACTCGTCCCTCAGACACTCCTCAGTTAACGACCTCATGGCCTGAGGCTAACGCGGGGGCTTATCTTTCTAGCAATTTATGAGGGTGTTGAGTTCAAGATCTTTTAAGAAATGCTCAAAGATAAAGGAGAATATAGCGTTGTCACTCCCCCGCCCCCCACACAAACTTGTGAAAGGAACCCGACTTGAAAAAAGGATTACAGGGAATGTAAAAAAGCAATCAAGTGCAGGAAGTCCTTCTGTTTATCCCCGCGGCAGCAGAGGGTGGCATCCTGCAGGTGGACAATAATTCACAGTTGCTTCTTAAACTGTCAGATGTGCTTCTTTGTCAGATTCCAGCTGCGACAGGAAGGGGATTCTTCTCTCCCCCGCAAGGCATGTTGAGTCATTAGGACACGGACTACAAAATCAGAAATATTGGAAGCAAAATAAGCTTCTATAAGACTTTGTTTCTAACTCACAATATTGTTTTAAAAATGAGCATATTAGAACGAACTCGGGGATGACTACTATCACCCACTACATAAAATTTTTGGCTTTCAATTTCCATAGTAAAGTATGCAAAATAAATAACATTGAAGTAAAGGTTTTTGAATCATACAACCCCTACGAACCAAAAAATGTCCATAGATCACCGGCAGTCTTTGGATTCCAAAACAATTACCAATATCTGAACAATTTAATTTAATAACTTATGATTAAAAATTTATAGCTGACTGCTAAAATGTTGAAGAGCTTATAAATAAAAATAAGTATACAATTTTAAATAAATACATAATATGGTCATGGTTGCCTTAATGAATTGTTTATATCGTAAGTATCTAATTAATTTGCCCCTAACTTGAAAACTCATATTGTGTATTTTCCAGATATTGCAATGCACCAAAAAATGGCTTGTGCACCTTATTTTCCTTGTATATATTAAAGTATGATTATTGTTAATAAATGAAGAATGTAAATTGAGTTATATTAGAAACATTGTACAAAAAGGATACCCCCAGTTAACTTTTTTGCTTTACTATTTATTTATGTAGTTTATTATTGACTAAAATTTTAATTAAACCATGATATTTATTATCTCCTCACAATTATTTTAGCAGATTTTAGTAGAGATTATTATCTCTACTAAAATCTGTAATTAATTTCAAGCAAATTTTTGTGTGTGAATTATATCAATATTTTATATATTTTATAAGTTGTTTATAAGTACATATAATATAAAGTCACTAGCCATACACCTTATCTAGTAATCAGTGTGCCTGACTGTTAATAGAGAGGTCATGGGTTCGAATCCCAGTCCGGGCATGGATGTACTTTCTCTCTCTCCTATCTTTTTCTTTGTAGGAATGGGTTGTGAATGGTTGCCTATCCTATACACGGGAGCCTATGGCATATGTGTACTGAGAAAATATGGGAAATTACAGTTCAGTGTTGGAAAATTGGAGCTGCGCACTTCATATTGCCAGCCTAGCTGGCACATGATAACAGTAACAACAACAATAAAGAAAGGTATTATTGAATTGAAAACAAGAACGCTATATTTATTGAGAAAATAACTTATTAGATAATTATGTAAACAAAGTTAATGATCGCTGTTATAAAAAATAGTTAAAAAATAAAGTAATAGAAAAACGCAAATTTAAAAGATTTTCCCAGAATGAGTGTTTTTATTCGAAAGAAAAATGAAACTCGAATCTTAACTCTTGCAGTGATAATTTCTTGAAATGTTTTAATTGTAATGAATATGGTCATATTTCTAAAGACTGTCCAAAAGAAAGATAAAGCTTATTGTGTAGAGAATGTGGTGAGAACAGGCATACCCAACGGCATTGTTCGAAAAACAAAGTAAAAAATAGTGTGACGGTGAATGTTGAAAACACATTTCCCCTTTAATAAACACACAAAAACATATAATTCTAAGTGTGTATGTTTGTCTTTCAACGGTCATCTTTTTCAGACGAGGACTAATTAGACCGGTGCAAACGATTAAACAGGATTCTCAACCAATTAAAAATATAATTTCGTTAATAAGAGAATTGTTTGGATCCTGTAACATCTGTTTTCACCCTTAAAGAATCGTGTGGAATTAAAAACCAACTGCGTCAGCACAGCACTTGAGGTATTGATCGTTTGCAAATGACAATTCTATGGCGGTTGACTTTACTGATGAAAGATATATATAGACGAAACAGAAATCGAGCCCAAATTGAGCCGCTGGTATTTGAATTGTTACCGTTTTCTGAAGCGGAAGTCTTATCCAATGAGACGAGGGGTTGTCATTTTGTGACAGGTGCACCCGTGCCGAGGCACGTATCTCCTATATAATAATATGAATTAAGATGTTCCTATCAAATTTTAATCTAATAATTGTTTTAATAATTTTTCCTAAAACTGGGAGAGGGACATTAGATCACGATTGATTTTGGTGATCGAATGATTGGTTGTTGGTGGAATCGAACCGGTATCCCCACCCTGGCGGTCCGTATTTATTAAAAACGACAAGGACTTTTACAAAAAAGGGGAAAACAGACTACAGGCAGAGCCTGGAAATAATACATTTTCATGGATAGTCACAGACGACTATATTTTTTACAGTACAGTATTAGTTCATTAAATAAAAACATGGTGTTCGGTGGGTTATAACAGCTGCAGGCGAAGCGTGGATAAGTTACATAAGTACATGAATAGTGACAAACACAACAGGTTTCTTGGTTAAATATTTTACACAATACAGGACAGTAGGAATTAACAATAACCAGTAGACAGTACAAGATATAATCAAAAGGAGGACAGCTATGCGTGTCCAAATGAAGATATTTACATGACATAGGTCATTAGGGAAAGCAGTGCGTGGTAACAGGACAAAAGTAGCTAGAAAAGTTTTGAATATTTATCTTGAGTACAGTACGGAACAGAATGATTAACTTTATTCGATAGTGTGTACAATGAGCGAAAAATTAGGATTACATGAATTGTTTTGTTTAAAATAAGGAGTAATAGTAGGTAGAGAGAAGTTTGAAAAAGAGGGGGGCGAGTCTTATTAGAAGGCGAAATGCATGGGAAGTAGAGAACATTTTAGCTTTAAATGTGTGCTGGTTTATTTAGGTATAAAATAGGTTTACCGAGTAGCCGGACAAGAAATAATTGGAGCGAGTTTTAGTTGCATAAACTTGTAAGGCATTACATGGATAACTAAAATGGAGTTGGAAGTGAATAATGCTGAGTTATAAAATACGTAGCGGGTGTAAGATGGCCTCAGCGTTAAAAATTGTATCTAAGTTATGACGTTTAGACTTTTTTTAAGAGCTAAGCAATTACTCTATTAGATGGCTTAATTGGAAAGGGTGTTAATTAGGGATTAAGGCATTAAATTAATAGTTGAATAAGCGAGTAGGTCTCTCACGAGAGAGGCGCTTGGAGTAAAAATTGGGTCACTAGTAAAAGGGGGGGGGCAATAAGCTATTCATCGGCGCGAGTGGGGGTTAGGAAAACGCAAGACCCGAAGGCGGGAGTAATGGAGCAGAATGCGGCTGCGAAATAAAAATTAATAATTTACCTCCGCTACGAATCACATCACTGTACATTCCCCCCCCCCTTAAAAACATACCCAATCATCCTGAAAGAAATAACTTTCCCCTAAACGATATTCAAAAAATATTCAACAACAACACACCCCACATTAAAGGGGGAGATTTTAATTCATATCACACTTCCTGGAATTGTCACAGGAATAATAAATTTGGCCTTGCGCTGAAAAAATTCACTGTAGATAATAACCTCACAATAGCAGCTACATCAACACCCACACGTATCGGGGGACACGTTCGTGCAAAGGGCACTGTCCTCGATTTCTTTTTATTAAACAAATTTCCTTACTTTTTTAATATTGAAGCACATGTGGCTATGACCAGTGACCATTGTCCGGTCATATGCACTTTCACCACCATCCATACTACTGATAAGAACACACAATTGCTAATTCCTAACTGGGAAAAATTTAAATACGCACTTATTGACAAAATTAATTATAATGCTGGTATAAATACTGAGAAGGAGATCGAGATTGCAGTCCAAAACCTATCTCAGAATATAGTCGATTGTCACGAAAAAACATCTAAAAAATTGCCCCATAATAATATCTGCTCATACCTCTCTAATGAACTTAAAAAGAAAATTCGTATGCGTAATGGGCTCCGCAAAACTTGGCAAAACACTAGAAATCCTGCTGATAAAAACACATACAATAGATTCAATAATAAACTCAAATCTGAAATTAGACAATACAAGGAATCCCAGTGGACTCAGCACCTAAACTCCCTTGAGAGTAGTGATGGGTCACTGTGGAAAGCAGTTAATTATCACAAAAAGAAAACTTCAAGTATTCCGCCCATTAATGGCCGAACAGGTATTATTTACACAGACAATGATAAAGCTAATATTATCGGTGAAAAATTTGAGCACCAGTTCTCACCTAACACAATTACACATCCAAATGACTCTGAAATTACCAAAGTAATAGAGCATTGGGAATCGAACCCGCAACCCCCAACTACACTCCCGCCCATAGTTCCCTCTGAGCTATTGGGTTATATTAAAAAAATGCACCCCAAAAAGGCACCTGGTCATGATGGTGTTACTAATAAAATGATTAAAAAACTCCCCCTGAAAGCCTTATTCTTCATTACCAGACTATTTAACAAATTACGTAAAATAAATTATTTCCCTGCCAAATGGAAAAATGCACTTGTTGCCCCCATCTATAAAGGAATGCCAAAAAACCCGAGGGATCCCACATCATATAGACCCATCAGTCTCCTACCTGTAATGTCCAAATTATTTGAATATTGCATTAAGAGGAGACTAGATGAACACATTCAACACAATAATATAATTAATAATGGCTTTAGAAAACATCACGTGACCACACACCAGTTATTAACGCAAAATAATAAAGCGGCCCTCTTTTTAGACGTTGCGAAGGCCTTTCATAAGGTCTGGCTGGATGGGTTAGTATATAAACTTATCAAACTCCTGTTTCCACCAGCATTAATTAACATCCTTATTAGCTATTTGAACGAAAGAACTTTTCCAGTCAAAATCAACACCGTCAACTCTATTAAGTACAATATTACTAGTGGTGTTCCTCAGGGTTCGATCCTAGGCCCACTTGTTGTATTCACTGGCTGGATAATTTTTATAAATTAAACTACCCATTTTTTTTCTGGCTGGAAGTCCTTTTTATTATTATTTAATTCTATACCCCATTTCCCCCATTTTGACGAAGTGGAATGCCCTAACGTGGGACTTGGAGAAAACCGGTCCTGCAAGGGAAAAGCGAGGGGAGGAAGAAGAGAAGTGAAGGGGAGAGGAAAAAAAGACAGAGGAGCTGCAGGACATCGCCGGAACAAGAGACCCGGTTGGTTTGGGGAGTTCGACGCTTTATTGGAGACTTTGAAAAGTAAAGTTGAAGTTGATAAAAAAAAGCTGATTTGAAAGAAGAAGAGCCCTCTCAAATTGTGAAATTAGGAGATGCCTGAATGTCAGCATTTACATCCAAGTTGTCGTCGACCCAAGGCGTTTGCCATACTATTAAAGAAGAACGCTGGACTATTGTGATCAACCTGGTTTGTGAACCCCTATAAATAGGCCGGCCTATACCATCGACTGTTTATATATGTAAGTGAATGTTTTTTTTATTTATTTAATTATCAAGCCAGATTTTTTTTGTGTGGTACCACCATTTACGTAACTTTATTTAATAATTAATCTCACTAGAACAGGCAATCTAGGGTAACTTAATCACCCCACGTGAGTGAATTATCATTTTAATAGCAAAGTTGTAATAGAAGAAATAATACAAATAATTGAATTCATATTATTGTAAATAGATGTGTTATTTTCTTTTGTGAATTAAAAGAAGTTTTGATTACTAAAACAAAGCCAGATTCTGCTTCTGTTCTTTCAGGTTAGAATCTGGGTAGAAATAAAGACTTGAATAAATACACAACGCAATATTAAAAAAAAATAATAATAATTCCTTATTTTAATATAAATTATCATATGTGATCGTTTTATAATAATTGTAATTTTCTACACAACAAAAATGGTGCCGTTTAAAGTGGATTTTGAAAAACTGAAAACGGAATAAGATTCTGGCTTAGTTTTAAACATGGCTGACTATTAAAAGATTGCACGTGGTACATCTCCTTATTTAATTATTTACAGTAATCTTATTGTGTTTATTTTATATTAAGTGGAACATTGTAACTGTTGTGAAAATTGTTGTAAATACTTATATGAATTTCATATATTTACATTAATATTTGCTAAGGTAAATTATTTTTTGAAGGTAAATATTTTTAATTAATGTAATTATGAATAGTGAGACTCAAACCGCTTCGTGTGTTGTGTCAGTAGACACTCCTAATATTGGTGAATTCTTAAATAATATTCCTGTGTTTGATGGTAGTTGTAAAGATGTTTCACTATCACAATTTTTGGATAGAATAGATGAAATTGGTGACCATTGTTCATGGCGCCCGAAAGATAAATTATTAGCTTTAAAATTGAGAATTTCTGGAGAAGCGGAGGAATTTTTATCAAGTCAGGGTGACCTTAAAAAACACGGTTCATATGTAGATGTTTGCACGGCGCTTCGTGATAGGTTTAACTTCTGTCACTCTATGACAACAGATATCTCTCGGTTAACTACGAGTTATCAGTTACCGTCAGAATCAGCACGAAGATATTTTTCACGAATCGAGGGCTTATCGTATAAATGCGTTCCTAGTGAACGAAGTAGTGAATTCGAGCAATATAGATTGGATTTATTATTGTCCACGGCAAAAAATGGCCTTAAGCCTGAACTTTTAAGAGGAATAACGCCTTTAGCTCTCACGGACTATAGTGAATTTAAGAAACAAGTCATTCTCTTAGAGGAATGCATTCCATTGAATAGACCGCCAACTACACAGTTTGAAACAGTTCACGCTGTGACTCAAATAAATGAGATAAGTGAACTAAAATCATTAATCAAACATAACACAGAAAAAAACTCGGAAATGCAGGGCATGTTCATAAAACAAATTAGTGACCTACAAGCTCAAATAGCTGAATTAAAAGTAAGTCAAATACCAACACAAGATAGAAACCAAAGAATACCTAATTTGTTTTGCGTCAGGTGTAAAAAACATGGGCATGAAGAAGCTACATGCAGAATACCATTTTGTTCCTTCTGCCGTAAAATTGGACACGAAACGCAAAGATGTTGGTATTCCAACAAGCATAACAATTTCCATAAAGGTAGAGATAATAGAAGAAATCATTTAAACTAGCAATAGGGGAGAGACGACTGCACCTCGCTACTCCAAAAATAAACCCACACAGGTGCCTTTATTTGTTACATCCATAATAAATGATAAATTGCCAGTAATTCAAATCATAATAAATAATGTAAAAGTAAATGCTCTCTTAGATACAGGCGCATCTTGTAACCTAATCGAACGAAATTTTTTTGAAACTATAGCTTATCAAAGTAGTGTAATGCTCTCACAATGTAAACTCCAAATTAAAGGTATTTCAGACCATGTGCTAGAAATTGAAGAAAAAGTAACTTTAAAAATTAAAATAAATAATATTGAATTTCAAAGCGATTTCTATATTACTAAAGATAGTATTTCAAAAAAATATAAATAAATACTAAGTAGTGATTTTTTTGTACAACATAAAATGATAATTGATTATAGGCAAAAACTATTACATAATACAACTACCTCAATTAAATGGAATTACCAAAATCCTGACTGTGACGAATTAAAAACTAATGTCGTGAACATAGAAGATAACAATAGTTGTATTTTTGGATTTTCCGTTACCAAAATAATTATTTTTCCTGGAACCGAAAAAATTATAGAAATCAAAACCAAAGAAAAATTAAATTCAAATTTAGATTCGGTTTTAATAGAGCCTGCAAATGATCATGCGGGTGATAGAGTATGGGTTGCTCGCTCCGTAAACCCAGTATCTAAGGAGGGAAATTATAAAATAAGGGTTGCAAATACATCAAAAAATACTATACACATAAACAAAAGTTCAAAATTAGTTTCCATTGAAACTTTACAAGTAACAAAAATTGATACTAAAGAGTGTAATACATTTTCCACTGAAGAAATAGGTGATGATTTTGAAGCTTGGGGAGGAAAACTAGATTTATCGCACCTATCCGAAGATAAGAAAAGAAAATTACTTCCCCTGCTTGAAGAATTTAAACATGTGTTTGCCCATTCTATTCAAGATTTGGAGGGTTGTAATACTATACAACTTGAAGTTAATTTGACAGATGATATTCCAGTTAGGCAAAAATTTTATAGGCCTCCTCATCACCTAAAAGAGGAATTAAATAGACAGGTCAACGAATTACTAGACATAGGGATTATTAAAGAAAGCAGTTCCCCTTATAGCGCACCAGTACTTCTTGTCAAAAAGAAAGATGGTTCTTTCAGACTTTGTACCGACTTCAGGAAACTAAATGAAAAAACTGTACCAGACTCTTTTCCTATTCCTAATATAACGGACTTAGTGGACAATTTAGGAAATGCTACTCTATTTTCTTGTATGGATTTATGTAGCGGATTTTTCCAAATGAAAATTGATCCTAAGGACACCTATAAAGCAGCGTTTGCAACTGAGCATGGTTTATATGAATGGAATAGAGTACCATTTGGTATGCGCAATTCGCCCAATAGTTTTCAAAGATTAATGGAAATAGTACTGTCTGGATTAAAACCTCTTCAAATAGCAGTATATTTAGATGATATCATAATTGCTTCTTCTGACTCAATAGATGAACATTTAAATAAATTACGGTTAGTTTTTAAGAGATTAGAAGAACATAAATTGAAAGTTAAACCTTCTAAATGCTGTTTTTTAAAGGAAACTATAAACTATCTGGGTTCCACTGTTTCAAAGGGGACAGTTTATCCCGATAAGAAAAACATACAAGCTGTGTTAGATTTCAAGGTCCCAACCACTCGTAAACAAGTTAGAGGATTTCTTGGATTGACAGGGTTTTACCGAAGGTTTATAGAAAATTATGCTGAAATAGCATTACCTCTAACAAACTTGACGAAAAATGATGTTAGATTCAGTTGGGATGATTCAGCTCAGCATGCTTTTGACACCTTGAAAAACTGCTTAATTTCTGAACCTTGTTTGAAACTACCAGATTTTTCAAAGGAATTTACATTAAGTACTGACGCTTCAAAATACGCTTTAGGAGCTGTTCTTTGCCAAAACGATGAAAATGGCTTCCCACATCCTGTTGCATACGCCAGTAAAAAACTAAAAGATGCAGAAATTCGATATAGTACAGTAGAAAAAGAAATGCTCGGAGCGGTATTCGGCGTTACCCATTTTAAACAATATTTGTACGGGAAAAAATTTATCATCTATTGCGATCAAGCAAGTCTTTCCTTCGCACTCAAAGTGCGAGATCCAACTTCTAGAATAGCCCGATGGGTAATGACTTTGCAACAATATGATTATACCATTGTACATAAACCGGGAAAATTAAATATAACAGCTGATTACTTGTCTAGGGGTGTAAACGCAGTAGAAGTAATAGCTTCCAACTACGATTCTGATTCCACAATGAAACATCGAATTAAAATTCATCAGGAACAGGACCCAAAATGCCAACAAATTATTAATTATCTAAAAAATAAGGAGACACCATCACCTACTCATATGTTATTTTTTGAAAAAAATGATCTTCTTTACTGTATACCAAAAATGCCCCCAAACATCGTGGTGACACCAAAGATAAATTAGTGGTACCCCTAACTTTAGTATCAGAAATAATGCGTCAATGTCATGATTCCCCAGTAGCAACCCATCAGGGATTTCAAAAGACTCTGAACAGAATTAGAGAAAACTTCTATTTGGGTAATATGTATAAACATGTTTTAAACTACGTTAAATCGTGTACTTCTTGTGTTGAAAAGAGAGGTCATAAGCCCGAAAAACTAGCTCCATTACAGCGCGTTCCAGTCACACAACGACCAATGGAATGCATAGCTATGGATGCCCTGGGTCCACTTCCTCTAACTTATTCAGGAAATAAATATATCTTAATGATTTCTGATTATTTTACACGCTGGCCAGAAGCATATCTGACACCCGATATAAAAAGTGAAACCGTTGCTAGAGTATTAGAAGATTTTATTAGTCGACATGGTCTACCTTCTCGCCTAATTTCCGATAGAGGCTCTAACTTTATCTCAAAATCCATCTCTGAGGTGTATTCGAAATTAGGTATTGAAAAACACACTACTACTTCATATCACCCTCAGAGTGATGGAATGGTAGAAAAACTTAACTCGACTTTAATTAATTCATTAAGTCATTTAGTAAATTCTACTCAAACAGACTGGGACCGGCATGTACCTTTCGCCTTGCTAGCTCATAGATCGGCAAGACATTGTACAACAAGCGAAACACCATCATATCTCTTGTATGGCAGGGATATCCAGTTACCGTATTCTGTTATGTCTCAACCTATAGCTCATAACTATGCGGATGTCCGAGAGTACGCTGGAGATCTAGTTATACGTTTACAAAATGCTTTTCAAATTGTCAAAAATAATTTAATAGCTGCAGCAGAAAAACAGGAGACGTATCGCCGTAAGACCGCAGTTGATAAACAAATAGATATAGGAGATGTCGTATATCTATACCTTCCCGAAACAAGAGCAGGGATTTCAAGGAAATTAATGAGACCAAATGTAGGCCCTTTTAGAGTTCTGAATAAACAATCACCAGTAAATTGCGAGATAGCTTGCGTAAAAGAACCTTCAAAAACCCAAATAGTTCATGTAGATCGACTTTCAAAAATTAATGATAGAATTGTATTCCCGACTTTACACGAAATTAATTCTACACCTCAGCAATCTACTGACTCGAATAAGGAAAGTCAAAATAGTTACTTCGGGGTTAACGATAGCGTGCAAAGAAAAGGTAAAAAGGCGTTTGTTCTTAGCCCTGTAATTAATCCTCAGAGCAAAAGCTCAACGTCAATTCCAAATAAAGGAGTTTCATCTGTCCCAAAATGTGATGGTGGAATATCTCGAACAATAAAACATAATTATAATACTCGTTTCGCTCGAAAGAACTGTAGCACATAATTGACTGATTAAATGAGTAATACAAACATTAACAAATGATTGTGTAGAGTGTATGTATAGCAATAAATAGTTTTGTAAATATATATATATATATATATATATATATATATATATATATATATATATATATATATATATATATATATATATATATATATATATATATATATATATATATATATATATATATATATATATATATATATATATATATTTGTTTTTATATCTTGAATTACTTATGTAACTGCTGACTAAAGTTCTTAATTCTAGCAGTCTGTAAGAAGTTTATATTTTAAATTAGCCAAGATTACATTGTGTGGTAAATAAATGTATACTTTATGTGCTATTTCTAATTGGAAATCTTATTAATTATCACTTTATGTATGATTTTAAGTAGAAAACAAAAAAAATGTATTGAACAATCAGAGCCATGCAAAATAAGTGCAAATGTGTGAATGTGCAAATATGTAAAAAAAAAAAAATCTTCGATTTTTTTTTCCCAGGAAGATTATTGGTGTTGTATTCACTGGCTGGATAATTTTTATAAATTAAACTACCCATTTTTTTTTTTTTTGGCTGGAAGTCCTTTTTTTTATTATTTAATTCTATACCCCATTTCCCCCATTTTGACGAAGTGGAATGCCCTAACGTGGGACTTGGAGAAAACCGGTCCTGCAAGGGAAAAGCGAGGGGAGGAAGAAGAGAAGTGAAGGGGAGAGGAAAAAAAGACAGAGGAGCTGCAGGACATCGCCGGAACAAGAGACCCGGTTGGTTTGGGGAGTTCGACGCATTATCTGGAGACTTTGAAAAGTAAAGTTGAAGTTGATAAAAAAAAGCTGATTTGAAAGAAGAAGAGCCCTCTCAAATTGTGAAATTAGGAGATGCCTGAATGTCAGCATTTACATCCAAGTTGTCGTCGACCCAAGGCGTTTGCCATACTATTAATGAAGAACGCTGGACTATTGTGATCAACCTGGTTTGTGAACCCCTATAAATAGGCCGGCCTATACCATCGACTGTTTATATATGTAAGTGAATGTTTTTTTTATTTATTTAATTATCCAGCCAGATTTTTTTTTGTGTGGTACCACCATTTACGTAACTTTATTTAATAATTAATCTCACTAGAACAGGCAATCTAGGGTAACTTAATCACCCCACGTGAGTGAATTATCATTTTAATAGCAAAGTTGTAATAGAAGAAATAATACAAATAATTGAATTCATATTATTGTAAATAGATGTGTTATTTTCTTTTGTGAATTAAAAGAAGTTTTGATTACTAAAACAAAGCCAGATTCTGCTTCTGTTCTTTCAGGTTAGAATCTGGGTAGAAATAAAGACTTGAATAAATACACAACGCAATATTAAAAAAATAATAATAATAATTCCTTATTTTAATATAAATTATCATATGTGATCGTTTTATAATAATTGTAATTTTCTACACAACACACTGCTTTTTAATATCTACATTTCAGATATACCTATAGCACCTAATATTACTAATTTCTTCTTCGCTGACGACACGGCCATTATGAGTACAGGTGACTCTAACGCCCTAGCAGCGGAGCCGCTTAGAAAATTTATTCCTGATCTGGAGAATTGGCTAAATGCATGGAAAATTGCTATTAATCCTGATAAATGTGTAGCGATCCTATTTGGAAACAAAAGGAAAGCTACACCACCACTAACAATTAATAACACTAATGTTAACTGGTCTAATCAAGTGAAATACTTTTGAGTAACCTTAGATAGGAGATTAACATGGCTACCTCATATTAATGATATTATCAAAAAAAGTAAACAAACCGAAGCGGTATTATATCCATTAATCTCTAAAAAATCAGTACTTAGCACTGACAATAAAATTCTTATTTATAAATCATTAATTAGGCCAATTCTAACATATGCCGCTCCTGTTTGGGGTTATGCAGCTTCTAGGTATTTCACTAGACTCCAATCTTCTGAAAATAGAATAATACGCATGCTTACTAATGCACCCATGTATTTTAGAAATGTTAATATTTTTAATGAATATGATATTGAAACTATCACCAACTTTATTATTCGATTATCTCAAAAATTCTTTGAAAACCTCCATAATATCAATAACCCGTTAATTAATAACCAACCCACTTATAATATTAATGATCCAATTAACTGGAAAAGACCCAAAGCTATTCTCCGCAACAGTGTTTAATCTAAATGCATCTGATGAATACAAATCTCAATTTTACTGCAAATATACCATATTCTTTCTTCTCTCGCAAAATATACTTCTGTAAAACAACTGCAGCTGTTCTCCAGTGAAGGAATTTATTTCCTCTCTCCCGCACAGGGAGCTACCTCGCGATCCTCCTTCACCCCCACTTTCTGACCCTTTCCAACACTCCTCCTAAAGACCGGGGCACCGCAAAAGGCGAATTCTGCTCCTCTCGCGTGCTCCCCCCACTTCATCCCCTACTTGCTCCTGCAGTCACCGCAACCCAGCGAAAGAAAAACTCTTCGCCTCCAAATTCGAATACGGAGGGCTTCCTCCCCCCCTTCGTACCCATAGCTGCTCCTCCAAACTCCTCTCCTCCGAGAGGCATGGCTCCTTAATTGCGTTTTAATTCCTTAATTGTATTATTAACTCGCACCTAGAATTCAAGTTAACTATCCGACTGGAAATTTTTTCAGGACTCATATGAATCCAAGCATTAATATATTTATATCATACCTTACTTCCAAAACAATTTTTGATTATACTGAAACCTTCACTTTCACCGTTCCTCTCGCCTCCTACTCCGATGACAGAGGGTCTCTTCTCCCCCCACTTCGCACCCTTGTTGCTCCTCCAAACTCCTCTCCTCCGGGAGGCATGGCTCCTTAATTGCTCTTTATTGTTGTAATCCTATAATTAACACGCACCTAGATTTCAAGTTATCTATCTTACTGGAAATATCATCAGGATTCAATAGAATCCAAACACTAATTTTTATTATTTATGCATTACTTTACAAATCAACTCATGCTACTACCGAAACCCCCACAATCACCTTTCTAAATGCATTGCGCTACACTGCATAAGTTTCTCTTATGACTTCATCCTGAATTACGAATTATTAATTTAGTCACTGTAATAAAGCATACTTCTTTTATCACATAACATCTCATATAAAGTTCGCATCATACTCAGATGAGAACTGTTAATTTTAATGGAAGCATATTACAAATAAATTATTATCCCATATATTATCTGCACTCTCAGATTTATTGATCTGCACTTTGCCTGAATTCGCACCTATTGTATTTTATTTCTTTTATTTTACTGTAAATTTTAACTCATGTAATCCAAGTACGCTGTAAATATCTCGTATATTGTTAATTTTTTTTTTGAATCAATCCTCCTTGTTATGTACCACAATGTCATTATTTTGTCATCACCGTTTGTTTGTCAATTTATTCATGTATATATAAATCCAGCTTATTTAACCTTTGTAATCCTGTTCATAATACGTGTTTTATTATATATATTGTTAACCAAGAACTCTTCTGCTTTATTGCACTCACAAATGTATTTTTATCCATGCTTTGCCGGCAGTTTGTTACAAATCATCAAATACTATTGTTCTTATTTCGTGAAAATTTCTGTAAAAAATATAGTCGCCTGTGACTATTCCTATAATTGCTATATTATCCAGGCTTTGCCTGTAGTTTGTTTTCCCCTTATGTAAAAGTCCTTGTCTTTGTTAATAAATACGGACCGCCAGGGTGGGGATACCGGTTCGATTCCGCCAACAACCAATCATTCGATCACCAAAATCAATCCATTGTGATCTGATGCACCTCTCCCAGTTTTAGGAAAAATTATTAAAATATTTATTCGATAAACATTATTAGGAACATCTCTCTAATAATTAGCTATGTAGGAGATATGTGCATAAGCACGGGCGCTCCAGTCTACATAAAAGACAACCCCTCGTCCCAAGTAGTAGGGGGGGAGGCATTCCATTAGGAGCAGGAGGGCGTAAGGAAAATGTGATCGAAAAGACGCGCTTGAAAGTTGTTTAATTAATAAAGAAGTTGCAACATTGTGTAAGGAAATAAATTTGGGGGAATTAACCAGGAGGGTGGCCCATTAAAGGGAGGGATGGATTAAGGCAGGTGAAAATAGCAGAAGCATTGAATATAAGCCCTTCAAGGAGAGGCTCTATAAGAGGAGGGTGGGGGTGGGTTCCCTTCGTCGGAGCAGGAGGAGGCGAAAAATCTATTTTTTCTTGGTCCCGGTATCGGCGGAGGAGCAAGTAGGGGTGGAAGGGGGGGGCATCCCACCAGGCGCTGAGCGTCGAATCGCTTGCTCCTTCCCGGCTAGAGATGCTTGGGATGAAAAGAGTAAATATGTAGCAGTTAAAAAATAGAGAAATTAGGGCAATACAATCGGTATCTGAGAGGTGATAAAAGAGAATTATTATTAGGATAGACGCAGCAGAATTCAGCAAATCAGATTAGATTAGGGGAAGGGATTAAATTTATCAAAAACTGATATTAAATAATAAAATAATGCGTATATAAATATATGTATACAAATTACTTTATTTATTTTTTTATTTACTTTAAGTTTATTTTAGATGTATGAGAAATTAATTAATTTACTTAATTAGTTGCTTAATTATTTGTTGTAATTATTCCTCCATACCTTCAAAAGTTATAAAAGATCCTACAACTTACCTACGAGCAAAGTATCAGAAATGACCAATAAATAAGAATAAAATAAAGTAAGTATGGAAAAGTATACAGAGTGCAGGTTAGAACTGCAGTGACTATACCAAATTAAAACAAACACAATTATATCATCATAAACAGTTAGTACCACAGAGCAGAATAATCATGGCACATGGGTATGATTAAATATAAATCGAGTTACAATAAAACCATATATGATTATAGAAATAAAAAATTAAAAAGTAAATAATATGAAAACATAGGGCAGTGTAGAACTGCAATTAATAAAACCTAATTTACAGTATAGAAACATGAGTAGTTGCATTTAGCAGTTAAGTGAACATGATATGAGTCTGCATTAGTAAAGGCAAAACAATACAAAGCTTATGTATGTACAAAATTTAGGTAGATTACTACCACAGAGTAGACAGGCATAGTCATAACTAACATAACAGCAATGGTAAGCGACAGTTTACAATATTGCAGAAAACAAAACGAGATAATTTTCAAGTACAAGATTGTGACAAATACAAACACCCATACATAGATAGAAAAACAAAATACGTTAAACGCATATGTACAATTGCACTAATAAAAGAGTAGTAGTGAAAGAAGTTATGGATCATACATAACTCGTTATAAAAATAGTGCATCGATACAATGTATAGTTTATTAATGAGAGAAAGTTTACATATGATTTATACAGGTATACAGTGATTGTGTTAATATTAATAATAATATTGATAATAACAAGGACCAAGTCAATGATAATAATAAAAAGGGGTTTTCTAATAAGCTTATGTATATACAAAATTTAGGTAGGTTACTACTATAGAGTAGACGAAAAATAAACATTATGTATTAAACGTACAATTACACAAATAATAAGGAGTAGTATTGAAGGAGCATACATGACTCGTTATAAAATATAGTGCATCAATACAGTGTGTAGTTTGTGAATGAGATAACATATAATTTATACAGTGATTGTGATTAATATTAAGGATCAAAACAGAAGGACAAATTATAACAGAAAAAATTTAAATTGTTTTCAGACGAAAACAGAAGATGGGGAAAACGGTCTTGCATTAATAGCAGGAAAAAATTTCGATTTTGTTTTTGAAATTAAAAACGATACAAAGATAATTCCTATTATGAATAATGGTTCTTATGACATTAAAGCTAAAATAAAATCTATGTCTGAGTAAGGTAACCGAATTACCACACAGGATTGGGATTTAAACTCTGAATATGTTCTTCCATTTAATAATTTTTGCAAGGCAACTGAAGTGACAGTAAGTTTACACCTGTAAATACATAATTGCCGGATTAGTCACTTATACCGTCACACTCTCTTATGATTTTACTCTGAAAACATTTCTCTCTGAAAATTTTCAATTTATTTTTAATATGTTTAATAAGACTTTCTTATGACTTTGAAATATATTTTTTAATTAAAATAAGAGCTAATTCATATTAAAAAAAGAACTTAATTTTTTCTGAATCATTTTATAACACTCAAAAATATTACTAATCTGTAGCTTTTTACAAACCATAATAATTTTACCTTTCATTGTATTATATTCCTTTAAAATGATTTCTAAGCTAAACATGCATTCATTATATAAACTGAAATATAAAGTTAGTTAAAGATTAATTATCAAGAAACATTTTAAGTGTACACATATAAAAAATATTTAATACATTAGATCATTTAACTTTCCAAAAAAGAATTTTTCAACATAATGTATTAATATAAAAAGGAGACAGAATTACAAGTCAGATAAAAATTATTTTCGAAAATCTTTAAATTTTAAATATTTTGATTTCAAATTGATTCCTTGATTTTAAAATCAAATTAATTATTAATATATAATTTAAATAATCAATTTGATTTTAAATTTCATGTTTGTTGATTATATTTGTTGATAAACATTCGTAATGGCTAAAAAATCTGCTAAATAAGCAAAGTGTAAAAAAAGTTGTAGACAGAAAATATATAAAATTTACTCAGAAGTCAACATTTCCAACGAAGGTTTTAACGAAATAACCCTATAGACGAAAATTTGTGAGTGTGAAATGATGATATTCTAACCGAGTAAGCAGTAAAAGGAAATTATGAATTTTTCTAGCATTTGGAGGTAATTACTTTTCTATTTCCAGCGTTCTATATATCGTATTTCGATTCCAGGACCACAATTCTCTTGCTTGGATATTGCAGTGCTATCTTGAAAAACAAAATTATTATCTTCTGTAAGGGTCAGTCTGTTGCTGAACACATTTTTAGACAAAGAGGACCACTAATGATAAATACATTTCAACGCGAATTTTTTCACGAACATAACGTGACAGTAGACTGAGAGGTTACAAAAAAGCTTGAGGTAAATTTTCTCTGGGACGATATACAAGAATTTCTCCCAGAAGTTTTAAGTCTCAATAACATCTTTCAGTTACGTTTTATGTTCCTTATTTTTCTGATACATTTAATATTTTTAGTAAATGAAATGGATATAAAAATCAATATCCTCTAGTAATTTGATTCTTCTAACATTTTTAGATTTTTCTTCCTTGTTGGATCCATTCTTTATTTGATAAGGACGGGGCTTAAGTGAAGTTAATTTAATCAGCAAGTGAAAAAATTTATAATCAAAATCATTAGAATTTCTTATGCAACATTAATTATTTATAATATTAGTATAATTCCTTAAAATGAAGTTTTCTACAGATTCACTATATCATCCAGATTTAGCTTCACTGAAGCCCTAAGCTTTGTCGCGAATATATATATATATATATATATATATATATATATATATATATATATATATATATATATATATATATATATTTAATTGCCTATTATAATATTCTCTGATTTTATTGAACACAACCATGCTAATATAAGGAACTTATAATTTAGGAGCTTCTCAAAAGAATAAACCCTGAGATATAGTTTATTTACTTGACAAAATTTTTGGTACTATAATTCCATTATCATATAATTGTTGTCTATTCAAAATTTCAGTGATAAGAATATGGAGTAACTTATATATTTATGATAATAATTGTATTATGAAAGTAAATTATTAAGAATTCAGAAATGAAATACTTTACACATATCCATTATTTTATTTGAAATGAAATTTTTTGTAGGTTTTATACCTTTTCCATTGATTATTAAAAAATGCAAATTTTAAGAACCTGTAAAGAAAAATTTTCACTTGTGTTTTAATTATAGTTTGACAAGTTTTTATTAATAATATTTCAGTTTTATGAAATTTTGTTTTTAAAGAGTGATTTTTTATTTTTATTTTAGCCAAAATGAGATTAAAACTTAACATTTTTTATTTATAAGAGAAATTGTTTATTAAATAAAATGTTTTATATTACAACTATAAACAATATCAAGTCAAATAATATTTTAGAACATCAAAATTTCTACAAAATTATTTTGAATTCCTAATGATGTATTTGTCAGTCGATGCAATATTCATTAGATATCTTGTTTTCTTGTATTTTTAGCAGAAAAGATTTATTTGCTTAATCAATGTTACAATTTTTCATAGGTATGCAACTTGATTTAGACACCTTATAAAAAATTAGAATTCTAAAGAACATGGTGAATCTTGCTGCATTCAGTACGTCAAATCAGTAACAGGTTAGATCATGAGCTTACCTTTTTGGTATCTCCCTAAATTATTGATTCGTAAATCAAGAGATATAACATCAACACATGTTATTTGGTGAATAAGTTGAAACTGAAAACACATCAAATGCATAAAAAGGAAGCTAACCAATATAATTTATATTTCAGAATTTTTATCAGAAAATAATTTAACATATTTCAATTATTACATGTACAAGATTTACCATACAAAATAATGATAATGGACCACAAATCTTGAGCAAAGTATAAAAAATTGTGAGAAATGATAATGGATCACGTGTGATTAAAAGAACACACTTTTTTTATGAACTAAACTATACTAAATTATTAATATGGAAATATGTTATTGTGTTGTTGTTGCTTATGACAGTTGGACAAGCCAATCTCGCTATGCCTTTGGCAGCGAATTAAGTCAATAGAGAGTGCCTTTCATTTGGATCAGAGCACCACGAAGGTGAAAGTACGACTTTGCTCTTTTTAAGGTGCCTCGTCATTTTGAACCACATTTAGGTGACGAGGTAACACCTGAGCTGGCACCCTCCTCTCCACATCCACGCCACACCAGCGGAAGGACTTTGGACGTCACATATTAACGGAGACACGTCCCTAACCCGCGGAGTTTCAGCAACGAAGGGAAGGAGGGTACACCGTGGTCACCTTCCTAACCACTGCCCGCGGCAAATGATGCTTCACTTCGCTGAGCTTACGGGAAGCGGCGTGAAGCTACTGAGCCACTGCAGCTCATATGGAAATATAAAAAAAGGAAAAGTTTCACATGTATGGCAAGCTCTTCAACAGGAGAAAATAATTATTAAATTTAAAATATATTTCTCCGAATAAAATTGATACTTCACACAACTAAAAAAAATAAAATTTTTCTGAAACAATTTTCGTAACTGCTATTTGGCGCCCCTCTCTAAGTGGTACCCGGGGCACGATAGACCCCTTGCCCCCTCCCTTTACTGCTGACTGATGTCTCAACTATATCATACATTAATTTGCATACTTATTCTCTCTTCATTCAATGGCAACATGAAAACAGCAAAAACTTTCTTGTTTACCCTATAATTAACGGGCTTTTTTAGTCATTGTAATATTGTATCAGGTTCACAATTAATCTTTGTTTTTTAATACCGATTCTCCGATAATTTTTACTACTTTGGGATTATGTGCTTATGAAGTTGACTTTTATTGCATCAGGGGCAATTTATGCAAGGCGGCGCTCATTATTATAAGTGCGAAGCCTTACAGCGATTGTCAGGGAGATAGCTAAAATAAAGGTGCTAAACAATTATAAGCAAAATGATAAATAAAAATGAAATCATGACGTACAATATAATTTCCTTTCCTAAAAAGAAAATAAGTTATAAGGCAAATGCGAAGAGCACAGATTAGAAAATACTAATGGTTTGATATGATTTAATTATTTATTTCATATAATTACATGATAAAATTACTATGCTTTACATTCCTAAGTATTTCACATAATTGCGATTTAAAGAATCAGTATTCCAGACTTCTTACAAAACAGATATATTAATTAAACAGATTATTAAACAGAAAAATTAGAGAATTGTGTTTCTTAAGTCTGGAAAAAATATATGTATTTTCAAAATACAATAACTGTAACTACGTGATTACTGTTTTTGAAAATATTAAACCATTTACATTTTTATAAAATTCTCCTAAGAAGCTAAGAAAATTGGAAATAAAAAATTAATTTTTATAGTATAAAAAAATAAACATTATTTGCAAAACTAGAGAAAATAAATTCAAAAATCTTGTTAAAAAATATATTTCTGGCCATACCAATGAAGTTAACATTTAAATTTGGGTGATTCTATTGAATGATAACTGTAACTTTTAGACTCATTATCCGTAAAGGAATGATAATGTCAGCATAATTAATGTTCTCAATGAAACAAAAGTCTGTTTTGATTACTTTGAGGAATTTCTGGAATTGCTTTACGTCACACACAAGGATGGAATTATTTTGATTTATCTGCAGATCGATAATAAAAAATAATTTCGAGTTAAATGTTTCATTTTTATTTTAGATATTTTTAAACATTAGAAAATGGTAATTTTATTCAGGAAATTTATTGGATAATTACAATTACAGTTGTTGAAATGTTACTTTGTTACATGTTTTAATTTAGTAATTTTGATTTAGCCTTGTTTGTAACAAGGAATATTCTCGATTAATTGATCCATTGATCAAGAATATTCCTTGTTACAAACAAGGCTAAATCCTGTTACAAACAATGCTGAAAAATTGTTAATGAATAAAAATCAGATAGAGCTTAATTCTTTTAATAACATAAAAAAATAATTATTATTTATTTACCACAAATGCCCAAAAAATTGGCTATGACGTCATTAGTTCTCTGACCTTCCAATACTTCTGAAATATTAAAAATAGAAGTGCAGGGCACGAATTAAGATGGTCAGTGACAAAAATTTAAACTTGTTTACGCAAAGGACACAATGGTTTGAAGCACCTAAAGTTTGAACCAATACAAATATGCCTGCAAACAATCGGCGCTTGTAGAAAGGGGAAGAAGTGCTAAACGTGCACTTTTAGGAAAACCAGAAATAGCTTTTGATCCCCTTAATCTGGAAACTCAATAATGAAAGAATAAATCACAAGAAAACATTTGTAATTAATTGACTATATTATACCCAGTAACTCAAAAGTATTATTAATACACTTATTATTAAAAATGACTTTCAATGTAATAAAATAAATACATACAGTTTAAGAAAAATTCTTTGGTGTCACATTTTATACCAGTGTAACCATATTGCACTTATTAATAAAATAATTCTTTTAAATTTTTATAGGATCTTAATAAATGTTTTTTAATAAGCACAGTTGAAATTTTAAAATTTACTTTTAGGATAACTATTAAATTAAATTACTGTAACTGCACACATAGTTTATGCCATATTTTTCACACTGGACGTGAACACATGTTCTTCAGTCACAAATATCAACAAAATTTAAAAAAATCATTAACATAACAGGGAATACAACACAGATTAAATTATATATATATACATACATATATATATATATATATATACATACACATACATATATATATATATATATATATATATATATATATATATATATATATATATATATATATATATATATATATATATATATATATATATATATATATATATATATATATATATATATATATATATATATATATATATATATATATATATATATATATATATATATATATATATATATATATATATATATATATATATATATATATATATATGTATTCATACATATATTTGTCGTATTTGTCAACGTATTAGACGCACTCCATTTAAAATATTTAAATAATTAATTTTTGTATTTTATGCTGCAAATTTATTATAAAGATCGAACTTTATTACTGATTTGCAGTAAATATACGAAATATGTACAGAATAAATTGTTCGTTGTACGGTCCGATGCATTACTAATACCCTACTTCTTAAATGATGTAACCGCTGTCTCAATTATATACATTAGGTTGGGGAATAAGTTTGTAGCGTTTTTACCAAGGACTTTTGTATAAACAAAAAACAATAATTATATCAATAAGTTAATCAATTATATATTCGCTGTTGCTATTTACAATCTCTTCCCGCCACTCAACCCATTTGTTGATGCCGTTCCGCCAAAAATCGCCTAGCCTGGTATCAAAGAAGTTGTTGAGCCAGTTTTTAAGAACCTCTTGATGCACTGGGAAATGCTCAAATAGAATGCCACAGTCAACAAGGAGCTCTGCATTGACCAGCGTGAATGAAGCTATTCGACTGAAAAGACCTGATTGACACAGTCAAACCGTGTTCCTTCTCGCCAGGCCCCATGTTGCACAAATCGTCAAAGCCGCACGCTCTAAGAGCTCGAATGGGAGGTTCTTATGCATCCGCCGTATTCTAAGGACCTTGCACCGATCGATTACCATCTTTCCCGCTCGTTGTCAAACCATATAAAGGGCGTTAACTTTGATAACAAAGAGTTCCTTAAAAAAAATTGGCTCAACAACTTCTTTGACACTAGACCAGACGATTTTTGGCGGAACGGCATCAACAAATGGATTGAGTGGCGGGAAGAGGTTGTAAACAGCAACAGCGAATATATAATTCATTAACTTATTGATATAATTATTGTATTTTGTTTAAATAAAAGTCTTTGTTAAAAACGCTACGAACTTATTCGCCAACCCAATAGATACCGTAGGTTATGTTTAGCGTCAGGTTCTTTTTTTTAAAATTCCGCCTATTTCATATTATTTCCTCAATTGGAGCCAGTCAGCTTTTCTGCAGCCCTACGTACATGTTCTTTAGGACGTAATTTGTGTATTTTATAGCAACGCCGACATCGTTTTTTAAGCATTAACTTACCAACAAATTTAAGAAAATTAAACAGCAAAAATTCCACTTAAGTCTTTCACAAAAATTGAAAGCTTCAATCATAAATGTAGATGACATCCGTTGGTCCACATGATGCTGATGAGGTGTTCAGCTCGCGCCATTCACTTCTTTTAGAGATAAATGAGTCAGCACATGATTGACAATACTAATTGTCTGCTATTGGTTGATTATAATGGGTAATGCAATTTAATTGAAAGATAACACAGAAGCTACTCCCTTGTGTAATGTGCATGGTAATAATCTTAAAATTAATGAACTCCTATTATATATTAGTAATGTGTTTAAATAATAATTTAATAAATAACTTTTTAAAATTTTCTAATTATATATGAGAAATAATTATTGTTGTTGATGTCGCGTGCCAACCATGCTGGCATTATGGGGTGCGCTGCTCCACATTTCCAACTGAACCATACTTAGGTGTGGAGTCCGACTTCCTCAGTACACACATGCTATATGTACCCGTTTCTAGGGTAGGCAGCCATTCACAAACCATTCATGCAAGGAGTGGACAAAGACAGGATAGATAGATAGAGAGAGAGAGAGAGAGAGAGTACACACATGCCTGAACCGGTTGGGGATTTGAACCCAAGATCCGCAGTCAGGCACGCTGATCACTAGACAAGTTGGGCGGCAAAAGTAATTGTTAGTTATATATTATAAAAATATTAATTGTTTACACCATTAACATTTCTTGTGTAAATATAATTCTTGGTCAATATATGAGTAACGAGAAAGGTAGTTAGCACAATTTTTATTTACAAGTATTAAAGCAGGAAAAAATTCGTAGAGCCGGCCATCATCCTTCTGCTAAAGCAGCCAGACTTCCACTGCTTATTTTAAAGTGGGAATTGTTTCCGCACTTTCCCAGTAAAGGAAATAATTCTCATTTCATTGCTTTTTGAAAAAGTTAGTCCTATGGAAATAAAAGCAATTTTTTCTATCATTTGAAATAAATAAATTAAATGCGTAAAATAAATCTTTGAATTGTCGCTCGTCAAATGTTAAGTAAAATTTTCTTTTGTTTCACCATTGTGTATATTTAGTATTAATTCTAATTTACATATAAATTATTTAAAAATGAAATAGCAGTTGAAGAATATGGACTTAAAAAGGATACCCTCAAATATATGGAATGCATTTCTTGATTCATATATTTTTTCATTCCCTATTATTTTCAATTTTTACATTCAACAACCTCTTCACAAAAATGTTATATTAAAACAGCTGTAAAACCCCAGATGTCATCTTCCTTAGATTTGAAATTGATCCTATATACGTAATTCACATTGGGTAAAACATTCAAAGTATCGATTCATCCAGAAAATAATGCGAATATTTCTAATGGAATTCTATTTATGGACTTTCCAGCAGCTGTGGTAGCTTAGTCGGGAGAGCGACGTTCTCGTGACCCAAAGGAAGTGAGTTCGATCCTGGGATCACTTAAAGAAGACCGTGTTCAGTAATAGCAATTTCTTCTTCTTCATTGGCCTGACAGCCCAGGGTGGGCCTTTGCCTTCCACAGAAGTGCATACCAGGATCCCCTATTTTTGGACAAGGTCATCCAGTTTGTCACTTTTAGTGTTTTTAGGTCGTTTTCAATGCAGTCACGCCATCGGAGTTTCGGTCGTCCTCTTCTGGTGCCAATGGGGCGAGCCAAGAAAATTTTTTTCGTCACCCGATTGTCGTTCATCCGGCTCAAATGTCCTGCCCATTTTAATCTCTGTATTGAGATAAATTTAACAATATCTGGTTCTTTATATAGTTTATACAGCTCAGAATTAGTTCTTCTTCGCCATGTATTCTCACATTTCATTCCACCAAAGATGCTTATTAAAGTTTTTCCTTCGAAAATGGAGATGGTTTCCTTGTCCTTCTCGTCAATGTCCACGTTTCAGATGAGTAAGTGAAAATAGGCCGAATCAAGCATTTAGTAATGGCGACTGTGACACGTTAAATATGTCGTGGTCACAAAGTTACTTCTTGTCCAAATCAATGCCTCTAGAGAAAACAGAAAATCCACTTGTAGTTTTTAGTCCTTCCATCTGGTGTCTTCTATAAGAGCGAGAAATGAACTTGAGAAGGAGCTGCACTCGCTGTTAGGCGCAATCAAACGCCAGGACTGAGCTTGATTGGATTTGGGTTTGGTACAAAATGCTAAATAAATAGCAGTAGAGGTGTCTTAGTCTCTAAATACCTGTGTACAAAGGCAAGACAAGACCAAAAAATTAATTATTGATCATCATCCCTTTATTTTATTTTCGCTTTTAAACTAACAATTCCTTTTCTAGAAATGCAGCTTTTTCTGTAAATACGTAAGCATGAGCTGTGTGAAAAGATTATAAATTTGTAATGAGGACATAACAAGATGAAATGGTTAAGATGGATTATATTAAATAATTATTATTCCTTAAATAATTTTTTTCAATCTGGATTTAAAGATTTCTTTGAAACGTCATAATTTTCAGATTTGAATCAAAATCTTAGGATTCTTAACGATAACTTATTTAGAATGCAGAATAGCATGAAGTTTCGTATCATTAGCCATATTTTTTCTTGTAATTAATATAAAAAAAAATTGCCACACTACATATAGGAAAAAATATAAACTTTTATAAAAAATAAAAATGTTGGATTTTAATCTAATATTTATTTACTACACCAAGTAAAGCAATAATAATGTTACTACAATTAAATGAATGAATCTTTGAAAAAACGACATGTATGGAGTTCAGGCAAAGACAATTTCAAACACAGTTATTATTGGTATAATTTCACACATAGTGTAATTTCAAACACAAAATATTAATTGGATAATGGTCGAAATTTCTTCGAAATGATACTTATGAGGGTGGCAAGTCACAAGTATTGAGATTCTTCTGCTCACTCCCTGTTTCTAAATTATGAAGACTCCCACGCAGCAGCTTCCATCAAACTGGTTGAGCCAGACTCAGATCTAAAAGCGGGAAAGTATTCCTGTGCGCACATCCAATATGTGCACATCCATTACTTCTAAATGCTAATCACAAAACATGAGATACTTTTTTATAAAATAAACAGAAGACATTCTATAATTGCAATCTAAAGTTATTCATATCATTTTTACATTACTTTAAGAAATTAAAAATGAGTAAAAATGTAAAATTTATGGAATCAACACTAATCAACATTCAAATCACAAAATTTTCACTAATCAACACTCAAGTGTTTTCGAAATTGGTTACATTCAGAAACTGGAAAATCACAATTTTATGAGATGATATAGCTCATATTTTGACTCATGAAATAAGAACTGTGAGACTGAATGTTTTTGTTGCTTCCCTGTACCTATCCCTGAGTTGAGTTCTACCAAAGACAGAAGCAGCCGGGTGGAGTCTTTGTGATTTTGAAGTAAGGACCCAGCAGAAAACCACCAATAGTTGGCCTGCCACCCCAGAGGTATCATTTCACTTGGAATACATTGCGACACGTGGTTGGACACTTTAAACAGTGGGGACACTTTAAACAGTGGGTTGGACACTTTAACGTGTCCAACCCACTGTTAGCGAACACTATGGATCTTAGGTTAAACCGGGACTAGAACTCAATACCTTCCAATAAGAAGAGCGACACCCTAACCAACCAGACCACCACAGATCTATTGAATGATTGATGTAGCCACTTTCAGTGGCTGAGATTGTTGAAATGTTGCTGTAGTACCAGCATGCTTATGTACCTCTCTCTGAGTTGGGCTCTACCAGTTAGATAAAAGCAGCTTGTTGAAGTCTTACCCAATACTGGGCTCGCCACCCCTGTATCTATCATTTTACTTGGAGGACATTGTAGCCACGACCTATTTAACGTGTTCCATTCGCCTTTAACGAAGATGACGGATCGTTGGTTAAACCGGGATTCGAGCTCACTACCTTCCCATAAGGAGAGAGATACCCAAACCAACCGGGCCACCGCAGACGAATAGTTGAAACGTAAGACCCACTTCATGAGGGCCTTTATACTCTGAACCTCACTCGGAACATGCTTAAATTCCACAGCTAGACATTTATTTTTCTTGTGTGACCACAATTCATCTAAGCCCTTGGACATTTTATGATTTAAACTGCTGCAAATCTAATCCTTAATATACTTTTCTCCTAAAATATACTTTTTATAATAAAATGAATACCACATTTAGTCTACTGGTGAAATCTGATTACGCGACACACAAAACATCTTCTCTTAAAAGTTAAATGACTTAATCTAATTTAAATGTTAATAACCAAGGAATGCAAAAAATGATCATATTCTTTTTTTAAAATGGCATTTCGAATGAGTACTTGAGATTTTATACTTGTTCCGATGAAAACACTCAAGGAGTAAAACTAAAAAACTTATTTTGATAATCAAAACATTGATTTATGAGATTGTTATCCATCCAAAAATATATCTGAAATGTTAAAAATTGGAAGGGCGCAATCATTGTTTTGTTAACTGTTGAACAAGATAAATTTTACAACTCAAATATACATACATATACATATGTGATATTTAAGTACAAAATAAACAAGAAAGTTCTAGCCATTTTCGCGTTGCCACTGAATGAAGTCAGAATAAGTATGCAAACTAATGTATGGCGTGGTTGTGTTCCCGTCAGTCGAGAGTAAAAATATCAGTAGTTGTAAAACCAAGTCCACTGCGCACTTCCATCAATCGCAACTCGTACAGTAGTGAAGAGAAAAGAATGTGTTGAAAGACTTCATTCGGTGTTGTTTGCTTTATGATTTCAAAATGGGCTTTTCAGCTGCTGCATCAAGCCACCGAATATGTCAAGCGCTTGGGAATAGTGATGTGAACGAACGTACTACAAGATATTGTTCTCACAAATTCAGATCGGCAGATTTGTCCCTCTTTGATTAAGCTGGTGTCTGGAGGTTTAGTCATCAAGGCATTGACCCATATGACTTGATGACTAAACCACCAGACACCAGATTGTTCACAGCTCATCAAGTCATATGAGCTACTACCAAGGGCAAAACGATAACTGCGTACATGTACTCGCAGCAATTGTAACATGTGCAACAAGTATTGAAACAGGTGAAGCCTACACTGGTTAATCGGAATGTTCTTGGCCGATAACGTGATGCAGGATGTGGTGCGGGTGGCCAGGAATATCATACAGTGGCTTGGTTGGGACATTTTGTGCCATCCTCCTTACTCAGTTGACCTTGTATCATCTGCTTTTTCATCACTGACTATCATCGTCGTGGAATATCCTTCACCAATGAAGCAGACTTGCGCCAAGTATTCACGAGCTGATTCGCGTCCGAAATCTCCGAGTTTTACCTCAAGGGGATTGCATGACGGTGCAGAATGCCGACGGTGATTACTTCGAGGGCAAACAATAGGCCACACTTTATTTTGGATCATTATAAACTCCAAGAGCTTTCTCGTTTACCTTATAGAATGAAAGAAATTTTAAAACAGTAGAATTTTTTCAGAATAAAAGAAAATGATTAACGAAACGAAATATCCAGGAAGTGATCAACCGTAGAACGTACATCGAACCAGATCAAATTAGATAAGGAAGCTCGAGAAATAAACGTGACACAACTATAAAAATCCAAAACCACAGCAAAAAGATTGAGTTAATCGAAGATTGAAGAGAACAAAAAATAAAATTTTTACACTATATTTGTCTATGGTTTCAAAGTAGGGAAAAGCATATTTTAAATATAAGTCCCATTGATATCAAAACAAACATGTGTTTATAGATTGAGAAAATATTCATTCGGATAAACTAAGCACAAGAAAATAATTTAAAGTTCACTTATCATTGCTAAATGATTTTAGCTTCAGCAGCTTGGGTACAATTCTTTGATTTAATGAAATACCGTAAAACACCGATTATCCGAATAACTTTTAGGATTTCAGAAAAAATATATTAAACTAACGAAGAGAATGAAAAAAAAAAAGGAAAGGTAAGAGAAAATGAGGATAATATGTCATTTGAGGAATTTATAAATTTTGTTTTTGAAATTTTTAATGGATGTTCAGAAGTTAATACTAAAATCATTGGAGAATGAAATCTAGGGTCACACACGTAATCCAAATTGCAAATGATGGTAAATTGAATGGAAGTGTCGAGGAAGAGAAAATGACCTTAATGTCCAATTTGAAGTAAACACGAAATCATCATCTAGAGATGTCTTTGACGGCTTTGAAGTGGATAAAGCTTTACCTTAAGTGTAACCACAGGTCAATTCTTACTTTCAATCGGATATGTGACTTGGCTGCCCGAAAATGGATGAACGCAGCGAAATAGCTCACAGTGACTCACATGTTCAGCAAGCTTTCATTTACAGCGTTGTACTGTATTAACGTACAGCACCTGTCGGTACCTTAACATGTCAAAGTATTGCCTTCGAATTGAATTTATTATAAGTTTCTTTACATTTAAAAATTTGTATAATATTGTTGGCAACAAATCTTGATCTTACTTAGTGTAAACTACCGAAAATAAATGAAGATTAATGATAATACTCTTTGGTAACATGGACATTTTTTTCTAAATAAGAGATGATCCCCATGAGCGACTCTCTGTATTATGGATTGTTCTCATAACATTTTCCTTTCATTTTCTCATGCAACTAGGAAAACAATCACAAGAACTTGCAAAAATGCAACTATTGTTTATAATGCCCTATCACTGGGAGTTTCACTTTTCAATGCTACAAGCAGCGGAAGTGATGGTTCTTCTCTAATGTAGTAGGTGCCCAGAAAGGGTGCCACTAATGTCCCAAAAGTGGGTCTTCATTCTAGAAGCAGGGATCAAGCAGAAGTCCCCTAAGACTTGGCCTGTCATTCCCAGAAGTATCATTTCACTTGAAGGATATTGCGACCATGACAGGTTTCACGCGTCTCAGCATTAGTGAATACGGTGGATCTTCGGTTGAGTTGGGACTTGAACTTATTACCTTCCGATAACTCTGGCGTTCAAAATCCTTTCACTGGTGTGGCGTTCATGTGGGGAGGTGAGTGCCAGCTCAGATGGGACCTTGTCACCTGACCGTGGTTCAAAATTATGAAGCACTTGGGGATGGGGGAGAATTCCAAACCCTTAACCTTAAGATACTGACCGTGTCCCACCTACACAACAATGTATCTTCCGATAACGCAAGTGACGCTTTAATCAAAATCAGGCTCCCGTAACTTGCACGTAAAATATCCATTATTATAATTATATTTGTATCTTATTCACCAAAAACGAAACATAAACGAGATTCTTATTTTTTAAGAAACAATTATGTCATTAGAATAAATAGAATAGTTACATTTCTCGTTGCCCATAATAGAAAATCGGACAGCTACAGTTGAGGAATTCACCATCAGTTTTGCAGGTTCGACCATTTTTGCAGTCATTATTCCAACATGCATCTGAAAATAATCTGATTGATTAGGTTAGAGCTCAAATTATTTTAGATGTATTTTAGGTAGAATGCAGTGAATGCAAAGGGGTTAAACGTCGATATTAAATCTGCTGTAGGATTATGATGTTAAAGACACTTTGTATTCTTTTCTAAGAACATCATATTTCTTTCATGCTAATCGTAGATAATAAATATTCGTAATGTAATTCGCATGTAGCATAATTGCAATAAAGGCAGTAACATAGTAAGATTAGCAATACTTTGTGAAATATGCGCTGTAAATAGGAAATGTGATTTCTGTTTAGCAACGAGCAGGAAACTAAAGCAAACAACTATTTTAGAACAGAAACAATTCTGTAACAAGCAGAGGTGTCATAGCTGGTGAGGGCGTCCTTATCGGAAAGTAGTGACTCCAAATCACGGTTTAGCGAAGATCTACCGGGTTTACTAAAGGCGTCTGGAGCACGTTAAAAATGGATGTGGTAGCAATGTCTTCCAAGTGAAATGATACTCTTGGAGGTGGTAGGCGGAGTATTGGGGGATTTTTGCTTGGTCCTTGTTTCAAAATCGTCCATAGAAAAAACAATTTTATGTTTTTAAATATTGATTGTAATCCACAGTCAAATTTGTGTACTTCTCTTATTGATGAAACTCTAATTATAGAAGGTTTCATTAAAAATTTGCAAAAAAAGTAAGTATTCTTTACAATTTCAAATTAATATTATTTATATTAGTAATATATTATACAAAATATCAGGTAAATTATATTAAATGTAAATTATGAGGATTATGAAACACATTTGTATGATTTAATTGATATTTTTTTAAAAAAAATACTGTAAATAAAATGCGAAGAGGCATTTTATATTTTGTAAAGAAAGGAACAAAGTTCATTCTTAAAATCTTATATTACTCGTCGTCGATTCAGTCCCAATTTTTTAATTTTATATACCTTATTACAATCTTTTTTTACCTCATGAATACAGGTGTTTTATAGAATTGTTCTTATTTAAATTTACCACTAACAAATACAAAAAGCGATTAAGTTCAAATTATAATTTAAATCCACAAACTGAGCAAACAGGTAAAAACGTGCTCCCTTATTAAAGATAAATATTTATTTCTGGAAAAAAAGATTTAAAGTTGTGTTATTAATGGATGAGATCCCCATATAAAGCCATATTTAGATTGCAAAGACGATCCTCCATTAGGTACATCTAATAATATTTTGATTGGACAACAACTGGATATGTATTTTGGGTGGAAAGGTATAAACATGAGACGCACATTTTTCCAATCGTAAAATAACAGCTGATATTTTATTTTAAACATGCTGCTGAAGAAGTAAAATTGTTCATACTCATATTATGTATAAATATATTTCTTAAAAATTATTGTAAAAAAAATCAATGACTCTAGTGATTAATACTCAATCTAAGCAAAAAGTTCATGCTTTACATGAATCTTTAAAAAAAATTTCTTTTAATATAATTTGAATCAGAAATTGTATCTAATATCTTTATTTCCTTTTAAAAAACTAAAGTAATTTTAAAAATAAGTTTAAGTATAATCAAATAGTTTATTTTTATCCATTATTATGAATGTATTAAAATAAATTGAATAAAAATGTAGTAATTTAAATAATTTAATGTAGTAATTTAAATAATAAAAATGTAGTAATTTAAATAATTTTTAATGTATATTATACAGGGTGGCGCGCGGCAGACGGATGGATTTGAAAAGGCTCGCTTCCTAACCGTTGGCGCTGCTCGAAGGAGTCGTGGTTCGAAAGAGCGAGATCAGAAATTTGTCTCCATATCAAGGTCAGTTCACAAGATGGAATGGTCAGCAGTGCAGCGTGTTTTGCGTGGAAGCTATTTTTCAAACGGCCGTTCGATTGTCCGAGCGCAGCGCGCTTTCTGTTCGGAATGCCGCATCGCCCCTCGTGGTCTCCAGATTTGGCCCCCTGTGATTTTTCTTGTAGGGCTACCTAAAACCCCTCATCTACAACGACCGTCCTAGGACCCTGGAAGTCCTTATAGGCAACATTCATGCCAGCATCCAACAGGTTCTTGTAGAAATGCTGGAAAGAGTCCATGAAAATGTCAGGAAAAGGCTTATGCAATATGGGGAGTGTGAGGGCCGCCATTTGGGCGATATTTTATTCAAAACTATATAAATTCTGATTTCCCTTGTCAGTGTATATGAAAAGAATTAAAAACATTGTTGTTCTTTAATATTTTGTATTTTATTGACTTTTGATATCCATCCGTCTGCTGTGCGCCACCCTGTACTTTGAATATATATATATATATATAATATATAATATAAAAATTAACTATTTTATATATATGTATATATATTGTAACAAATAATAATTTAGCTTTTGTGTTCTAATATGCAAAATTATATGTGAAATCTTGTTACACACACACAGTATTTATCTGTGGTTATTATTAATATATAAAATCTACATAAAAAATTATTTATCACACTTTGCTGATAAAAAATATTTTATATGTAGATTTTATGTATTAATAATAACTTCAGATAAATATTTCCTTTGAAAAAACACAAATGAGAAAAACTTAAAATACAATATTTAATAAAACTTCATCGACTTGATCTTAATACAGAATAGAAAATTTGTTATTCACAATAAAAGCTATACTTGAATATTGCAATATATATATATTACATATAGTTGCTATTAATTTTTTAATATTCTTCGTGGAACACTATATTAAAATTAATTTAAAAGCATTCAATTGAAAGATAGGAATTTTTTTAAACAACAAAATCAGTTCCTTCGAAATGTTTTGTTCCTGAACGAACAGTTGATTTAAGTCACTGCCTGATGACGTCACTAGAGAGTGATCTGGCATTTTTAGCTACAAAGGGTAATGGTTGTGAATGGGTTTTTTTTTTAATTACGTCCTTATATAAGCTCTTTCGAGCATCATAAGTCTTGCAGTCCAATAGAGAAATGAAGCTTCTCCAGGAGAGGAGAGTCTTGAAGTGTGAAGAATCGCGGGCCTCCTGGAGGGCAGAACACATCCAAAGGTGCTCGCCATTCATGTCCAAATGTTCATTGCACAAAATGCAGTCAGGTGACTCCACAAGTTTAATGTGGTGCTGGTGTCCCTGAAGATAATCATGCCCAGTGAGAAGCCTGAAGCAGGACACCCCCATAGCTCTAGGTAGATCCCAGGGGATGCAAGAGGTCAAGAAGCTCCCCCAACAAGCATTGACTGCTTTCTCTTTGTAATAAGCCTGTCGTTGGTTTCGAATCGCTTGTTTTAATAAGTGTTTGACATTTCTTAAGCCAATTGGATTGTTTGGGGGGTTCAAAAAAGACGCCTCTTTGGCGAGTAAATCTGCATTTTCATTACAGCCTTCGTCGATCTCTTGGTTGTGAATGTGGTTCCCTACTCAATAAACGGGTACCTGTTGCGCATGTGAATACTGAGGAAATGTGACTCCGCACTAGGGATGGGACCTTGTTATTTTTCTTGTACTTGGTATGTACTGAGTACAGTTGCTTTTGTGAAGTAACAAGTATTTTACCGATTACATTTTGTACTTTCTACAATTTCTTTTGTACTGCCATCTATCGGATTAAAAAATAATGACTAAGATTTTAAATTTTATGAATTGAATAAAAATTTTATGAATTGAATAAATTTTATGAATTGAATAAAAGCAAAGATTTTAAATTTTATGAGTTAAATAAAATTAAGAAAATTAATTAATAATTAATTAAAACTAAATATTAAAATTTATAATATATATTATTCCATAAAATTAATTAATTTCATCTTAATTCAATTATCATTTACAAATAAGCATTCACTTAAATAATAAAAAAAGCTTATGTGATAGTGCTGGTATGTAAAAAATAATACTTAGTAATTATGCAACATTTCATTAATTGCAATTTTTTGTTTTTCTTGCAATGCTTTCATTTCCAGTATCAGGCAATGAAATACAAGTTATTTCTCAACAAATCGTTTTTCTCCGAAAAATTTTGCTTATAAATTTTCTTAGCCATATTTCATTCAATATAAAAATCATAACCTTTTGTTACTTATATTTGTTTTCAGAATTTACATCTGTTCTAAGTAAAATTTCAAATTACTGAATTTTAATTTTCAAAGATTTCCAATGTTAATTAAAGTATAAAATTAGACGGGATAGTATAAATTATATTTTTCAACCTAATTAGCTTAATTTTTTGTTTGAACTTGTATCTATTTTCGAAGTGTCGGCCTGCGGAGCAGGCCTTTACTTCTTCATCTGTGATAAGTGCTGGAAGGAAGACATTGCGGTGCTGACAGACGCTAGTCTTGAAGCGTCGAGTCTTGGCGGTGAGAGCCAATCAGCAGACAGCTGAGGGGCAGAGCAATGAGTTGGAAATTTTTATTCTACTTGAGAATAGAGGAAATAATAAATAAAGTTGGAATAAAATTGTTATATACAGTGAAAATAGAAAAAATAAGAAATAATCCTGAATAAATGAAGAGTAATGAGGTTAAGTAAGGCTATATACAAAAATTATATTAAATATATTCATCTAAATAATGTCTGGCGATTGGCCTATATTTACAGTCTTCTATGAAATACTCATAGCAAAAAACTTGATTAAAGGCACCATCTATGCAGTTAATTCCTTTATCGTAGAATTTTTTATTTAGGTTGTCAATATGCTTTACAATATCAATAATTTTCAGATCTTTTGAAATGTTTTTATTGCGAATAGAGTAGGGCGCCTTCGCAATTTTTTTAAGCATTTTATGTTGATACACTCTCAGTTTGTGTTTGTCTCTTGGCGTATTAGAGTTTTCCACACAGGTGAAGCATAGGTGATGATGGGTCTTAACATAGTAAGGTAGAGCAGTCTCTTGAGTTTTAGTGTTAAATTTGAGTTTTTACCAATTAAGTTGAATAGGCATCCATAAGCTTGATTGGCTTTTTTGATAACGTTATTGATATGTGCAGTCCATGAAAGTTGAGTAGTAAATGTTAATCCAAGATATTTAATGGTTTTCACTTCCGGAATGATTTTATCGAATAGATAGGAGTTTATTATGTTGAAGTAATTTTATTTTATTTCTCTTTTTTCTATTAAATACTATAAGTTGGGATTTATCAGCATTTATATTTATTCTCCATTTACTGCACCAGTTTTCGATGTTAATGAACGCATTTTGAAGTTAATGAATAGTATTATTCGGCCTCATGGAATCAGCTATAATAGCAGTGTCATCTGCGTAGAAAGCAATTTGAATTGAGTTATTGTCCAAACCGGGGAAGTCATGGGTGAAAAATAGGTATAAGATTGGGCCCAGGATGCTACCTTGGGAGACTCCAGCTTTGATGTTCAGAGTAATAAAGTTTTCATTATTGTATTTAATATGGAAGAAGCGATGAGTTAGATATGAGGTGATGAGTAAAATTATATCAGTGTTTATGTTGAGTCTTATGAGTTTGTATAGTAGGCCTTCGTGCCATACTCTATCGAAAGCTTTTGCTACGTCGAGCATGACCATAGCTGTATACACATTGCGATGAATATTTTGACCTATAATCTCAGTAATTCTTATGAGTTGTTTAACAGTTGATAAGTTGTTTCTGAAGCCATATTGTAGTTTCGGAATTAGGTAAAGATAGCATTTAATTCTATTTTTTTTGTTTGAATTTAGTAAGATTTTCCAATTATATAAATGAATTTTTATAAATAACAGGTAAAAAGCTTGGGAAGAATTGTAAAATGGGAGTTTAATCAATTACAATGACATTTTATTTTAAGTTTGCTTACAAAAAATACAGCACAATTATAATCAAAAAATAAAATCAATTTAAATTTTTTTAATTTTCTATTATTAAACATTTACGAGACATCATAGTATCAATTTTTGATAAATAATAGATAGTAATATTTATTATAAAAAATGTTTATTTGTTTATATTTTTATGTAGTAGATAAACCAGATATTTCTAAAATAAAAATTGCATTAACTCACATATCACATAATTGCATTAACTCACATTAACATTTCAGTTTCCTACATATTAAGCAATTTATGGATAAATAAAGTAGCTTTGCAATTAAAACTGTATTAAGAATGTTGAAGTAAAGATATTTTATATTAGACTAACTTTTATAGTTGCATAAAATCGTAGCCCACCCTTCCGGATGGAACGCCGATCCCCTAACCACTAGGTACCACGGCCTTTTAATATTATGATAAAATTAGGATTGTAATTTTCTGTACAATGTTGTTTTTCTTTGAAATGATTTGGCGCCCCTCTGCAAGCTGCGCCCGGGGCATGATAGCCCCCCTCGTCGCCATGTCTCTGAAACATTTCACATTAATGGTGTTTTGTACTGCGGTGGTACTCGAGCTAGTTTCTAAATCAAAGTAGTTGTGAATATTACTTTTATGAATGTTTTATCAAATTTATTTGTTGAATTTCAGTGGCAATATATTAATCTATGTTATGTTGCAATGAATATAACACAGATTAATTCATGTGATAATGAATATTTTCATATTCATCGATTGAATGTAAATATCTAATATACATTATGATTAAAATAAGAGACCTCATGTCCATCGACTTAATAGAACATAAGGCCTAGAAAAACAGAGTTTTTAATTTGGATTCTATATTAAGTTTTGAATGAAAAGTACAAGTTATCCAAAAATCGCATTCAAGTTTCCGTGTGTCGAATCGTCTAAATGAATGTCACATTTTCTAAATAGTAAAATCTATTAAAGAGAATTCGTTATCGGACAATCGCTCAAAATTACAAGGCCACGCTTTACGAATTATCATTTGGCAGAAATAAGAATCCAGAAATTTTGCAAGCAAATGGTACTTCTACCTGCTAACACAGAGCTTTTGGTATTCCTTAACCAGAGATATCTTTCATTGATAAACGACATATGCAATCCACCAAATAATTTGAATTTATTTCAAAGCAACCTAAAGGTAAATTTATGAGATCATGAAGCATTGCTTATGCCATAACATTTACTGATTAAATTCTCTACTAATATTCCAGTGTTTTATGTTAAATCTTTAATTTGAAAAAAAAAGAGTGTTATTTATCTATATAGCTGAAGGATCTTGATATTTTTTTATCAAACTCCCCCAGATTTTTTATCGTCTATAATCGACATCCTTACATCTATTTCTTTCTCGACAAGAACGTCCATTTTAAGCGGACAAAATTAAATAGGGCATATTTTTTTTAAAGAAAAAGTGCGCTATTCTCTAATAACCAGATGCCTACAGGAGAGAAATGAAGACACAAACCCTAAAATATATTCATAATATATATAAGTGATGAAAAATACACTATTCATTAGTTTAGCCTTATTCTCTAACAGTACAGTAGCAGGAAAAAATCATGTTCTTAATCTAATACAAAGAGCTCTGGAATGTAAATTCATTTTGCAAAAAATATATCTCTTAAAATTCCATTTAATTTTGAGTTATTAAATATTGAGGTCGGGCCTCTTCATAAACGATGAGTTGATTCAATTGTCGGTTCATTTGGAAAAAAAGCTTAAACTTGTTCTTTGCAGTAGTCAAAAGAAGTTTTTCAAAAATTATATTTAGTCATAAAGAGATGAAGACCTGAAGCCTTAAAATTGTTTCATGAATGTTACCAGTTAAGCATAGATGAGTTTTAAGAAATTTCCTTTTCACATTTTTATTAGAGAATGAATATATAGGAATTTTTAAAATTCATTTCAGACAAATATCACATTAAATTTTCTTACCACCCACGAATATATCACGACTTAGTTTACATGTTCTAACTGCTTTTAATGAACACAACGGAATTTCAGTTGAACAGAATAAAAAACCGGCTTCCTCCTTGTAACTACGAATTTTCATATATTTGATATTTAGGTGAATTTGTTTCAGTTAAAAGAATTTTTTATCAGTTGATATCAAAGCACAATTGGATTACAAAGAAAAATTTACAAATTATGCTGATGCCTAAGATGAATTTGAACTTAATAATATTTTTCTTGATTAGTATACAAATATTTTGATTCAGCAAAGTTATTTAATTTTGCATTAATAAAAGTTTATTTTTAAATTTACTAAAAGCTCAAGAATTAGTGGGTGCATTGCATGAATAAAATAGGGTTTTAATTCTTTTATTTGTTATTTCTGTTGAAATTTGGCACTTCATTACTGAGGAAGCAGATATGCTTTATAAATATTTAATTTACCATGAGAATATCAAAAATAAATCGAAATGGCTTAAAGTAGAAGCAAATTTCTTAGGTCTATTCTTCTAATTGGTCATAAAGACAATATACAAGATTAAAAATCGTCTGAATAATTAACTTAAAATCTTGTTTTGGGAATATAAATAAATTGTTTATTTATTTTTCTTGATAAATAATTTCAGTATTTTTGATTGATAAAAAAGCATGCCATATAGCAGGTTTTATTGAAATGTTGAAATTTATTCTGCATTCGAACTCAATATGCAAAAAACTTATGATCAAACATGAAATGAAAAAAAAAAATCAATAAATTTTAAGAAATCTTTATAAAACAAAGATTAAAATTTATAGATTTGGTGAACTATGAAATATCTATAAATATATATTATAATATCATATAGATATTGTTCTTGAAAAATAACAAAAAAATATAGATGAAAAATGAAAAAGCTCACTGCATGAGAAAAGTATAAATGTTTACAATTTCCTTGACATTTAAAAATCAATTATCAATATATACCTTTTATAGGTAAGTACATTGCTGTCCAACTTGTCTAGTGGTCAGCGTGCCTGACTGCGGATAAGGAGTTCCTGGGCTCGAATCCCGATTTGGGCATGGATGTACTTCCTCTCTCTATCTATCCTGTCTTTGTCCTTTCCTTGTATGAATGAGGTGTGAATGGTTGCCTGCCCTATAAACGGGTTCCTATGGCATGTGTGTACTGAGGAAGTCGGACTCCACACCAAAATAGGGTTCAGTTGGAAAAGTGGAGCAACGCACCCCATGTTGCCAGCCTAGCTGGCACACGGCAACAATAACAGATAAGTATATTAAGTAATTCCATCCACTTTTTCCAGAATATTAAGGCAGAATTTACTTGGCAACACTCTGGAAAGATAAAGATTTGTCATGGCAAAATCCTCGATCTAAGGAAAAATGGTTGACTTCGGAATCAAAAAATTAATTTCGAAAACTGAGAACGCACGCAGCGTTTACGGGGATGTGGGAAGTGAACATAGAAATTAGCTTCTGGTATTTTGAAAAACACAATTTCGAAGCTTTTCTGAGAGAGGAAGATCTTGTTGACCAAAGAAGGACAGTGATTGGACTGATTCTTAAAACAATTAAGTTTTCATCCACCATGTGAGCGTGGCTAATTTTCGCATAAAATCATAAAAAATATACCATACATAGAATAATACTTTGTTCCTGGTATTTATAAATATATTTATAAAATTTAAGTTTGTTTTTAAAACTTCTAAATTATTCAGGTTTCCTAAGTTATTAATGCTTTGAGCATATCTTCAAACTGAGCTAATTTAAAAATAAATAAAAAAACTTTTTTTCATTAATTTAAAATTTAAGAATTAAAATAAAATAAAAATAAATTTCAAACAAGAATAAATTATTATTTTTGGAACTTTTTGAAAACTACAAAAAGTGAATGTCAAGTCATGACAGAACTTATCTAAATTTCTTCTTAGACATAGCATTAGCTCGTTTCCAATGATTCTTAAGCAGGGAATTCAATTTAATACCTGAATATTTTATTTGTACATTTATTAACTTTTTCTTGATTTATTCAAAAAGTTTTTCTATTTATGTATTAAAATTAAAACTGGTATTACGCATAAAATAATTATGTTTTTAAAAATAATGGATATGTCACACGTCATAAAAATAGTTGTTAGTTTAAAATGAGTGTCATTAAGTAAAACACAAGATTCAGTTATTAAAAAAACTTATAATACTCTTAGTTACACGTATGAAGTTTGTGTATTAAGACAATAGCTTTAATAATATTATTGTACCCATGATTTTTTTATTAATTGGGAAGTAAAATACCCTCGAAAGATATTACGTATAAGAATTGGATGCTAATGTGATACTACTATACAGAGGCAATTAAAAGTTACGGGATGTAACAGAAAAAAATAGAAAAAATGTAATAAATTAATTTGATATAGTTCTACATAAAATATAATATAAGAAATACTTTGCTTCAAATGAAGAAGTAAATATTATGTTTGGTAGTAAAACCGCAGTCTATATTAAAATGTAATAACAGAATCTTTTTCGCTCTTACGTATTTCATCAAAATCTGAATCCCAAACCAGACTTAAGTGATTACTATACTAAGCAGCCATTCAATGCTGGAGAATATTTGAAAGGGAATCCTTCCAACAGTAATGTTAGCATTATAAAAAGTTTCGTTAAACATTTTGTAAAATAAAAAATGATATTGCGATGAAAATCAGAACAAAGTTCAATATATATTCTGAGACCATCTATATAAAATAAATGTAACATTCAATTAAATGAAATAAAAAAATTTTAAGTGGAAAAAATTATTAATTTAAAATAATATTAATGCTGTAGTGTAGCCCACCGATGGCTGAGTGGTTAGCGTTACTGAGTCTTAAGCATCAGGTCTTGTGTTCGAATCCCAGGTCGGGCATGGGTGTTACTTTCTCTCCGTGTTTCTCTGTCTCTTCTTTTGTGATGATGTATGAATGTGGGCCACCGTATAAACGAGTTTGTGTTGGTATGGCGTGGGTAATTTAACTCGCCTTCGTGAATTGGTTCAAAAGTGCCCTCTGGGTAATGACAATTGAGTAGCAATTTCTGGTCTTATTGTGGCGAAGGGTACTCACCCACTGTTAAAAAATATTTTTAAATTTTTTGGACTGCATTGATAATTATGAGCCATTTAGTCGTATATGTGTTGAATTAAAGGTATCAATATAGTTATCAGTATATTTATATAATTTATGTCATATTTGCACAGTATTATTGTACTTGAAATTATAAATCCCGTTCTAGCAGTGAAATTTGGATCATATTCTTGAATAGAAGAAATAAGTATTCCCTTAATATTTCTCCTCCCATACGATTTAAAAAATAAAAGAGAAATTTTTTTGTCACAGAAGTAAGAGAAACCCAAATTTGCTTTTGTTTTGACTTAGTGCATTGGAGGGCTCTAACCAGGAACCATTTTCTGTTTTACGGAGCGCCTGGAGTAAAACTCCTATCTCCAGTCTGAAATTTTATGAATTTAAGTGGAATAACCTATTGGTGCATTGAGTTTATTGCTTCTTTTTATATAAATATGAAAAAAAAATAAATAAATAACAAATTAAGTTATTTTGAGTACATTGAGTAAAATACGTATACATATAAATTTATATATGTATATATGAACATATATATATGTATTTTTATACATCCATTTATATTTTTAATCAAAGATAATGAAAGAATGAAAGTAAAGAGAAATAAATTTAATTTCTCTGTTTCTTGAATATAAGGGGAAAAGGTAATAAATCAAAGTAAAGTAGAAAGGTAAATATGTTTTTGTTTTATCCTATTTTATTTTATTTTTTTCCTTTTCCTAATAAGGAGTGAATGCGAAGGTTTTCCTTAATTTTATTTCCATTTCAGTGCATTGTTGTTCCAGGATCCATGAATCACAAGCGTCTACTCGACGGAGAAATCAGTGCTGTCCAAGGTCAATCCTCGATCACAGACGTCGTTTCTTTTTTTCCTTTTTTTTCATCCCTTCTCCTCCCGTTAGGGGCTCCTCTCCCTTGTGCTTTCATTCTTGCCTGACTTTTAGCATTGGTTTCAATTTTGTTTCGTGTGTATGTGTGAACTCATCTTTTTTTTATATTTATTTATTTAGTTTTGGGAGGCATTTTTTAGTACTATTTTTGGTCTTTTCCTATTTAGGTAGTCATTTATATCGTAACTTGAAAGGTTTTTGATTTCTGGATTTGCATGTGTGGTCATTTCTGAATAGAATTTTGTCGCTTGTTTAGTAATGAATGTTGTTAATGTTGTGGTTACTGTTTCGTCTCTAATTTTTTCGTTTCTAATGTACCAGGGTGTGTTTGTAATTATCCTGAGTGTGATATTTTGTAATGCTTCGAGTTTTTGTATATTGCTCTATGCAGCTGATCCATAAATTTCAGAGCCATACATTAAAATAGGTCTGAGGAGAGTTGTATAAATCAGTTTTTGTTTTTTAAGTTTAATTTGGAATATTTACCAATGAGTGGATATAATTTTGCTCTGATTGCGTCCCAGAAATTTAGCTCTTATTTTTTCTATATGAGGAACCCAGGTTAATCTTTTATCCATTGTCATGCCTAGATATTCCACTCTCAGTTGCCATTTAATATTTTGATTTAGAATATTTATTTCCTTAAGGGTTTTAGTAGAATATGTAAAGCAAATTGCTTGCATTTTATTGACATTAAGTGTTAATTTCCATTTAGTGAACCATTTGACCACTAAGTCAATGCATGAATTTAGATTTTCAATTAGAATATTATTAGTTGGACCTCTTCTAAGTATGGCCGTATCATCTGCAAAGAGTGCAATTCTGTTATTCTTGGTTTTGGGGATGTCATTTACATAGAGTAAGAACAGTATCGGTCCTAATTTACTGCCTTGTGGAACTCCACTTGTTATAGTTTTAGGTAAGGTTTTTTCCTTATTTAGTTCAACAATAAAGGTTCTGTTTGTGAGATAGGACTGTATTAGTTTGATCAAAAAGATTGGAAATTTAAGGCTAATAAGTGTGCAAATTAGTCCTTCTATCCATACTCTATCAAAGGCTTTTGCCACATCCAGCATAACTGCTGCTGTGGTTTGGCCGTAAATGAATCCCTGATGTATGAATTCTGAAATCCTAACTATTTGCTGTATTGTTGAGTGCTTAGCTCTAAAACCGAATTGTTCATTTATTATAATGTAGTATTTTTCAATAAATTTTTAATAAGTTTTAATATGTGTTCTTCTGTAATTTTACTGAGTGTAGAAAGTAAGCTGATAGGTCTGTAGTTTTCTGATTTATTTAGATTTTTTCCTGGTTTGGGTATGGGTCTAACAATTGCAGTTTTCCAGCATTTAGGGAAGTAATTTAATTTTAAGATGTGATTAATGATAATAGTTAAATTTATGACATATTTAGGGGTAAGATTTTTAACCATTTTATTTGTACTATTGTCTTGTCCAGGGGCCTTGCCATTTTTTAATTTTTTGATGTTTGTGATAATTTCTTTAAGTGTGATTATGCCTGTGTATTTATTGTAAGTGCATTTTTGGAGATTATTTAGTGTGTTTTTGATGGCTCTTTCTGTTTTAATATCTGTGTTGGTGTTGTTATTAAAATGGATATAGAATTGTTTAGCTATGAATTCGATTTTATCTTTTGTTGTGGTGTATTGAGTATCATTATGTTCAAGGTTAGTGTTGCCGCCTTGAAAAATTGTTCAAAGGGCGATAAAGTGCGCCAATTATGGCAACCTCCTACGCTCTTGTTTTTCTCTGATTCAAAAAGAAAGGAGAAAGGGATTGTATTTGTAGCGGTATAGTCCGCGTTCTGATTCAAGCTATCGTGCTTAAATAAATATTGTTATTGTTTGTTATCGACGGAATTATTTACTTTAAATCCTACCATTTTGGTCCGTCGAGCCGGAGGTGAATTAGCGTCCTTTGGATACATAAAAAATTTGAAACTCATATTGTTGAGTATCTTTAAAAGGTATTACTTTCGTTTTTCATCATGTCGGACTATAAGGTCTTGAATCGCCGACGAGGCACTTTAAAGGCAAAAATTGGAAGATTAGAAGCTTATGTTAAAAGTGATAAAGCAAAGAATGATGATGCAGTCACCTTTGATGTAAAAATTAGAAACGTTCAAGAAGCAAAAACTGAATTAATTGAATTGCGTTTACAGTACCATGCTTTACTAGACGAAAAAGATGTAGAGGAGAATGAACAAATCTTTGATCAAATGGATGAAGAAATCGAAGAATTGGAGGTAAGCTTGTTAAAATTAAAATCCTCCTTTAAAAGTGAAATATTGCATGCTGATTCATTTGCTAATGAAAAGAACTGTAGTAATATAAAAGTAAAATTACCAGACATTCCTCTTCCAAAATTTTCGGGACATTATGAGGACTGGAATAATTTTAAAACACAATTTGAAACATTGATTTCTTCTAATGAGCATTTAGATGAAGCTCACAAATTATTTTACTTGCAATCGTCCTTAACTGGAAATGCTCGACAAATTCAAACTACAGAAGATAGTTTTTCTTCGCTTTTTCAGGCGTTACAGGAGCGCTACGATAATAAAAGGCTTATCGTTAATTCAAATATTTCGGGATTAATAAATTTAGAAAAAATTAACTATGAATCAGGTATGGATTTAAGATGCTTACTAGACAAAGTAATCAAACACGTTAGAGCTCTTAAATCTTTAAATTTGGGATTAGATGATTTAAGTGCTAATATTTTGATTAATGTTGTTTTACAAAAGGTAGATAAAGAATCAAGAAGGCTCTACGAAATGTCGCTTAAAACATCCGAATTACCCAAGTGGGATGAATTTATTGAGTTTTTAAAAGGAAGATGTCAGTACCTAGAAAACGTTCACGCATCTCAGTTAAAACCGAAAGTGGGCAATAAAATGAGAAGTTTTTTCGTTGACTCTAATGTAAACAAATTTCAGTGTTTAATTTGTAACTCACCACAATATCACCCGATTTTCAAATTCCCAGAATTTTTAAAGGCTAGTGTGAAACAATGTGAAACTAGAATTTCTTAGTTAAGAAATTCAGGTTGTGTTTAAGATGCTATAGTTCGAAACATAATTTAAATTCTTGTGATTCTAAGTATAAGTGTAAATTCTGCCAGTCAATTTCTCATGGATCCCTTTTGCATGACTTTTCGAAATCGGAAATAAAAAATAAAAACCAAGGTTTCGAGCAGCCACCCAACAACACTCAAGAGCAAGGAGTTGACCTTGAGGTCAACTCTCCCTCCTCAGAGCTTTCGGAAAATACATGTGCAAGCGCCACTTACGGACATAAATCTCAAACTGTGGTGTTGGCTACTGCTCACGTTTTAGTGCGGGATGCTTTTGGAAAGTCACATGTGTTGCGTTTTTTGCTTGATAGTGGCTCCATGGTAAATGCCATAAGTCGTGAGGCTGCAGATTTGTTGCGGGTAAAGGAGAGCAAAATAAATATGCCAATTAGAGGATTAAGTGGCTCCCTAATAAATGTAAAATCAAAAGTAATAATGGAAATTTCGAATTCCTCTAAGGATTTTATTAAAGTTTCGGAATTTATAATTGTTCCAAAAATCACAAATATAACCCCCACACGACAGTTGAATATTAATTTAAGAAATTTGCCTAACAATATAAAACTAGCGGATCCCACATTTTTTAGACCGAATAAAATCGATGGTCTACTTGGGGCAGAATTATTTTTTGATATATTAAAGACCAAAAAATTAAGGCTTAAAGATTCTCGCCTAATTCTCCAAGATAGTGTTTTCGGGTTTATTGTTAGCGGATCAAATTCCATTTCTAATACGACCAGTAATTATTATTGCGGACTTATTCAAGATTCAATTAACATAGATAAAACTCTTCGCAAATTTTTTGAACTTGAATCAATTCAAGGTACAACTTCTATATTAAGTCCAGAAGAAATGGAGTGTGAAGAACACTTCATAGAAACGCATTCTAGAGCACCTGATGGCCGATATATCGTGAAAATCCCCCTTAAAACTGACCATGTGTTAGGAGAATCAAAATTACTGGCATCTAAGCAATTAGAATCCTTATGCAAAAGGTTAGAGCGAAATTCTCAAATGAAATCATTATATGAAGATTTCTTGCGTGAATATAAGGATCTAAATCATATGGAGGAGGTATCAGAGGATCGAACCCCAAACACTGTATATTACATGCCTCATCATGGAATCTTGCGGCCTGAAAGCAAATCAACGAAACTGAGGGTTGTTTTTAATGCCTCAGCTCCTACATCTACAGGTACATCTTTCAATCAGCTGCAAAAGTTAGGTAGAATTCCGCAGCAAGATCTTTTTTCCATAATGCTTCGGTTTAGGAAGCATAAGTTTGTTTTTTCGGCAGATATATGCAAAATGTATAGACAAATTTTAGTCCATCCATCGCAAAGAGATTTACAAAGGATTCTTTGGAAGGAAGGTCCAGACATTTCAGTTAAAACATTCAGGCTTAATACTGTGACATATGGAACTGCCTCCGCACCCTACCTTGCCACGAGAGTGCTTAAACAGTTATGCGATGATGAAGAAGCTTCGTTTCCAGATGCTGCTAGAGTTGGACGGGATGACTTTTATATAGATGACGTATTAACGGGATCACATGATTTGGAATCAACAAGACAATTAATACTCCAGCTTGCCCAGTTACTTGCACGGGCAGGTATGTCCCTTCACAAATGGAATTCTAACGATGACAGTCTCCTCGAAGGTATCACTAGTAGTGAACAGTATTCCTTCGAAGATTCTGAGAAAATTAATTCGGTTAAAGTTCTAGGTGTATTGTGGAAACCTCAACTTGATTGCCTTTCATACAAGGTTACAATTAAACATAGAGACACTTACACTAAACGCTCTGTATTGTCAGACATTGCGAGGATATTCGATCCTCAAGGACTTATTGGTCCTGTTGTGACAAAGGCTAAATTGTTCATGAAGGAACTCTGGCTCTTAAATGCAGATTGGGATGCTACGCTTCCAGTTGCTCTTTTAAAACAGTGGACAGAATTTGTGTCACTTCTCCCAAAGCTAGAAACCTTAGTTATTCCAAGACATTGTTGGAATGATGGAAATGTTACGATTCACGGTTTTGCAGACGCTTCTACGGTAGCTTATGGTGCAGTTGTTTATGCGCAGTGCAAGTTATCAGATGGAACCATTTCGGTTCACCTTCTGTGCAGTAAATCCAGAATTGCTCCGGCAAAACAGATCACTGTTCCTAGATTGGAACTTTGTGCAGCATTGCTGCTGGCTGAACTTATGCAGAAGGTTAATAAAGCCTTAGTCATCAAGGACTGTGCCACAATTTTGTGGTCCGACTCCAGTATCGTTTTGGCTTGGATCAAAAAATCGGCTCACGAACTGAAAACATTTGTCAGCAATCGAGTAGCAGCCATACAAGAGCTCACTGCGAACTGTCAGTGGCGACATGTGTCCTCAAGAGAGAACCCAGCAGATCTGATATCCAGAGGCCTAGCTCCAGATGACATCATAAGTAAGGACCTGTGGTGGACTGGACCAGCATTTCTTAAGGAGGCCACTCAATTACAAGAGACTAGCATTCCAGAATCTGTTGTGGACAATAATGAGTACTCGAAGGAACTGAAACAACAACCCGAGAACATTAATTTAACTGTTACAATAGAAAATTCAGCTTTAGGTCATATTCTTAAGATTACCAATAACTATGTTAAACTAATTAGAATTTTAAGTTTCTGTTTCAGATTTCTTCATAATATTAGAACAAGGGAGGACAAGCGTTATGGGCAGATCTCCAGTGGAGAATATCATTTCGCAGAAATAAAATTAATTTCCATGGTTCAATTAGAAGAATTCAGAGAGGAGTATAAGGCTTTAAAGGGAAGTAAACCCCTTCCAGGTAAAAGTTCTTTAAATTCCTTAAATCCTTTCTGTGATACAAACGGTGTCATCAGGGTTGGAGGACGTCTTCAAAATTCCGATAAAGGTTACCAGAAAAAACACCAAATTATTCTTCCTGCAAAAAGTAAACTAACTTATTTAATTATGGAACATTTGCACAAAAAATATTTTCATATTGGACCACAAACACTCTTGTATTACACAAGACAAAAATTTTGGCCTATAAATGGCAGAAACCTGGCAAGGAAAATTGTACATAATTGCGTAGTATGTATAAAAAACAAGCCTATGGTAGTAGAACAATTAATGGGAAATCCTCCGCAGGAGAGAGTTACGGTAAATCCTCCATTTACAAATACTGGTGTAGATTTTGCAGGACCATTCCTTATTAGGTATAGAAATCAAAGAAAGGGTACACTTCATAAGATTTATGTTGCTATTTTTGTCTGCATGGCCACTAAGGCTATTCATATTGAGATAGTTTGTGACTTAACATCGCAGGCATTTATTGCAGCGTTGAAAAGATTCTTTGCCCGACGTGGCAAATGTAGGACCCTGTTCTCCGACAATGGAAACAATTTTGTGGGTGCCCAGTCAGAACTTAAACAATTACATGGATTAGTAAATCATCCGGATGAGGTGCTAGGTAAGTTCCTAACCTCTGAACAAATTAATTGGTCCTTTATTCCGCCTGGAGCTCCTAAATTTGGAGGACTCTGGGAAGCGGGAGTTAAGTCCTTTAAGTACCATTTATTTAGGGGTGCAAGAAATGCCAATTTTAGTTATGAAGAGTTTCTTACCATAGTTACGGAAATTGAGGGATCTTAAAAAGACCCATTACAAAATTGTGCATACTTCCTGTAAATACTGATTAGAATTATTGTACTGTCATAACATTGTAGTCTCTGAATATTATTTATCATTATTATTTTCTGTATTGTTTAATTGCATTAATATAATTGTTCTTACCATTTAGTACTTAAACCTGTGTGTGTTAATTATGAATATTAATTGCTGAACCTAAATCCTGAATGTAAAGTTTATTATTGTGTTAGAATATTACTTTAAAATTGTGTAAATCATATTTTACTATTATTTGATTGTTGTTGAATGTTAACCATTCCACGGGGGCCGGGATGTTGCCGCCTTGAAAAATTGTTCAAAGGGCGATAAAGTGCGCCAATTATGGCAACCTCCTACGCTCTTGTTTCTCTCTGATTCAAAAAGAAAGGAGAAAGGGATTGTATTTGTAGCGGTATAGTCCGCGTTCTGATTCAAGCTATCGTGCTTAAATAAATATTGTTATTGTTTGTTATCGACGGAATTATTTACTTTAAATCCTACCAGTTAGGAATTTTTTGGTATTGAGATTTTAGTTTTTTTGTGGTCTTCCAGAGGGAGCCATTTTCAGCTCGTAGATTTTCAATATACTCTTCCCAGTTTTTCTGATTATATTGATAGAGTTCATTTATGATTTGCTGATTAGTTTGATTTAATAATTTTTTATTATTTGGGCTTCTGGTTTTTTGGTAATTTTTTCTAATTTTGTTTTTTACTAATTTCAAGATTTCATATGGAGGGGGTAATTTTTTAATTATAATTTCTTGGGAAGATTTTTGATATGCTTTGTGTATGTTATTTGTGAAGTTGATTATTCTGTCATCCAATTCCTTTTCGGTTTTGATGGTATTAAAATTTAGTTGCATGGAGTTTAATTCTTTTTTAAATTCAATCCAATTTGTTTTGGTACAAGTTGGGGTAGGTGTAGGTTGTATGTTGGTTTCGAATTCAATTTTTACTGTGGTAAATGGTCTGAAGATAATTCATTAAGTGTGATAGTGTTTGTGATGATAGGGGGGTTTCTTGCAATGGCGAAGTCAATTGTGGTTGCTGATTTGGTACTATATCTTGTGGGAGTTGGGGGTGAAATTAGCTGAAGATCAGCATTTTTAATGAAGTTGTTTAAAATATGACCATTAATATTTGGGGTTTGACAGTTCCAGTTTTTGTGTTTACCATTAAAATCCCCAGCAATGAGGATTCAGGGTCCTAAGGAAAGCAGATTCTCTATTTCAAATGGGAGGTTTGGGTGGGTGTTTGGGGGTATTTAGATGGATGTTAGTATAAAGGGTTGTTCATGTTGGGGTAAATTTCAATTATTCTAGCTTCTAAATATTGAAAGTTGGGAGTAGTGATATGTTTGTGTGTGAGGTGATTTTTAATTACAATTCCAGTTCCCCCTCTTGGGAATTTTGGTGAGCAGTTTCTGGGTGTGTGTATGAATGTGTAGTTTGGAATGTAAAATTTTTCATTTTGTTTAAGAAAGTTTCTTGTATGAGAATGATTTCTGGATTGTGTTCCTGTAAGAAAGTGATTAATTCATGTTATTTGTTTCGTATACTTTGAGCATTCCATGTGATTATATTTCATTTGTTGAGTAGATTGCTCATAGGTAGAACTATTGTTGAGGTTATTTACAAAGTTAATGAACTCAAACATTTTCTTGGTTGGGTCTGTAATGTTTCCCATTTTTTTTTTTATTAAATTCCTGTAATTTATTTCCAAATATTTCATTGATTGTTTTACAGAATTTTAAGATTTCTCCAAGATTGGAGAAAATTTGTGGTATCATTGTTTGCATTTATATTGTTTACGGCATTTGGTAAACTTGGGAATTCAATATTTTTGTTTTGAGCGTCTCGCGCTGCTCTAGGTCGGATGCGGTTCTCGCGAGACAAGTCTCATGCGTTCACCTACGAATTTGCGGACAATCAATGTGACGTCATATCACGTGACCGCCAAGCTTACACGGCCTTGTGTGGCTAGTTGGCCGTGCCTGGTATTGGAGTCAGTCGTGAGAGATGGGAAAAAAGGGGGTGGATGGATGACTTGTCACGGGGTAGCGGCTAGTGCGGGAAGATGAAACAAATTCCAACACTGGAGAAAGGCTGAGCTTTTTGGAGTAGTATAATTTAGAAAAGGAATTTAAGTTTGATGTTAAAACAAATATCATATGTTTTTAATTTAAATAACTCTGCAATATACATTTATAATAATTATATATTTGTATATACATATAGATTAATATAATTCGTTTAAAGAACCAATTATTAATATTTCTTAGAACAGTTCTTGGTCGTCTTCTGTTACTAAGTTCATTTATATTATACTCGGGTTGGTCGCTTATGAGAGGTTATTTATATGAATGAGATTTCGGTATAATTTTTGAGATATTCTAATGATGAAATCATTAATATTTTCTATATTATATTCACTAAAGATATTTAAATTTCCGAAATAAATTGGAGCTTTAACTAGCATTCTAATTATTCTATTTTCGTAAGATTGCAATCTACAGACGTTTCTGGAAGCTGCAGAACCCCAGACAGGTGCTGCATATGTTAAAACTGGCCGAATAAGTGCTTTATAAATTAATAGTTTATTATCAGTGCTGATAACTGAATTTCGAGAAATTAGAGCACCGCTTCTGTCTACCTTTTTTGATTATTTGGTTTATGTGAGACAGCCGTGTCAGTCTCCTGTCTCTAGGGTTACTCCCAGATATCTCACATGTGTAGACCAAGGAATATTAATGTTGTTGATGGTCAGTTAGTTTGTAGGTTTTCGTTTATTGCTTAATAAAATGGCCACACACACATTTATCTGGGTTTATGATAATCTTCCATTTATTTAGCCAGTTCTCCAATATTGCAATAGAGTGACGTATTGGCTCCGCCGCTATTACGTTGGAATCTCCTGAGCTCATAATCTGCAGTATCATCTGCGAATATGAAATTTTTTATATTCGTATGAACAGGGGGGATGTCCGCAATGTATATATTAAATAGTGTTGGGCCAAGTACTCCTGGGGCCTTAGCAGCTACCAGGCGCGTCGGTAGGTGGTGAATCACCGAACGTCCTGTAGGAATGACAGGATAGCCTTGAATATAGAATCAGAGGCCGCGAACCAGCTCCCGTAAACCCTGGTGTTATGCGATCCGTGCCTAGGGCTAATTGGCACCGCGGTATTGGTGTCTTAACGGAGCCTCTAGTTGCCTGGCAAACTTCTAGAGTAATTTGCCTTGCCCAGTATCTCAGGCAATGCTGGGTGGACTTATATTACCTGAGCTTATAAATTGTTATCTTGTGGCTGAAAATACACAAGAAATAACAAATCTTTCTGCATCTGCAGGTGAAGCCTCTGAAGTAGACCTTGCTGAAAAAGACAAGGGAACTCAGAGGCAGTCTTGTAAAGGGGCAATAATGAATCCTTCACTTGATGTAGAAATGACCTCCAAACCATCTTCTGGTGAAAGTCAGGAAGCTATCCCTAGTATGACTGACTCTCTGACGAGATGGGACTGTTTCAGCAAGACCCTATCTGCTGGAAATGTCATACGCAAGAGGAAACGGCAGAGCATATCATTTATGAATGCGAGGCTCTTGCCCTCCCTAGATTAACTTCTTTAGGTATCATCCATACTAGAGAGTTACACCTAGAATCCATTAAAGGGTTATCGGACTTTATTAATAAAGTGGGTGACCCGAGCAACTGGAACTAGGAAACATTGGGTTTGGAGTTAATGGTACAAAATGCTGATAAAAGTAGAGGTGCCCAATGACATACAAACCCAATTCTAAGAAGAAGAAGAAGATGGGCCAAGTACTGAGCCATGTGTGGGAAACCATTCAAAATGGGGTATTTGTCAGATTTAGAATTATTAATTTTAACCTTAAATGTGTGATTTTTTAAGTAGTGGGTCAAGATATTTACTATTTGTTGAGGGAAATCAAGTGTCCACAAATTAAAAATCAGCCCGTCCAGCCAGACATTGTCAAATGCCTTCGCAACGTCTAGAAATAATGCTGGAGGTGCCCTATTAAGTTGAATATTATGCCTAATCAGCTCGACTGCCCTAAGCAATTGAGGGGTTGTTGTTCCCTAAAACCGAACTGTTCGTCATTTATTATATGTCTATTTTCAATATGTGGTTTCATATTCGTGTTTTAATACAATACTCAAAAAGTTTAGAGAGTACGGGTAATAAGCTTATTGGCCTGAATGAGGTGGGATCACGTGGGTTTTTTTTGTTGTCCCTTAAAAATGGGAGCTACAATAGCGTTTTTCCTGAAGGTAGGAAAATAATTTAAGTCAAGAATTTTATTAAATATTTCAGTTATGCAAAACAGTGCTTTAAGAGGTAGGTTTTTTAGTGTGATGTTGGTGGTCCTGTCGTGTCCTGGGGCTTTTTTAGGATGCATAGTAGTTGAGTAATTCAAAGGGAAGGGTGTTAACAGGTAGTGGGTTCGATACCCGCTGCATCATTGTGTTGTTTAGAAAATTGTCAAATATGTGGAATATTGTTGGGTGAAAATTGTAGTTTGAATGCATGTGCAATGGCATCAGCCTTTTCAATATCTTTATAATGTATTCCTGCTCGGTCATTAATGCGCGGTATATTGGATGTTTTTTTCTTATGAAAGTTAATGGCCTTCCACAGGGATCCATCAGTTGGTTCTATGGAGTTTAGATGTTGGGTCCATTGAGCCTCTTTATATTTCCCAATTTCAGTTTTTAGTTTATTATTAAATTTATTACATATTTTTTCTTGTCCTCCGGTTTTTTAGTTGCTTTCCATATTTTTCTGAGCTCATTACGCATTCTAATTTTCTTTTTGAGCTCGTTTGAAAGGTATGAGCAATTATTAATACAGGGTATTTTTTTAGATGTTTTTTCTTGACAATCGACTATATTTTGAGATAGGTTTTGAACTGCAATCTCAATCTCCTCCTCAGTATATTTTCCATAAATATAAAATTTTCTAATTATAAAAAAATCTAAAAAAATACATAGATTTGAAAAATAAATATTAATCTCTTTATGACTTGAAATATTTAAGCCATCAATAAATAAAATATTTTCCTTTAGAATTATTTTACGAAACAGAATTCTGAGATATTCAGTTAAAATATTTTTAATTCTTAGTTTCATTATTTTAATAATATTTAATATATTAAATTTAATGCATTAATTTTTCATCCAAAGTATATAATTTTAAGAAGTAACATTTTTTCTTAGTTTAGAATAATTCCAGAATGTGCTAACAAAGTTTATTGGTATTTTTTTGTGCTTTAATGAGAACCTGTTACAAGTGTTGTAATAATTAGTAAAAGGGTTTTATATAGTTTCTATCTCTCTCTCTCCGAAACAACTTGGATCATTTTAACTATTTTTAAACTATTACATAATAATATAATTATTTTAAAAGGAAGAAGAATCAATTAATGTTTCTAATAAAGGGCTTATATTTATTTATTTTTGATTATATATTTTGTTTTTTTCAATAAATTTATATAAAATAATATTTTTATATTCATTTTCATCTTCAAATTAAATGTTTTCATTTCACATCTAAATATTTTTATTTAATTTTTACTTTTAAGTATGATTTAGTGTTCTAGAGAATCATTTTAATATTCGAATAGCTTTTTTAAAACCAAAATTCGATAAAATCAAAGATCTATTTATTCTTTCATTTGTCACATGAAGCATATTTGAATTCTTTGGAAAAAAATTTTGTTAAAATTAAATTTTGTTGACAACTTTTGTTTATTCAAAACATTTACTTATGACATAATCATAAGGATACATCTTTGAATCATTTTAGTAACTTTTTTAAGAATTCGTTGTTTTCTATTGTTTATTTGCTCAAAAAATATTATATTATTTTAGAATATGTTGATACAGTTTATATATATATATATATATATATATATATATATATATATATATATATATATATATATATATATGCCATAATGCCATAAAAAATATGGCATTTATTTAAAGCCATATAATTGGCTTTAAAAATAAAAATTATTAACATAGGAACTAATATAGAACACTAAAAATAATTCATATTACATTAATATGTAAATGCAAATATTTTTGTAGATTTGTAATATTTAATGTAATTCTCGTATGGTGAGAATAAATTATCACCGTTGAAATATTATAATTTGATTTAAATTATAATGTAACATATGGGAATAAATTATTTCCATTGAAATTATTATTATTGATTTGATGCTTTTTCGACTATAATTCTATAAAATTTAATAAAAGGAAACACGTTAAATATTATATTTTGTATATTTTTTCTGCCGACCAATTGGCTGAGTGGTTAGCGTTCCTGACTACTGAGCTGTTGGTTCCGGGTTCGAATCCCGGTTCGAGCATGGATGTTTCTTTCCTTCTCTGTGTTTCTCTGTCCTTTTTTCTGTGATGTTGTATGAATGTGGCCCTCCCTATAAACGGGTTTGTGGTGGTATGGCGCGGGTAACGCTACTCGCCTCCTGACTTGGTTCACAGGTGCTCGCTGGGTAACGAGAAATGAGTATCAGTTTCTGGCCTTCTTGTGGCATAGGGTTCAGTCACCCTTGTGTGCTCGCAATTGGATAAAAAAAATATTTTTTTTCCAAACACTTGCAAAATTTAAATTTTTACAAGAATTTTTTATTTTTATTTTATAATACAATAAGGGGAAATAAATACAACGTACACTATTTAACACAAAGGAAACATTGTTTTCTCACAGAAAAATCCAAAAAGTTACCGTAACCCAACTTTGTAAAAGAAATAACTCTCATAATTCTTTAAATATATTGTATGGTTTTAAGTTAATTGATTAGAGTGAGTTTATATTATCCAATTATTTTTATGTATTTAAAGAATAAAAGATATACGCGCCACATATTATTTTGTTTTCATTTGCTGTGGTTTTGATAATATTCCGATAAATCACTTTTTTGAATTCTAATTGAATTTTGGAGCAGAAATTTATCTATATTTTGCAAATGGCGATTGAGACTTATTCGCGATATCATTGTGAAGGAAGTTTTTGGTGATTCATATTAATTAAATGATTACGCAAATAGGTGCAATGAATTTTTCCTAACTTGTTTTATATGAGAAATCAATAACATACGGAAAATATTGAATTCTTGTTTAATTCGAACCTTCTTATAATTTTTCAAGAACCCTTATATTTTAAATATTTTTCATTAAAATATGTTAGATGATAAATGCCAAAATATTGATGGCCTAATATATTAAGCCAAATTAAATTACTCAAGGTATCTTAAAAATCATTTTCCAAATAAACGCATCGTTTCCCCAAAGAGAAGTGATAACATATCAAACACTTATATATTGAGAAACATAATCCTTATTTGTTTTCTGTGGTATGTAATACATTTTTTTATAGCTAACATATTGATTGTTTTGTGTTTACTTTAAAAGCCTTCCTTATAGCGACACTTTCAGAACATTCCGTGTGTTAATTGTTAGAAAATATTCCGTTAATGCTTTTTAGAGATGAATAATATTTGCTCAGGTTTAATAAAAATTTGTTTATTTTAACTTCCGCCATTACCATGCCATAGTTACTAATGGATATGATCGGTCTTTGCGTTAAGTAAATAAGTCGCTTCGATATGAATGCCGCATAAGTTCATTTTATATCAACAAAAGAAGATTGCTGTCCATAAGCTCGTCTCTATTTGTTTGTAGATTCAAAAAAAAAAAAAATAAATAAATAAATAAATAAATAAATAAAAAATAAAAAAGTAATAATTTAACCGTACACATACGTATAAATATAAATATATATATATATATATATACACACACACATTTTCTCGCTCATACATTCGTAAATTTGTCGTGAATCAGCATCAATATGTTGATCAAGCTTTGCATTTTAATTTTAATTTTGATGGCGAAGGTGAAATCAGACGGTAAGATTTTTCATAAAATTTAAGTCACACATTTTATATAATATTCGATTTTGTATATAATTTTTATGGTGATTACATTTTGCATATTTTTATTTTATTTTATTCATTTATTTTTGCTTTATAATATGAATAAATATTTGACCTATGTATTTTTTAAGCTACATAAAATAATATTTCTATATCATTTACAAAACTTTAATTTTTAGATTTTAACTGCATAACTATATAAAAATTCTTAACGATTAAAAAAAATCTGCAGGAAATTTTTTTTTAAAATTAATGGCGGCATGCATTTTTAATTTTACTGCTAACATCAAACTAAATAGATTTAAGTGAAACATTTTTATTGATGCTAATATATCACAAAAGTGTAGAATTTAATTTATCAGCGTGTTATGTGTACCATTTAAATTTCTATAAATGTATTAAGTAATACATTTACAATGAAGATAAATTATACAATAGGTAGAAATAGATAATAGAATGAAAATAAAACAAATGCTAGATAACTGTTATCGTTACGTTTTTTTCCAACTTTAATATTCTTTGTTTTAGTTTTTGAGTGTTTACGTCTTTTTAAAATATGTTGATTGATGAGAAATATATTTACCAATATATTTTATTTGTAATATACATGCTTAAGGCTGCTTAAAATATTGCGAATAATATTGATATTTAAGAAAATATTTGTTTCATTATTCGATGATAAGTGACTGATATGATCTTTCAGCTAAGCAACATGTGTCGTAAATTAAAAAATAAATAAATTCATAAAATAAATAAATTAGCGTATTTTTTAATTTTACAATAGCTAATAATATTGAAGCCTACTATTGTAACTACCCTCAAACAAAATAGCACGAATTGCAACCATATATCAGCCCGTTTTTAGAATTTTCACCTTTGCAAAAAGACAATGTCGTACAATTTATATTTTTAAAGTAAAATTTAAACCAGTAATAACAGTAAATGAAATAGTAAATAAACAGTAAATGAAAAACTTATTTTTAAATTGTTTCTGAAATACAATTCGCAATTCTGAATCACGAACTGATGACGAGGTCACACCTGAGCCTAGCACCCTCCTCTCCAACTACGCCATATCAGCGGAAGAAGTTTAGATGTCACAGGTTAACATGAGCTCGTCGCCAATAATATAACTTTGAATGCTTTCTAGCATAAATTAGATGAACATTTTACTTAAAAAAATTATTTTGGTAATGTCATTATTTATGAGAAATACCCATATGTAATTGAAATCCGTGAAGCATTCTGTTTTCTTTATCAAATTTATGCATTTCCCCCGAAATTTGAACTTGCACTTCTGCTATCAATAAAGCTACGTACAGAATTTTTTGAACTTTTTTTAATTCAAGAATAAAAGTTGAACAGAATTTTGAAATCAATTTAGTTATTTTCAGTTCATGTAAGAGGCAAAAAATTTCATTCTAAATTGTTTTTACTGATATACAACAAAATGGTTTGTACTTTAAGGACTTTTTTCCTAATCAGGCTAAAATGTTAATCATAGAATTTCTGATAAAGGTAGGCAGAGCTTAAATTTAAATATATTTTCATGAACACTCAATTATCAACCCATTCAGATTTTATCCTTTCTGGTTATTACTGTCCGACTGGTTGCAGCAGCCCAGAGAGTAGCTCTCAGCAGTATTTTCGATTTTCTGGATTAGCTGCTGATTCATTGAGACGCGAGACTTCATTTCGTGATGCAAAACAACATCTTGAATCAAGTTAAGATAATAAAAGATATTTTTTAAAAATGGTAGATACTGTTATTTTTATAATTTCGTAATTTTTCACGAAAATCTAGCTACATGTTTCCCGGTGGAAACTGGCTAGCTTGACCAACGGATCATGTTCTATTATTCTAACAGACTGTAGTGTGTTGTTGTTGTTACTTATGACATTTAGACAATCCAAGCTCACTATGTCGTTGGCTATGCGAATATAAGTCAGTAGGTGCATATTTCATTAAATCAGAGCACCACGAAGGTGAAAGTACGACTTTGCTCTAGACTCCTCCTACAGATGGCACCATCAGAGGATTCACTCCCTCAATTTTGAAATTGATCTGGAAGGGGAGAAAATTTTCTCGAGTCTATTTCGCTCATGGTAACCGCTCAACGACCGACCACAGGGCTTTCGATTGCACAGATTTAACGAGGATGTATATACTCTGTGGTATTAAACCACAACATTTGGCGACATTTTTTTTTCGCGGGAATGGTCGACATTATAATACATATCATTGATACAATACGTTTAATACTTCAAAAATAATAAATTTTGTTCACTATAATCTCATTAAACAGTTTACTGAAACTCCTACACACGCTAGGATTCAAGAGATTTTTAAGTACTTTTCCATTATACCTCCGCTTATGATCCCAAAGAAATAGCATGTTTCTTATGGAGAAGTGAATATAATATGACATACATATAATGATAGGCTCAAAATTTTATATAAAATATAATATATACTAGTCGAATTTTTTATGCAAAAATTTTGTGCTAAAAAGGGATAAACAATAGTAAACAAGATAAATGTTGAACAAAGCTAAAGTTAGTTAGTGCAGGAGATTGCTTGGTTATAATTTTTTCAATTAAAAGAAGCATTACGGTCACAAGTACAAAAAACAATCAAATACAGCAAAATTTATTTTTGTTTCATTGAAAAACAGGTTGGTTAGACTATACTTGAGGGTGCCCCTTGAATTCTCGCCAAGTTTATCGCCAAGCTGGGCGATGTTGTTCTATTCATAGTAACCCTAAACGTTATTCTGAAATCCATTCACGGTTCTGATTGGTTTTCTTCTCAGGATAAATTTAAGCAATATCTGTAAGTGCTATTAGAGGTGTACCTCAAAGTAAGGATATTCCAGCAAAATAAAGTGAGTAAATTTTTTCTTTTTTTTTATGTGCTTACTGCATTATTTTTGAAATTTCATTGTGTTTTGGTTTTCATTACGGTTTGCGCAGCGTTCCGTGTGAACAGAATTGGCACCAAACAAAAATCGCCGATCTCGCCAAGGGGCACCCTCAAACATATTTTTACCGAAAAATAATTACAATAACATTATACTTATACAATCGATCACCGATGCAATTAGTAAACAGTTTCCATCAGAAATAAACATTGGCGTTTCAATACTTTTTGTCAATAAATGATAATTATTTAGTTTATAAAATGTTTTTAGTAGTTTCTAAACACGTAAGCCTTTCTAGGCAAATGCAAATGGAATGTTTACGACAGTAATTTACGATTTTTCTCCCGTTACGGCGATTATCGTATGGAGGTACAATGGAAAAGTACCGATTGTTGTTTATGGATGCATTTGATAATTAATGATTACCAACATTCATTAATTAATTTTCAATGAAATTAAAGGTTTTTAAAAATATATTATGTTTGTAACTCTTACATAGATTGTCCACACTCCTATTTCTGGCTTGATGCTGAAAAGATTTGTGTTCACATATCCCCTTATCGAATCGGACTGAAAGATAAGGAATCCTATTGCACCAGAGAATCGGGTGGAAAGCCCTTGGTAAGGCGTTTGGGAAGTAAAGGATTCAATGACTTAGCCAAGCAGCTGAAGGATTCGATGGAAAAGTTCTTTCATTCAAGAGTAATCATAGGTATATTTAAATTTGACACATTATTTTTTTATTGTACAATATAATATGTCCGAAAGTAGTACTTCGGAACTGAAATAGTTGCCAACATAATTTTACTATAAACATTGACTTTTGAGTGCAGGTTATAAGTTCTCATAATAGTAAGTCATAATAGGTTATAAATGTTTATCATTCGTAAGTGTAAGACTATTTTTTTTCAAAAATAACAGTTGCAAAACTATTTTGCCTTGTTTTTTTATACAAATTTAATTTAATTATTTTTAATTTTACATGAATAGACAATGAAAAAAATTGAAACAATAACTATGAAATTTTTTTTCTAATAACTAATAAGTAATTTAGGATAAGAATTAATTGATATATTTTACAAATGCATTTATTATATTTTAAATTATTCTACATTTTAGGTCTTTAATATGTTCTTTTATTTAGACATTTTTTTACAGGTTATAATCATTATCAAGAGGACTATAAATGATGATCTTCTAAAGAATATAACTTATATAAATTTGATTATTCCAGTAATTGAATAATATTTATATTTATGAGAAAATAATTAGTAAACATGAAGTTGACTCTTTATAAATGGAGACATATTCATAGCAATAATGATTTTACTATCATCGATCTTTTTTACTATAATGTTTTGTTCGTAATAACATAACATAATGAATTATATAAAAAACTAATTATAATATATTTTACGTTTTAAATACACTGTCATAAAAACATATTTCAGTATTTAAATTTTTAAAAATTTAATTAATAGAATTCTAAGGTTAGATAAGATTATGGCAAAAAATTGTTTTGGAGCTTTATGCTCATAGGCTTTATTGTATTTCATGTGATCTAAACCATAGGTTCCCAAAGTGGTCCAGGTAGACCCCCAGGGGTCCACAGGAGATCACACGGGGGTCCACGTAGACGTGAAAAGAAAACAGGGGTTCACAAGTTGTAAGTGAGGGTCCACGAAAATTTTTCTGCTTTTCAGAATAAGGAACAAAAATTTTGGCTTGGATTGACCTATCAACGTAGGCAGGTAGCATCATTCACTAGGTAGGTACTCAAAAATATTCGAGACTCAGTTCAAACACAGAATTGAATAGAACAATAGATAATAGTACAAGAGTGTACACCACATGTCAAGACTTGCGAAGTGCCACCCGTGCGCTCGCTCGTCCGGGATGCTTGTTTAGACCTGCAAAGGGATGAAATGCGATTTGCGCTGTTCTTGCTATCTACATTAGTATAAGTACGAATGCCAAGAACAAAACGTTACTCATTTGTTTCCGGGATTTTAAACATAAAAGTGTGACTGTGATTGAATCGATGTCAGCGTTTGCAGTGCCGGAAAAAATAAATACCTGCATATTTTTATTGCATATTGTTATTTATCAATCATATTATATTTGTTTTACTACTTGAGTGTAGTAGGTAGTTATGGGTAAAAATTATAATTACTAGATATTATTCTAATCTTCTATAACAAAGAACAAAAAGCCAGGGAAGATCAAACTTTAGGTATCTAGGTACTTTTCTGTTTAAGTAGTTTTTGTTAGTACCTAGATACTTTTTGTTACCAGCAGGGGGTCTACCGAAAGCAGTAAAACTTTAAAGGTGGTCCACGAGAAAAAAAAAAATTGGGAACCGATGATCTAAAGATGATTCGATACAGTAAGTGATGTTTGATAAATTACAACATGTACTCTCTTTTTATGGCTTAAAAAGAATTTAAAGATATAAAAAATGAAAAGGAAGTAAGATTTTCATTTGATAAACTCTTGGTAAACTATTAAGAACAGATAATCACCAACAATGAAGAGTGATATAAGCATTCTAAAATATTCTAACTACAACAGAACTCAATAGTTTGAAAAGTAATAATGTTACTCACCTGCATAGATTGGATTTCAGTTTACAAAGCTAATTTTTGTGTTTCTATAAACAATTCGCATTCTAATCTTAGAGTAATAAGTTACCTTTGAAAATTGTGCGTGATTTTAACGTTTTTGGAATGCTTAGTGCTGTTTCAGATATAATTCAGTTTCTAAATACCTTTCTTCAGGTATTAAAAGAACGGACGGTTTTCAGTCGACCACGTGGAAATTCACGAACAACGAAGGCTCCGTGGAAGAGGAAGATTATAAATTATGGACCTCCGATCCTACTGGATTCAATTGTGGAGTGGTTGTGTTTCGAAAAGGTTTCAAGGTCGACCCTCATTCTTGTAACGATGGAACTGTTTTCTTATGCGAAAAAAATGAAATGCGTAAGTTCATTTTTCATTAATTACATTGTTTTCAAAGTTAAGAAATCATTATGTAGATCGAAGTTTTGCAAGAACATATAAATTAAATTCTCATTTTATAATTATTTCAATTTAAAAAATAATGAATCTTACTCGCAAACGATAATAAATAAAAATATATTAATTTGGCAACAGAATTAAAATGAGAACGAAATACAATGTAATCAGATAATTGCATATGACGTCATCGGATCCACGAGGACTAAATCGTCTCCTTACTTTCCAGAGAACAATTGAAAATAAGCAGATAATCTAGTAAAATGTATATAGTAATCCTTAATGAATGACTATTAATCGTTTTCGTACTGTTGTTGTTGTTTCTAATAACACTTGGACAAACCAAGCTCGCTATGCCTTTGGCTATGCGAATTTAAGTCGAAGAGGCGCGTCTTCCGTTTTAATTAGAGCAGCATGTAAGTGAAAGTACGACTTTGCTCTACACACATGCCATAGGGACCCGTTTATAGGGTAGGCAACCATTCACACCTCATTCATACAAGGAAAGGACAAAGACAGAAAGTACATCCATGCCCAAACCGGGATTCAAACCCAGGACCTTCTTATCCGCAGTCAGGCACGCTGACCACTAGACAAGTTGGTAGGCTCGTTTTCATACTGAAATAAAGAAGAAAAGAAATTCAAATTGCACATGATTGTAGACTTTAGGTAAAAAAACATTTCTATTAATGCATTCAATTTTCGTGTGTCTCAAAGTATTTGCTGAAATGTATAGAAAACATATAAACAATCGCCCCATTTTTCCGTCCTTAGTTGTCTTTTTCTCGAAGTAAAAGTATCTAATTGTTGGCTTTTTGATCTTATAAAATTAAAAAAAGTGAATCTTATCCCTAATCGATGATTAATAAATATTTATATTGCAACAAAATGAAAAAGAGAATGAAAAAGATTAATTGTTCATCGTTGTGATAATGACGATATTTCTTAGAAGAGAAAATAGATTAGCCGCAATAAAATATTTATCAAATAGTTTAAAAAATTAAACTTTTTTTAAAATTATTCAAGAATCCTCAATTTAAAGGTACATTACAATATATTTTTTTAATCTTTAAATAGGGGTTGTAAGTTGGCGAAAACGCACATATTAGGAGAGTAAGAAAAAGGAAAAGATATTCAAGAAATACCCTACTAATTAATAAATAAAAAGAAGATATGATTTTTAAAAATTTTTTAGATTTGAAGGTTGGTAAGGTGAACACGTAAAGAAACTATTTAAATTAATAAGTACCTTTAAATATAAAAACAATTTATCTCTAAATTTATTCAGGTTCTCTTACAACATAAAATCCCCTTTTCTACAAAAATAACGAAATTTTAGGTTTAATTTCATCTGTCTTGCTCTATTCTTATTTTGATGTTAACAGCTATTAAATCGTTAAAATTAAATTGTCACCAGTAAATGAATAATACCTGTTTAAAATACACATCAGTAATCAACATGAAAACTGCACTAATAATTAAATACCTTTTACATTGCCTGACATTAAAAATGTAACACCGAGATGGAATGGCCAGAAAATAATATACATTTCAGGGTTGATGCAAATGATGTGAAATACGCAGCTTTCCAGCGCATTTAGGATAAGATATAATGCAAGGGATCGGTAGAGTGGACAATATTCGCGGCATTATTCCTGCCTGGTAAGTAATCGTTGAAAGTTTGTTCGTATCGCAAAGGACGCTTGTAATGGCAGAGAATGACAGGCCATTGTCGACGGGGTCAGTTCCATCAGACAAATGAGTTTACGAGAGGCATGGTGATCGGACTGAGAAAGGCAGGTTGACCCTTACGGTAAATATCAGTTGACAGACACTTGAACGCGTCGAAAGTGCACAGGCTGTGGCGAAGATGGTTGGAACAAAGAACTGTGGAGTGTTTGCGAGGTGTCCATGCAGCCAGAATGACGTAAGCACGCGTGGATAGACGCTTCCGATGGGAGCTGGAGGCGGCTACCAGTCTACCGAAATTCTGCAGCACGTGCCAGACACCCTGAACACTCCCAGATCGCGCGCGTAGAATCATTTGCCGTCGATTGGTTGTCAGAGACCTGTGCTCATGGCGTCCGTTAAGAAGATGGCCATTGACCCCACAGCATAGGCGCCAACGTCTGGAATAATGCTGGATTAGAGCGATGTGGACGACGGAGTGACACAGGATAATCTCCTCAGATGAATCACGCTTCTGTTTCTTCGGTGATAGTCACCGCGTACGAATGTGCCGTCGACGGGGAGACCAATCCTGCAGCAATCGTGGAACGCCCAACAATGCGGCATCATGTTTTGGGGTGCCAATTGCGTACGTTTCCAGGTCACCTCTAGTTCGCATTCATGGCACTATGATAGTCCAACGTTACGTGAATGATGTGCTGCGGATGGTGACGCTCCCCTACCTTTAGAGGGCACCATATGTCCTTTATCATCACGATAACGCTCGACAGCACATTGCTCGCATCAACCAACATGCTCTGCAAGGTGTACAGCTATTTCCCTGGTCATCCTGTTCGCCAAATCTCACACCAATCGAACACGTTTGGGATATAATTGGATGCCATTTGCAGTCCTTCAAAAGACGCACTTTCGCAAATGGTTGACAGGAAATGGAGAGCCATTTTTCAGGACGTCATCCATACTCTCTTAGGTACAGACCAGGTGTTCCATTGCGTATGTCTGTGTCTATGTATAGGAAGAGTCTTAAAGCAAAGTCGTACTTCACCTTCGTGGTGCTCTGATTACCCACCTGACTTAATTTCGTATGGCCGTTGGCAAGCGAGCTTGGCTTGTTTTAGTGTCATGAGTAACAAAATAAAAAAAAGAAAAGAAATTTTTATAAATTAAAAAAAAATTAAAAATATTTATCAGAAAGAAAAAAAATAGCAAAAAGGGAGAGAGATTATTCAAAATTATATAGTTCATAAATGGGAGTTTATTATCGTGTATATGCTGTCAGTGTAGGAACTTGCCACTGGTTAGTAAAAACATTAAGTGTTCGTAAATTAGAAGTTCCTAAAAACGTGCGTCTACTGTAAAAGAAATGTTGTCTAATGTTCTTTTTTCCCCAGCATGTCGTGACGATTCCCTCCACTATGTTATGTATCATCAACATTGCCTTTTCGTGTTTCCCCAAAAAGAAAACTATATGGTGGCTGAAAAAGGCTGCCAGAATGGCCACTTGTTCGCCTACAAAGACCTTGATGCCATGGACAGTGTGGGAGCTGCCATACTGAATTCAGTGTTTGATGGGGGCGTCTATGCTGGTCTACGGAAGAAAGAGGATGACCTTTGGGAATATGAAGCTGGGTAAGTACTTTCAGTAGGTGCTTTTTATTTATAACTTTTATTTGAACTGAACTTAAGAACATTCAGAATACATAATTCACATATTCGATTAAATATCAGGGATTCGAAGAGGAACTTAACCGGAAGATACCGTTATTTTTATCGGTGGTTGAAAAAGTTGTCGACTTGGAGGTGGTGAGTTCTATACTTGACCCAAACGAAGATCCACCAAGATAATTGTGACTGGGGCACGTAAAGTATGTCGTGGTCGCAAGTGGTACGGTAAGATGTGGAGAGGAGGGTGGTGGCTCAGAAGTCGACTTCATCACTTAAGCAAACAAACACGCACATCCAAAAATATTTTTCACGATTACCGTGTTGAAAAGTTATTAGATAATTCTTAACAATTATCGTAATTATTAATGTATATAGTAAAAGAAAGTACAATGTGCGTGTGTATGTTCATCTAAAACTTAGAAATGAGTCCCAGAACGAACAAGGCAGTTATTTGGTGTGATAACCCTCCATCTCCCGTCCATGAAGAAGGTTTCCATTTTTAGCTGAAGGGGGTTGATATTGAAGATATACGGGCTTGGAAATTTCATCCTCTAGAAATTTCTAGAACACTTCAGAACATTTGGGAGTATTCCATAACACTCTGGGATGTTCGGAAATAATCTGGAATATCCCAAATCATTGAGACAGTTCACTCTCCAATATTTTGGAATTGGCATTGCCTCAACACGTATGGAAAGTGGACGAACGCCCCGTTCCGCCCTACAACTATCATTGAATACAGATGAAAAATAATTCTGGGAATATAAAATCTGAAGAGCGTCTGAATGATGTGAGCTTCTAAACAATTTAAAATTATCTTCTGGGACGAATGCACGATGGCACACAAAAATTCTCGATACTTACGTATTATCGCAACCATATTGGCGGCATTATATAAGACCAGACCAATTCTAAAAATGGAATACGCTGACGGGACATGGAGCGCGTAGCTGAAAAGTACAATGCGATAGAAACCGTATGAAAGAAAATAATAAATAATATATGGAGGAAAATATTAAGTAATTTTTATCTGTATAATTCTTGTACTTTATTTCACGATATATGAGTTACGTTTTGGTGGAAAATATTGCGAAATGGTTTTTAAAATAAAATCAAAAAAATTTTTTCGTATCGTTTTCTTGGTCTTGTTGCCATATGAATTCTGCCAAGTAAGACTCAAGATGGTGTCTTGCTGCACCCCGTTGTCTCTTGTACCTCCATTTCGCGGAACCCCACATTCTACCGATTGTTTGGGTATGCGCACCCGCTTCGGGGTCGACTAAATTATATTTGTGATTTACTCTTCAATGATTAAATCCAGTAATTGCCAATTGATAAGTCTAATATGCTCTCCAACTATCAGAATAAAGTGAACACTCTTCCTCAATGTTTTCGACAATTTTCTGGAAAAGCGTGGCTGCAGTTCTATCAGGAACGGTTGTTAAAAATGCTTGTTTGGTCTCTCGAGAGACGCCATCCAAAATCCATTGCTCTGGCAATATTCGACCCGAATTATTTTTCCCTTTTCATGAACAAGCTTTCATCTATTTCCGCAATGCGGCCAGGTCCACCTGTTTTCGTTCTTTCTTTGCTTTCCATGTGGAGAACACAAATCTCTCTCATATGATTATTTCAGTCTATGACTGTTTTGTCAGCTAAATTAAGTTCTTCGTCACAAAATTTGACTGTTGTTAATTCTTTACACCAGCAATACATGAATCTTGCTGCTGTTAATAACGGGATACGGCTTCCCTCAAACCAATTACCACTTCTTATTCCCGCGCGTTGATTACAGGTTGCAACGTTGCACTTCCCAAAAAATCTGTTTTTCAAAATAAAGCTTCATCGGGTGAGAGTTGATACATTCCTAACGCCTGGTAAAATGTAATATTTCTGTAAAAGTGTAACGGCATCTTTTTCAGAATTCGGTAAATCCCTGATTCGCATTTTAGAATTCGAGCCTACCATTTTCAACGAACAGTTAGGCTGAGAAAGGGGGTAAGCGGGGAAATTGGAAAGGAAATTAATGGTTGCCAATTCAGCGCCTTAGATGCGTGCGACATTGGGGTTGCCAATTTGGCAAGTTATCCTGGAGGTTGGCATGGTTGCGATAATACATAAGTATCAAATTCTCTCGAAGTTATGGACAAAACATTACAAGATATGCGAGGAAACTATGAAGTGATAGGAGGAGTGCTATTCGTACTATCAGGAGATTTTCGAGAAACACCTCCAGTTATTCCCAAGTTGAGGCCAGCAGACGAAATCAATGGATGCTTAAAAGAACCCTATCTCTAGCCACACAAACAAATACTACGACTCATAAGAAATATGAGAGTTGAAGTATAAAAACAACCTGTCGAACCTGTTCTGTATCAAGGAAGTTCAGAACAGTTTGGGCAACATGCGGTCGTGCATTATCCTGTTGAAACAAAGCATTAGGGAGGCCTCGAAGATAGGGCAGAGCCACGGGCCTTAACACATCGGAAATGTAACGGTTGCTGTTCAAAGTGCCGGTAATGCGAACAAGAGATGATCGAGACGTGTATCCAATGGCACCCCATACCATCACTCCAGCAGATGGGCCAGTATGGCGATGTCCAATGCAAGCTGACAATGCGCGTTCTCCAAGATGCCTCCAAACACGGATGCGGCCATCATGGTCCTATATACAGAACCGAGATTCATCTATAAAGAGGACGTGATGCCATTCCCGCGTCCAGTTTCGTCGCTGATCACACCATTGAAGGCGCTCCTGTCTGTGACGCAGCGTCAATGGTAGCCGAAGCCATGGTCGCCGTGCAGATAATCCATGCTGCTGCAAACGTCGTCGAACTGTTCGAGCAGAAACTTGTTGCCTTGCAAATGACTCCATTTCTCGACTCAGGGTTCGTGACGTGGTTGTACGATCCCTTGTGACCATGCGGATAAGATGTCTGTCTTCTCTGCTGTTAGTGATGGAGGGTCATATGAGATCCTGCATGACGTTCCGTATGATTGTCCTGAACCCATCGATTCCATATTCTGCTAACAGTCATGTGGTCTCGACTGATGCGAGCAGCAATATTGCGGTACGATAAACTGCAATCCCAGTAGGCTATAATCCTTCCTCGATCAAAGTCAGACACGTGCTGATAGGCATTTCTTCTTCTTACACGAGGCATTACAACAACTTTCTTTGCCGAAAACAACGTTGAAACGGAAATTGAGTATGAGAAAACTGCTGTCAAATCTTTGGTTTTATACACATTGTAGATGTCGCTACTGTCGCCTGCTTTGTATGAATGCGCTGAAAATCTAATCATTTGCATATCACAGCAAGTTTTACCTGTCATGCAAATTTCACGTGTGTGGTGTGCCGCTTTCCTGGTGTAGCAATTTTAATGGCCAGTAGTGTATATTTACAGTAATCCCCCCTACAACACGGTATATTAGCGTCATAGTAAATCGTGTTTTACGAGCATTGTCGTAAAATGCGGTCGTATAACGCGTTATGTAGAAATGATTCACGTTTAACTCTCCTCGTTAAACGGGGTTTAAATCGAATATTAAGAAAAAATTATGTTATGAACGAAATACGTGCGTTTTATTAAAATGAAACTAAGAATGTTTTAAATAAAAAAAGCTTATTTTATGTAACCAAAAAACAGTTCATTTCAAATAAATCAAATGATTCCTAAGGCAGTTTGTTCATGTCATGCATGCTGTTGGGGCAGTCAGAAATAACGTTCCACCGACGTATCTTTTTTATTAGAAAGTTCAAAGGTTTCCTCTTCCTAATTTTTGTTATTTTCTTCACTTAAAAGCATATCTTCTTGTTCATCTGTATTAGTTAAAATTTCATGGTCTAATAAATTTTCGTTATTTAATTTTATGAGAACGTGAGTGGCACCGTCCATGAAATCGATTGTGATCAGTACAAATCATTATAAATTTCGCAACACAGAAATATATCGCGGGGAATCCTGGCGTTACTGGGAGGGGGGGGATTATGCTTGTATGCTGTGCTGTATGCTTGTGTACGTGTACTGTATGCTTGTGTACGTGTATGTACGTATATATATTGTTAAAAAAATAATAATATTTTGAATTAGATTCTATTTTTCACATTTAGACATTTTTAAATTTAAGTCATATTCAATGATGGTGATTTCTAGAATGTTTGTACGGAAAGACATTCTTATAGTAAAGTTGCTTTTTGTTTTTTTATTGTTTTTTGAATTTATAACAGCTTAAAAATATTTTGATTTCATTTTAACATTAAACTATGTCTTTGAATTTTTATGCATTTATTCCCTACCTATAAATTGTCTTTTGAATAAAATTATATATATATATATATATATATATATATATATATATATATATATATATATATATATATATATATATATATATATATATATATATATATAAAGATAAAACATGAAGAAAATTGAAACCAGAGATACAAAATTGGAAAAATACTAAAATATATGATGGAAATGACAAGAAGAAGGCATAGGGACCACGTCTTCATCAGGAGGGAGATGGTCAGCTATGCAAAATGAACACTCTTTTCTGACATGCACGAAGGACAAATGTCTAAAAATCTTCGAGCAATTCCCCCGAAGAGTGTTCGTATTAAAAGAACTTAGTTAAAAAATTAGAATATATTTAGACATTTGTCCTTCGAGCATCTCAGAAGAGAGTGTTCCTTTTGCATAGCTGGCCATCTCCCTCCTGATGAAGACGTGGTCCCTATGCCTTCTTCTTGTCTTTTGCTTCATATACTTAAGTATCTTTCCAATTTTGTATCTCTGGTTTCAATTTTCTTCATGTTTTATCTTATTTATATAGGCAAATCTTTGCGCTGCTTTTTGCTGGCTAGATTTCCTGTAATTAGTGTGTATTGTAGTTCCTATTTTATTACATTATATTTTCAGTATTGTATTTATTACTTCATATTTATATACATAATTTTTGCTTTATATATATACATATAATATGTTCAACAGGGGAGAAGAGACAGAACGTTTTCACGCCAATGACAAACTGCCCTGGGATTGTGGAATTATGGGATTCACTCGAAATTATTCCCTAGGCTATTATACAGTGAGCTGTGAAGACGATATGAGAGTTTTCTGCGAGTTCAAACGTAAGTATATTGATTCGTCGTCCAATCCACAATAGTCATTCACCGTTTATTTAGTTGTTTTTTTTTCATCGTTATTGAATGGTGTATATCATTATTGAGAGGGAAATTATAACTGATTATAGTATGAAAGAAAAAGAATGATATATGATTTTTTCGTGCATTTATAAAATTATATGTATTTAGAAAGAAAGAGAGTATGCATATATTATTTAATAGGCATGTTGAGACAGATGTGTGCGAATGGAAGGTCATTATGACACAATGTATGATTTGATCGTATAATTATGCATTATTGTTAGATAAATGTAAAGATCAGTAATAAGTAAAAGTAATAATGAATGAATGCATTAGTTTTTGTGATTGAATGTATAATCTTTTGTGAATGAAAGTACAAGTTTTCATGAGTGAATTGAAAGCTTACAATTTTTCTTTTCTGTACAGTTTTGTATAATTAGGCCTGCATATGAAATATCCATTTACAAATTAAATTGCGCAAAATTGTTTTTATTTCCATTTAGATAACAAAAATTGAATATGAAGCTTTAATTTTATTACTATTCCAGTCAATAATTGATTATTTTAATTAAATAAACTCATTATGCTGTAAAAGTAATAAATAGATTATCGTTTGTTTTCTTGTAAGGAATTGCTTTATTATTGAATATTTCTATTCCTTATATGAATTCAACAATATGCAATGTGATTGTAATGAATTCTGCTAAAGAATTTTGTATAGTATTGTAAAAAATGTTATTTTGGTCATGTTTTCTGTAATTCTTAAAATTTGAAAAATCTTGTGAGCAATATTCTATGCAATAAAACGGAATTTCTTGTAGCCATTTTTTTTAAAGAAAAAATAAAGGAATTATAAAAAAAAATAAACTTGATAGTAAAATTACATCAACATATTTTTATAAATATTCTTCTCAATATATTTTATTTTTCCTCACATATATTTTTGTTGAATTTTACCCCATATATATGCTGTTTGTGTTTTTAAAAACTGTGCTTATTAAACTGTTTTTATTGCTTCTTAATTACATTTTAATTCGTTAAATTGATCAACTAATTTGATTACCAATTACATTGTACCGCATATGGTATCATTTAATAATCATATGCATGAAAATGATTAAATGTGGTGAGTAGAAATTAATGGTGAACAGGATGAGAATTGGTATTTAAGATAAGAGAATAATTAATTTTTTTATGTAAATGGTTATTTTTACGACATAGTAGGGAACGATAAAACAGTTCGTAAAAAAAATTATGTATTATAGCTTATATATATATATATTAAGCTATGATTTTTTTCTAAATAAAAATTAATATTAGCAAAAATTATTTAGAATGCACTATAAGCGACACACATCCTAAATAAAGTCATGCTTATAGAATCAATACTTACTTTCCCTTTATTGATGAAAATCAGGCAAAGTAATCATTTATCTTTTTCTATTTAAAATCTACATTTCTTAAAATACATTTTCCCATTCGTTTCATGTCTAAAGAAATGTCGCTGTTTTCCCTCAAAAAAGCCCTTCAGTTCTGACATCTACCCAATCAGCTCTAGTATTGCAGGCATGCGTCCGATAGTAAAAGCTTTTTTTTTTTTTTGTTCTCTTCTCAATACTTTCATCATCCGATATTTCTATGATACATATCCCATGTGAGTCTATATTCGAAAAATCCTTGAAAGATTTAAAACAATTCTAAAATAGCAAATGTCCTTTTTTTTTAAATATCTTACCGGAATTTTTAACGTAGGGGGAAAATTCTTTGTTTTAAAGTACGGGAAAGAGAGAATTTTTTCCCCTTTCTTATATTCTTACGTAAGGGGAGGACAGGAATCAAATTCTTCGCGTCAGCTCTATTCCAACAAATGCTTGTTGTCGACGTGTCTTCGACTCTTGTTCTCCCATTGTCTGGGCCAAGCTGGCAGCCGAATGGTTAGCGCTCTAGCCTTCGGTTCAACTGTTCGTGGGTTCGAATCCCACCTTGGGCATGGATGTTTGTAGTGGCTCGGAATCCACTTTAAGCCGTAGGTCCCGGTCTAATTAGCCCTCGTGTGCAAAAACTGACCGTTGAGCGACAAACAAGCAAGCTCCCATTGTCTGGCATCCCTCCTCTTGTAGCTTCGTTGTTCAAGATATATTGAAATTGATTTCCTTCAAAAACTTTGAAATATTGAAATTCTCTTTATGGTATTCCTATCTCTACGGATATGCGTCAACTAGACGCTGTCATAAATAAATGCATAATGTAAATAACATTAGTAGTTTTAGCTGTGCTAAAGTTACAACAATAGATATGAATACAAGATTGTTGGTGGAGTTACCTTAAAGGGAATAAAGCTGATTAACAATAGTAAGAAAATTAATAGGAAGAAAGAGAAACAGAATGGGAATTGCTGTCAAAAATTAAATATTTATTTAATATAATATATTATATAAGATTCAGTTAATAAATATATAATATCGAAGTAATATATTAAAAATATTATTGAATAATAAACACACACACACACACACACACACACACACACACACATATATATATATACATAGGTTTGCAAAAATTAAGTACCAGTAATTAAGTAAAATCGTACCAGAACAAACTCCAGATGTAAGAATATGGGAAAAGTAAAAAAAATTGTCAAAAAAAAATTCCAAATGATTAAAAAGGAACTTTATTGAAAAATGAGCATGGAGCAGAATGAAAAAGACGGCCAAAACATCCATGTGACAGCTCTCTTGCAAGAAACATCCAGGTTTTAGTAAGGGACATGATCTCCCCTGACTGCTGTGCAGGATTGACATCGTCTGTCCACACTGAGTATGAGGTTGTCAATAAGTTGTTGAGGTACTGCTGCCCATTCTTCTTGTAGCGCCAATCACAGCTCCGGAATCGTTACTGGTGGTTGGTGACGTGCCGTCACACGTCTCTCTAGAAAGTCCCACAATTGTTCGATTGGATTTAGATCCGGGGACCTTGCCGGCCAATCCATGGGTTTAATATTCTCACTCTCCAACAGCTCTTCGACAGCCTCTGTACGATGAGGTGGAGCATTGTCACCCATGAAGAGGAACTGGGGACCCATAGCACCTCTAAAAAGACGCACATACGGAAGGAGATTATCATTACAATAACAGGACCCGGTGACTGAACCTCCTTGGACGACATGAAGGTCAGTACGGGTACCAAGCAAGATGCCTCCCCAAACGAGAACACCGTGACCTCAAAACCGGTCCCTTTCGACGATGTTGGAGCGGTTATTGCGTGTTCTCTCTCCAGATGTGTATGCGTCCAGAATCGGTAGTCAGACTAAATCTGCTCTCGTCCGTAAAGAGTACTCGACCCCATTGCTGATCCGTCCAGTTCTGGTGTTCCCGGCACCACACAAAGCACCTTCTCCGGTAAGCAGACATTAATGGTACAAATTGTACAGGTCGTCGTGCGAATAGGCCACCATTGTGCAGCCTCCTGGCGACTGTAAACCGTGATATCGGACGTCCAGTCGTCTGTTGGAGATGTCTCGCGATTTCTTCAGTCGTCTGCCGCCTGTTCCTTCTTGCCTGTAGGACCAGACACCGGTCGTCGACTGCCGTGGTTGCTCGTGGACGACCACTGCTGAACCTTCGGACAGCTGTTCCTGTAGTTTGAAATGCTCTCCAGATTCGTGAAACGATGCTGTGAGCGATTCCAAACTCCGCGGCCACACTTCGACCTTCCTCAATCTTCCCAATGATTCGACCTCGCGTAAGGTCATCTAGATGTCGTCTTCGAGGTTGCCTGTTCATTATTTCCCACTGATTGAGCAGCTCTACGTCGTTTAAACTGATACACCCCGTGCAATAGCTTTTACAGAAACGCTAAGAGTACACCGCCAGCCTGCTTTATACCCCTCCGACATTCCCCCTTTACGCTATGTTGGGTAATTTGAGTATGGCCTTGGGTACCTGTCCATCGTCGGTCTTCTGATTGATCTTTCGCACCGATCTACCTGTTTGTTCGGCTGTTATGCCAATTTTTCCATTTATAAGAAATGTGTCCGTGAACATAGTGTTAATGCATTTTGAGAAGGCACATTAGTAAAATCAGTGATATATTATTAAACTAACAAGATTCTATCTCTTATTTTACAGTTTTAGTTATTTTTTAATGATAAATATATTAAAAAAATAATATATACTGCGGAATAATATGCACTGCTTTGAAGCAATTAAGTTAGTAATTGGTTCCAAAATGAAGAATAAAAATATAAAATTGTAACTTTTTATGTTTTTTCTTTTTTATAATTAGATTGTCCGTTTCTGGTCCTTGTGCGCTGCAAAATTCTATCAGCAGCGAAACCAGTCTTTTTTCTGGTGAATCTTTTACAATAAATGTTTATGTATTATCATACTAGATCAATTTTATTATCAACAACTGCTGCTAGTCTTTCTATGGAGGGAAATAAGATTTATTTTCTTCAATAATAGGTTATGATCAATCAAATTGATCTCAATTAATGTCTGTAGTTAAGACTTTCTCAGAATTTTGTGGAGCAACTCTTCCTGTAAATATGTCTCTTTAAGTTGTGTCAACGATTAAACATGGGATCGGCAATATTCGACTTTTGTTTTACAAGGAAAAATTATATTTGTTTTTCATCCTATAGTTATAAAAGTATTTATTTATTGCAGAATCCATGTTGACCATGAATCCATGTCCAAAATAATCCATGAAAAAATGTGATTATTTTGGAGAATTTCAAAAATATTTTCCCGCCCTGAATTGGTTACATTTCTTGATTTCTACGTTTTTAAATGGATTAAAAATAACTAGAAATATTCATTCATGAAGTGAAAGTTAAACTAGCTGTTGCCATCTTCGAAACATGTATTATTCATAAAAGAATTTTGCATCTTGTCCACCTTGCCTCTTCTTGAACTACTGATATATATTTCAGTAGAGGTAAGCTATTCTCCAAAATTTAATAATAGTTCCCTAAATTTGTAAAAAACAATAAAAGATGTTATATTGTAATCTATAAAGACTCATAACATCGTGTTTCAGAAAAATCTTCATGAATCAAAATATTTGGTACGAAATATGTTAAATCATTACTGGAGCTCATGATTTTGAGGTAATTCGAATTGATTGATTGGATTGATTTTCACATTTCGCTTGATTGTCGGAAAATAGTAATAGGAAATATTTTTAATAAAATGGCGTCATTATTTAGTGTTCATAAAGAATATATACATTAAAAAAAGATCCTCTGAAAATAATACTCGTGAAAACTAACAAAATGTAAAACTCAACAGTGCAACAAACATTCAAAAATATTTCACAATTCGTTGACCAAAAATAACGATTGCGTGTTCGTATTATGAAGCAAACTGCTTCTTTAAATAATCAAAATTAACAATATCCCTTTGTATATCTACTAAGTGCCACCCATCTTGTCTAGTGGTCAGTGTGCCTGACTGCGGATGGTCCTGGATTCGAATCCCGGTCGGGGCATGGATGTACTTTCTCTCTCTATCTATCCTGTCGTTGTCCTTTCCTTGTATGAATGAGGTGTGAATGGTTGCCTACCCTATAAACGGGTCCCTATGGCATGTGTGTACTGAGGAAGTCGGACTCCACACCAAAATAGGGTTCAGTGGGAAAAGTGGAGCATCGCACCCTATATTGCCAACCTAGCTGGTTTGGTTTGTCGCTCAACGGTCATTTTTTGCACACGAGGGCTAATTAGACCGGGACTTACGGTTTAAAGTGGATTCCGAACCACTACAAACATCCATGCCCAAGGTAGGATTCAAACCCACGAACTGTTGAGCCGAAGGCAAGAGCGCTAACCATTCGGCTGCCAACTCGGCACCCCCAACCTAGCTGGCACACGACAACAACAACAACATATCTACTAAGTGATAATAATTTATCCTATCTGATCATCATACTCATTTCATCCTAGAATAAATCTGATTAGTCAGACTTGAAGTACGAAAATTATTTGAACTAAACTGTGGTAAAACTATATTTATTCAGATCTATGTTTACCTACCTATCTAATGATTTCCGGCAGGAAGTCTAATGCGCATAAAAGCCACATAACGTAAAATTCTGTCATCGCTCTGAAGTCATTGTTCCTAAATCTTGGGCCATGATCGCGAAAGATGCAAAAATTGAAAATATATCAACAGTAAATTATATGTATGAAAAATTGAACATAGGCACCCATTATTCACAAATGCTCTTATACAAAGGGTATTAACACATTTTTAGAACGATTTTGGGGCCGTTTAATTAATGTTTAAAATGTAAAGACTATTTTTTTAAATGTTCGATCTGATAACCTTTATTCAGGACTGTAAGCCTGCATCGTGATTTCCATGATAGCACAGAGCTTTTCGTAAAATTTCCAAGTGTATTGCTTTCCATTTCTCTTCCACTACTTTCCAGAGTCCATCCATCTTGGTGGGTTTGCGTTTAGAAAGAGCTTTTTTTAACAAACCAAAAGCACAATTGTCCATAGGTGAAATGTCATAAGACTTTGCAGGAATATGTTGCGAAGGTATATATGCAATATCTGTATTAGTCTTCATTTTTTTTCAAGGAATGCAGTGGTATTTTTCGAAGTATGACTTGTAGCTTTGTCTTGTTGATGTTTCACTCTTTGGTATAAAGAAGTGGAATTTCATCTGTAAATATTGGACGTAACACCTTCTCCTGATAGTATGACGAGTTGATTTTAACATTTTTTTTCCACTCTTCTTATTTTTAATTTCCCATTGTAGGAGAAACGTGTGTGACCATCATAAACCCCTTACTGAAACTTTACATTTTGAACATTGACGGAACCAGGTTTGTACATTTTTTTCTCCTCGTTTCCTATAGTAAATAGACCTTTTCTTGTTGCAGTTATTTAGGTAAACCCATGCTTCATCAAGGGTCACAATGTATTTCCATTTATCTCCTGCTAAACGGTTTTCATACAGGATTCTACAAAATGTTTTGCGTAGAGTTATATCTCGGCAAAAGCTGGTGAACATTACGTTTTTTAACTTTTTTATAAGTTGTGAATCTTGGTTTATTATTTCATTTATTATTGCTACAGATTTATCTAAAGACTTTGTAATTGATTTCTTTGTTGGCATATTTTCTCTTGTTACCAGCTGTTTCACTTTAGAAACATTTGAAACAGTACGTACTCTTTTCGGATATTCGTTTGGAGTCTTCTTTCCATGTAGAAATAATGATTGACGGTTTTTAATGTTGTCCGATTAATAATGTTGCTTATTTTGCTCTTAGAAATTTTTATACCATGCATTTTCCAAAGTTTTCGAATTCTGGAATAAGATTATTTCTCTTTGGAAAGAGCAAAAACATATCCTTCAATCCACAGCTTGTTTACATGCAACATTTTGAAAGAAGAATAAATTTAAAAATAGCAGACGATATTTCTCATTTCAAATAATACGTTGTTGCCAAAAATTTGTATTCTAAAATATTTAATTTTTTTAAATTCTTTATCGAAATCGTTCTAAAAATGTGTTAATATCCTCTGTACTTACTCATACTAGGTCACTAAAAAGTGTTGCATGCATAATGATAATATTGTCATATAATATTGCTACAACAATGTAAAATTGAATGAAAAAGTTTTTTTATAAGCAATACCAACAAAGATTATATGAAACCTTCAAAAGTTGATTCTTACTCCACATTAAAGTTGTGGCATATATTCTAATTAATAAATTGTTAACAAAATAGTCCAGTTTGCCAAATGATGACATCTATTTTTTTTATTCAATCGTTTTATTTGGAAAAAAGAAATTTAACATCTGAATGTCCTGATATTTTTGATATTTTCATCAGTTTCAACAATTTTAACCACCAGGATGGTTACACATATAAGCACAGGGTCATTAAAAATTTAATTTTTAAACATGTAAATGGCTCTATACTTCTTCCAGAAATTACGAATGCACTTTTAAAAATAACTGTCTATTATATGCATCTATTTATGCTACAAAAGTATTTATTCCCCGAAAAAAAAAAATTGCCGATTGCAATAGAATTTAGAATAAAAAGGCATTTTGGTCGAAATGCATTTTAAACAAATATATACAAGGAATATTTCTTACTTCTAATGTTCAAAATTTCTTGCATATTGATTGCACATTATGACGATTAAAACCACCGGAAAATTCCTGCTCAAGAAAAATATATCTAGGGGTAACACGTGTACCGCCTGAGCTGGCATTATTGCGAAAGAACAGCGAAAATTGCGCAGACGATAATAGAGATCCACGGCTTCCAACTGCAGCAATTTCATTCGGAATGTTTGTACCTTTGCTGCGTAGTACGAGAAAAAATTGATGCTTCAGCTAGAAACTTTCACCAACGTTAAAATTTATCGAATAGTTCATGTCTTGTGTACAAAACGTTTAATGAGTATGGAGATTCATCGTGAGATATCGGAAGTGTTCGGGTCACGTGCATTGTCACATCCAGTCCATGTGGAATGTCGCATAAACATAGGCGATATATAAAAGCAAGGAAGGCCAACAACGATGAACGAATCGGATATGGTGGAGGGGATGGAAGACATTGTTTTCCCCATTCGTAAAATGATCCTCGCACACATTGCTCTGCAGTTGAAAATATCTGTTGGCATTTCATCATCTGTCACCAAATGCAAAAGAGAAAGATTTCCAGCTACCCTGGAATTATTTCAACGTTATTCTGAGAAAATCAATGGTTTCTTAAGCCGCATGATGAGACATGGATGAGACTTCACTGTGGCGATGGAATGGAGAGACACATCCATCACGACTCGTGAAAACAAATTCCAAGCTTCTCCCCTCAGCTGGTAAGGCCTTCTGTGAAACACTGCCGTATAGTCTCGATCTGGCATTTTGCGACTTCCATGAGTTCGGTAAGCTCAAAGATCATTTAGGAGGAAGACAATTTTCGAATGATGACCACATTCAAGCAACTGTTCTTAGCTAGTTCGAGGGCAAAGGAGCGATTTTCTATCATCAGGGCATCGAACGATTTGTACTACTTTCCGATAAATGTCTGCACCAACTGGCAGAATGTATAGAGGATGGTGTGTTGTATGCGTATCATATTGTATTACTCGCGCACTTCTCAGTAAAACGTTGTTGTTGCTTATGACACTTGCACAAGCCAAGCTCGCTGTGCCTTTAGCAGTGCGAATTAGGTCAATAGAGAGCGTCTTTCGTTAGGTTCAGAGCACCACGAAGGTGAAAGTACGACTTTCAGCTCTTTTTAAAGTGCCTCGTCATTTTGAACCACGGTCAGGTGACGAGGCCACACCTGAGCTGGCACCCTCCTCTCCACATCCACGCCACACCAGCGGAAGGACTTTGGACGTCACATATTAACGTGGACACGTCCCCAACCCACGGAGTTCCAGCAAATGATGCTCCACACGGGAAGCGGCGTGAAGCTACTGAGCCACTGGAGCTCTCAGCAAAGTGTTGTTGGACTTACCTTGTTCGAGTGTAACTTACTTTTTGAACGCCCTAAGTACATCAGATTTTGGTACAAATGCCGTATAACTATTTTAGCGTATTTTTTTTTAATTTAGTGAAATTTTTGGCAGACTTTTTAAAATGCTTTTTTCTGACAATCTTGATTTCTTATTGCATAAGAAAGATCGAAAAGACTAAGGAAATGCAACAAAATTCTATTTTGGTAATGCTTCTAAATTACAAAGATTCTCACAAAGTAGCTTCCATCTAACAGGTGGAGCCCAATTCAGGATTAGATACAGGAAGGCTTGTTGGCGCTCACTCAATGCTCTTGATAATGAAATTGATTTTCAACATTATCAGCCAATTTTTTTTTTATATATTTAAATGAATGTGAACTAAATACATTTTTATGCTATTTTTTTAAACTTAATCTGAATGAAAGAGTTTTAAATAAATATATCTCAACTAATTTTTAAAAGTTATCTACTGGAATTTAAATAATAAATCCCCTGTAATTCATGCATTGAAACTTACGGATATCCCAGGGTATAAACACAATAGTTGATAGTAAATAATTAATACACTGATAAAATCAAAAAACTTATATAAATGGAAATATAAAAAGCAGCATGAGATACTAAGTTTTGAAAATGTTTAAAAGTTCCAAAAGCAAACAAACAAAAAAAAATATCTGTAATTTATGCATAATAATCAAACAGTTATATAATTAAAAATATTTTTCAATACACCATGTATTCAAAAAAAATCATCAGATTTGATTAATTAGCAATTCCTTAAAAACGCATTACTTAATGAGAGTAAAATGCAAAAAACTTTTTCTCATTAATATGTATATAAAAGAAAACACAGCCAATGTGCTATCCATCTTTAAATTTTATCGCTGAAAATCTGGATATATTTATAAAGAACACTCAATTGCAACTCTGCATAAATTATAAAAGATTTATCTTCATATCATGTTCTAGTTTTGGACTGCTTTGAAATTAGTAAAATTAACGAAATAAAGTATTTAAACAGAATGGACCGGAACAATGTTGAAAATAAAAATGATATAGAAACTAAATAATTATGAAGTTTCTAAATATGAATTTAGTACTTGAATATAATTAGAAAAATGAAAATAATATAGGAGTTTATATTTATAGAGTAATGATTATTTAAAATCACTAATATTAAAAACTTCATAAAAAGGAAACTGAATAAGGAAAGTATAGAAAGCTTTTGAACCACTTTATAAAATATTAAACACAGAGTGAATATTAAGATTTGTTCAGAACACACACAAACAATGAACGACTTCTACGACGTTCAATAAATACTGACAGAGTTTGTAACTCAAACAAAAAATCTGCAATTAAATGATAGGATCAAATGATCCTGTATGCACAAAATCAGGAAATTAAATATTTTTGTTTCAATAATTTATTATTAATTTCAAGCTAAATGATAACATAAGTACTTACATTTACTAATGAAACAGAAAACAATGTAAAAGTATTTTCTTCCACTAAATTTCTCAGGTAATACAAAGGAAGCAGATCAAGAAAATCATCAAATTAACAAGTAAACAAAAATTAAAAATTCATTTGGAACAGACAGTATCCTCAACAACAAGACTTAACGTTCCCAGTGTAGCGACCTCTATGTTTTCTCTTTATCTTATTTTTAATTTCTGTACTTTTTAGTTTTCTTAATATGGCAACAGAAGTTTTTGCTTTACCAAAAAAGAATTATTATTGTGTTTTTACATAGCAACGACAGATTGATATCAATAAAATAATAAACGAGTTCTATTCCTTTTTTTAAGTCGATTTCTTTCTACGTTCTATTCACTTATAGTTAAATGTTGTCGTGGATTAAAGATTTGTATTAAAGAAAACCACTTCACTGGTGACTACCAGACGTGATATTCGAAAGCAAAAGCGACGTTTCATCATCGATCTCTAGAGTTCTTCTCTTCTTCTTAGAGTTGGGTTTGTATTATATTGGGCACCTCTGCTTTTATCAGCATTTTGTACTATTAACTCCAAACCCAATGTTTTCTAGTTCCAGTTGCTCGGATCACCCACTTTATTAATAAAGTCCGATAACCCTTTAATGGATTCTAGGTGTAACTCTCTAGTATGGATGATGCCTAAAGAAGTTAATCTAGGGAGGGCAAGAGCCTCGCATAATCTCTAGAGTTAGTGTTAAAGTCCCTGCGTTTTGGAGACCGGATCCAAAGATATGGTTTCTGCAGTTGGAAGCTCAATTTCGAAATGCTGCAATTACGACAGATCAAACAAAGTACGATTATGTTGTGAACTCCATTGATGCTGAAATATTATCTCAAGTATCAGACATTCTAATCAATTCCCCAAATGACGATAAATACGAGGCTATTAAAGATATACTAATTTCAATCTTCGCCGAAACCGAAACACAAAAGACTACAAAATTATTAACTGAAGTAGAATTGGGCGATAGAAAACCTTCACAGTTGTTATGTGAAATGAAAAATTTAGCATCAGATAAAGTAAGTGAAGCTTTTCTTAAAACTCTCTGGAATCAAAGATTGCCAACAGCAATTTCTATTATTTCCAGTATATCAGTGGCGAAGATTTAATCAAATTGGCAACAATGGCCGATAAAATGTGGGAAATAAATTCCACGTCATATCAGAATGTTGCCGTAACTTGCTCTAGTGAAGATAACGTTTTAGTTAAATTGCAAGAACAGAGAGATAACAGAGTTGTCTCTACAAGTCAATTCATTGAATAAAAGGCATTCTAGACGTCAAGAATTCAGACCCCGTTCTAGAAGTAATTCTATTAATAGACGTAATAGCAGGGATAAAAATATATGTTATGATTATCACTCAAGGTTTGGCAATAAAGCTTACAAATGTAGTTATCCTTGCAACTGGCCTAACACTAACTCGCAGGAAAACTAAACCCCCGACTCTCACAGACGATAGGGGGTCAAGGAGTAGAAATATGTCATCTTTTCATTAGAGATAAAGATAGCGACACTCAATTTTTAGTTGATACAAGTGCGGAAATTTCCGTGGTTCCACCAATATCGAAAGAAAAAAGAACTGTTTGAAAGCTAGAACTCTTCGCAGCAAACGGAACTAAAATTAAGATGCATGGGCAAAATCTGCTAAAATTGGATTTAGGGTTGCGAAGAGCATTTAATTGGCCTTTTATAACCGCCTTTGTCAATAAGCCAAATATAGGTATTGACTTTTTGTCTCACATTCACCTTTTGATTGATAGCAAAAACCGCAAATTAATCGATGACATCACTTCCTAGTCGTCTACGGGTAAACTCACCTATGTTAATGTTTCACCAAGGGTTCATGCAGTACACAATCAGTATGAAGTAATCCTCAAAAAATTTCCAGATATTCTGCGGCCAATAAAACATCAAAAGTCACCAAATTGAATATTTCATTGACACCAAGGGAGCTCCTGTTGCAGCTAGGGTCAAAAGATTATCAGCGGAAATATTAAAAGCAGCAAAAGCAGAATTTGAGTTTATGTAGCAACAAGGGCTTTGCAGACCTCCAAAAAGTTGTTGGCCAGCCCTCCACATCTCACCATAAAGGAATCTGGGGTATTGGAAGCCATGTGGAGATTACAGGGCTCTTAACAACATAACCATTCCTAACCGATATCCTCTGCCGTTCCTCACCGACTGTGGCTACATCCTACACGGAAAGAAGATTTTCTCATCAATTGACCTAGTTCGAGCTCTCTAAAAAATTCCAGTTCATGAAAGCGATACACCCAAAAGAGCCATTATAACTCCTGTTGGGTTGTCCGAATTTCCATTCATGACCTTTGGCTTACGCAATGCAGCGCAGACATTTCAATGATTTATGAACATGGTACTGTCTGGATTAGACTTAGAATTCTGTTATTTAGATGACATTCTAATCGCTTCTCCAGATGAGGAATTACATCGTAAGCACTTGCACGCAGTTTTTCAAAAGTTAACTGACTATGGTTTATGCATCAACGTTGAAAAATGTATTTTTGGCACATCTAAACTTTGTTATTTAGGATATGAAATCACAATGGAAGGTATAAAACCACTTCCAACGAAAGTTGATGCCATACAAAACATACCCGAACCCATTTCATCCACCAGGTGGCGCTGGTTTCTGGAAATGATAAATTTTTATTACTGCTTCAGCCCAAATTGTGCCAAGCTTTAACAACTATTAATCTCACTACTCAGTAGAAGATGCAAAAATAGTAAAATACCGCTAACATGGACTGAAGACTCTCGTAATGCATTCAAAAATCTTAAATATGCACTTTGTCATGCAACTATGCTGGTCCATCCCTCAACTGATGCTACTGTATCTCTCACATCTGCTTCGGATACAGCTATGGGAGCCGTCATTCATCATATTAAACAGGGAGAGATGCGTCCATTATGTTTCTTCTCACGTTTGTTGACTGACACACAGAGAAAGTACAGCACACTTATGATCGCGAGCTCTTGTCCATCTACACTGCAATAAAATATTCATGGTACATATTAGAGGGAAAGTCTTGCGACATCTATACGGACCACAAACCTATTACCTTTGCTTTTCAACAAAATTTAGACAAAGCCTCTCCCAGACAAGCAAGATAATTGAGCTATATTGCTCAATTTTCAACAAATACTCGTTTCGTCAAAGGAGAAGAAAACGTTGTTGCAGATGCTCTTTCCAGAATTAATACATATCCACACCTTCTGATTACGAATCATTTCAGAAGCTCAAGATGATGAAGATTTAACAATTTTAAAAAACAACCCAAGCCTAAAACTGATTCAGATTTCCATTCCAGACACTGACAAATCAATTTATTGTCATGTCTCCACCAACAGTAATCGTCCATACATTAACTCAAAATTTCGCCGATAGATATTTTCTTCTATTCACAATCTATCACATACAGGGATTAGAAGAACAAGAAAATTAATCACTAAAAGATTCATATGGCCAAATATCGATAAAGATTGCCCGTTATGGTGTAAAGAATGCATGGAATGTCAACGATCTATCGCAACCATACCACACGCAGTGGAAGGGTTGTCAAGTTTCCATATCATTTAAAGGACTGTCTCATAATCATTTTCACTGAGAAAAGGAGTATGTAGCGACCTCTATGTTACCTCATCTTATTTTTAGTTTTCTTAATATGGCAACAGAAGTTTTTGTTTTATCAAAAAAGAATTATTATTGTGCTTTTACATAGCAACGACAGATTGATATCAATAAAATAAACGAGTTCTGTTCCTTTTGTTAAGTCGATTTCTTTCTAAGTTCTATTCATTTAGAGTTAAATGTTTGTCGTAGATTAAAAATTTGTATTAAAGAAAACCACTTCACCAGTATATATATTTTATATTATACAACATTTCTTCGGAAATGCATTTTTTTACCCTCTTAAAATTGCTGCAGTATTTTAAACTTAGCAAAAATTCCGGAAAAGCTGAAAACTAAAAACTAACCAGCTTGTTATCCACACTTCGCTAAATATTTGGAGAATTATCTACAAGACATCACAAATTTACTTAAATCTATGACCAATTCAATGATAAAGCCTCCAAAAACTGTCATGCTTAAAGTTTATGAAATATAGGACAGAATCTACATAATTTTCACACTGCCATGGGCAAGTGTGATGTCTCTAGGATATATGACAAAATACAGCAGGCTAGAATTATTAAAAAGTAAATCAAACTAAACATCAATACAGATATAATATTTATAAATTATAACATAAACAATGAATATTTCGAGATAATTAAACTATAACAATGAAATATCTCTGACTTTAAAAATAAATGCAGAAATTCACTAAAGAAAACCGAATCATAAATTATACTTATTTTATACCCACAGCTTTTAGAGCTAAAAATGACAACTCTACAAAAATATATAGTATTTTATATAGATCAGCAGCAATGCTAAATTAACTGATGCACTTTACAAATTCAGTTAGCCCAGTATAATAACGAAAATTGTGTATCAACTGAAGAATCATAATAAATGCTGAAAATTCTTCGATTTTGTTTAGAAGAAAGTGAAATATCCAGTAATAAACAACTTCATTTCATGTAATAGCTCTCAAATTAAATTCACTCAAACTAATAAATTAACTTGGAATACATACACTATAAATATTTTTCAGAGAGCTAATAAAACATATAAAATAGTTTTAAATAGATCAAAATTTAAATTTCAGAAATATATATATATCAAGGATTTACACACACATAAGCTGCCTGAAGTATCACAGATAACAATATCGCCAACGAGATTTTCAGCAGCAGAAAATACTGAGACATCATAAATCTGCCATTTTATGAAAGAAATGAAAACCTTGAAAAAGATCAATAAATTGATGAGATCATCAAACACACCGAAAAGATGAACCAAAAATTTGAAATTGCACAAAATGCAAAACAGCAAACAATATCTTCAACTACAAATATTACTAGGGCACTAAAAATCATGAAGTTATAGATTTCTTTTTAGGAGAAAATAAATAGTTCTGTGAGATTATATTAAAAAAATATTGTGAAAATACTCCCTTCAATTAAATTACTCTCATTTTGACTGACACTGTATTGTCAGTCAAAATGAAAGTTGTGAATTGCCTAAGGCTGTAACAATCCAGAGAAAGTCATTTTAATTTTCACTGCATAACTGCTTTCAAGTGAACTTTTCAGACAGAGGATCTTGTACACGTCTCACAAGGGAGGAAATCCGAAAATTTCCAAGCACCCACCTGGACAAATATCTTCTTAGAAAGTCACTGGTTTGAATTGTTTAATATCATTTGTTGGTGGCTGACAACAATACCCAGATAGATGATATTATACCTAAAGACCATTAGGAAATAACATTAATGGCATAATTATTTTTCACAAGTTAATTAATTTTTTAAAAGAAAAAGTATATACAGCCCAACTGATGTGACACTGAAATAAAACTCAATATTTGACACTATAATTTATTCTGCCGGCCAACTTGTCTAGTGGTCAGCGTGTCTGACTACAGATAAGGAGGTCCTGGGTCTGAATCCCGGTTCAAGCATGGATGTACTTTCTCTCTCTATCTATCCTGTCTTTGTCCTTTCCTTGTATGAATGAGGTGTTAATTGATGCCTACCCTATAAACGGGTAATTATGGCATGTGTGTAGAGCAAAGTCGTACGTTCACCTTCATGATGCTCTGATTAAAACAAAAGACGTTTCCAATTGACTTAAATTCGCATAGCCAAGGCATAGCGAACTTGTCTAGTCCAAGTGTCATTAGTAACAACAACATAATTTATTATTTTGAATAGAAAAGTAAGGAGAACATGTATCACATTATTATTTACCAATGAAATGTATTTAGATATGTCTTTGTTAAAACTATAAAAATGTCAATATATCTCTACACTGATACATTAAGAAAGTAAGAGAAATCATGATACACTTCTGGGCAAAGATTTATTTAACAATAACATGAAATAAATAAAAAAATGCAGCATCTGGCATAGAATTTAATCAACATAAATTTTCAAATAATTACATCATCCAAGTGTAATTAATAGCACAACACAGTGAGCACCAAAAATATGTACAAAGAGTTAGGAATCAATTTTCAGAATTAACTTGACAAACTGAATCAACAAAATTGTCAAAGTCCATCATACTTATTTCAAATTTTTCGAGTTGCGAAGTTACATCAAACACCTGTTCTTCTAAAGATGGTTGATCGGCGAACGACGACAAAGGAGGAGCCAGCTGACATTCTTGGTAAAAAGCTCCTAGATCATGATTGGGGTCACATGCAGCAAAAGGTGGTTTCTAAAATATAAATACAAATGTATTTCAATAACTAAAGTAAAAACAAGTAACTTAATTCCCAGTTCATGTTTAATAAACAAACAAAGAAACAAAAATACAAAATTAATTGATAACACTGTGGAAGTAGCTTTAAAACATTTGGAAGGATAGAAGAAGAATTTTAAAAGTTTAAATAGTTAGAATAAGAATTAAAAGTGATTCAAATGAAAAAACTTAATATAAACAAACATGGAGAGAAAATGAAGAAATTAGATATAAAATTTAATATCGAGAACTAAAAATTATACACAATTATACAATTTACTTAAATACAAAAATATAACATAAAATATTAAGACATCTTACATTGCATTTATCACTAATATAGATTCTGTAAAAAGGGAGGAAAATATACAAAAATTACTTTCCTCTTTTTTTAAATTTTTTAATAGTTTTAGAATGAAACAAAACATAAAATTAAACCTGAGCACTCTAATTTTGTTTCAAAATTTAAGTTTAACAGAAAATAAACAAGAATGCCTAAAATTTTACAATAACATATAAATTAATGCTATTATAGAAACAAGTAAATGTTATTATGTTTTATAGTAACAATAATATTATCGAAATACTTTTACAATATCTGGCAAAAAGCAAAGCATTTAAATAATTAAAACTTAGCTACTTCAAAATTGAAAAAAAATTTTTTTTGCTGCACCTTAAGAAGAAAAAATTAATGGTTTTTAATGTTAATACATTTTACACTCCATGCTCAAATTTAACAGCGAATGTTAAACAAGCATTCAACAATACACATGTGGTATCCATACTCAATCATTCTCTTAAAAATATTAAGAAAAAATACATTAACTACCTATACTACAGGTTTTCAGTGAAAAATATACAAATGAGTGCAAGAAAAAAATGTTAAAAACAATATTATCATTTCAGCAAAAAAAGTTAATTTTATTTCAACTAATTGCGCAATTAATTACAATGAAATGTAAAAAAATTGCATTTTTAACATATCACAGTTTGAATTACCTAATCAAAAGCTCTCAATCAAATATAAAAAAATATTAAAATATGAATACACCACATTTGAAACACAAAATACATTTTTGTTATTAATTTATAATGAGGCAAAATCCTTTAACATTTTTAGTTGCATAGTTTCAGAGAAGTCTAGGTTCAATATATGTTAGATATATCTTAAATATCTGTGGCAATATTATATCTAAATCTGTAGCAATACTATGTTTATCCTTTTTAAGCACTTCTAAATTCAATGCAATTAATTTTATTAAATCGAGGCAATAAATTAATCAACCATCACTCTTGTAAATTTTATGCTGGAAGCAGAAGTAAGGAAAAATAATAAGGCTTCAAATATTTATTGCTAATAATACATATGATATTTATTATCAATTAATTCACTTTCCAATTCAAAACTTACTCAGTATTTTTTAGTGAACATGAAGTTAGGAAAAACAGCTCATTAGATTTGTTCTATTTTATTCATGTAATATTTAATAACATTTTTAAAATTTATTAACTACCTCTAACAAATCTATTGTAAGCAACTATCGACCCTGTTGGAAATCCTTAATGTATAAAGATATTGAGACAGACTACATGTAAATAACTAGATGAGAAAGATGTTTACACCTGGAGATAAATAATATGTTCCTTTCAGAAGTATTACAGGAGAATCCATTTATTTCTATATTGGTTTAAGATATGATTTACCATGTTTGTTAATGACAGATGGGGAGCATAAAAAAAGGTCTAGGCTGTAACATTCCCTAAGTGAAATGATATCTTTAAGGGGTGGCATGCCAAATCTACAGGTCTTCTGGTTGTAAATTATCAGAACCTTTCAGCATTACAATAACACACCCAAAGAGTTTCTTTTACAGTGTAGAAAAGGTGGAAATTTCTTACTAGCTGGGATGTTATAGAAAATAGTCTAAAGCGGAACTGTGAAAAACCCAATTAATTTTCATGCATGATAATATTAGAATACATGCATGAAAATATTAAAAGATAATATTAGAAACTTGTCAATGGAAGATGAGGGTATTTATCATATAGATTAGTCTGCAGCCTCCAAATTTTAACTCCATATAACACCTGTTGAATACTTTATAAGGAAGCACATTGCATGCTGACAAATTCCTAGGCTTCTGTAAGAATGGTAATTGCATAGTTATTCATCAATAACCTCATTAACTTTACAAAAGCATATACAAGACAGTCACACATCATTTTAGACTAATAATGAAGGGTTTAATAAAGACAAAGGAATGAAAAATACACATAACACATTCTATTTTAATCAGTATTACTTTCAGTTGCATATAAATGTACATTAAATTCCTATGCAAACTTCTTTGATACCATTTCTAGCATTACACCATAAAATATTATTCCAAATTTTCATCCGATAAACCTATTTTATTAATCAAACTACCTGACTTTTATATAAGTAAAATTAATTTCAAACACTAATGCACATCAGTTTAAAAATATTTTTAATGTTAGATGATTAACTTTTTTTTATGGTATAACTCCAGCCAAGAGCATAATGATGATACCTTGTGACAGTTAAAGTTTTGATTTAAATTTTTTTTGAATTTTTGTAGATTTATTTAATTTTTATATCCAAGTAGTCTAGCCACTGAAATAAAAGACTATTGCACAAGTTAAATAATAGCATCTAAATATTGTAACTAAACTCAAAACATTGTGTTACAAACCAATTACGGCAATAGATGGTTCTAAAATTTACCTATAAGCATTTTCTCTAATTTCATAAATGTGTGTATCCATTTTCCCCTATTTGTATAATTTAAAAATTCTTAACGTACACCTGTATTAAAGTTTATCATGTATTAAGTGGGAGAAAAAAACATCTGATTTTTTTTATGATAAATATAAAAATATCATTCATGAATATAAGAAAGTTCAAAGCAACATTATGATTTTATGACTGTCAAACTGAGGAGTTCATTTTTTAATATTGAAAAATATTGCTAAGCAAATTTGAGATAAAGATGGATTATGAAATAAATTCAATATATTATAAATACAATTGCAAATAATTTATAACAATACCTTAATAAAATTGAGCAAATGACTCAAATTAAGCATTACATAATATTTATATTTAAATAAATGCTTACACAGAACAATTCTATGTATATATATATGATTAAGTGAAATAAACTTACCACATCAACTAACACAAAGCCACTACCATCAGAGACATCACTGCAAGACAACCTTTCACACACTTTCATCATATCTTTTTTCTCCTGCTTATTAATGTCTGGAGATGTGCTGACATTGGAATTAAGATCACCTTTTACATTATCATTTTCAGCAGGTGTTTCTTTTTCTTGACGGAGACAACTCCGAGAAGGATGAAGAATTGACTTTTGAAGAAACTGCAATTCTGGGAGCACTGGATCAGGAATATTGTTACATTGAGCAAAAGCACCCATATTTTGAGAGTTAGAGGTATTGCGAAGTATACGGCTGTAACAAGATTCACAAATTTATTAACATGAACCTTCTTATTTTTAATGAATAATTTTTCAGCAAATATTCTGAAAATCCTGATAATTTATGATTAACACTAAATATATAGTTTGACATAAATCTTTTACTTAAAATATTTGTCAAAAATGCTTTTGGAAAATGATTAATAAACAGTAAGGGATCGAGCCAATGTTAATTAAAATATTAGGAAAAATATGATGCAGAGAAAGTTCATTTAACAAACAAAAAGTTTCAGTAATTGAAATATTTTTTAACATTGTCTCTCATAGAACAATATTATATGTTAAATAACTTAAAAATTATTATTTTCATGCACACTGTAAATAAAGGAATATGTCTGTAAAATATATATAATGCTATAAAATTGGTAATAACATTAAAATAAATTTTTTACAGTAAAAGAAAAAGCAAAATTATTTTAACTTAATCAGAAAAATAAACTTTCAATATGAAAAAAGTCTGTTAAACTTTTATTTATTTTCTTTACTGACATACAACAGCAATTGATTCTATATTTGATACAGAACTAATTTATAAACCTTTGAGCTGAATATTTTACTCCAAGGAAAAATTATTTACTGTAACATTATATTTATTACGCAAAATATATACCAAATATGTAACAGATGAAAATGAAAGCATTGAAATATTTTTTTGTATTTGTTATATATAACTTTTTTTACTAATTTTCATATCAAATTAATTTTACTACTAATAATAAAAAAACATGTATTTGTGTTATAAAAAATTCTTCATTTTACTTTCTAAAAGACAAGATTTTCTAAAAATGATTCTATTCATATAATTGAAAAATATATACATATTTGTAATGTATTTGGAAATGGCACATTTTTTTAGTATTGAAAGAATTTTGCTTATTTAAAATAACAACTGTATTAACATAATAAAACAGTTTAATTGTTCAATAACATTATTATTTAAAAAATTTCCATTTTGCGAATTTGGATTTATACATAGAAATATAAATTAAAAATCATTCTTATATTTATATTTGTAAAAATCTTTTATGTATATAATACTTATAAATTAAAACTTTAAGTTTTAATAATCATAAAACTGTAATTTTATATAACTTGAATACATGTCTCATACAGAAAAATGTTGCGAAATAAGATTATATACATACATATATACTACAAAAAATTAATAGTGAAATATAAAATAAAATGGCAAAATTCGTGTCATTTATTTATCAAAAAATAAGATATTAGAAAAAAATTTTCTATAAACACATGTAAAAAAAAATTAAACTGTATGCATTAGATATGTTATGAATATTTATCTACTAAAACAGACACAAAAAAACTGTTTTATCTTGAAATCTTAATTCAGTAATCTAATAATATTTTCAATTAAATTAAAATAGTTGCACTAGTTTGAAAATTACGTGAATAAAATGGGAAAATTAACTAAAATAACTTTTAAGGTTAACTTGTTGTAAGTCTTTTTATAGTGCATTATTTATAACAATTACTGGACAAATGCATAGATTGCAATTCTAATGATTTTAAATTTTGCATGCTTAATGTATTCATAGGCACAATTTTCATGAATTCGTTCATTCAATTCTGAATCATGTATAGATTTTTAATGACTTTTTTCATTCTTCTGATAGCCTGCATTAGTCTTGGAATAATAAACAGTATTAAGAATATTTTACAACATTTTACCAACCCTATATTCATACTTTTTAACTTTTCATTTTAATTTATATTCCTATAAGAATAATCAATAGATTTTTTTCATTAGTAAAATCATCTTAATTTTTTAAGCAAATTATTTAACTTGTTTTTTTTTTTTTGTATCAGATTATATTGTTCTGAGCCATGACTTCCATCCAATTTTTCCATTAAAACTAAATTTCACCATGCTTCAGGATATTTTTAAATGCTTTTTTTTTCTTAATTTTGTTAAATTCTATTAAAATATTAAATAACAAATATACGTGTATCTTTTATCTAATGAACAATAAAAAGTTTTAATTTTTCAAAACTATTTTGTATTATTCATACAGTTTTTACGCACTTAGTTGTATTAAATTTTTCTATTTCTGTTTTAGATTATCAATTTTATTATTTTGTTTTTTGGCTTTTTGTGGTTAGATTTGAATTTTCAACATTAATTTTTGCAATGAAATGTTTATTTTTACTTTTGTTATTCCATTTAAATATAAATTTCCTAATTTTTTAAATAGGACAAATATCAATATTTTAATTTAATTTGTATTTTTATTATTAATCAGCCTTAAATTAATTAATTAGGAATTTCTATACTTTGTCAAAAAACAAATGTTTTGAGATTTAAAAAATATAACCAGTTTAAAATATTCTATAAATCTTTATTAATAGTTTTTGATTTTTGCAAGGTTAAATATTTTTGAAACAGAAGAGAAATCAGTGAAGTTCTAAATTAAAAAAATGTTTTGTCTGTGCAAGATGAATGTAAAGTAAATGTCTACTTTCTGAAAATGAAAAACCTATGAAAAATATAAAATTCTTCTAAAAAACTAAAACAAAAAAAATTATCTTGTAAAAATTTAAAATGTTAAAAAATGTATGCAAAGAAAGACTTTGGAAAAAAACCTAGATGTAAATCTTTCTTAAATGCTTCATCATGTAACTTTCAAATAAATGGATAATATATATACAGGGTGGCGCGTGGCAGACGGATGGATTTGAAAAGGCCATTGCTCGCTTCCTAATCGTTAGCGCTGCTCGAAGAAGGTGTGGTTTGAAAGAGCGAGATCGGAAATTTGTCTGCATATCAAAGTCAGTTCACAAGATGGAATAGTCTGTAGCACAGCGTGTGTTTTGCGTGGAAGCATATTTTTCAAACGGCCGTTCGATTGTCCACGTGCTGCACGCTTTCCGTTCCGAATCGCCCCTCGCGGTCGAGTTCCCAATCGGAACAGAATTCTTGCGTGGGTGAAAGCTTTTAGGGACACAGGAAATATGTCCTCGATAAGGAGGGGCCCTAGGAGAACTGTCTCCATCCCGGAAAACATCGAGAGAGTTCGAGCAGTCTCCTAGGCGTTCCCTTCGTAAATAGGCTGGCGCCCTTGGAATTTCAAGACGTTTCCTTCAAAGAATCGTCAAAGAACACCTCCATTTACACCCCTATAAGATGTTTGTTGCCCAAGAGTTAAAACCACTGGATTATGAAGAACGTCAACACAGTAGTGAAAACATGCTTGCTGCGTTGCCTCCAGACTCTGTTGTTTTCTTCCCTGACGAGGCACATTTTCACCTCAGCGGTTGTGTAAATAAACAGAGCATGCGCTACTGGAGTGGGACAAACACTAGGGAGCTCCACCAGAGGCCCCTACACTCTGACAGAGTCACAGTTTGGTGTGCTTTGTCGAGGGTGGGGATCATCGGGACCTACTTTTTTGAAGAAAATGATCGAGCGGCAACTGTGACTTCTGTACGTTACCTCAATATGATCCAGACATTTTTCTTGCCTGAACTGGAGCAGATGAACCTGGATGACATCTGATTTCAGCAGGATGGGGCCATGGCCCATACGGCAAGAGTTTGTATGGATGTTTTGCGTGATCGATTCCCTGGGCACCTCATCTCCAACCGAGGCGATTTGCACTCGCCAGCGCGGTCTCCAGATTTGGCCCCCTGTGATTTTTTCTTGTAGGGCTACCTAAAATCCCTCGTTTACAACGACCTTCCTAGGACCCTGGAAGCCCTTAAAGGCAACATTCAGGCCAGCATCCAACAGATTCCTGTAGAAATGCTGGAAAGAGTCCATGAAAATTTCAGGAAAAGGCTTAGGCAATGTGTGGAGTGTGAGGGCCGACATTTGGGCGATATTTTATTCAAAACTGTCTAAACTCTAATTTCCCTTGTCAGTGTATAAGAACAAAATTAAAAATATCTTTGTTCTTTAATATTTTGCGTTTTATTGGCTTTTAATATTCATCCATCTGCTGTGCGCCACCCTGTATATGTATATATATATATATATATATATATATATATATATATATATATATATATATATATATATATATATATATATATATATATATATATATATATATATATATATTAATCTTAAACAAGTAATATTAAGTTATTAGTTAACAACAGATCAATTGTTGATACATGATTTTATATTATTACTTAGAAGGATATATATATATATATATATATATATATATATATATATATATATATATATATATTACATTTAAGTAAATATACTTAAGATCAATGAAAGAGTAGATTTAAAGTTCAAAATAATTTTTTTTTTCCATAAGTTACTTCATTATTAAATATTTTGCAAGAAATTCATAAGCATGATAATTCTGTTGTTTCAGTTTAATTCTAATGCTATTAAATTTTTTTGTTATATTTGAATAAGATTCAAAATTATTTTGATTTCTTTCTTTTATTTGATTATATACATGCAAACTTGCCTCATCAAAATGAAATGAAACAAAAAATTAATAAATTTGGAAACAATTGAATATTGTGTTTCCTATAAAAAATAGCTTTTACCTGTTTTTGGTAAATAATTATATATTTTATCTGTAACACTATAATAATTTTCATTCTAAAATCTATTAAAGCTATAAAATTTTTTAAAACATAAATAAGTAACAAAATACACAAAAAATGATATAGCATAAAAATTATTAACTAAATCATTTTCTTGTATCTGATTAAGTTTTGGTTCACACATTTTAGAATTTTAAAATCATTTTAATTAGTAAAAAGGCAATGAAAAAATTTTTCTTTTTGTAATTGTCATATGAATGACTGATCAAATATCTTTCAACATTTGTCTAAATTAAACAATCATAAATGTTTTAAATATATATAATATTAAATACTAATGAACTTTTAAGGTATCTTTACATGTAATGGGAAACGTGGAATGGAAGATACAATTATAAATTATGAAGTTAATTTAAAGTGCTGTGATGCTATCAAATTATCAAATTCAATAAATTTTATTTTATATGATTTATTATTTTACGGCTGTGTTTTGTACATGAAAGCTAATTGACCAATATTTACAGTTTTTAGTGCATCTTAAACATGAAAACAGGCACAGCTGAGATAGAAATTGAATCTACAAACTCAAGGTCAGGATGTTAATCATTCAGATAATTGATTATCATAAATTCATCAAAATAAGCTGATGATATTCATTAAAACCAAAATTTGGGGTTAACAAGCTGCATTTTACAATGAACCTGCATTTAATGTTTCAGAGTATTAACCTAAAATTTACTGGAATCAGTCCCAGGGATGGTCTTAAATTAAATTCATTGAGGAGAGGAGGCTTTTTACATTGTAAAGATTATTAACTTATAAAGAAAGTTCATGGGAAAACCTTGCACACCAAATAAAATGGAATGTAAAAAGATTCTTAACCATCAAAAAGAAAACAAGAAAATCAAATCAACAGAAAAAGAGATGTATGAATCTTCGGGCCATTTCTAGATCCATTTGTAAATTTGTATGATACAAATTAAAATAAGTTATATAAATAATTTCTTTACCAATAATTCATTTATTGCTTTAATAAATAAAATTAACTGAAATGAAGGAATATTGATTTGATAATTGACATTGAAAGTTACAAAAATTCAGTGCACAAAATTATACACTAGTCAATTCCATTTTTTGTTTAATATAATTTTTTTAACTTAATAAGTAAACAAAAACCCCAGTTAAACAGCAAAATGTTTTAAGAAATTATGGTTAACAATGTCAACCTATTGTTTTAAAATATTTACAAAGGGCTAGATATTTTAACCAAGGCCAGTATATCAATAACAACCTATATATATTATTTTTATCATATTAAAATAATAATTCTAAAAAGTAAAAAATATTTGAAAATAATTTTTGAAATCTAAATATGAATTTTTAATAACCAAGCTTAAATACCAAAACTTCCTAATAAGATTACACATAATTTCACAATTATTTTAAATTACATGTGAAACATGACTCAAAAAAGATATTGTTCAATAAAAATGGATTGGATATTTCAAGATTTCCCAACCTACATTCCTCCTTCGAGTATATGCAAAGGAAGACTTGGAAAAGAAAAATGAAACTACATACAATCTTAATTTTTTCCTTTTCAAAATGAAGTAAAATATGGAATCAATTCTCCAATATAGAATCAATGAAACTAAAAATAGATTTAAATGGTTTCTAAAGTGTAAAAAGCCAACCAATTAATATAAGATTGTACAACTTTTTAACATTAGAATTATAAATTGTTTTTTCCTTTGTGTTTTTAATATAATTGACATCTAGAGCAATGAAAAGTTGCAAAATAGATTTGATAGAATAACATATTACTATCAAATATTGTGAGCAAAAGTAATAAAATGCAAAAGTACATTATGCTTGATTATTGATTTTACACTGAAATCTTCAATTAAGAAACAAATATATTCTCTTTAATGACTTTGGTCTAATAGGAGAAAAATCAGATTCCTTATTTAAATTTGTGCATCAGAGATTAAGAAAGTGATTCTAAATTATAAATTAAATCAATACATATAATTAGAATACATTTTATATTTTATATAAAGTTACTTACTAAATTTAATCTTAAATAATGCAATTTTATAACTTAAATATTTACTTTTTAATTATTCTTGGTGCAGAACTTGGTCTTTTAGGACTCAAATCAAGATTGAAATAATCACTTTTAACCATAAATGAATTTTCTTTCTCAGAATTCTTTGGAGCTATTGTCATTTCTAACTTTGATCTATAAGCAACAGATACAGTTATTGTCCCTGATGGAGTATAAACTTCACCAATTTTATTTCGTTGAGGATTCATACCCAATTGTGAATACTATAAAAAATATAAATTATACAATTTAGATAAATAGCAATTTAAAAGTTACATTTAAAAGAAAATGCAGTTTAGAATTTAAAATAATATTTAATACTAAAGTAGGGAATTAATATTTAATTTATTGCTACTAAATAAACACTTTGATGGAAATGAAAGATGCCACTTGATGAATCATTAGCTGCATTCATGGAAATTCATTTTGCTTTTTTTTCATTATTTTGGTTTTTAATTGGAAAATACTCAAGGGCTCTCTGAACCAATTATAAAAATGTTTATGCTTTTGTACTAAGCAATCTTTATAACTTAATACTTGTATTTAATTTATCTTTTATACTTGCAAATTTCCTCATTATTTTACCTTTATCTAAAGTTAAAATTTTTAAAAATTAAGTTTTCTTTGAATAAGCACCACTATTATATTATTCAATGAATACCATGTTTGTTTCTAACTTGTTTATATATTTTCAAATGCCAATATTTTCTTGTTTATAACTCTACTCTTATTTACAATTTTTTGAATGTCAAAAATAGTAGTAAATTCACAAATATCTTCATCTTGTATAATTAACTATTTCAATTAAATTAACAATCATTTTAAATTTCATCATTTAAAAATTAAATGTTTTCAACACTTTAAATGATTAACAACAAATAAATTTTAATAATTTGACTATATTTTAAACAATACACAATTGCTGCAATTTAAACAAATGTAGAAATTTTTAAAAACAAATGTGAGCAAATAATTTTCTATACTGAAAATATTTATGAGCTCCATTTCAAAAATTTACATAAGACACTTAAACTACCTTAAATACTACCTATTTTCTGCTGTTCTTTTTTCACTCTCTAATTAAATCTAGCCTTTTGCTTAGTTTTCTTATCATATTCTAGGCATGTATTTAAAAATTTTAGAACCATAAATTTCAGTTAAATATTAGAAATGATATTAAAAAATTTTCCTATTTCAGTTAAAAATAATTACTATAGTATAAAAGATTTAAAATTTTAATCTTTTATATTATAGTAATTACTTTGTCTGTGTAAGATACTGAGAATAATTATTTAATAATAATAAAAAAAAATCCTACCTGTGGTTCTTTAGTATAAAATCTGTACAAAATCACATATGTTTGAGCACTTTGTCCTAATGAAAGCTTAAAAGCAGGTATGATACGAGTCACAGCAATAACAGATTTCAGCAGCATCATTAATTTACTTATAACAATTTCTGTTTCAGCATAAACTCGATACTTAGGATCCCAAAACACTTCAGAATAAACTTGTTTCAAATTCCATGTCTCCAAAACTAGCGTATCTCCTTCTGCTGTTTTTAACTGAATTTCAATATTCAATGAAAATTCTTGAAGCGGATTCATATTAGATAAAGCTTCTTTTATACGTCTTTGAATTTCTGCGTTATCTTCAATTGCTATTTCATACTAGGAAATAGAAAAAATATTGTAAGAAATAACATTTGAAATTGTACATAAAAAAAGAAGAAAAAAAAGCTATTTACCACATCATTATCCAGTGAATTGATGTTAGAAGAATGTTTTTTTAATCCACATCGAGACTGCACAATAACTTGAGGAACCTTAGCTATAAAAGCCTTAATATATTTCTCTAATTTTTCCCGGTCTCGTGTAGATAACCTTTCAATTGTTTTTACACTCATGATGGATGCTTCAATGCAAATTTAATGCCCTTAGGAAAGAAAAAGAATATAAGAGCATTTTAAAAATTACGTGTGATAATCAACTGAAAATGTTCCTATATATTTGACTATTACATTTCTATTTAGTGAATTTCAAAATGATGTCTTTGATCAATTTTTGGATGTATGGAAAACTTTAATAATTTCATAAAATATTATACACTAAGAAGGGAGAGTTATTTAAAGTTTGTCTAGTGCTGCAATACTATTGATATTTAAACGTTAAACAGGTTGCTATACACAAATTAAAAGAAGCTTAATTTGTTGTATTTTAATAATTTTTTACACATTCAGGGAGACTTTAATTTGGAATTATAGTTTAAGTCCAAAGAGCTATAAATATCTATGGCAGGTGTAGAATTCAAATTATGAACTGTCAAAATTATAAAGCAAACAAAAAAGATTTTGCTATTTTGGCATTGCCATTGAATGAAGTGAAAGTGCAATTAGTGTATGATGTGGTTGAGACATCAGTCAGTTGAGAGCAGGAAAATCAGATGTTATAAAAACAGGTCCTAAGTCTACATTCATCAATCGTAACTCATATAGTAATGAAGAAAAATGGGCGTGCTGAAAGAGCTCATTCAATGTTGTCTGCTTTATGACTGCAAAGTAGGTTTATTAGCATTCTGCATCAAGTTGTCAAATATGTCAAGCGTTTAGGAATAATGCTGTGAATGAATGTATGCTAAAGCATTGGTTTTACAAATTCATGTCAGGAGATACTCTAAAGAAATTGTACAGTTAGAAACATATTGACAATTGGTGCTGGATGCAGATGATGATTACTTTGAGGGCTAATAATAGGCTACACTTTCTATAGGTCATATTCTTTTAGATTATTAAAAATATAAACAACTTTCTTATTCACCTTGTAAATGCTAGCAATTTACAATAACATAAATAGTTAATAATTTTTTCAAATGCTAAACACTCAAACTGTTTAGAAATAATTAAATAATATAATTCTTTCAAAACAAGAATATGATAAAAGTTTTTTAAGACATAAATTATTATTATTACAATTACAATTATTAGTTATGTTTTTTTAAAATATGAAAAAAAATTTTTTTTGCTTTGCTTATAAGAAATTTTGTATTTCTGTAGATTTTTACTTTAATGATTTAGAAATGTTTCTTAAACTTTTTGGTCTATGGACCCCATAATATTTATGAAAACTTTGTTTGATCTTATAAGGAATGCACAAATCCAAAACAAAAGTGAATGAAACTGTCAGTTACTTCATTTGTAATATTATATACTACTGCAAATTTCACTCAAAAACTAAGACATAAAAAATTTGAAACTTTAAAAAAGTAATAAACTTAAAGTATTATACAATAAAAATTAATTCCATTATTTGGGTAAATTCAACACTTCACTATATTCTGTCTATTAAATGTGCTATTGGAAAGTCACTGCTGCATTAAACCATTTACTTCTACAGATAATTTATGAAGATTAAAGAGAAGACTCTAAACAATACAAAATTGCTGCAATTTAATCAAAAGTAGAAATTTTTAAAAACAAATGCAAGTAAATAATTTTCCAAACTGAAAATATTTATGAGCTCCATTTCAAAAATTTACATAAGACACTTAAACTATCTAATTTATCCTGTTTATTTTTAATAATATGATCAATATCTCGAGGAAAAAATGCCAGTGCATGACAAAAGATTTCTTTAATATTTTATTGATTTGATCAACACTTTAATTTTATGATGATTAAAGATGAAAATGTGGTCTCACACAAGTATGTGATAGAAAAAAGTAAAAGAAAACTTATGACAATATCAGAAATCATCGGAAATTGTTTTGCCAATAAGAAGTTAGGGAAATATTTACTCTGATTAAATTTTTATTGACCTCTGTCACTAATCCTGAAATCCAGAGTTTAAGAAATCGATCCCGACTATAAATTACAATAATATTTCTTACTTTGGTATGAATTCAATATTGAGTAATATTTTCTTTAAAATTCCACATCAAAGCAATGGAATTAAAATGACTAAAAATACAATAAGTTTTAACAGATTCATAGTACTATTTGCTTTTGTCATGAAAAAAAAAGACACTTTACCAAATCCCTATTATACTCAATAATCTTGATCAGATAGAGGCTGCTCTATGAATCTCCTTTAACTGACCAGGCTATTTTTTTTTCACTTGAAATAATAACATCTCTGGTCTTGTTTCCTTACTGCTATCACACTTCCATAGTTTTTATTTTTTGTACAGTACAAAAATAGATTAAGTAATTATCGTAAATAATCCTTCATAGTTAATGATTCAAAGACTTTTTCGGCATTCATAAAATTAAATTAAATTTTTACTGGGATGTAAAGCAAACAAACAGAAGCCCCAGGATTTTGTCTTAAAATGGGGACTGGTCCTTTCACACTGCAACACGTGGTAAGCGAACATGTAGGTAACTTGAAAGTCACAGCACACAAGCAATATGCTAATTTTGCAATTAGTCTATCAAGGAGTTTAATAAATATGTAAATAATTTACAATAAAACATTTACAAAAAGAAAATAATTTTGCACAGTCAGAAATACGTATTAACATTTTTTTCAAATTTCACAGTTCAATTACGTAATATTTATACTGCTAACTTATTATACAATGTCAATATGGGGACAAATTTTTAAACATAGATTTCATAATAAAATCAATGAAATCAATTTTAAGAAATTAAATACTTTTGAACTAAAATGCTTTTTTAAGTACAGATTTTATTTCACAGTATTCTATTAATTGCTTGCTTGTTTGTCACTCAATGGTCATTTTTTGCACACGAGGGTTAATTAAAGCGGGACCTACGGTTTAAAGTAGATTGCGAACCACTACAAACATCCATGCCCAAGGTGGTTGAAACCCACACAAACTGTTGAACCGAAGGCAAGAGTGCTAACCATTTGGCTGCCAGCTTGCCAGTATTCTATTAAAACGATTATTGCAATTTTTTTTAATACACAGTTTATTTCAATGCTGTTTTATAACATTTTAATTTATAATAATACCAAAATGAAATTCATGTAGATTTCTTAAATTAAAAAGAAAATGCAGTTGAGAGAATTAATATAATGAACAAGCATTACAAATAAAGTGGAATTTAAACTAAAATTTAATTTTCATTTGCATCACTATTTGTACTAGAAAAACCTATTAAGCTACAAATAAATATTAAAAAAAATAATAAATTTAATCCAATATTGGATGTTTGATCTATTTTGGAATTATTGTTTAGCATAAAATTTTGAAAATAATCATTATAAATGGAAAAAAAAAACCCACTTTAAACTTTTAAAAAAGAAAATAAAAAGAGAATACAGTTAAGAATTTAAAAAGATATGTTGGTGATTGAATATTGCAATGGACATAAATAATAAACATATCATACAGCTATGGATGGACCTTGACTTTCTGAATATTGTCACTTCAAACTTTTTTATACTTGATCTTAAACATCCAGCTTTTTTATTTCCATAATGTTCAAATCCTTGGTTGTATTATCCAAACATTCTTTTCCCATATCTGGTTCAAAAGTCTCTCGCATATAATAATTCTCAAAAAATCTTATTTTTCTCCTATTCTTTCTCCTATTGAATTATTTTTATATTCTTAAATATAAAAATAATCCTTATTTTTCTCCTATTGAATTATTTTTATATTCTTAAATATAAAAATAATTCAATATAATCCAACATATGTAGATGATATTTACTAATTTAAATGAAGTTTATGAATAACCCATTATGTTATATTTTATACAGATTGTTATATTATTCTTATCAAGCTTTTATGAATATAATTTTTCCTATAAATATATGCACATAAATATATAGATTGACATATATAACACATACATAAAATTTTGTGCTACACAAAATAAAAATTAATTAAATTTTAATAGAGAAAAACTATAATCTAAATTTTTTAACAAAGCAAACATGTAAAATAATTAAAAAAGTGCAAATCAAATAAGATTTTCTAAATATAAAAATAAATTATAATAAAAACAAATGAAAACATTTAAAATCTAAGAATAGCATAAAAAAAATAAAGACATAATGAATACTTGTTTCTTTTCATCAGAGATTACCTTATATACATACTTTCATTAACAAAAATATTTGAAATGAAGTTTATACGATTTCTTAAAAATAAAATAATAATAGTAATTTCATAGAAATAGCGAAGTCTAACTAGGAAAACTTTAATGGTCATAATATGCAAACATTTAAAAAATTTTAAGTGGAGAAAAACCAACAAAAATTTCCATATTATCAAAATGATAAATTTTTCAGATCCATCCACATATGCACATATTTAATAAACAATTAAAACTTAAAAATATTTTTTCCAGTTAACATTTTTTTATCATTGAAATAAAATATTTTGATAAAATAAAGATATTGAGATAAAATAAAACATTAGTAGCTTCTCCACAACTTTTAAGAAGATTATGTTAGTTCTCATGCCTAAAAATAAAATTTAATTTCAGGAGTGATTACCAATATGTTTTTTCAAATCTGAAAACACTTAGTGATTATAGGCATTTAATCAAAGTGAGAAGGAAATTTGAATGATAATGCATGCAAATACTTAAAAAAAATAAATATAATGTAATCAAAGATTTTCAGTACTATGATGCTGGATAATTAATATTAGAATAAAACAAAATCATGAATGAATCTTTTTAAAAATCTGAAAAAAATATTCTTATACACTTCCACATTGTAGTTGTGCATGTGCCAGGAATGATATTTTAATTACTTTGAATTTTCAGGTTATTTATGGATATTTTCAACCTTGTAATAAGGAAAAAAATGCACCACACTGTAAACTCAATGTGCTAGCAGGAATACCAATTAAAAAAATTGCTGAGATAAGAAATATAATGTAAAAATAAATCCAACATTTCCTATCCTAATGTATGTTTTTCCTCAAGTTTGCAGTTATTTTCTGAAAAGCTGTTTGGTGAGATTGATATAATAATTTTATTCATGAATAATTATTTATGGTATTTGATAAGCGGATGTACTAAGATATATAAATTTATCCCTCTTTTACTACTTTAAAAACAACCTTCTTTAAATCAAATAAATAAAGTAATGACAGTATATATATATATATATATATATGAGTTCAACAAAATCAATAATTCTATATGTATTATAAAAATAGGATTTTCAATCTGAAGAAATTTTATATTAATTTATTAGAATGGGATAAAATACCTATCCAGAAATTTGTTCATTGATCAAGTAAATGTTAAAATAAGATTTTTTGCTAGAGCTATTTAAAGATTTGGTTTTCTGTCCAGACCATAAATTTTATTTTCATGTCTTACTGAAGTAATTTTCTACATCAATTCTACTTTTCATGTGATAAAAAAACTCATATAGTAAACTATCAATATATAATTTAATTTACGAAATATTTTACATATAGAAGCATCTGTAAAAAGTCTATTTTCAATAGGTTTAGTAAATTAAGTTTGCTTGGAAGTTCAAAAGATGTTTAAATGAATGCAGTTTATATTTGCAGTTCAACAAATAAATGCTATCCCAATTATTTCTTTAAAAATTCAAAAGCAAAGCTTAGAAGGACTGCAATTTATGAGCTAAACGCAGAACAGTTTAAAAATCTCTATTTATTATAAAAAAATATTTACTTTACAGAAAGGATATTGTACACTATTTTTTAATATACATATGGTTTGATAAATACCAAACAGCTTATTGCTTTACAAGAATTAAGTGCTTTTTTTAATCCCTCATATATATATATATTTTGCAGGTGATAAATTTTCGCTCTTAGTACCTAAAAATCTTGTAATCAATTTATATTCTCGTCATCAAAATTAGTTTATTGAAAAATGGTCACTGTGCATAAAAACAGACTTTTCAATTATGTACTCATTACATTACTTCAAATCAGAATAATGAAACATTCTACACTTAAAAAATGCACTTTTCTGTGTTTGATACAAACTTTCAACCTAATTTTTCGCAAGAGGGAAAAGTTAAGTTGAACTCTGGCTCAACCTAACTTGCAAAATTGAGTTCTTGAGAATAACGATTGACAAAAACTGTAGTTAAGAAATGAAACTAAAAATCATAGTACTTGCATTAACATTAAGAGCATGAGTATAGAATATAAGAGCATTGTAAACCAATTTTTACACTTGATTGGTTTTCTTACAATAAAACAAGAAAATTATAAGGATAATATAGATATTATCTTAATTCAAAAAGCTAAGAATTGCAATAACTTTTTTTTAGTCAAAGTAAAAAAAAATTTAATACCTTCTATACATTACATAAGAACAAGTATTTTTATTTTGCTGTATGTTGAAAAAGGCCAAACTAACATTTGCAATAAAGTGTTGAATCATGTAAAAAATATAGATTATACACTTTTAATTATTGTATCATGCAAAGAGCCGAGCAATAACTATAAATTCTGAATCACATAAAAACAAATAAAAAAATGACAGCAAACATAAACAATACTGATTTGTAGTTGTCAAATTTAATAAATTGCTTGATATTATAATTTTCAATTTTAAAAAATACTTACAATTTTTGATTTACCTAAGAGTGACAAAGATGGCATTTCATTTTTCCAGGAAAAAAGGTTTCGAGTAAGATAAGTCTTTTGAAACCTTACAAGTAATTAAATATAATAGACATAAATGACATACAAGAATTAAATTGGAATCATTTTAATAATTGGAATCATTTTTGGCATCATTTTAATAATGGATGCCTTGGAAATCAAGCAATATTTTAAGTTTGACATACACAAGAAGATAAAATGTAAACTATTTAGTTGGATTTAACTATTTAGCAATTTCTAATTTGTGTATATTTTTAAGACACTAGCAAACAATACTGTCATAAATAGAACACAAAATATTTTTTAAACAAGTATATAAAAGAAAGTTACTTCTTATAAAAATAAATTGCAAAAATTGTCCCATTGCAATGAAGATATTTTAATTTATTAAATTAATGATTCATTGTTCAACATTTTCCTTACTTAGTACAATATCAAAAATTATTATAGCATTAAATTTTTGTTTCGTCCCCAAAAATTTGAAAAAAAATTTTTTGCTGTCAAATTTTTGTTTCTGACTTAAAATAGATTTTTTATTGTTTATTTTCATTTCAGCTTTTCTTTCTTTCTTTTTTTGTTTTTTTTTTAAAAAAGACATTTAATTTAAAATTACCTAAAAAACTTGGATAAATTTTTTGTAACGAAAAAGAAAGAAAAATGTCTGCTTCTTGTACTTTTAAATATAATACAATTAAGTTGGTTAAAACAATAATTTATTGATACTTTTAAGTTTTTAAGCAAAATTCTCAAATATGCAACATACATTCCTTATCAATATTCAATTTTAGAATTGTGGAAATGTTGGGCAAAATTGTAGTACAAATTATCAATAATTAATTCACTAGCCAATATTATCATGTCTGATTCACATGAATTTTTAAAGTGCATAGAAATATATGTAGATGTACAACAGAATAGACAGAAGAAAAATTTACATAAAACTACAATAATTTAAAAATTTATACATACATACTCTTCAATATGGACTATAAGACAATAATTTAATCCGAATACAGTGAGAATGAGAACATAAATCGCTTACTTTTAGTCACAACGAATGAATGGAAAATTCCAGATAGTCATTAATTTATTAAAATGCGATCATTCGCATTGGTATAGTCATTTATTAATTTAAAATTAAAAATAAAAGTAATCTGAATCAAAATTTTAATGCATTCAATTCAAAATAACAAATGTGTTCATTTTCCTATGTTGATATTTGAGCGATCTCTACATTTGTTTTCGTACAGCCGTTAACAAACGCGTTTCTAAAATTCAATGGTTTCTGTTTCAAGGATTCTAGCCATCGGCTTGTACCACTTTTTCATACTCAAACGACTAAAATATGTCGTGATCGTGATCAACAAACCCTAGTATTCTAGGAGTTGGAAGAGCTCAATTGTTATTCCGTACGAGAGCAATTTTAAACAATATTTTCGATATTTATTTTCATGATAATGCTTGTATAATCGATTAATCTGAATGAACCATGAAAATATATTATCATTTATTATTAATTTGGAAATAAACCGAAAAAAAACTATATGTTATTCTATGTAAATATAATATGTGAATTAATTTGAAAAAAAGTAAAAATCTATGCGGCAAGAAAACTCTTATAAAAGAAACAATTAATATTGATAAACATTTCTTGATGAAACTACAAGCAGTCAAATTTTTTTCAAAAGAACTAAAGGAGTAACTTATTCATAAAATATTAATTACATTCAAAAAAATGCCTATTTTTCATTTATGTGCCTGTTTCACATTTCAAAACTATCTAAAGCATATAAATTGTTATTGTGTTGTCTCGTTTGTCACAAGAAGAAGAAAAAATGATCTGTTCTAACATTAAGGCCCTGCTAAACCTCCGTTGGGGAAAATCGCATCCTATGTTAATTCTATGGATATAAATTCTATTTGTTTATTTTAAGCTAAAAATATTTTTGATTTCATCAATATTTCGATACGAATTTTGATTAGATATCAAACTCATTCTCATTCCTGAAAATCCATCTCTGTACACAACGCCACCTATGAAGCTGAAAAATTTTTAACGCCAAACTTGGCTGATTTTCGACTTCACTACGGTAACCAAAAGAAGGGGAAATTTCTGGGAAAAACTGCTTCCCATATGATTCCCGCAGTTTTACTATGCGGTTGGGAAGCACTTCCGAATCGTTCAAGACGAATTAGTTTTTCTCACTCAACGAAATAGAAAAGACATCTGTAAATAAAGCAAGTTAGATTCTTATTAGTAGCTGTGCTATGTACTTTTAAATCAATTTTGTTTACTTACATTTAAATAAAATTTAAAAATGGAGTATTATAAACAGTTTTGTATTACCTTATTCAATTATATTATATACTACGATTTTGAAACAAGACTACCTATGTATTAAAAATTTGAGGAACTTAATATAAAAAAATGCATTTTACAATATATATATATATATATATATATATATATATATATATATATATATATATATATATATATATATATATATATATATATATATACATTTCATTATAAAATAAAATATGTAATAGTAAGAATGATAACATGTTTATCATAATAATATTGAGACAAATATTTTAATTTGATTTTTAATCATTTGACAAAATTAATGAGTGTTTAACTCTTCAAAAATTTAGACATTTAATTTTACTTTCAACTTATTTCATGGAAGAAATCAAAAAATATACTCTATAAGGTATGATCAATAAACATACGATTCTATCATACTAAAATATTGCGTCTGATAAGAGATTAAACATATTATAAATTTGAAAAATTATATATATCGATGATTTGATCATTTTGTATTTTTGAATACCTTTTACGTCAGATATACACTGCTGGACAGTTGCTAAGGAAGGATCACAAATTGCAATGTAGCATAACATTAAGCGAGACATGAGGGCTAGTAGGATAAAATATAGTTGCCACACTGTTCAGACATTAAAGTAAAGAATATTTTTGTTCCGGAAAAGCTGTGAAACATCTGAAAGAAAAAAATGTTCATTTGATGCTGTATACGGAAAAATGGAACAATGCATCTAAATGTCAGTAGGCACCTTGAAGAAAGGTATGAAAACAGGATATGTCCACCGTGGAGTGTGATGCAACATTCAACACGTTGTATCATACTTTGCACAACATTATCCAGCAGCTGTTGAGGCAATTTATCCCATTCCTCTGGGAGTGCACGGATGAGGGTGTTTTTGTTTGTCGGATGATAGTTTCGACCAGCACCTTCCTCCCCAAAGCATCCCACACATTTTCACACTCGTGTGGCTATTACGATCTGGAAAACGTGATGGCCATACGAGGCGTTGAATACTCTTGCTGTCTTGACAATCCTGAACAGCGAGTGTTCGATGATATGTTGCATTGTCGTCCATAAAAACAAATTTATCACCGACAGCACCACAGAAAAGACGAACATGAGGAAGTAGAACTTCATTAATGTATCATTGGCCTGTCAAAGTCCCATTCGCAACCACATGTATTGGCGTGCGGCCATTGATCATGATGCCAGCCCACACCATGACACTGTATGTCGGATATCGGTCCCTTTCCTGGATATTTTCTGGACGATAAGCAGTACCACTCTTGCACCAGATCAGTTGGCGCCTAAAATTTGATGACAGACTGAACCTACTCTCATCTGAGAATAGTACACATGCCCAGTCCTGTTCAGTCCAATTGCGATGCTCACGACACCATTGCAAATGGGCAGTACAGTGCTGTCTGGTCAATGGGACATACACAACAGGTCTGCGGGCGTATAGTCCTCCTCCCCTCAAACGTCTGGCAACAGATTTTCGGGAGATCTGCTTTCCTGAGGCAGCAAGAAACTGATTTGCCACCTGTTGAGCTGTGCTGCGCCTGTTCCTTTTTACTGATAGGACAATATATCTGTCTTCTGCAAGCGTCGTACTTGTAACACAACCTCCCTTGTGCCACCTACTACACATTCCAGTAGTTTTAAATGACTTCCACACCCGTGAAACAACGTTGTGAGCGATGTCGAACTCCCTGGCAACATCTGTTATTTTTCACCCTTCTTCGATCTTTTTAATAATTCCGCCACGCATAAAATCACATAATTGATGTCGGGAAGACATGCCAAAAATTTCAAGTTTGTCTACTAAATCTTTCCAGTAAAACTTTGACTTGAAACAACAACTGTCCACACGCTTCAAAACCTTTAAAGCTCTTATGAACGCTATCACGTGATGAACAGACGTGGAAAAAAAATTTGTATACGCATACTTCTTCTTACTATATCCCGCACTTATTCTAATTTTCCTCATTTTGCTTCCTTTCATTTTGTGGTTGCCATGGATGATAGTGTTATCCGTCCTTAGCAATTTTCCAGCAGTGTATATAACTTACACTATTATCTAATATATCTATCTTATAATATCTACTGATATGAATGTACAAAAAAACCACAATTATTTAAATTCTTAAACTGAGAGATTATTGTAGGTTTCATTCTAAGTCATCAGGATGTTCTTCAAACTCTTCGGTACAAATTATTTAATATAGGTTTAAAATATTTATTCTTTGAAATTAAAATATAATTTTTTTACAAAGTAATCGGAATTTATGACATGTCCCATCAAGAATTGGAGACTATACATATATTTTGATAATTTATCACATTTACCGAGTTTAGTGGGAATTATGTATAGTCATTGTACATAATTGCCGGATTAATCACTTTTACCGTAACACTATCTTATAATTTTACTCTGAGAAAATTTCTTCCGGAAAATTTGCAACTTATTTTTAATATGTGTAATAAGATTTTCTTATGATTTTAAAATATATTTCTTAATTAAAATAAGAACTCATTTATATTAAAAAAAGAACTTATTTTTATTCTGAATCATTTCATTTCATTCAAAAATATTACTAATCTGTAGCTTTTTACAAAGCACAATAATTTTGCCCGGTTTCATTATATTCCTTCAAAATGTTTTCTAGGCCAAACATGCTTTCATAATATAAACTGAAATATACAGTTAATTAAAGGTTAATTATCAAGAAACATTTTAGGTGTACATAGAAAAAATATTTAATACATTTGATCCTTTAATTTTCAAAAAGGAATTATTTAGTATAATGTATTAATATAAAGGAAACAAAATTTAGTCAACAAAAATTATTTTCAAAAATCTTTAAGTTTTAAATATTTTGATTTCAAATAAATAATTTTGTATAAGCAATTTGATGGCAAGTTTTCATTAATAATATTTCAGTTTTATAAAATTTCCTTTTTAGATTTTTTTATTTTATTTTAGTCAAAATGAGATTAAAACTTCACATTTTTTATTTATAAGAGAATATATTATTTATTAAATAAAATATTTTATAATAACAATAAAAATTAAATATTAAATCAAATAGTATTTTAGAACATCAAAATTTCTACAAATTTTTTTTTTGAATTCCTAAATGATAAATAACATTATGCGAGTACCTAATGATGTATTTACAGTCGAGGCAATATTAATTTGATATTTCCTTTTTTTATTTTGAGTAGAAAAGATTCATTTGCTTAATCAATGTTACAATTTTTCATAGGTATGCAACTTGATTTAGACATCTTATAAAAAATTAGGATTCTAGAGAACATAGTGAATCTTGCTGCATTCAGTACGTCAAATTAGTTACAAGTTAGATCATGAGCTTACGTTTTTGGTATCTCCCTAAATTATTGATTCGTAAATCAAGAGATATAACATCAACACATATTATTTGGTAAATAAAATGAAACTTAAAAATATCTCAAATGCATAAAAAGGAAAAACTAACCAATATAATTTATATTTCAGAATTTTTATCAGAAAAAATTTAACTTAGTTCCATCATCACATGTACAAGATTTACTGTTCAAAATAATAATAAAGCAAATCTTAAGCAAAATATAAAAAAAAACTGTAAGAAAAGATATTGGAAAATGCGATTAAAAGAACAAATTTTTAAAACGAACTAAACTGTACTAACTTAATAACATGGAAATGTAAAAATAAGAACATTTTCATTTATGGCAAGCTCTTCAACAGGAGAAAATAATTATTAAATTAAAAATATATTTAAGAATAAAATGGATATTCCGATAAAAAAAGCAAATTTTTCTGAAATATTTTTTCGTAGCTGCTATTTGGCGCCCCTCTCAAAGCGGCGCCCGGGCACGATAAACCCCCTTGCCCCCCCCTTCACTACGCCTTTGTTGGCAGCCTAGAATTTTGGTTTGTATGCCACAAGTTACTCTCTGCAGGATGCCAAAATTTAGTAAAAACAATGTTATACTCTAATGTAAAAAATGAAGCCATTCTCGAACTAGAAGAAGAAATATGCCACATGGAATATTCATCGATAAAAATTTGTCTCATTTAGCTGCCACGTCAGATGGAATAATTGGCAAAGAGGGCATTGTTAAAATCAAATGCTCATATACAGGCTGCGATATCCATCCCAGTGAATTTATAAAAAAAAATCTGCTTTCAAATTTCTGGCAAAAAGACAAAAAAAGCAAAGAAATTAAGGGTATAAATAAAAATCAAAAATTTTATGATCAAATCAAAGGATATTTACATATTAGTGAACGAAACTTTTGTTGGTTTGCCATTTGGTCCCCGAAAGGGTATTAAAACTGAACAAATTTTTAAAGGGGATATATTTTGGGAGACACAAATGAAAACTAAATTAAATGATTTTTATTTTGATTGTCTTTTGCCAGAGCTAATTGATGTACGTTATCCTCGACCAATGGACATAAGAAATCCAAGTTATATAATTAAGGAACAAGCAAAAAAAAAAAAAAAAAAAAAGGTTTAAAATTGTTAAAATTTAAAAAAATTAAATATATATATATATATATATATATATATATATATATATATATATATATATATATATATATATATATATATATAGTTTAATGTTCCTTTCTTTATGAAATGAATTGCTGAAGCATTTCAATATTTTATTAACAGATTTATTTTAATTACTATTTTACCTCACATGTACTTCAAAGTATAAACTGAATTTCCCATATGCTCCTGAATTAAATTTATTACATTGGTTGATTTATTTTTAATTTTGGGTGATTGTAAATAATGCATAAAATTATATTATTCTCGTATTACTATAAGTTGTATTTGCATTTGATTATTTGTTGACAATTAAACCTAACTTATATTTCTCACAGTTTTTCTAAACTTATTTTAATCTATTTTATCTGTGTGTTTATACTGTTCACATTTTTCGTGTCTTTACTGAAATGAATTGATCAATTACTCTGTCAAAGTTGATCATTTCAAATTTTTCTTTTTCTATACTTAAAATTGTTAAACCACTTAGACGGTTTTGACTCATGGTGGATCATAAATAAGTCAAAAATTAATCTTATTTTGCTGAATGAACGTTCACTGCTTGCAGTTGAGGCAGAAATAGTTAAAAGTACTTGAATGGCAACATCTTCTTCTCTCTATCTTCACCGTTTGAGATAAGGCATGTTGGAAGTTCTAATAGAATTTTTGGTTTCTTTTCCACTGCTGAGTAACACCTTTCAACTCCACATTTCTCAATAGACTTCTTTCCCCTTGGAAATCTGTGTGACAAAATTCACTCAAATTTTTACATTTGTTAATCACGGTGACTTAGCGCTCCCAAGCTACACGTCCGATTCTCAGGCTAGGTCAACTCAGCTTTTCAGTGGATCGATTAACTGAGTACCAATCATGCTTGGGAACTAAACACCAAGGATTTAGCTTTGGACTGACCACCTAACCGGGAAATATGCTTCGCATCCCAGGGCCCTCGGTTAGAAAAAGAGATGGGCATTGTATTCCTTGATCCGGATATGACAGTTTTGAAGTCGGGATATTTATTGATTTATCAATTAATTTTTAACTTTTAAGAAAATTGATTTTAATGATTTAAAATGTACTGAACAATGTCTTAAAAATTTCAAATGTATTTTTTCTAGCTTGTTAACCAATTGAAGCAATTAAGCATTTTTACTCCCTATTAATTGTGCATTATCTTATTTATGAAAGATTCAATAAATTGTTGATCATTAGGTGTTGAACGTATGCTATAACTTATCTTAACAAATTTTCAAAAATTCTATAATGTTACTAACTTTCCAAACTTAAACTATTTATTGCAAAATAATAATTGGGTTAGACTTTACACTCCTAATTTAGGATCAGCTCACCTGATTTTTCACAATGATATCTTTTAAAATATTTAAATTATATCATTAAGACCATTAATGTAAACCAAAATTATATTGTAAAAAATTTAAATCACAAAACATAATATTGATAGTTTATATTATTTCATTTTTATACCAGAAAACATATTTTTCTGATTCCAAAATTAGAAGACCTTGTTAATAAGTCTTCTTCTCATTTCAGTTTAGATAACTAAATTATGCCATAGGGTTATCAATGCAAATATCTGATAAGCAACGGAACGCCTATACAACAAAAATATTTTTCAAATTTCTAAAATCAAAAATCAAAACACACATAAATTCAAGTAAAATTATGTATGTTTAATCTAATCAGAAATTTTCAGTTAAACAATATATATTATATAATTAAAAATACTTTTTTTCTCAAAACTGATGCATTCTATATTGTTCTTTCAAGTTTTTCATTGATTCAAAATATTATCAAGAATTACAATTGCTGAAATAAAAAATATATTTTAACTGTTATATCGCTTAATTTTATTTAAAGAAATTTTTTCAGTTATCGTAGTAGTGAAAATTTTCTTCGTATTTTTAAAGCATTTAATAAAACTGTTTTCTTAAGATATTAAAATATATTTTATTATTAAAATAAGGAGTGATTTTTATTAAAACTAAAATTTATTATATTAAGAATCATTTTGGAAGTGCTGCTCATGCAATTGGCAGGTTTTTTTTTCTTTTTCAATAAATTTATATCATTTAAAGACGATCTTATTTTTACAATGTAAAATGAGAAATATGTACGATTTCTTTATAAATTTCTTGAACGAAATTTTTTCAAGTTAAAAGATTTATTTAAATTTATATAAACTGAACTATGATTAATTATATAAGAAGAAATGTGTTCTGAATATTTAAGACGTGCTGTAGAGGCAGCTAAGACCTGTAATAGGTTGTTACGCTATTAAAGAAGAATATTCTGTTTGTTTAAGCATACAGAAAAGAAAAAAACATTTAAAAAGGAAAAAATATTCATAGCTTTTTAATTATACCATTTGAAAAATGAATGTTTTGAATGTAAAACCAAAAAAATTACGAGTCAAATAAAAATTATTTCCCCAAATGAAAACATTTAAACATTAAGTTAATTACTTTTAAATGAATAGTTTTAACTAATAAGTAATTTAATATTTAATTTTCAAAACTTTGCAAGCATATGCCTGCAAATATTTATACCAGCAAAAATATGAAATAAATATTCAAATTGAAAGAATACATAGTAGACAAACTATGTATAAGTAAGTTAAGTTATACTTATATAATAGGTAACTTATACTTATTCACAAAAATAAGTATAACTTACGGCGATAAGTTTTTAAAAATGTCAGAACTCCAGATTTTCAGAAGTTCCCATGAAGCGATGTTTTGGAAGAAACGAAATACAAACCGTGTGAACAATAAAAAGGAAGGAAAGTTTATGTGTGTTCCCCTAGAAATTGGAGATAATTAATTCTCGATCCCCTTCATTTCTATTCCAGGAAGACGATTCCCTACGCAGCATACTGTGGTGCTATTTTGTGAAAATTTTCCCTCCTTTCTTTGAAGGTCAGTCTGGTGCTGGACACAATATTTTGGACAAAGGGAACCGCTAATATGAAACACGTTTCAGCAGGAATTTTCTCACGAGTATAACGCGACACTAGACTGAATGGCTACAACAGTAAAAGCGCGAGATAAAAAAATATATACTAGGGTTTTATTTTTATTTTGGGACAATGAATAATACAATTTCACTAAGTCTCAATAACTACTAAAACTGATCTTTCTATATTGCTTCTTGATAACTTAAATATATATAAAATCGGACTTTTCTGTTATTAATAGTACATTTAAATTCTTACAAGCTTCTATTAATAATATTTCAGTTATATGAAAAATTTTCTATTTTTGCGCATTATTATTTATTACGTTATTATAATCAAAATAAGATTAAATTTTCACATTTTTATCATAAAAGTATATCAAAAATATTAGTGAAGTACTGCTTGTTAAATAAAATTATTTAATCTGTTATGAGAAATTAAAAAATAGCACGACAATTAATATTTCAAAACACTGAAATTTCGACAAAAATTTTTAAGTTTTGAATAATTATAACATCTAGAAGGGTCCAGAGAAAATAATATTCATTGAACGTTTTTATTTTTTTATATATTGAGTAAAACAAACTTATTTGATTTGTTAATATTATTGTTATGACTTTTTTTTGTATATGACTTGACTTAGATAACCTGTATAACAATTAAGTCATAAAGGACATTGTGAATCTTGGCGTATTTACAAAATTAAATAGGTGTCTTTCCTGAGCTTACTCTTCTGTAGTCTCCATAAGTTAATAGATCCAAAAATTACCCTATAACATTAACACAAATAATTTGGTAAATAACTTTATACTAAAATGAAAACCTCTCATATGCATTACTATGGAACTGACCAATCTAATAACCCAGAAATTTTATTTGAAAAAAAAATTAAGATATTTTCGTTATCTACACATTTACAAGATTTGTAGTACAAAACAATCACAAACTTTGATATGAAACTTAAAAGAAAGGATTAAAAGAATGAAAACCGATAATCTAACTGATTAAGAAATGAAAATCGAAAGCTTGATTAAAAGAACACAATTTTTAAAAGGAACTAAAAGCCATGCAAAATTATTATTAATAAAGAAATATAAGAGTAAGAGTTTCGTTTATGGCAAGCTCCTGCAGCTCTTTTCCTTATTTTTCATCAACAACCTCTTCTCTTTTCCAAATCTTATTCCTCCCTGGAGTTTTTTTTTATTTTTTTTATTGATATTATGATAATACAAATTGATATTATGATAATACAAAGATTGAAATTTTCTGAAAAATTTTGTTTAGCTTTATATAATTTGGCGCCCCTCTGTATGCTGCGCCCGGGGCATGGTAGCCCCCCTTGCCCCCCCGTCGCTACGCCTCTGTTCACAAGACATTTGCATTAAATTAATATTACATATTGATAGTGCACCAATTTTAGAATTTTTAATCAAAATAATACCAGAATTCAAATTTTCTAATTAAATTAAATTTTATATCGGACAACATCTTTTATAAGAATGATGAAAATGCTTTGGAGTAAATTCAGTTAGAAATTTGCATTTAACATCTGTTTCAAAAACATTATCTTGGTACCAAAGTTCCCGTCCCGGAGGCTCCCTGACTAACGACTTACGTCGTCAGGAACAAACTTTTCTCGCCCGATTTCGAAGTGGACATCTTAAAACCCTAAAGTTTTCTAAAAGTTCCTGAACCTTTGAAACCTGTACTAACTTCTCTACCGAGCAGGCTTCTCCTGAACATATCCTAGAGTGCCTAGGGCTCTCCAGGCACGACTTGGTTGACGACCCTCTTCTGGTTTTGGATTATTGTAGAGTGTACAGCGTCATGGACCTGGTCTAGCGCTGCTGGTCTTTGGGAGCATGTAACAACAACAACAAAATATTATCTGCACTTAAAATAGTCTTTATTATGCAATTTAAAAGTGGTAAAAAGCAATAATATATAACTAGATATATAAATAGAATTGAATGATATGGTAAAGAGTGATACTATTAAAAAAACTAGAATTAGAAGCCAAATACTTAAATAGAAATTTTGAAGAAACTTCATTATTAAATTTTTTTCTGTTATTAATTTTTTATGATCTTAAAACTACAAAGGGGAAGAAGCGTAGTGAATTTGAAATTAGTGCATAAAAACAGAATTAAAGTATACTGCACATTCTTTCATGTTACAGTTTTCGCAAAAAGAAATTAAATAAGGTGAAGTAAAAAAATGTAGTTATGGAAAAATAGAGACAGTTTTTAACTTATAGTTTCTGAAACACAGATTTTAGAAGCCATCTGTGAAGGGCTCACTCTTTTGCGAATTATAACTTTTTCTTTTAAAAAACTGAATGTTAATCACATAATTTATCAAACGAAAAAGCATCGAAAGAATATGACGGTATTTGTGAGCATTAGATTCATATTTCATTTTCTATTTTATTCTTTGGTAATTGATTATTCCCTTTAAAATATAAAATGAATTTTCACAGTACTTAAAGCAAAAGTGTTAAAAAATCTTTAATAATATTTTAGTATTCAAAAATGCAATATATATATATATATATATATATATATATATATATATATATATATATATATATATATATATATATATATATATATATATATATATATATATATATATATATATATATATACATATATATATAAAATCAAGAAAAGTAGATAAGCTACTTATATACCTATCTGATAATAAATAATAAAGTGCGTTTGATTACATTTAGATTTAAGATCGGATGGATAACTTTGAATAACTCCAATAAATAACTTTGGGATTTAAGTCTCAAGTTCTTCCAAATGCATTTCTACACGACCAGAAAGCTTTTTTTGGTCTTTCAATACAAAAGTTGATATGCTTGTTCCAACTTAAGTTCATGTCTAAAAATACTCCTAAGAATTTAAATTCCCTGGAGCAAGTTAATTCTTGACCAAAAAAGGTTATCTTTTTCAGATTAAGATTCTTTTTGTTTGTGAAGGCAATCATAGTGGTTTTTTGAGAATTCACAGAAAAGCCTTCTTTTTTACTCCCAAGTCTGAGAGCATGATGCTTGAGATTGTTTCTCCTAACTTACCTCTGACGATTACAACTAAATCGTCCGCATACTTGAAGTGAGTTACAATGTACGAGACTTGTCAGCTTTATAACACACGAGAAATTGAAGTCCAGGGCCAAACTTGGAAGAAATTCGCCGGGAAACAGACAAACTTCGAAGAACAAGTGACGTCAGAATACGTCACAAAATAGGCGTTCCGAGAGTTAGAAATATCTGGTAAGGCACCGGCAACAAAGCAAATTATTTAGCTTTTTTTTCTCCCTTCGAAATAATGTTTTCGATTAACTATTATCAATATTTTTATATATGATGAAGATTAATTCATGAAAATTCTTCGCAAAGATCATTAAACTAATTTTTGAATGTTGAATATTAATTTTTTATTAAATTATTTATTTATTAATGATGATAAAGTAAAGAAAATTTATTTTAAATGAAGAAAATAATCAAATTTATTATTTTTATTTTCTTTATTTAAAATAAATTTTATTATTAAATAATGAAATTTATTTTAAATAAAAAATATAAAGAAAATTTATTTGATAAAAATTAATATTTTTGTAACATTTTAGAAAATTTATTAATTTTATGAATTTATAAATATCGAAGATATCTGTACGGTTCAAAAGATAGAACTTATTTTGACAAATATAAAAAACTGTTCCATTCTAGGAAATGAGTCAGATGTTTCACAAAGCATTTGAAAAATCTGAGATGGGTTAGAATTTGCATTAATACTAAAGATAGATTTTTTGAGAAAGAAATAAATTGAAATTCAAAATCCTATTTTTTTATACCTTTAAACTAATTTAGATAAAATACTTAGAGAGGAGAACATATTCTACATTTAAATATATACTGCATTTAATATAATTGAAAACATTGATTATTGTGTTTAATATATATAACTGAAACACACAGTAATTTTGCTACATATTTTATTTTGCTGAGGTTGCTTAGGTGTAAAAGATTTTTAATAAAATAAGTTAAATACTAAATTTTAAAATAAAAAATTTGGAATTAATATTTATTGATAATTTATGTATATATTGCTGAGCCAAATTAAGTTTATATATAAAGATATAATAACGAATAATGTAAGCACTTTTTGATTAAGGATTAAGATCTTAGAAAGCATTTATTGAAGTCTGTATAATTTATTTTTGATTACATAACAAAAACTATATATATATATAATAAAGGAATCTAATAAAAGTTAACTATCATTGCAGAATTACTTTAGATTTTTAAAGATTCACAGGAATGCATTGTTATATTTTTTGTTTTTCATAAGATAATTTACATGAAAAAATATTTCAATACTATTTAAATTGTGTTAATAATTTGCTAGCCATTTATTTAAAGACTTATAGTTATTTTTATATAAAAATTATCTCAAATATTTATTTTAAATATATAATTATGTTATATTCAAACAATGATATAATTCGATGAGTTTGATTAAATTTAGATTATGAAATATACACCAGTTTTATAATGATAGATATCAATATTTTCAAAAAAATTATTGAAATATTAAAAAAATGTCTAGAAATTACACATTATATATATATATATATATATATATATATATATATATATATATATATATATATATATATATATATATATATATATATATATATATATATATATATATATATATATATATATATCAGACGTTTAGATAACTAAACAGTCATTATTTCCCAAAACTGATATTGCTCATGAGTCCAAAAAATTTAAATGATAATTCAATACGATATAAATAGTTTCATTGGTACAATAGAACAATGATGTCACATAATGACGTGATATGACGTCATTACGACTGAGATTTCCACTGTCCAAATCTTGGCGACCATAATGTATCGCGACGGAATTTTTTTTACCAATTGCCTTGAGAAATAAAGCAATTTAAAGTAAAATTTTCAGAATTTTTTGCGACCAAACGTTGGATATAGGCCATAAGATTATTTTATGAGTCATTAAATAATGAAAACGGCACAGTTTAAACCATTAATAGTCGAGACTATTTTATGACGCTTACGGTTTGCTACTTTTCCATTAAAATCGCCCTTTTGGCACACTCTGGGTTTGCTCTCTATTCTTAAGATCAATAATATTTTTTAATTACTAGAAAAGAGCTTATTTAAAAAGTAAATTAAGTTTAAAATTAACATCTTATTACATGGTTTCTTGTTCGAAGTATTTATCATTTTATTTATACCTGAATTACAGAGATTAATTTATATCTGAATTACACTAATTTTGTGGTTTTTAAATTTTGTATTTTTCCGCCACCGAACACATTTAATAAAAATAAAATGAAATAAATGGCTCATTAAAATGCAGAACTTTAAAATTTATTTTAGATTATATTATATGTTAAGTATGTATTACTCTCAAATTATATATTATATTATATAAAATATTGTAAATATATATATATATTACTTACTAGTTAGTTATAATATGTAAAGAAGTTTATTTATTTATTTTTGTTCGTTATTATGTGTATGAAAACTGCTATTATACATTACTTACAGTTTAATATAATTTAATAAAAAATAGAGTCTCTACTAGTCTTTTTTTATAACCCAATAAGATAGTTTTAACCCAATAAGATTGTTATATATTATAAGTATGTATTATTGCTGCCGCCCGCCCTGTCCTGGGTTCGAATCCCGGTTGGGGCATGGATGTACTTTTTCTCTCTCTATCTATCCTGTCTTTGTCCTTTCCCTGTATGAATGTGGAGTGAATGGTTGCCCACCCTATAAACGGGATCCTATGGCATGTGTGTACTGGTGAAGTGTGTACTGAAGAAGTCGGACTCCACACCAAAATAGGGTTCAGTTGAAAAAGTGGAGCAGCGCACCCCATATTGCCGGCCTAGCTGGCACAGGACAACAACAACAACATGTGTTATTGCTTGTTAGAAATATTATACTAATATAATAAATTACATATAATGTACAAAAAATGTTTTTTTGTATTTGTATAAAGCAATTTTATTTAATTCTTAAAAAATTATTAAGAATATTTTCTGTACATAACAATCTGTTTTTAAAATTATAGCAGGAAAAAATATGACTTTTAGTGAGAAATATTATTAAGAAAGTTATCCATAATTTGATTATTCTTTAAAAACTGAAAAACAATATAAAATATCTTTTTATTGCTATTTTCAATGTTACAGCCCTAAAATGCAGAACTTTAAAGTTTATTTTAGATTATATTATATGTTAAGTATGTATTACTCTCAACTTGTATGTTGTAAGTATATATTACTTACTAGATAGTAATTATGCTTACAATATGTAAGAAATGTTATTATTTTTATTTTTGTGTTAGTTATTATGAATGTGAAAACTGTTATTATATATTACTTACAGTATAATATAATTTAATAAAAAATAGTTTCTCTGCTCTCTTTTTTTTATAATACTATATATGCAGGTATATATTATTTATGCAAGTTATCACATAGGTTTACATATTTAAGTATATATTATTATTGCTTGTCAGTAATATTATACTAATACACTTACGATAATAAATTGCTTACAATGTACAAAAAAAGTTTTTTTATTTCTGATATTGGTTTTTTGTATTAGTAAAACACAATCGAATTAAATTCTTAAAAAAATTATTAAGAGCAGTTTTTGCACATTACAATCCTTTTTAAAACTTATTACGAGAAAAATATTACTTTAGAAATGTATCAAACAAAGAAAACAAACGTATCAAATGTTGTTGTTGTTTTGCTATGACACTTGGACAAGACAAGCTCACTTTTGCCTTTGGCAGTGCGAATTAAGTCAATAGGGAGTGTCTTTCGTTTGGATCAGAGCACCACGAAGGTGAAAGTGCGACTTTGCTCTTTTTAGGGAGCCTCGTCATTTTGAACCACGGTCAGGTGACGAGGCCACACCTGAGCTGGCACCCTCCTCTCCACATCCACGCCACACCAGCGGAAGGACATTGGACGTCACAGATGAACGTGTACACGTCCCCAACCCATGGAGTTCCAGCCACCCAGTGAAGGAGAGTACACCATGGTCACCCTCCCAACCACTGCCCGCGGCAAATGATGCTTCACTTTGCTGAGCTTACGGGAATCGGCGTGAAGCTACTAAGCCACGGGAGCTCACGTATCAAACGTAAAGTAATGTAAGTAAGAATGTTGCATTATACGAAGTTTTATGGCAACCATAGTGTTTGTGACAGGTCGGGAAGTCCATGCGTCCCCTCTAGAGGGTGTTGCCCCTTTACAGACAGACAGACAACGAGAAGAAGAGGCCCTGTTCTATTCCTATTGGCTATCAGGTTGTGCCTCTACTTCAGTCTAGAATGTCGGACACCCTGCACGGAGTGCCAGGTGCCCGCTGTAAACCGTAATCTGGGAGCTTGAGCCTTAAGAGGTTCTCCAGAACGCTCGACACATTGTTTGAGAGACGAATGCTTTACAACGGTGGGGCTTTCAAGCCTACAGTGATCTACGCAGTAGACCACTGTATCACAGTTCGGAATACAAATTTGAAATAACAGAATTAATAAGATAGGATCAAGTGAAACAGAAAAAAAAATGTTAACAGGATCTAAATAAATTTAAGTAAGGATGGCTGAAATATTTACATAATTTACGAACAGAAATTGATTATAGTTAATGAAATTTAGAAGTTTATAGGAATAAAATGTAATTAGTTCTTTACATGTCTTGAAATTTAGATAAGTACAAAGTACTAGTAATTTTGGAAATTGAAAAACTGGTGATTAGTTTGTTTGTTACTTGAATTGAAAAATTTAGTTAATTTTCGAGATCTGTTGACTCTGCTTCTGAGTTATAAGGTTCCTGTTGGTGAGCAGCCAGGTCTTTACACATTTGGAGTCCTTTTTCATGAAGGAAAGTAATTATTTGTATTAATTTTTTTGTTCTGAACTTGTTCGTTGTGCAGAATTTTAGGAACTGGTAGTTGGTTTGAATAGATGATTTTTTGATATGTAGATCTTTGGTTTGAGGACATTCTGTGATATAATGCAGTAGTGTACCAATTTGGCCACAGATGCAAGATGGAGATCTGGATTTGTTAATTCTGTGGAAGTAGCTGGGGCAAGGCGCATGGTTTGTTAAGATACAATTTAAATAAGGATTGGAATATAGCACATCTGATGAAACTTTTGGTATTAGTCTTCTTGTATGGTGACCATTCGGCGAGTTGTTCCATAGAGATTGCCAGCTTTGCTGTATATAATTTTTAATTTTTGATTTCAGACTGGCTCTGGACCACTTTAAAGGTGTCAACGGAAGAGTTGGATGGGTTGCTGCTTGTTTTGCCGCTTGATCAGCTGCCTCATTCCCCGTGATTCCAGTATGTGCTCTTAACCAACTTAGTTGGATGTTCATATTCTGGTTGTGAAAAAGTAAATTTTGAACGGATCTTATTATTGGGGATTTGTGTAACGGGTTATTTAAAGCCATTAGGGAAGATAAACTGTCTGTCCAAATTGTGACACTTTGTAGTTTATGCTGGATCGAATAAAGCAGTGATTCTTTTATTGCTAGGGCTTCTGCCTGGAAGACTGAATTATACTTGTGTAGTTTTATGAGATGTTGATGCAGTAGATTGGAGTTTTCAAAAACTACAAATGCTGCTCCTGTTTGATTATCTAAATGAGACCCGTCAGTATAAATATTAAATCGTGTTGTTATCATAACTGGATTAGATGATGCTTTTGGCAGATTGAAAATTTTAGTTTGATGGCTTCTGATAATCGGATGTAATTCATCTTTATTGTACGGATATTCATAGTTAGAGAAGAGCAGGGCAGTGTTGTCTTCAAGAATTGCATCTTGGCACAATTGTAGGACTTTTGTCTTAACTGTAGTTGCTTTTAATGTTAGGTGCAAGGGTGGAAGACCGGCCAAGACATTTGCGGCAGCTGTTGATGTTGTTTTGAATGTCTTAGTTATTAGTATGGTAAAGTGCCTTTGCAGTGATGACAGTTGGGCTTTTTTCCTTGAGGTTAAGGGCAAAGCCCAAGCTGAAGAACCATATGAAATTATTTTTTCTACTACGGTGCTATATATTATTTTTAGAAATTTACTCTTTAGTCCCCAATTATAACCAATCATTGAGCGTAAGTTTTGTGCGATGGGGAGAACTTTTGGCTTAAGTGATCTGATATGAGCGAGGAAATTTAGATTCTTATCTATTTGGACTCCTAGATAAGGCAATACTTTTGTATGCTTTAGGCTTTTACCTAGTAGGGTTAATTTTGGGTTGGATCTTAAGGATTTATCATGTTTTCCAATTATCATAGCTTTGCTTTTTGGGATGGAAATCTCTAATTTTAAACTTTCACACAGTTTGGAAAAGATATCTAGAGACTGATTGCAGTTTTGTTTGAGATTTTCTTTTGTTGAGCCATTAACAATAAGTAGCGTGTCGTCTGCGAAGGCTATAACTGTAGTGTGATTCGGCCAATTATAATTGAGAATAGCGTTAAAGTATAAATTCCACAGCAGAGGTCCACTTACAGAGCCTTGGGGACATCCTCTTGACTGTTTACAGAACACTTGGCCTCCGTCATAAGACGTGTAAAATTCACGGTCGCTTAAGAAGCTGATAAGTATTTTGACAATATTGGCTGGGGCTTGAAGGGTTGTAAGTGTTTTCTTTAGTCCCGGCCACCACAGGGAATCGAAGGCCTGAGAGATGTCTAAGCTTAATAATGCTGAGTAGAGGTTTTGGTCCTTGTTACGATTGATTGTAATTAGTGTTGATTGTAGGGCATGTTCTGTAGACTTATTCGTTATAAAACCAAACTGGTTTGGATGAATGACATTATTTTTGAATACATAATGCTTTAGTCTGTTTAATATTAATCGCTCTAAGATTTTTCCCAAGGCAGGAAGTAAGCAGATTGGTCTATAAGATGTTGCATCTCCTGGGTTTTTATTCTTTTTCAGAAAGAATATTACGTTACTTTTTTGAAGTGTTTGGGAAAGTATGTAAGTTTTAGACATATATTTAGATATTGCAGGAGGAGATTTGGCGCCGTAAGGTAAAGTAATTTCATTATTTGATTGTCCAAGCCGTCCAATCCCGGCGCTTTAGAAATATTTAAGTGCTTGATTGTATGTTCCAGTTCGAAACGGGTGAAAGGAGGGTCTTCTGGTCCAGAAAATGAGAAATTGGAGTTCCTGATATTTGAATGCGTTGGGGTGTCTGTGGCTGGATCATCGGATGGAAATGCAGATTGCAGGAGGTTTTGTAAAACAGATGGAGTGTCTTGGTTTTGGGGTTGCAATGAGTTCAGTGCTTGGAATTTTGTCGGATGAAAACGTTTATTAGTGGCGAGTTTCTGTAGAATCCCGTATGGTTCTGTGTGTTCTGTGCAGAATTTTTTCCAGCTATTGAGTTTTGCTTTTAAAATTTCCTTTTTGTAAATGGCCAAGCTTTGTTTATATAAAGTACTTAATTTCTTTCTTTCCTCTTCAATTTTACTTGATTTTAGGAGTCTCCTAAGTGCTTTGGTCTTACTTTTGAGACTTCTTAGATTTTTATTCCACCAATTCAGTTTATTTATTTGTTTTGGTTGTCGAATTTTGAAGCTTTGTTCAGCTGAATTCTGAAGCACCGATATTAGTTCGTTTGTTACTTTATCTAGATGTATTACAGTTTTGCAAGAATTTAGAAGTGACTCTATTGGTTGAATATTGGAGTGTAGGCATTTTTTAAATTTTTGGGTATTATTAATTGATTTATATCTTTTGTTGAAGAATATGGTTTGCGCTTTGTTAATTTCAAATGTGATGTAAGCGTGATCGGAGCAGGACTCTTCATCGCTTACTGCCCAATTTTGGATAGAGTGAAACGCTCGGTGATTGGTAAGAGTTAAGTCTGGCCAACCTTGGCCATTAGGTCCAGTGAAGGTTGGGTTTGAAGGTTGAACATTGTTAAGAAAAAGTTGCTGCTCCGCTAGAAAGTCTTCTATTATTAGACCTCTATTATTGTTATTGGGATAGCCCCAAAGCACATTTTGTCCATTAAAATCTCCAGAAATTAATATTGGAAGATTCTTGTAAGGGTGTAAATGATGTTTTAGTAAGTCCAGAGTTCTATTTATATCCTCTGCTGGGGAAGAATATACACTACAAAATATAGTTGGTTCTGGTTCAGTGTCTAAGCGTATTATTACGACATCTCTGTGTTTTAGAATGATCAAAGGATTAAGTGGTGATTTGAAGATAATTGCTGCTCTTGGAGCTTGATCAGGGTTTGTTTCGTAGTAAAGTTTCCAACTCAATGGACTTCCTCGTAGTTCTCCCGATTTTGCATAGGGCTCTTGAATAAAAGCTATATCAATATTATTTTCGGAGATGAAGTGAATTAATTGGGCTGTTGCTGATCGGCTTCTTTGGAGATTTATTTGAACTAGTTTAAAATGTTTAATTGATTTTGAATCCATTAATTATTAGTGGTGAATATCTTGGAGGTGTAAAAGCTAGTGTTATTTATAAGAGACGGAGTAGGACCTTACTAAAAATAGTTATTTCAGTGGTATACTGGGTAGAGTAGTGATCTGTAGATAGGGCAATGTGGAGAATAAGCTTCGTGATTTGAATCAAAGTTTGCTCCATGTTTGTTGGCTATGTAACAGTTAATACAATCTGCATAGTCTGCAGAGCATTCGCTTTCGGAATGGCCATATCCGCATCGACCGCAAACTCTTTTTGAGTTGCAAGACTTACTAAGGTGGCCGAAGTCCTGGCAGTTATAACAACGTATAATTGGCCGATACTGGCGGACGTAGGTTGTCTGAAAGCCAAAATGAATATGTTTCTGTGTAGTTAGAATCCGTGCTAGAATTTTGTCGGTTTCTATAACTAAGTGCTGTAGTTTCTCATTAGAACGATGTGATTTTATTTCTATTATTTTGATTGTTGTATTTTTGTCCAGATTCGGATAATTTGCGAGGATTATAGAAGAAATATTATCTTCGTTAATTGAGTTTGGGGTGTTTAGAAGTATTAATTTTTTGTTTGGTGGTGATGGATCTAGTATGTTGAATTTACTTTCCTTAAGTTGACTTTTAAGTTTTTCTTTGGACTCTGCTGAGTTACATTGTACTTTAGCCACATTTTTACCCCAGATGACCTTCCTAGGACAGATGTTGCTCTTGACATTTTGAAGATTTGTTTTGAGGGAGGTTAGTGATTCCTTTTTTGCAGGTTTTATGATGATGGATGTCTTTAAATCTTTTTCGCTTCTTCGCTTAAGAATCTCACTGTAGGATGGTTTTGTGAGTTGCAAACTGTTATTGTTGCTAACGAGGGATTTCGTTGTCTGTTGTAGTTGTCTTATTTCTTCAATTTTAACATTTATTTGGGCGAGCTGATGGTTGATTTGTACAATCTCTGCATGCTTGTCTGAGCTTGGAGAGGGGCGCAAATGCCCCTTGAGTTGTCCCAATAGGTTTAAAGCCTGATTTCTTTTGTAGCCCGGGAGATTAAATTTGTCCCTTGTTTTTGAAGTGATTATGCGCTCAAGGTTTTCCAAAATGTTGGTGGGAAAAACATCTTTATTTGTGTCGTCATTAGCTGTATGTTCGAAGGGGGAAATTAATTTTTGTTCTTCAACAATGGATCTACGATTTAACTCGTTCATTAATGGATTAAGACCCACAATATCCGTGGTCGAGGGGTTCGAAGATGATTTAGACAATTTTAGAGTGGAAGTGATATTTGTAGACAATGCCATGATAGAGAGTTGAAGAAGTGTTAAATTGAGCTGTTGCGAAATAATAAAAAGCTAAGTATTGAAGGAAGGATTGCAATGATACATCGGAAGCGGCCCAGATATCAAGTCATTCCCGCCGCACACCACTCACGCACCCAATGTACAAACCATAAGAGCAAACTCCTGTGGAAAAAAAAAAAAACATATTGATAGCAAGGAATACTCTGAGAAGCCATCATTGATTGAGATCCCTATGTGAAGATGTTTCTACTTTTGCGAAGAGTTAACACCAAGCAAAATGACAAAAGCAAAAATAATAATAGTAAAATAAATAAAATGAAATTGTGTGCTAATTTAGCAAGAAATTATGAAAAGCTGGAGGAAGTAAACCAAGAAATGAACTAAAAGTGATATAAAAAAAAATAGTAAAAATAATAATAACTATAATGATAATAATAAAAAAAATAGAAATAAAATAAGTAAATAAATAAATAGAAAAAAAAATAAAAAAAATAATAGTAATAATGAAAAATATTAAAAAAAAATATTAAAATTAAATAAATATAAATAAATAAATGAAAAAATTAATAAATAAATAAATGAAAAAAAAATACAAATAAAGGGGAAAAAAATAAATAAATATAAAAAAAAAATAAATAAATTGAAAATATAAAAAAAATTAAAATAAATAAAAAAAATAGAAATAAAAAATAGTATATAAAAATAAATAAATAAAAAATAATAATAATAAAAATAAAAAAAAATAAATAAATAAAATAAAAAGAAACCAACTAAGATTTACTACTGAGTAAATTCGTTAGGAGCGCATAAAACTAAAAATAATAATAAAAATAAATAAATAAAGTGAAGAAAAGCGCTGTGGTTAGTATTTAGTCTAATTAATTAAGAGCGGGTGTTTTGGTGCCTTAAGGGATAAGGTGCAGTTGAACAAAGGGACATGGAGGGTACGTAAAATCGGACATCACGTTCATCGAGGAAGAAATGAAAACCATAGGGAGAAAAATACAGATTTTAACAACACTAAACAGACAACATCTAATCTACTAATGATTATTTTTTGAAAAGTAAAAAAAAAAAAAAAAAAAAAAAAAATAATGTTTAATCACAGGAATTTGCTCCGAATAAATATGAAAAGAATGGAGTGGATTGATAAATATTTAAAATGTTATTGGGATTTTAAAATGAAAATTACTACTAAAACTCATAGAAAAACACAAAATAATGTCTTGCAAATAAAAGTTTGAAAAATTGTAAAAAATTTAACATAGAATTATAATATATACATATTTAAAATCGTTAGAATATCCACTCTAAATAGAATTTATTCTGAGTTGATAGGACAATTAGGGACGAAGTTATCAATGCCTAATTAATAAAGAGGAAGAATATTTTTTTGAAAAACTGCCAAAAAACATGGATTTTTTATTTTATTAAAATAATTACAACTTCACACCCAGTGATCCTACCAACCTAATTTGCACATTAAAATGCTCAGAATAAGTGTGCGGCATGAAACAAAATAACACCTGGGCACTTACCTTTTAATTTAGCCTCTCATGTTGATTAATATTGTATCCATTGCACAAAAACGAAAAAAAAAAAAAAGTTTTTTTTTTTTTTTTAAGTGTTCAATTAATATGGTTGATAAGCACACTTTTTCTTGACGCTCTATTACAAAATTTGAGCAGATTAAAAACTGAATAAATTAGCACAAATCCGTTACAATTCCCAATGAGGGGTGACCTTCAAATTAACCGTTGTATCTTTCACACGTAGCTCCGTTGCTGGGGTTGTTCGGCCGGTTGCTGGGCGGTCTTTGTTAGAAGGAACGTCCCGCTGTATTGAGAAAAGCTGTTATATTTGCACTAAAATGCTTATAAAACTCACAAAAATGATTCGAATTACGTCAAATTTTTACAGGACGTGCACAGTTTGTTGACACTCACAAAGGTATAGAAATTCTACTGTTTCTAGTAATTTTTTTATGTTTTTAGAGGGAAAGTTCAGGAGCGCGGGAAAAAGACGTCCTTCTTCCTCGCGAGTTGGGGCTCGAATCGTTGCCCCTTTACAGGAGCCTTCATTGCTTCTCCTTGAAATCACGAAGTATTCTGAGAGCAAGGTTTTCACCGGAAGATTCTGCAGTAGTTTGCGCCTGCCCTCAACTATATAGACTGTCTATCATGATTTTAATAAAGTCCTCATTTTCTTTCAGATTATTTTACGCTGAATAGGATGAGTGAGTGCAGAGTGCAGTATGATATTCATCCTATTTAGAAAAGTAATATTTTCTTTATATTCTATATGAAAAGTATATTATAGTATATTATCTTTATAAATTGTATGAAAATTTTACATTTATATTGAAAGATTTCAACACATGTGATAAAATGTATGATAAACATATCTGATAAAATATGTAATTCTACACCTGGAAAATTCCTTTTTACTTTGACAATTCTTCAATTTTATTTGTTACATCCCTGTCTTTGTTATGTGTGGATTTTATAGCAGAAGTGGAAAACATTTATAATCATGATTAAATGAATTTCCTTATTTTCTCAGTTTATTATATAAAATATTAGACACCTTATAATTTTAGCCCTTAAGATAAATTTTAAATATAAAGATATTTTACTATTTTTGGAATTATTAAATTATATCATCATGCCGGAAAAATATACAATCAAATGTCATACTAACAAAAAAAAGGTATAATTTAGCTCATCTGACAGAATCTATGGCATGTTTTATTCCACATTAATAAAGAAATTATTAATCATCCATCAACAAAATGAATTGAAAAAATCGAACAATGAAAACGGATATAATTTTAGACAATAGGTGACAAGTTTTCGTTCATGGAGCTATAAAGCAAAAGTTTAGTCTCCTATCCGATGAAGAGTGTTGGAAAAATTAGTGAGATTTATTAATAAATCTGAAATAGTAAACTTTATTTCAGATTTATTAATAAATCTCATAGTCCTATAAATCATGAGACGTCGCAGAGGAAAGGTCAGTTAAGGCATTCGCTCTTGTTATCGGAAGGTTGCGAATTCAAATCCCAACCCAACCGAAGATCGTCTTTTTCAATAATGGTGACTGTGGCATGTAAAGTACGTCGTGGTCACAACGTCTTAAATGGGAAATGCTGTGGATGGCAGGCCAAGTCTGGGAGTCTTCTGCCTGGTCACTGTTTCTACATTTCGGAGATTCACCCACTTTAGGGGTCCAAGACAGCATATCCACTGGCACGACAGAACCCATATAGCCTAGCCCTAAAAGGTCCATATCTGTTTTCTCGTCCTAGGATCCTGAGGTTCGAAGCATATGTCCCAGTTAGATGGTTAGCCTAATGCAAAGCCCCCAATGCTCAGTTACGAAGCAGGTATAGCACTCATTTTGATCGGCCCGCTGACCTGATGAAAGCCGACCAACTTGTCTAGTGGTCACCGTATCTGACTGCGGACAGGGAGGTCCTGGGTTTGAATCCCGGCTAGGGCATGGTTGTATTTACTCTCTCTCTCTATCCTGTCTTTGTCCTTACCTTGTATGAATGAATTGTGTGAATGGTTGCCTACCCTATAAACGGGTCCCTATGGCATGTGTGTACTGAGGAAGTCGGACTCCACACGAAATATGGTTCAGTTGGAAAAACGGAGCAGCGCACCCCATATTGCCAACCTAGCTGGCACATGACAACAACAACAACAACCTGTTGAAAGGTTGAGTCAACCTTTCTAGCCCCATAATCGAACCTCGAACAGTCATGGGAGCGCTTTGTTCTACAACTAAGCCACTGGGCTTTAATAAGGAGAGAATAAGATAAAGAAGAGATGAAAAACTGAAAAAAGCAATAATGAAGAAAACTTATAATGATTTTTCAGGTTTTCTATCTAACTTACGAAAGACCCTTTACTGTGAGGCCGTACGCTTGCAAATTTCTCGTAGGCGTCTGGTATCTCTCCGTATCGTGATGCATACGTTTGAAAAATTGAGTTGACAGTAAAAATATGAAGAATTAAAGTTATCAATTGATTAGAATTCAAAATTGCAAAATGAGTTTAGTTTCTCCTACTTTATTCGACTTATTTAGATTTTTTACAAAAGATCATTTTGTGTGAAAAAATTTCAGGTAAAGCAATGTAAATTATTTGCGAGAAAGGTTTGGTGCCTAGTTAACGTAAATGATGGGAAAGAACTTTCAGTACGTAATAAATGTATTTATGTAATAAGGATTTAATTCATACTCAAAAATTGTTTTTTTCTTTTGAGATGTTGAGAGACTCTGCTCTTATGCTGCTTGCGTAAATTTAAATGTAAGAGAAAAGTACAGCATGGGAATTGCCCAAAGAAAAATTTTAAATTCACAAGAACAGAAATGATTTGTATGGCTGTAAAGTAAACACCAGCAGAGGTCCCTGTACCTAATCCTGAAAGGGTCTTACCAGATTTGATGGACCCGCTGGACAGAAAAGAAAATGGAACACAGTACATACAAGACAACACAATTACGCTTGCAATCATATAAAGGCACTGGAAATTATTACTTTTACACAGTAAAGAGGGTTTGTAAAGTACACTATTTAACACAAATTGGGTTGCAATCGAGAGTTAACACGTGGACACGTAAAATGCATTCAAAATAGGTATCAGACAAAATACATGGCAGGATGTGGTAAGACAGGCATATGAAATACAAATCAAATTGCATGCATATAAGAAATAAAGAAAATAAACGGAAAAACAAAAGGGAATTAAAAATGATAAAACAGAATTGAATACATATACCTGCACTTACTGCAAATGAATGAGGTAATCATGATTAATGAATAATTAAAGCATTTAGTATGGATTTGATTGTTGGGTGCATCGGCTCAAAGTAAGTTATGCCATATGAAATTCTCAGCTATATATACAAAAAGTTTAGATAGGTTATACATAATGCATTAAAATAGGTCAATACAACATGATGACAATAATTGTGATTAAGTAATTAAGTGAGAGCGATGGAATGATGGTGAGAAAATAGCAAACAAATAATTATGAACTCTATACAAGGAGATGAAAAACAGACGAAATGTTACAGGTAGAGAGGGAAATGCAGAACATGAGAGGGATGGAGTATGCGGCTCATCTTCTTCCAGGTGAAGTCCATCCCATCATTATCCTCCTATTCCTCTGGAATTAGTCCCTATAGTCAAGGATAAAGTTTATAAGGTTAATAATTTTTTGCTTTGCAGCCTTGTTGATGGTGATATTTTTGAGCCAGATACACTTGTATGGCTGTTGTAGCCTAGTGGTTTGGGCATCCGGAAGAGCTGGGTTCGACTCTCAATGCTGCCAAAGAACCACCGAGTACATGCAATATACGTGCTTCTTAAATGTGTGGAATCGTAAGTCCTGTGGTCGGTCGTTGAGTAGTTTCCATGGGTCAGAAGAAAATTTCCTTCCTCTCCAAAAAAATTGCAGGAGACGATTCTTTGGTGGCGCCATCTATAGGAGGTGTTTATAGCAAAGTCATTTCACTTTTGCATAGCTCTACTGACTTAAGTTAGCATAGCCGACGTTGTAGTCCAAGTGTCATAACACGCTACTTTTGTAAGACATTTATTTTGTAAGAAATATGGCACACAGAACTTAAGTTTTAAATTTATATAATATTTTATTCAGTTTAGAATATAAAAAGTACAAAAATATTTTAAGCTGTTTAGATAAAAATAATGATTACGTTATTTGTTAATTTTGTTTTATTTATACAGATTACCGATGCCTTTGTGATTCAAACGGTAAGCACATTTTGACCAAAATAGAAAATACATAATTTCCCACCCGTGTTTCACGAGGCATCAAAACATGGTTATAGATAATATATATATTTATAGCGATAACTAAAAAAGGGTGAAAAAAGAAGGGAATTCTATTCTACATGTATTTCAATAGTCTTTTTAAATACACATTACTGCTCTGAAATTATAAAAATAACTGCAATATATACTTAAGTACAATTATTTACAAGTATTAATTCATATATTTTTGGTGGCATTTTATAAATTACATATGACTGATTTAAGGGGATAAATTTCCTGGAGGACTTCCACTAAACTATGAAAAGTATCGATATTGGAATTTGTTATAGCGATATATGTAAAAGTGCGTGAGCTATTGAATAATAGCATAATTTTCAAAAAACCTCGTATAGTCGGTCAAGGTGTTTAGACCCGAAAATTAGAAAAATTTCATTCTTGCAATATGCAATAAAAAGCAGCAATGGTTTTAGGAAAGGTAGAATTTTAATACCAAATTTCAAACAAAATTGTCTTATCTATATTAAAAGAAAAAGTAATTTTAATTCATTCAGGGTTTTTTATTCATGATCGACTTACCTATTGTCTAGTCTTTGGTAATAGCTGAAAATAATTTTCGTTTTATAGATGAAGGTAAATAAATTAAATATTTATAACACGCAGCCCTCTTTAATAATTTCTATCACTTACAATATTTTTCTGACTGCATATTTCATAATCTTTTCTTTTAATAGAATTAATTTACTCTGACCGACATTAAAAATGCACCACCAATAAGGAGCGGCCGTAAAAGTATGCAAATTTCAGGGTAGACGCAAATTACCGATTTATGCAAATGACGTGAAAAACGCAACAGTCCAGCGCATGCCAGATAAGATGAGGGATCGGCAGAGTGGTTAATATTCGCGCCGTTATTGCGGCTTGAAAAATCATCGTTGGAAGTTTGTTCTCGTCGCGAAGGATGCCTGTGATTGCAGAGAATGAGAGTCCATCGTCGACGGAGACAGACGAGGAGCGTGGTCATCGGACATAGAAGGGCATCGCAGACACCTGGAGGAGTTCACAGTGGCTACGATGGTTGGGGTGCAGCCAGAGTGGTGTCCAACAGGAGGCACTACTGAAATTCTGCAGCATGTGCAAGACACACTGGCTGTTCCTCAATCGAGCCATCGATTGGTTGCGCTCATGGCATCCGTTAAGAACCCAAATAGTACAAAGATGTTGGCCAATATTCTATCAATATTGCCCAATATTGCGAATACCGATGAATGCCGATGATCGATTAATAATATATAATATTCAGAAAATTAGTTTTTACTGAACAATTATATTGAAGTGAATTGTTTCAGGAGAATATGATTCAAACGTATTTTTTAAAGTTTGTTCATGTAAATTTATGGTGTACAAATTTTTTTTTAATCTTCTGAATGTTGATTAATATTGTATAATATTACATGGGCAATATTACTCAGTGAATGTTATTTAATATTTTTTAATTTCTTCATAACAATTAATGATTTCTAGGCGAAACGAAGTGAAGATAAAACTGCTCATTTCTTAAACACAGTTTGATAAAAATGTATTATGAAAAACAAATATATATATATATATATATATATATATATATATATATATATATATATATATATATATATATATATATATATATATATATATATATATAAAATTTCGTGTCACGATGTATGTTCCCGATAAACTCCGAAACTATTGAACGGATTTTGATAAAATTTTGCAACCATTTATAATATGGTCCAACTTAAAAGACAGAATAGTTTTTATCTATTAATTATTATTCTCAATATTTATTATACGACATTAATGTTTATTTATTGTTTAGTTCTGTAAGTTCCTAATAGATGGCGGTTTAGCATCTAAGTTGCACAGGTATTCCGCAGATGGCGACGTGTTTCTTTTTCTAGATTATACATTTTCGAGAAAATTAACGTACGCGCGCAATCGCGTGATTAAATATAGAATTTACATATATTTTTATTATTATATTTTCATGATGTACACATATTTTCATATATTTTCAAGATGTATAATCATACTATAACAATTTTTTGTGAATCACTTTCATAATTATTCTTTGTATTGTGTTATTATTGTACGTGTTCTGTTTGAATATTTTTAATATTATAAATAGTAAAATAAAATTTTATTTATTGCTGTTTTTCTCTACTAATTTTCATACCCCCTCCAAAACATGTAAGTATTTCTTGACAGCCTTTTATTTTTTTATTTTTATTTTATAATTTGATAATTATTAATTTATTCAGTAGAACATTTTGATCTAATTTATTTATTTAAATGATAAATTCTTTTAATTTTTTTTATTTCAGTATAATACCGCGGAAAAATGTTTTAGTTTTAATAATTAAAAATTTAAAAAATAATAGTTCGATATCAATGTTATCTACCTCATTTATAACAATTTATTTTTAGATGTTTTTAATTTATATAGTATATTTTATAAGTAAGTCACTGATTACTAACTATAATTTAATATAAGATGAATAAAATGTAAATTCAGAAAGTATATGTTGATTTGTGCTTAATTTCAAAATTTCGATACTTTACCTATTACTTTTAAATTTTTGCGAAACGTTTTATTTTCAATCTCATATGAATGAACCTATTTTAAATTTTTTTAGAAAATATTAATTTGATTGTACCCAAGAATTAGTAAAAAATTGATTCAATGTATTATAAAAACTCAGCCACTGCAACACTGGGTCAGCTTGTATATATATATATATATATATATATATATATATATATATATATATATATATATATATATATATATATATATATATATATATATATATATATATATATATATATATATATATATATATATATATATATATATATATATATATATATATATATATATATATATATATATATATATATATATATATATATATATATATAATTTGATTGCTACTTTTGTAATTCCTCTTCTTCTTCTTCTTAGAATTGGGTTTGTATGTCATTGGGCACCTCTCCTTTTATCAGCATTTTGTACTATTCACTCCAAACCCAATGTTTCCTAGTTCCAGTTGCTCGGGTCACCCACTTTATTAATAAAGTCCGATAACCCTTTGATGGAGTCTAGGTGTAACTCTCTAATATGGATGATGCCTAAAGAAGTTAATCTAGGGAGGGCAAGAGCCTCGCATTCATAAATGATATGCTCTGCCATTTCCTCTTGCGTATGACATTTCCAGCAGATAGGGTCTTGCTGAAACAGTCCCATCTGGTCAGAAAGTAAGTCATGCTAGGGATAGCTTCCTGGCTTTCACCAGAAGAAGATGGTTTGGAGGTCATTTCTACCTCAAGTGAAAGATTCATTACTGCCCCTTTACAAGATTGCCTCTGAGTTCCCTTGTCTTTTTTCAGCAAGGTCTACTTCAGAGGCTTCACCTGCAAATGCAGAAAGGTTTGTTATTTCTTGTGTCTTTTCAGCCACAAGATAACAATTAATAAGCTCAGGTAATATAACAGTCCACCCAGCATTGCCTGAGATACAGGGCAAGGCAAATTACTCTAGAAGTTTGCCAGGCAACTGGAGGCTCCGTTAAGACACCAATATCACGGTGCCAATTAGCCCTAAACACGGATCGCATAACACCAGGGTTTACGGGAGCTGGTTCGTGGCCTCTGATTCTATATTCAAGGCTATCCTGTCATTCCTACAGGACATTCGGCGATCCACCACCTGCCGACGCTCCTGGTGGCTGCTCAAGCCCCAGGAAGGTACGCGTACCCCCTGGATCCAGGCTTGTAATTCCTCAGTTTAAGGAATTGATTTTTGATATTGAAGAAATTTCAGTTATTTTTTGAAGTCTAATTCTTTTTCTTGTGTGTCTAATTTAGAATTCGTTTTAAAATACCTTTAATTTCAACTATAATAATTAGCTTAATCTATTCGTTGCCCATATAATGTGCTAATTATAATATAGTTCGTTATATTATTAATCTAGTTTTAGTCGACATATTATTGAAATAAATGTACGCAAAAGGGTTTTGATTAGCAGTCAATAATATGTTGAAGGATTTTACTTTGTTTATGAATAGGTTTTTATAATATATTTTACGCCAGATTAATAATATTTTAATTATGATTATAGAAAGACTTAATCATTTTTCGCATTAGTGTCTTTAAATATTTCTTTTTAATTTTACCATTCTATCCTATTTTAGTTGAAAATTGTAAGTTTATAATTTTAATTATTCTGAAAAGCTTATTGAATACCTTTATGAGTAATATAGATTTGTAGTTCAATGTTTGATTTACTACTTGTTAAACAATGTATCAAATTAACTAAATCAATAATTTCTTATAATTTTGAGTAACTTATTGTTTTACCAATTTTTCCTTGTATATATTAAAAATGTTAAAACTGTATGTAGAAATTTAAGTACAGGCTTTGTTCTTTTTTTCCATTTAAACTGTGGATACTATTATCATTGAATATAAAGATCATGCTACAGAAACTTTTAAAAGACTTCATTAGTTTACAAAGAATTCTGCTTAGGCAAGTAAAGTTTGTCTCTTGTATTGATTTTAGTAATTAGATTATTGATTTTAGTAAAAATATTTTTTTGAATTCAAATCTGACACTGAAAAAATTTCTGAAAGATATCTTTAAAAAATATTAAAATTTTTAGCCATTAAATTCAAGATACATCATAAAGCAATGAGTTGCTTATTAAAAATATTGCAATTATTTCAGAACTTGGTTTACATAACGAGACATTACCATCAATATGAAAAGATGTTTTCAGTTTAATAGAGAAAAATGTGTTTTTTATTCAAATTGAAAATTTTAAAAGTAATTTTTAATTTGTATCTATTTTTAATTCTTATGCTGCCATATCAATTTTCATTAATTGTTAAATTCCAACCAAATATTCATATCCAAAGATATGAAGATATCTATATTTTGAATAGGTACAGGCCAGAGCATCTTCTGCAATTTATAGTGAGAGATTGAAGATAATTGTCCTCAAATGCTAAAAATTGATTATTTTTCATAAAATATTTTAAATGATTCAACTTTGCTCTAAATATATAATATTCATTTGTATAAATTTTATTTTCTGATATGTTCTAAAGATCAAATGTGAGACATAAGCAAATTTAAGTGTTGTAAATTTTTATAATTCCACCTTACGGCGAGTTATTTTTCTTGCTTATTTATTGCATTCAGCAATCAAAATGTCTGCCTATAATTAAATTTTTAATTTTATAATTAAATTACTTTAATGTGTTTAAATATATTAAGCTATTTATGTAAACAAATATTTCGTCCAAAATTAGTCTATACTTCTGAGAAAAATGAAATAGTATATAATGAAGTATCAGTGTTTTTTTGCTTTTTCAATTGCATCTGTGTTAACTTTTTAATTAAATAAGATTTTTTTTATAATTTCTATTTTTATAAAAACACATTAAAATGTTTGTAACTAGTTTGTGCATGATATATAAAATTACATTAAATGCAAGAAATTCTATGTGAAGATAAAAATATTTTTTCATCATTCCTTAAAATTTTCACTCAATTAAAAAAGTTTCTTTCAAAATTAACTTAATTTTTTTAAAATTTTTGCCTTTCAAAAAGTATACTTAATAAGGTATACTTTTTGAATGTCAAATTTTAAATAAACATCATAAAAAGTTTAATATTATCAATTTTTTTAAGCTGTATTTTTTAGTTGCTTGTGTTATAAAGAATGCAGCAATTAAGTAATGAAATAGGTGCTATACAAAAATTTTTCACAGATTGAAATGAAAGAAAAATTCTGATATGACAAATAAGCTTGTTTATTTATATAATAAAGGCTTTCAAACAAATAAATTTGTGGTTACTTCTTGATGCAAAAGTCAGAATCTAATTATAAAGCCAAAGTTTAGTAAAACTTAATTGCAGTGACTTAGGTGCAATAAAATAAAATGTCCATATTTAATTTTTTCAACCAAACATCCTCTGTTTAACACAAGATACTACTCTGATACAATTATAAAAATATTACAAACTTCACGTAAATATTTTTATCTCAAGCATATCAAGGTGCATCTTTAAGAAAAAAATTGTGGCTTGTTACATTTGATGGGTAAGAAAGTCCATCTAGAATTATAGAAAGGGCAGAATTTTTAAAATACATGTTGCAAAAGAATTATGAGTGCATATAAGAAAAATGAATATAGTATTAAAACTATTCGTTTAATTTCATTGAAACAATATGAAATCAATTGCACAAAATAAATAATGTAAATTAAAATTTATGCTATTCATATTTTAATAAATTTGATGTATGCTCTTAGACATTCTATTTATTATTTTAATATTTGTTATCAGAATGATATCCTTTTATATCTTAAATTTTTATTAATATTCATATTTACTTTAATTTTTTATAATTCAACTTAAATAAAATTTTATTTTTAAATAAGCTTTTAGGTGATTGTTTAATGCAAACTAAATCTAAGTGGATTTTTAATTTTTATATTGTCAGTGTTTTATAATTTGTTTTTCATTAAAAATGTTAGTTGCATTGATTTGAAAGTAAGCAAATTATGAATTACATTTGCTTAATTAGAATTAAATTGAGAATCATGATTGTGTATAGTTATTCTTTGCACTATAAAAATATTTAAAAAAGTATCCAAGGTAAAAATATGTTTCAGAAATTTTACAAACTCTAAATATTAGTATTACATTTTCTTATTTTTCTTTTAATGTTTTGATTCCCATTCTAACTAATTGTAAAATGTATAATATTGATTTACGTCTTGGATTTTATCACAATAAATTCACCAATGTTTCATTTACATAAAACAGTGTAGATAAATATATTTTAAATTACTAAGTTAACAGAAATGTTTATTTCATAATTTTAAAAGAAATTTTTTATGCATGGAAATAAGTCTAAATAGCGTATTTTGAAGATGTATTTTAATTTAACAAATTTTACCATAATAAATAATTGTATAATATGTAATAACTATATATATAGTTATTAATTACAATTATATATGGACATTCTGAAATCTTGATTACTATCTGGAATACTTTAAAAAAATTAAACTATATTAAAATATTTAACTGCAAAGCTTCTACGATGTGAGTGTAATTTAAGTTCCACTTATGCTGCACATTCTTCTCACTAAAAATTACAAATGTAAAAATGTATGAAAAATTAAATATTCTAACATGTAAAAATAGCTTTAATGAAACGAATATTCTATTTGAATTATATATTCAAAGAAAATCCTTAATTACACATTCAGTTATACACAGTAAATTTAATATATTGATATTTATTTTAATATATATGTAATATTTTATTTGAAAGTTTAATACAAGAAAATTCTATTCAGCAATCACAGCATCAGAATAATTTGAATATCAAAAATCCCATCCAGTACCAAAAAGGAATTTTTGATTTTCAAATTAAACAATAAACAACATTATAATGGAATATTATCCTACATCAAAATCGAATATTAACGTCGAAATAGAATGTTTTTTGACGTTCAAATACAATGTCAAATTAGATTGTCGAAAAATATTATTTAACGTCAAAATACAATATTAAATAATGTTATATAATATCAAATATCATTTAATGTTGAAATACAATATTATATAATATTATCTAGGTGGGGTCATTTTAATATTTAATAATATTGAAATAAAATATTTATAATATTTATTTATAATATTAGCTGATTAACATTTGCTACTTGGGAAGATTGCCATTGACCCCACAGCATAGACGCCAATGTCTGGAACGGTGCCGGATTAGAGCAATGTGGACGACGGACTATCGTCTTCTCAGATGAGTCACGTTTCTACAGTCACCGCGTAAGAGTGTGGCGTGGACCTGGAGACTGGTACAATCCAGCAGCAATTGTAGAATTACCCATTGGGCGACAATGAGTCATCATGGTTTGGGGCACCATTTCGTACTATTCTAGGTCAAATCTTGTTCATATTCATGGCTCTATGACAGACAACGAGAGATGGAAGCCCTGCTCTATACCAATAGGTTATCAGGTATGCTCCCACCTCAATCTGGAGAAACAGACACCTTCCACAGAGTGTCCGTCGAGAACCGTGACCACAGCCATTTATGGAATCAAGTGATATTCATTGGTGGGGCACAAAGGCCTGCAGGTGTGCTTTGTTGTGATAGTTGGGCAGCTGTGCTGGGTTAAAGGTCCAAGTCGGAGATGACATCGACTGGGGTTCGGATAAGTGGATCTTTACAACAGGCCTTTGTCTTGTAGGAGGGTCATCAGCTGGATGAGACGTTGTTTCCTGAAGGCATCTGTTAGGCAGAATTTAATGAATTGGGTTGTGCTTTGGTTCGTGGAGATTTTTAGATGATATGGCTCTATGACAGCCCAACTTTACGTGGTTGATATTCTGCTGCTGGTGACACTCCCCTATCTTCAGGAAAGACCTAATGCTGCATGTTAATGCCCGACGCACATTGCTCGCATCAGCCAACATGTCCTGCAAGGTGTACAGCTACTTTCTTGGCCACCATGCTCGTTACATCTCTCAACCATCGAACACGTTTGGGAAATGACGGGTCACCATTTGCAGACACTGCCACTTCTTGAATCAGAAGACGCACTTTGTCGAATGTTTGACAGGAAAATGTATTGCCATTCATCAGGACGCGATCCATACTCTCTCTGACTCTGTGCCCAGATGTGTTGCTTCGTGTAAGTGGTTTTACCACTTACCGACCTGACCCTGTTCTCGCTCTGTGTTATGCATATCATATCGAAATACAGATCACTTTTTGTTCTTTGCCGTCTCTCTCTGTTTGCAGAGTTTGATCACTTTCTAGCAAATCCTCCTTGGTGCTGCATTTTCAAAGTTGGGCGCAGTATTTAAAAGAATATTTTCGTATTATCCTGCAGATCATTTTCGCCGTAAAAATATGCCACCGTGTAGAAATTAGATAAAAATTTTATTTGTAATTTATATGGAACTGTATATATATATTATCGATTCCATTCTATTTGTCAGACGACGAGTGAGTAGCTTAGGTGAGGAAGGAAGAAGTTCTTATAAATTTACTAATATTTAAAGATTTATTTTCCAATAGCTTTATTTACAGACATCTTATAGTTAACTCTTCCGTAGTGAGCCATCACCCTGTTGAGTGAGCTCCATCAAAAAACCTCTCCTCTCAATTACTTGTGCATCTCTCTCAACATGACATTTCAAGCACTGCCATCTAGTGGCCACTAATTTTATTAAGTAATATTACAGCTTAATTTTAACAAATATATATGTACATAATATATATATATATATATATATATATATATATATATATATATATATATATATATATATATATATATATATATATATATATATATATATATATATATATACACACACGGGTCACTCTGAAATTTTTGAGATACAACTAGGTCTTTTAAAGTTATACTTACAAAATTTTAGGTGTGTTCAAAGTAGTCTCCTCCAGCAACAATACACTTTTGTAGACGAATTTTCAACAGATTAAATCCCTCCAGCCATTTATTTCTTCGAATAGATGAAAAAAATGCATTTATAGCCACATCAATCTCTTCTTCTGAATGAAAACGACGTCCTCGTAAGTTCATTTTTAGATTAAAGAATAACCAAAAGTCGAACATAGCTAGATCAGGTGAATACGGTGGATGTTCGATCACTTTAATCTGTTTTTGTTTAAGAAACTCAACTGTTAATCCGGCTGTATGTGAAGATGCATTGTCATGGTGAAGCATGAGTCCCCTGACATTCAATTCTTGTAGAATTTCTGGAAGGCATTTAGTGGTATACCAGTTTGCTGTTGCTGTCTTCTGTCCTTCCAACTGGATGGCTTTGACCCATCTACTACAAGCTACAAGACATTCAGTTCTTGTAGAATTTCTGGAGGACATTGAGTGGTATACCAGTTTGCTGTTACTGTCTTCTGTCCTTCCAACTGGATGGCTTTGACCCATCCCGTACTTCTGAAGAAAACGGCATACATCACTTTTTTCAGTGCGCGTTGTTTTTTAACCATTGTCGGCGTGGGATCATCTTCAAAAACCCATACTTTGCTTTCTTGACGTGATGGAACGTCAAGAAACGGTATGTATGTTACATACCGTTTCTTGTAACAGGATGTATGTATGTTACATCCTGTTACAATTTTAGAAATGACGCGGTGGCCACCATCATTCAGCCTATTAAGAGTTTCTTATTATGACACGCTCCTCTTTTTGATGCTCAGTTAGATTATGGGGAACCCAACGGCAAACAAATAATTTCATATTTAATTTTTCATGAATGATTTTGTGTATGGCTGCGGATCCAATGTTAAGTTCCTTCTGTATCATTTGATAGGGACAGCGATTATCATCCATTAACATTTTTCGTATGGCAGACACGTTATCCGGGATGACTGTCGACGGCGGCCTTCCTGTGTGTTCTTCATCCTGAAGAAAATGGCGACCTCTTCTCAATTCTCTAAGCCATCAGAATACAGTAGCGCGAGCTGGAGATTCATCACCCAATGCTAATTGCTACCATTGAACGCACTCTTCTTGATTGAATCCTGCTTTGAAATCGTAGAAAATCATAGCGCGAAAATGTTCTCGCGTCAACTCCATTTTCTGTCCTGTTTAAAATGTATTCCACGCTAAACAAGTTCAAGTAAGTCAGCAAAAAATAGTCTTCTGTGTTAAAATACTTTGTACTTTAAAATTAAACCATTATTTTTATTTTTTAAATTCTCGTCTGCGCGTATCTCAAAAATTTCAGAGTAACCCTCGTATATATATATATATATATATATATATATATATATATATATATATATATATATATATATATATATATATATATATACATATATATATATATATGCATATATATATATATATATATATATATATATATATATATATATATATATATATATATATATATATATATATATATATATATATATATATATATATATATATATATATATATATATATATATATATATATATATATATATATATATATATATATATATATATATATATATATATATATATATATCAATCGCATCATTACTTGAGATATTTCTTAGCAGATACGATGAACGGGATTATAAACACAAGTACTTATAAAAATAAGAATAATAAGTAAAATGAATAAATATTTAAAAATAAGGCAAAAATAAGTAAATTTTAATTTACAGATATAATTCAAGATTTAATTTACAAGCAATAATTTAATATTGTCTAAAGATATAAATACCATAAAAACTAGTTATTAATTTTGGTTAGAATATATGACTTAATTCATTCAGTATAACATATACAGTAATTTTTTTAGTCAGACTAAGGATATCAACAGTTTTTTTTTAAATAAAATATTAAATTTTGACTTCAAAATCGGCCTTACTCTTGCCAAAACGTACACGAAAAGCTATGAGAATAAAAGCAAAAATACATCAAAGTGCTGTTTTTTAGAATGATCATTGATCATATCTTTGTAATTAATGGAGTGATAAAGTAAAAAATCGTGTTTTTTCCACATCAATAAGCTGGCGTTATCAAAATAAATGAACAGAAAAGAATATGTCTTCCTTTAAATGAATACAATATTTTAAACATTTATTACGTTTATAGGTAACTTTATTTTATTATATTGTTGACTCACCTCTTCTTAATGATTTGAAATTAAATACTGAATTTAATTTTGTTTCATCATCTGAAATTTTACAAGTTATTAAAATACATGAAGCTACAAATAAAGAGCAAATAAAATGGATGAAATAAAAACAAATTATTAACATGATTTTAAGTAATGATTGATGGAACATAAGATTAGAAATTCTATATTAAAAGTAACTACAGAAATGCCGACCAACTTGTCTAGTGGTCAGCGTGTCTGACTACGGATAGGGAGGTCCTGGGTTCGAATCCCGGTTCTGGCATAGATGTACTTACTCTCTCTCTCTCTCTATCTATCCTGTCTTTGTCCTTTCCTTGTATGAATGAGGTGTGGATGGTTGCCTACCCTATAAACGGGTCCCTATGGCCTGTGTGTACTGAGGAAGTCGGACTCCACACCAAAATACGGTTCAGTTGGAAAAGTGGATTTTGATTTCGGATATTAATTCCATACAAATTTTAAGCAATTTTAAATATTTAAATTCGTGGATTAGAAAAAAAATTGGTAAGAAAATGAGCTTACAGCAATAAAATATTTTTTATTTATTTAAAAGTCATTAAATTTTTACATGATATGCTAAGTACAACATTTTCATACTCGGTCTCAGGCATGCAAAGACGTGCCTCTCCACGCTCTCGAAACCAGCCAGAACCAGATAGCGAGCTGCTCACAGTAGCATACCTCCCCACGGGGAACGACAGCAGTTTTCACTGCAATATATCTTTTCCTAAGATTCTTAAAATATGACTTTGGACATGGATTTGTGGCAGAATCAGGCTTCCATATTAAGGCAAGCTATGACTCCTGCGTTTGTTGATGTCTCAGGAGTCATCGCTGACATGCAATGACGCATGCACAGCCAAATCACTCAGCCTCCATGACTCACTCAGACTGCAAATCACTCAGATGCATTAATGAAGCATCCGCAGACACTTCCAGAGAAACTGACTAGCCAACCTGTTCAGCTAGCCATGCTGCTTCTAACCTGGCACCCCCCACCAGTTGTTGAATCTAACAATTCTGAAATTAACGTTAACCCAGCTATATAATGTTGCTGATAGCACTAAAAATTAGAAGTTAAAGAAACACGCACTAAACAAGCGTTCAGAGGACTTTGTCAAACCCAAGAAAACAGCAAAGGTTATTTTGGCGCGGAACCAGAGATCCCCATATCCACCAGCAATCCTTTTTCTCAACTTAATTCCGCTCTGGAGGTCGAGCAACCCCCCAACACTGCTCCTCCAGATGAGGAAAGCCCCCCCCCATCATTGGTAGATATGGTGTAAAACATAGAATTCATTAGAGAGATCTGAAAACTTAATTTTCATTTGAATTTGAGGCTAAGACCGATGGTCGAATCCTCAAGATTATAGTAAAACCCATTGATGCCCACAGGGCTCTCACCAAATTATTCGATGAGTACGAAACAGAATATATTCTGATTGAGCGAAAACGAGAAAACCAAAAAATACCTGATTAGAGGTCTCCCCATCACCACACTAAAACCTAATACAAGGAAGAAAACTTAAGCTTAATTGGCTAGGGTGAGATATGACTCATTCTAAAAACGGCAAAGCAATGCCCCTCTTTGTGAATATTTTCGCCGAACCAGATGGCGCCACTATGTACGACGTTAAGTCGTTATGCTATGTTTCGGGAGAGACATATGAATACTGCCGCCTAACTTTTCTAGTGGTCAGCGTACCTGACTGCAGATAAGAAGGTCCTGGGTTCGAATCCCGGTTCGGGCATGGATGTACTTTTTCTCTCTCTATCTATCCTGTCTTTGTCCCTTCCTTGTATGAATGAGGTGTGAAGGGTTGCCTATCCTATAAACGGGTCCCTATGGCATGTGTGTAGAGCAAAGTCGTACTTTCAACTTCATGGTGCTCTGATTAAAACGAAAGACGCTCCCAATTGACTTAAATTCACATAGCCAAGGCATAGCGAGCTTGGCTTGTCCAAGTGTCATTAGTAACAACAACAACAACAAATGAATACTAGAGGATCCAAATCGGCGATGCAGTGCTTCAACTGTCAAAATTTCAACCACGTGGCTTCCAGATGCGTAAAGTGTGTTGGAGCACATAACACTAAAAACTGCCCTTTTATGGTAGAGTAGAAAATCCGATATGCATCAACTGTCAATGTAACCAACCCGGCCAACTCTAAAGGTTGCCCAAATTTCCCCAAACGACACAAAAGCAGCAAAATAAAATCTACTGATATTACGAATATTGAACCCCACTTAAAAACTAACTTATTAAGACCTGAAGTCATCCCTACTCCCTCCATCCAGCAAACTCCTCTTATCTCTTCTTCAGTGAATACTGGAGAATTTTCAGATCTCATGCTGCTAATTAATGAAATTAAAGATATTTTTAGAGGAATTTTCTCTCATTAAAAAACTATTAAACGAACTCAAAGTCCCCTATGGACAAGTAATTTAAATTAACATCATACTTTCAGGATATTGAATAATATAAATGTCACTTAACTACTTTAAGTATAATTTTTTCCTTAAATTATCTAAGTATTTAAGTTAAACTTAAAACACTAACGTAAAATTAAAGTCTTTATTTTTCATCTTCATAACTCTAGAACTTTTTTCATTAGATCCTTCCACTAAATTTTTTCAACCAATATGCAAGTTCGTATTAGTTATAGCTTACCAACCACCAGCGGTTCGGCAGTCGAGGGTTCGAGTTCCTTCGTACCTCATAAAATCAGGCGCATCTTAAGTATATTTCTGGTAAGCGCACTTTTGAATCATATTATATAATCACTTAGTTATAAACTATTGTATTTTTAATACTTCATGAATAAATTAATCAAATATTTTTAATCATTTTTATTAAAGAGCAAAAATTTAAATTTATTACAATAAGAGATTATTAAATAAATGATAATTTACATTAATTTGCTTTTGTATTCTAAAAGTATTTGTTTAAATTTTCTACATTTGCTGACATTATTACACCCGCCCTACTATGTAACGTCATCGACCGCAACCCTTTTAAAGATTATCCGCATAGGCTTGTATTAAATAAGAGCCTTCGGCAAAATACACCAAATACGGTTAGTTTACGTTCAGCCACGAATTTGGTAAACCTTTTCAATTTGAGGTGCCAGTATATATACTTACTTCATTCATCTTTTCTCGATAATCTGATTTTTAGACAAATATTTCAAACTTCACATTTAATAATTGTTTCACCACTTAGTACTATTTTAGATGAAGAATATTATAGGATGTTAATTGCTCTCTACAGACAAAGCTGTCCTCTGTGGATATCTTTTGTCCACAAGGTATAACACACTTTCTTAATTATTCATTTATATTCGAATTGAGAATTAAACACAACAGGTATAAACTGGAAATTTCGTTGTTCTGTTCAACCATCCAACTTAAAGCGAATGTTATTAATCACAGTTGAAAAGCTTCATTCTGGAAGATTTGTTGCTTACAAAATTGATGTAAAAAGGAAATACGGATAAAATAGAATAGCAATAAAATACTTTAAAATGATTTTGGAATGTAGAAACCTTACAGAACTGGCAACTAGAAACAAAGTGATCCTTGTATGGGTGCCAGGGCACAAAGGTAATGAAAGGGCTGATGAACTTGCTAAACATGGATCGTCTTTTGCTCCCATTGGTGCAGAACCTTTTTGTGGGATCAATTTGCATACCGCAAAAACCAATGTTCTTAGATGGGAAAAACAGAAGATGTATGAAGCTTGGCTCAACACTCCAAGTCAAACCCATGCTAAAAGTATGATCTGTGGATCATCAGCGAGGATTGCCTTAGAAATTCTAAGATGCTCTAGGCAGAAGATATGTTTAATCGTTGGCTTCATAACTGGGCACTTACTATTTTAGAAAACACCTCCATAAAATGGGACTTTTTCAGCAAGACCCTATCTGCAGGAAATGTCATACGCAAGAGGAAACGGCCAAACATCATTTACGAATGCGAGGCCTTTGCCCTCCCTAGATTAACTTCGTTAGGCATCATCCATACTAGAGAGTGACACCTAGACTCCACTAAAGGGTTATCGGACTTTATTAATAAAGTGGGTGACCCGAGCAACTGGAACTAGGAAACATTGGGTTTGGAGTGAATAGTACAAAATGCTGATAAAAGGAGAGGTGCCCAATATAATACGAACCCAACTCTAAGAAGAATAAAATACTTTTATTTATTTAAAAGTCATAAAATTGTTACATGATATGTAAAATACATAGGAAACTATTGTAAACCTTAAGTATATTTCTGGTTAATGAACTTTTAAATCACTTTCTTTTTCCATAAACTCATCACATCGGAACCTGTAGTTTTTTGACGTATGTAAGTTGCTAAAATGTTCCTTTGACTTTCTGAGAGAGCTTTCGTTTCATTGGAAACCCCTTTCCTGATAAAGTCCCCTTTCGAGGAATGACCTTCTTTCAAAGCGTCTCGTAAAACCCTCTGATAATATTCCAATGATAGAGTCACGCGTGGATCCGTGAAAGGTAGAAGAGTGACAAATCTTTCCTTATAAAACGTGTTTATAGTGCATTTCATGTAGTCGATACTGCTGTATTGTAGGACATCTTTCAGAATTTTCTCCTCATTCGAAATTAAACTGTCGAAATGTTCATTCCCGAGAAATTTGGCGATTTTCAGAACGACATTCCGAGTGTCGGCTTTCAGTTCTTCAAACGTGACAAAAAACACGTTGGGCTTGTCACGATGTGGGTACCATGACAAAAGATGATCAAAGTAGTCCTCGTAAATCAATTTTCCTTCGATGAAATCTTGAAAAATCTCGTCGAATGTTCTTTTGGAAGCGTAGTAGGTCGGAAAATACTGCACGTGGTAGAAGTAGGAAATCACGCAGTCTGCCGGATGACGTGTCACATAAAGGTATTTCACATCTGGGTCATCAGAAAATTTCAGCTTGTCAAAAGGCAGGTGAGTTTTTATGCAACCAGGTTTGGACATCTTTTTCGTGGACTCTGCGCCTACCATCTCTAGAAATGGGGTACTTGAGAAATATTCGTCTGCCGTTCTTGGTGGCACTCCCTTCCTTAAAATGAGAAGGACGATCTGTATCAGCCAGGTGGTGCCGCACTTGGGATAGGACGCCACAATGACATCTCCTTTACGAGGCTTGTATTTAACTGCAGAGTAGTAAAAGGCAGGAGCAACTGTTCGCGGCACTTTAAAGCCGTCGATCTCCTTGTAAGTAGCGTCACTGTCGTTCACCATAATTCTGAAAAACCAAGGCAGACAATTAGATGATAAATAATTACTTACAATTTAATTTCAGAACACTTCCAAAACACTAAAATCAAATGTGTAAAATATTCAAAAAATACTTGCTTTACTAGTAGGAAATTCTTAAGCATAAAAGTGATACCTGAAAAACAAATTGAATAAAATTCTTTGTCACTATATTTTAAGTTTTTTTGATACTTTTCCGTTTCGCTGGCGCAAATCTCGCCAAGCGAAAATTAAGTCGCCAATTGGCGACAACTCACGGTATACACATAAAAAATTTTAAATTTATTTAATTATTGTTCTCGTGTTCACGCTATGCGTGGAATGATGGGTGCCAGAGCCTCAATTTATTTACTTTTATATTAGATTACAATTTATCGGGTGATGCATATTTTAAAATCTTATTATTTTTTTTACATATTTTTTATGTGAATTTGTTACGATTATTATTTTTTAAGATATATTTTTAAAATCCGTTTTTTCCTAGAGAGATTTCATGAAATTATTAAATTTGTATAGATAGCACCATAGCATAAAATTATGAAATGGAAAAATAAAAAGAGTCGAAATAAAGTCGTTGACAGTAAAAAGCCGTCACGTGTTTTGGAAACGTAGCAGTAAAAGGTTACCAGCGGAGGTATTCCCTCTTGCGCCGGTTGTATCATTTTGGCGACTTTATCGCCTGCACCGGCGAAACGAAAACGTACCTTTTTTATACCAACGGAATAAGCCTAACTTTCACGGAGCATTTCACGATTGCTTCAAGATGCGGTTCTTTCTCCTCTTTTACAATTATAAAATAGCCGACCGATTGGCTGAGTGGTTAGCGTTCCTGACTCCCGAACTGTTAGTCCCGGGTTCGAATCCCAGTTCGGTCTTGGATGTTTCTTTCCTTCTCTGTTCTCTCTGTCCTTTCTTCTGTGATGTTGTATGAATGTGGCCCGCCCTATAAACGGGTTTGTGGTGGTATGGCGCGGGTAACGCTACTCGCCTCCGTGACTAGGTTCACAGGTGCCCGCTGGGTAACGATAAATGAGTAGCAATTTCTGGCCTTGTTGTGGCATAGGCTTCAGTCACCCTTGTGTGCCCGCTATTGGATTAAAAAAACAATTATAAAATATACTTAATTACAACGGATAGAGAAAAAATATGTAAGGCATATCTTTCTGCATTATGACACTGGAATAATGGTATTTACTATTTCTTAGAGTTTTGGAACAGTATTGTTTTGACTAAAGCAGCGTTTGTTTTGGTTTTGTTTGTCGCTCAACGGTCATTTTTTGCACACGAGGGCTAATTAGACTGGGACCTATGGTTTTAAAAAGGATTCCGAACCACTAAAAACATCCATGCCCAAGGTGGGATTCGAACCCACGAACTGTTGAACCGAAGGCAAGAGCGCTAACCATTCGGCTGGACTAAAGCAGCGATCGTGTTTTCGCTTTTCTTAGTATACCGCCGACTAGAAACTCACTGTACCGCGGGTGAAAGAAGTCTAATTTTTAGTATTTAACAGCTTTGAGACTAAAACAGTTCTTCCTTCTATTCACGCCTCGTTCGATTCGCTTTTTATTCATGAACACGCGAGCACTCACTTTCTATTGCTGATAACCGCTTAGAACAAAGCTAAAAAAACTTGTGAAGAATCGTAAGAGACATTTTTACATTTCTCAGCTTTTTCCCCGAAAACTAGAAATATTCTTTAGACAGCGAAGTACATGTCCTTAGAGTTGATTCTAAAGTGTTACTCTGAGGGGTGCTCTACGAATCAGCCCAACGTTCTCGTATCTTATTATAGAAGAAAAACTTCGTTTTAGATGAGTAAAAAATAAAAGATGTGTTTAAGTTTGAGACGATTTTAGAATTGATAAACTGACAGAGAAATTTTTATTCAAACAATAAAACGAAAATACTTATTTTTATAACGCCTGGCTATTTCACTTTTTTCAGCCACAACAAAACACTTTATACAGCAGTGCATCCAGTGTATATGCTACCGCTGCCTCGAGAGTGCTTTCGCAATTTAGAAGCAGGGATCAAAGACCCCCCAAGCTTTTTCTGCCATCAGCAGAGGTATCATTTCACTTGGAGGACATTGCAACCACAACATGCCCAAGCTGCCATTATCGAACACGATGTATTTTCGGCTGGATCAGGATTCGAAGCCACTATCATTCGATAACAAGAACGTATCCCTTACTTAAAATTCTAGCGTTAAGATTTTTTTTCACTGTTTAGTTTGTAAAAGATGGTTAGGTTTCAGAAAAATTATTCCATTACGAACTTAAATTATATGTGCACAACAAAATGAATAGGAATGTTTATAAGTTTTAAAAGTTTACTTGCCGACGATAAATTTAAATTTTGAGACCTAATTTTCATTATTTTTTTAAACACATTGCTTGAAATTTGAAAGAAATTAATAATTACAAAGAACCATTAATTAACGAGTTTCTCTCCTTTCTATCATTTAATCAAGAAACAGAGTTTGAGAAATAATGTGCATCAAACTTTAAATATTTAGAGCTCAATAGTAAAATTGTTATTGTTTGACATAGTTGTGTCTGAAAAATCTTATGTAAGTAATAGTTATGTTTAACAATTTCAAATCATGCTTTAAAGACATTAATTTCAATTTTCAATATTGAATGCATAATAAAGGGGTTTCATAATATTTCTAGATGCATATTTATCATGTATTATAATTTTTAACATTTTGTGCAATTGATATGTTGAGAAGTTAATAAAAAATTTGAAAGCAAGATGCACGATTATAAAATTTCAGAGTTATTTTTAATTTTATAAACGTTTCTCTACTTCAAATGCTTCAGATATTTAAAAAATCAATTAATAAGGATAAATAGAAATAAATTAGTTGAATAAAAATTCTTTAATTTAAGACTAATCATTTGCTATTGATTTTGTAAATCATTGACAATTGTAATTTCGCAAGAATTTACTTTATGTGTGGGTTAACAAATGAAAAAGAAACCGAAATTATCGTCTCCGTTTACATCTATTAATTCCTAAATAAATGTTAGTTTTGTTATATATCAAAACTTGTTATAAATAATCTTTCTCAAACTCAACATTTGCAACAAAAACAAATAAAAATTTTCTAAGAAAACACTAACCTACTCATAAAATAGGCAGATAATTATAGTCACACATTAAAAAGGTCGAATAACAATTTTATGATTTTTGTCGAACTTTCGCGAATCCATATCAAGGACTTAAATTTTCTGACGCATTTCAGAATTAAATGTATTACTTAAAAAATCAGTTAAAGGAAAATGGAGAAAGAATACGTTTTCTAGTTCTAGAAAGACATCATTAGAAAATAAAAAGCTTCAAATCTGACCAAAACGTCAATTCATGAGTAAATTTCATAAAATTTTCTATAAAATGCCATCTATATTACTTTAAAACCTTACTTTAAAAACAGCCATTTAGCATTTTTCCTAAACATTTCAATTGATGCTCAATAAAAAGGGATTAGTACCCAAATCATCACCAAGAGCGACAATCCCAATAATGGGTTTCATCTATCGCACGAAAGCTATAATCATACCCGAGAAAATTCAAATATATATACATAAACTTGAATTTATTTTTTGTTTAGTTTGTAGTTTTGAAAACAATGCTAAATACGTTTTAAAAATAAAGATATATTTTTTGGCATTTATGTTTTAATGAAAGAAATAAATTGTTCTTGAATTGTGGAATCAGTACATTTTATTTTTCATATAGCTCATATTTATTGCTTATCTTACATTTTCACATTTTTTTTCTGTTTTCGCCGAGTTTTCGAAGCTACAGAACCTACATCACTGAGTTGGATCATTGTCACCCAAAATCTGAAATGAGTGATAACTGCTTAAGAACCTTAGCATCATAATAAAATGAAGATTTTTTTACTACTCAAGACAATCTGCTGGTCATTGAATGCTCTCTTTATATTGTTACAAAAATATCAATGATGATTGTATTTGTCTTTAAATATCTCAGACATATCGGAAATGCTCGCATTTTGGGCAAAAATTGCGGTATTTAGACGTGTAGTTTAAAAGCGGATTTCCTAATGATTTGGCGACAGTTGGCGAGATTTTTGGCAACTTGGCGAGAAATAGATACTTTTGGAAATATCCATCACCTAAGCTCTAGGACCAATATTTTTCGAGATAGCCTAGAAGCTTCCAGAGCCTTGGCGAAATTGGTAGATTTCTCCTCCAAGTCAGGTATAAATACCGCAGCCCGACATGGAAGAGTCAATTTTTGTGAAGACAGTCAGTGAGTGAAGACGATTAGTTGTGACTGCTAGTTGTTCTCTGTCTGAGGTATTTGAGACCTGTGATTGGAAGCTGTTTCTTATTATATCTGACGAATTATAGCTGTATAATTGTGATTGTTACAGCGGGAATCGCGTATATCTAGTGAAGTTTTTACGAATAAAAGTCTTGTGTTCATTAAGTAGTTGCTTTATTCAACTCTCAATCGACACGAGCCCGTGAAGCTCGGTACAATATGATCCAGAAAGTTTGTAATATTTGGCGAGATATTAATGTGGACAAATTACTAAGAATTTTCCCTAACTTAATTGAAAAAAAATTATATGTGTAGCCTGAGATGTGTTTTCGGAAGTTAAGGAACATTCTATTGATTCTTAATACAATATAAACTCTATTGATCTTGTTAACAAATTAAACTCATAATTGTGACTTAAATATTTGCAATATTTAAATACTGTAAATTTAAAAATCTTCTATGTTTATTTAGATAGCAAAACAAACTGAAAACTAAGCCGCTTATCATAAAAACAAACAATTTAATAAATTAAGATTTAAAAATTAATAAAACTTTAAGTATACATTATTAGACGAGAATACATATTTAAGACAAGTCGAAACTGATATTTGCTTATTAACACTGTCTGCCCAATTTGACAAGAGCTAAATTCAACTACAATATCTCTCGTGATCACTCACATACAAGCGAGAGTTATCTATTTGGCAGTTTTCATGGACAATAGAGCCAATTTCACCTATGATAAAAGTTATTTAAAATATTAGGTAAATTATACCAAATATTTTTAACGTAAAAAGATAAAGACACAAGGAGTAAAATTTGAGAACGATCTTAGTTGTAAAAACTGTGCTTTTGGAAGATAAGCCACAACGCTATATAGCTGACGAAGTCAGGCAAAGTCCATCAGACCGCTGACCCAAAGAAAATCGAGGACCAGAATGGGAGATGAGTACGGATATCCTCTCTGGAAAGTCCCAAAACAGTCCAGGGTTTGATCAAGAGAAACCTGCTCAGTTCTACATTAAGAGCAGACCTCAAAGATTTCCTGCCTTCGAAATACACGAGACCACTAATGTGGCCACTTGCTAGTCTGGAAATTGCAGTTCTAGAGCCTTATCGCAATTGAGGGCAAATGAAGAGCCAAGCTCTTTAACCGCGGACCAGGGATGGCAGGGAAATATCCTCCACCCTTTCAAAACTTCAGAATTAAGTGCTTGTGAAGCCAAAACAAAAGCGCATTTTATAACAAAAAGTCGGTAATCAGTAAAACAGAAATTAGATTAAAGGGAAGAATTATAAGTATAAAAACATTTTTTATACAACTAAAATTTTTCCCATTAAGCTAATAACTTATTTTACTGATGCTTGCCTTCGCTTTGGCGGTCGATCTAGCGGCCGGTAGATCTCAGGATTGGAAGCAACTTCTATGATTACAAATGTCTGTTGGAAGCAAATGTTTACATGAAACATTGATTTCGTATACTTTATTCTTTAGCCATAAATAAAAGTCACATGAGGACAAGTCGAGTAGATTTTTGCCCATCATCTTCTCCACATGTTTGATGATCATCATTGGAGACTGCTTGTCGTCCTCAGAGCTGACCTCTAGAGTTAGGATGACTATCAATGCTTCTTTTAGGGATACCATTCCTACCCACGAATGGTACACATGCAAACATCCTGGTTCCGCACTTGTGGGTGAACACAAGAGATGCAGCCAAACGGCTCTGACAAGACTGCGAAGTGGCCACCTGCTTGCTCAGAGACGTCTCTGGTACCAAGGTCTACCCTCTCTGTCCCAAATATCGAGTGGTTCAGGCCTCCCCATCTCATATTTTTCAGTGCATTGGGTGTGAGAGAGGGGACATGGAGCTGAGACTGGAGGTGGTGCTTGAGAGACTGACTATTTTTGGATTCATGGGGCTGGTACTGTCACACCAGACGGGAATAAGCAACAACATGTTGATAAGGTGTCATCCATACGGGGGACGATCGTGATTAGTGCACCGTTCTACTGAAAACAGTGCAACTGCAGTTTCTCTCTTCTTGAAAGTTTGAATAAAATTAACTTCCCGATAGACTTCCCGATTTACTGTCATTTCAAAGAAGGAGCCCAATACACAGGGAACTCACCTCCAAAAATGTAAAATACGAATACAAACAAACTGTAAATATCGCAACATTCTATAATATTACGACGGCTGCTTTTAAATGTCACAATCTGTATTTTAGAAAATATAATTCCACGTAAAAGGAGATAATTTACATTCAATATTTAAAAGTTTACTGTTTCTTATCGGGAGGCAACTTGCGGTAGGGAGGTATACCTGCATTATGTACGTGCTCATGCGGGCTCTTTCGGTAACGAAAGGGCTGATGAACTGGCCAAGGAGGCTGCAAATTTACCAGAGCCAACGCTGGACCTGTCACGTCCAAGGTCGCACCTTCTTAAGGTGTTGCATAAAGAAGCACTGCGTGTATGGCAGCAGAGATGGGATAACGAGGTAATAGGCCGCCAGACCTACAGACTCTTCCAAGCAGTGACCGAAAAGAGAGTTTTCGGTAGTGCCATCATAGCCCAAATAGCGACTGGACCCGGACGTGTACCGGAGTATCTTCATAAACGAGGTTACCCGATTAGTGAGTTATGTCGCTCGTGCAATGTGGTGGGGGATTGCCTCCACTTCGTGCTGTCTTGTACCAGGACCTCGGAAGAAAGGAGCAAACTGGTGTACGATAGCGAAAGCTTGAGTACCATCCTGGACTGGCGAAACTAATCGTTCATGAAAAAGATCATGTCCATTGTGTCGGACGACATTCCAATGATGGAATACCAGCGTGCCACCGACGATGGTCCGGTCGAGAACTGGGAGATTGAGGAATAGTATAGGACTTGACGGTTAATAGGAATTGACGGATGAAAAAACTGTTCATAATGCAAGAGATTTTAAAGAAAAGGTATCGTGCAAATCTTCCTAGAGTGTACTGATTGCCATGTAAAGTGAGTGGGTGCCGACGAGTTTACTCGTCTTATCAAGGTATGGTTCGCAGGCTCGTCTACCAGGCAGGTGGCGGCTGCTGGGTGGTAGACTTGAGTCATAAAATTCGGGTGTCTTGGTACTTGAAATTAGTTATAGAAGCCTCGGCTTCTGGCACTAAGCCTCGACCACTCGACCCCCTTCTGTCCCTTCTGTTTCCTAATTAATGTAGTTAAAATATTGAATCACACATTAACCTTTATAACTGAAAAATGAGCGTATTACAAATTTAATATACAGTACTCCCTTGCCATTTCGCGCTTCACGTTTTGCGGCTTCAATGCTTCGCAGGTTTTTCTAAAACATCCATCGAAAAATAAACATGAATACAAGCCTGTCTTCAGCCACATTGGGGAAAGAAGCGATGTTTCATGCCGATGCGCGGGAGAGAAGGACCCCTGCTTGCCAAACAAAGAGGAGTTGACTCGTAGTACATACCAGGGGCTCTCGTAAAGGCGCGTGATTGGTTTCCTGTGAGACATTGACCCATGAAAGTACGGTGAGGCTTGTTCACTTCATAAGGAATGAAGGATTTGAGGACATGACAAAAGACCGTACCACCCTTATCGATTCACACTCGGACCCACTGAGCGATGAAGACCTCCATGAGATGAAGAATCTAAGGGAGGAAGAAAGCAAATAGGAAGACGAAGAAACTGAAAAGCATGGTCTACCATGGAGAATTTTCAACAATTGTGCAATATAGCAAGAGTGATGCAACCATTTGATCAAGACATTGACAATAAGGTTCGAGCTTTCGAGCTCAGCAATCGCGTTAACGGGGTTATGTCCTTGTCTAGAGGAATTTTAAAGGAAAAAGAAACAAAGACAACTACCCATCACCACGTTTCTTTCCAAGGTAAGGCCCCCGGCTCTACCACCAGCAAAAAAGTCTCCGAGTGAACCTAAAGCTTCTACGATTCAAGCGAGAGCCTCTACTCCGCCCCCCAACACAAGACTCTTCGCCTTTCTCAGAAAGCAATGTTATTTAATGTTTATTACTCCATGTTCTCGTGTGCCAGCCAGGCTGGGAATATGGGGTGCGCTGCTCCACTCTTCCAACTGAAACCTATTTTTGAGTGGAGTCCGACTTCTTCAGTACACACATGCCATAGGGACCGGTTTATAGTGTAGGCAATCATTCACACCTCATTCATATGCACGGAAAGGACAAAGACAGGATAGATAGAGAGAGAAAGTACATCCATGTCCAAACTGTGATTCGAACCCAGGACCTCCCTATTCGTAGTCAGGGACTCGGACCACTAGAAAAGGCGGTCGGCTTATTACTCCATAAAGTTTAGTAATTAACCTTATTAATTAGCACTGACACGTTTAAGTATATATGTATACTGTTGTAATTTGTCTTAAATGTATAAAGTACATAAATACTGTTTACATTATTTTAAAGATTCGTGTAGCAGCATATACTAAAATTCATGGGGGCAAATCCTACTTCGCGGTTTTCCAGCTTTAGCAGAAGGTTCTGGTCTCCATTAACCGCAAAAAACGAGGGTTTTGTTTTGTTTGTCGCTCAACGGTCATTTTTCGCACACGAGGGCTAATTAGACTGGGACCTACGGTTTAAATTGGATTCCGAATCATAACAAACTTCCATGCCCAAGGTGAGAATCGAACCCACGAACTGTTGAATCGAAGGCAAGAGCGCTAACCATTCAGCTGTCAGCTCGGAACAAAAAAAAAAAAAAAAAAAACGAGGGATTACTGCATTTAATTAAAACACGTGAACTTACTTAATGAAACAAGGAAATCGGATTGGCAAATTTTAAGAATAAAATTTTAACTTCCATGGATTTTAATATATATCATATGTATTTCCTTTGGATAGCCATTGTTATGAATTTTATTTAAAAGTAAATAGATAAATTACCACCAATTTTACAGTAATTTTATAATGAATTTATAATGTCTAATCACTTATGTTCAGGTGATTAAAATTTTGATATAATAAACTGATATATGTATTGATTTATATTAAACTGATATAAATATTTTTTTCACGATAGCTTTAGAGGGAGAAATAATAACACAACTAAAGTTAATTTACTTATTTCCCACCTACTTAACGGTACATACAGAAAATAGAGCGTTATATCATTTTATGTTTGGCGCGATTCCCCTGTTCATTTGCAATTGAACATGGCAGATCGAAAAATCTACAATTTACTTGAAATGGCAAGTACTCTAAACTGCAACTGAAACAAAATATTTTTGCAAGTATTCAGTATTTTCTGAAACAGATGTGATGTATAATATTTTTGTTAGGTTAATTTAAGACAAGCTTCCTCACATTTAAATTATTTGAAATAAGGGGAAGATATTCTATAAACTCTATCTTCTAAAATCTTTTATATTTTTCAATATATTTATAGCAAAATGAAATATAACAAAATTTATCGTATAAATTACATTAACTTCCTATTGAAGAATGAATTTGGAGGTATCTTCTACTTCTTAGACTGTTTTTCTAAATTCAACTTTGTAAACAGACTACAGACGTTTATGTATACAATACCCAATTAAAATGTTTTCATCAAAACCAGGAACAATGTTCACCAGATATGCGTAAAAATTTAAAAACTCTTCAAATTTCAAAAACATACTTAACAAATGAAGAATCACTAAATGAATAAAAAGACTGGTGTCTATTTCATTGAGAACAGGCAAGAATATACTTACATTCTTTATCAAATGATATAAAGAACGTATTGTGCTGAAAAACGACAAATTATATCTCACTATTCAACTCCATTATGTTTCTCATCAATCCATATAAACGAGCGAATTGTCAAAAGTGGAAAGAGTAATTCAACCACATTTGTAGGAAAAAAATTAGATTATTTTTTTATAAAAATATTTCATTTAAAATAGAAATAATGCATTCAAAATATTTTTAGCATAAAAATTTTTATTAAATCTTAAGAAAGTAAAGTAGTTTAAGTGTTGTAGAATTTTGTGCAATAAATAATTTTTCTGTATCTGTACACAATTTAATTTTATTACCAAACGGAACTTACTTTCTGGATATACCTCGTATTTGATATACTTTTTTTTCAACTTGTTTAAGAAACGGTAAAAACTTAGATTAGTTTAATCAAAGTGAGAAGGTTATGACAGGCTTTTAAATTGTTTCCCCTTTACTATTTCAAAACCTGTTTTATCTTTAATACTTAGAATAGATTATAATTTTTTTGTAAAGATGCAAATTATACAAAAATTATGCATTCGTGACTAAGCAAAAATATTTTTTTTGTATTAAATAAAATATCGCATAGAAGTTATAATATAATCATGCAAACATCAAAATTGTTTTTCTATGTATTAAATTATTTTTTAAAGCTATAAATTGCAATAAAGTACATAAATTTGCAAATTTGAGTTTAGCGTATGATATTTTGCTAAATCTCCTAAAATTTCATAAAAAATGCGAAAAAGGAATGTTAACTTCACATGGATAGTAGTGTGATAGATTTTACATTAAAAATGCTTTTTTTATATAAAGTTTTATGAATTGTAGAAATTTTGGTAAGGAATAATTGACTTTAAATAAATAAATTATATATTTCGTTAAGAACTTGGACAAAATTCTATAATTATAATTTTACAAACTTTTAATTCATATGGTACAATCCATAGTGTTGTATAAAAAATTTAGTAAATTTCTGATTTAATTTCTCAAATAATTTTTTATGCCAGAAATATTTTCCACTATCATTTTAAATAAAATATTTTATTAAAAAATAATGGGATATATACATATATATACATATATATATATATATATATATATATATATATATATATATACATATGTATGCATACATATACATATATATACATACACACATATACATACACATACATACACACATATATATACACATACATACATACATATATATATATATATATATATATATATATATATATATATATATATATATATATATATATATATATATATATATATATATATATATACATATACATATGTATGCATACATATACATATATACATACACATATATATATACACATACATACATACATACACATGCATACATACATATATATATATATATATATATATATATATATATATATATATATATATATACATGAAAGAGAGATTTTTTATGAATTTTTACATCATTGAGAACAAGTTTTAACAAATAACCAATTTAGATTTAGATGACGCAAGATAAATAAAAATTCTATTCAGTTATTACACTATAAAAGTAATTATAAAAAGCAAAGCACATCCGTAATTAAATTAATAAGTGCAAAAATTATATAATTTTTTATTCTCGTATTTGTTATCTTGCAGAAAATCTATATTGAGGCATTTCAGATGTATCAACATTTACTGATTTCTTTCAATTCTTTTATAAGTTATATTTATGCAGCTTTAACAATTCAAACACAAATATACGGATTCAAAGCAAACAAATACCTACGGATATTTTATGACATGCAGTTTTTTATTTTACTAACCTTGAATATAAATGATTCGTTTCTTTTTACATTAGTAAACTAGTGTCGATCTGACTTCCAATATGTAGTTGGTGATCGGTAAGCGAAAATAATCTGTTACAAGACTATGTTCGTTTTTGAATAGTTCGTTAACCGATCATCGATTTACTTTAGATTTTTTTTTTTTGTGAAATTGATCTGGAGACCCTAAAAGTTAAATTAAAAAAAAAGATGCATAATTTCTTTGTAAGTTTATTAAAAAATAATACATACGTACAGTCTTGCCTATTAATTGGTCCTTTTCATTTTTCGGAATCGGGCATTAAAGAACATGTCCAATGTCGTTTGCTTTTCTCTCCTTTTCAAAACCCCCTCAAGTCCTGCAGGCCGCCTCAAAGAGTGCTCTTATAGCCGGCGAGGGGGTGTACCAGGGCGGAACGGGTGAAGTACGTGGGGAGAGTCATCTCCTGGTAGGGTCACCCAAGGCGTGAAGGCCGTTCCAATATGCTCAGCTAAGGTCTGCAGGCATAGGAGCCATGTCAGACTTCTACCTTAGGTTCTAACATAGGACAAGGTGCTCCAGGTCTCCGGGTCAACAGAAGCTGTCAAATTATCCCCTTTGAGGAGGCTGTGAAAAGTCCACATCTGCTTTTGGACTTTTTGGCTGTCTTTGATCTCATGGATCTAGTCTAGTTCCACTAGACCAGATGGGGATTAGTAAAATAGGGTTCAGTTAAAAAATTGGAGCAGCGTACCCCATATTACCAGCCTAGCTGGTATACGACAACAACAACATTGAACCGAAAGCCAGAGCACTGACCATTCATCTGCCAGCTCTACGGCTACCAGTTTGGCTCGACACAGCTAAAGATCCGTCCTATTCGCCTATGGGCCACGTAAAATATGTCGCAATGTCCTCCAGGTGAAATAACCATTGGGAGTAGAACGCTAAGTCTATAGGCTTTCTGCTTCTAAAGTATGTAAATCCATTCACTTTCAATGTCTAAGATCCACTGGATACCCCAAAAGACAAACTTCACCATTTGTTCTGAAAACAGTGCAGAAGGACCCTAGCAGAATTGTATCATGTTGTTGTTGTCGCGTGCCAACTAGGCCGGCAGTATGGGGTGCGCTGCTAAACTTTTTCCACTGAACCCTATTTGGTGTGGAGTCCGACTTCCTCAGTACACACATGTCATAGGGACCCGTTTATAGGGAAGGCAACCATTCACACCTCATTCATACAAGGAAAGGACAAAGACAGGACAGACAGAGAGAGAAAGTACATCCATGCCCAAACTGGGATTCGAACCCTGGAGCTCCCTATCCGCAGTCAGGCACTCTGACCACTAGACAGGGTAGGTTGCAGGATTGTATCATAATTTACTTTGTTAGATTTGAAGAAAGTTGCTCACAATTAAGACACGTTAATCTCCAAGGTGAAAAATATGATATGGATTAAAAGAAACTGGTTCAATTCCCCTTCGCCAGAAGTTTTTTTCTTTCCAACGACGGGCACTTGGGTGACTATCCCTATGCCACAACAAGGCCAGAAACTGCTACTCATTTGGCGTTGCCCAGCGGGCACCTGTGAACCAAGTCACGGAGGCGAGTAGCGTTACCCGCGCCATACCACCACAAACCCGTTTATTGGGCGGGCCACATTCATACATCATCACGGAAGAAAGGATGGAGATACACAGAGAGAACAGAGAAAGAAAGTAACATCCATGCCCGAACCGAGATTCGAACCCAGGACCCACAGCTCAGGAGTCAGAGGCGCTAACCACTCAGCCATCGGTCGGTCGCCAGAAGTGTTAAGTCAGAAAAAAAGTTTCCCGATCTATCGCCAAGAGTTTCTTATTTGTTTTTTTAATCCATACTTGTTTTATAGTTAACCTATCGTTATATTAACACATTTTATATTTTTAACACATACACATTTTTTAAAAGGAAATATACTTATTTCATTAACTTTAAAAGGAAAAAAAACAAAGGTTTCATATATTCTAAATGCGCATTGGATACATTTTTACTTTTGTACTGCGCATAATTTGAATTTAGTTTTGAATAATGTTTGTCACCAAACGATGACCCGAAATAAAATCTTAACTGACTCAACTGAGAAAGATACTTTGAAATAATAATTATTAATGCAATAAAACAATGAATTCAAGGTTTACCAACGATTGAAAGTTTTTGAATGGATCTCTGATTAATTTTCACGGACTGGCATTTAAAGTTAGCGGGAGTTTATTCGGAAAATTCAATGAGATTTTCTTTGCGCAATATGTTGATTGTAAGAGAAAGTGCAGACTGAAATAAAATTCAGTATGTGCTTTCTGTTATATTGAAATTATCCAAAGATATTATGAAATATATTTTCAAAACTGTTGAAAAATTTAATTATTTAAAAGATAAAGTCAGATATTTTGTACTGAAAAAGATGCATGGCTGTATATACAGGGTGATATTTTTTAAAGTGACAGTGTTTGGAGCGCCCTGTAGCGCGATCTAATTGCCGAAAGGGCTCCAAACTTGGTATTTAGACTAATCAAGACACGGGAAAAAAAGATTCCATGAAACATTTTCCAAAAATTGTCGCTAGGGCTATTTGTGGCGCTTTACAATATATAAAATGTGAGAAAAGGAAGATACTAACGCATACAATCGTGCAGTTAAATTATTAATGTTTATTTATTACATTAACTTCCCCGGTGAGAAATTAGACCATATTCAATATGAGCAACGTTCTCAGAAATAACATCGTGCATTCTGTGCACAACGTTCTCCCCAACCGTACGTAACACATCACGAGGAATATCCCGCACTGTCTTCGTTTTTTTTTCTTTTAGTATAGACAAATTTGATACTCCACCAACATAAACGCACGTTCCGGTAACGTGAGAGGTATGGCCACTGGAGCTCATTTACTTCAGCTGAGATTATTTGTCGGAGTTGTCTACTATTTGCTTTTATAGCCCTTATTGCTGGCACTGTCATTGCACAACATTTGCATTTTTCTTTGAAACCCGTTTTTTATGTTAATTCTCGTTATTCTAAACTAAAGCAGCGCCACAAAATATCCTAGCGGTGACTTTTGGAACTAATTTTTTTTCCACAGAATCCTTTTTCCCGTGTCTTGATTAGTCTAAGTACCAAGTTTGGTGCTTTTTCGGCTATATTAGATCACGCTACAGGGCGCTCCAAACACTGTCACTTTAAAAAAGATTACCCTGTAGATGTGGCTTCATTGATACTGTATTACAGAAACTCAGTTTGAATGGGTTCACTGAAATCATCTAAGACGGAAATGGGAATCGCACCCGGAACCTTCTGCAGTCAGCTCCCTTCGTCGTATTGAGGAGACAGAAAACACGTTCGTTTCACGAGACGAAAACAATTTTCAAAAAACTGAAAAGGAACAAATAGTTTAATTTAGTTCAGTAAATATTGCATTGTGAGAATGTAAGGAGTTGGTTGGTTGGTTTGTCGCTCAACGGTCATTTACTATACTTGCTTTTATAGCCCCTATTATATGCATTGCCATCGAACAACATTTGCATTTTGCTTTGATACCCGTGTTTTATGCAAACTCTCGTTATTGTAAACTACATCAGCGCCACAAAATACCCTAGCGGTGGCTTTTAAACAAAAACATTTTTTACGGAATTTTTTTCCCATGTCTTGATTAGTCTAAATACCAAGTTTGGTGTCATTTCGGCTATATTAGATCGCGCTACAGGACGCTCCAAACACTGTCACTTTAAAAAAGACCACCCTATGCATTGAAATATAGATTAAGATTACTTGTCGCTTTTACTGTCAGTTTTATCTCAAGAAGATTAACTTTACTATGAATTATGTTTAAATAGTTTCCGAGGCACAGTAAACATCCATACTTTAAGTAAGATTCGAACTTACAAGCTATTGTGTTCAAAGCAGCTGGTAAATATGCAATTATTGTAAAGTTATTAAACATAAAAAACCTATCTGTAATTCGAAATATACAAAAATCAACAGCTCTGTGTCACTGGCGACTCAATAAAAAAGCATGGGTAACATGCCAAAGCTTTCGAAATTGGCTTAAAATCTATTTTTTATTGGAGTTCAAAGTTTATTTACAATGAAAAATAAAAGTACTAATGAAATCGAAATAATAGAATTAGCATATTATTCTAATGTTAGTGATGAGATACGGAATATTCAATCTAGATTTTTAATGTATCAAAGCAATCTTTGATTTTAGAATAAATCTAAAAAATTGTAAGAATAATTAATTTAAGTAACGTGATATATATATATATATATATATATATATATATATATATATATATATATATATATATATATATATATATAAATTTATTCGGCACACACAGAATGGGTACTTAACGAAATTTAACAGAAAATTTAATCTCTACTTCCAATTTAAGAAACTGATCAAGAGAAAGAACTGTTTTTAAATAACGATAACAACAGAAATATGAAATTATTGATTATTTAAAAGATGACTCTCTACCATGGAATCACAAAGCATTGCTCGAGCTTGAATTTTCTAAATTAAATGTCAAATTGTGCATGGTATGTTTTTATTAAAAGTATAAAATTAGAACTATTTAAAAAGGGGAAAATATCCTTTATATTTAAGTGTGGGCGTATTATCTATAAATTTAATTTATTTATAAATAAAAAGCTTATTCTTCTAAGCCAAAATCTTGTAGGGGATCATTATAGGGAACGTTTTCATTAATGGAGTCAAACTTATATATCAGTATCTAACTTCCAAAGGAAATAAAAAAATTCCTCTGGAAATTTTGATTGTTTATAATTAGTTTTTGTTGTTGTTGTGCCAGCTAGGTTGGGAATATTGGGTGCGCTGCTCCACTTTTTCAACTGAACCCTATTTTGGTGTGGAGTCCGACTTCCTCAGTACACACATGCCATAGGGACCCGTTTATAGGGTAGACAACCATTCACACCTCATTCATACAAGGAAAGGACAAAGACAGGATAGATAGAGAGAGAAAGTACATCCATGTCCAAACTGTGATTCAAACCCAGGACCTCCTTATCTGCAGTCAGGCACGCTGACCACTAGACAAGTTGGGTGGCGTTTATAATTAGTCTAAAACATAATTAACTCTAATTTGTTTATACACTGTGAATTTGCTTATGCCATGATGTAATTAATAAAAGCAATATAACATTGATCTCCGGAATTCTTTTCGTATTCAAGAAGCGTGTGGTGATTTCCTCGCTTTTTAAAATTGTCGTGTATTCGTGCCAGAAGAGAAAAGGCTTTAGGCATTGGATAAACTATTCTTTTTATATTCCTATACTGTAATTTTCTGAAATTAACGGTACAGTAATCCCCCCCTATAACACGACACTCATGTAACGCTTTGATTTCCCGCGTTATATTTCTGTGCTGAGAAATTTATAATGATCTGTTCAGTTCGCAATTAATTTCGTGTATGTTTGCGCATTGTGCCAATTGTGTTTTCCTCATCATCAGCATTGATACGACAGCCCTTTGTGGGCCTTCTTCAGAAGTCTCTGCCAATCCGCCCCTTTTCTAGAAATCGACCTCCAGTTCTTGACTTTAAGTATATTGAAGTGTTCTTCCAGGCAGTCCTTCCATCTCTTTCTGGGTCTTCCGCTTGGTCTACTACAGAAAGGGGTGGGGTTGAAGACCTTTATGGGTGTTCTCTCTGTACTCATTCTCATGAGGTGGCCTGCCCATCTCATTCTAGATAGTTTTATTGATTGAATGATGTCTTCTTCTCCATAGAGTTTGTACAGTTCAAAGTTGTACCTTTTTCGCCAGGTGTTATTTTCTAGGACAGCACCAAAAATAGTTCTTAGGACCTTTCTCTCAAAAATCACCAATGTTTTCTCTTCCTTCATCGTCAAGTTCCATGTCTGTGAGGCGTAGGTTAGAACTGGTTTAATCAATGTCTTGTATAACATTATTTTTCATTGTGTTTTCCTACGATATATAGTAAATTAAGTTATATTATTGACCTTTGAATACTCAGCTAAAAAAATGTCGCGCTGGTACGTTATTTCAGATAACTCCTACAGCGAATAAACATGTACTAAAATTGTTTTTGAAATTATTTGATTTATTTGAAATGAACTATTTTTAGGTTACATTTGTATAAGTTTTTTTTTATTTGAAATGTTCTTAACTTGATTTTAATAAACTAAAACGCACACATGTCGTTCATAATATAATTTCTTCCTTAATATTCAATTTAAACCCACTTTAATGAGAAAGATTAAACGCGAATCATTTGTAAATAACGCGTTATACGCATTATATGCTTGTATAACCAGTTTTCCTAGAATGCGAAATTAATATATTGTGTTGTTGTTGTTGCATATGGCACTTGGACAGGCCAAGCTCGCTATGCCGTTGGCTATGCGAATTTAGGTCAGTAAGGAGCATCTTTCGTTTAACCAGAGCACCACGAAGGTGAAACTACGACTTTGCTCTATTAAGGTGCCTCGTCATTTTGAACCACGGTCAGGTGACGAGGCCACACCTGAGCTGGCACCCTCCTCTCCACATCCACGCCACACCAGCGGAAGGACGTCACAGATGAACGTGGACACGTCCCCAACCCACGGAGTTCCAGCAACCCAGTGAAGGAGAGTACACCGTGGTCACCCTCCCAACCACTGCCCGTGGCAAATGATGCTTCACTTTGCTGAGCTTACGGGAAGCGGCGTGAAGCTACAGAGCCACTTACTGTATTTAATATATTTTTCTATTTTTGAACAAAAGTATTTTCAGTTTTGCTCAGGGAAAGCGTTTTCGACATCAAAATGTCAATGATCGTATATAGATTGGAAGCTGATGAAAGTCCCGACTGCAGAATTTTATAGCTTCACAATTAATGAGTATTTTCAAGCAATTTACAAATCATTCAATGCCGACAGATGGCTGAGTGGTTAGCGTTCCTGACTCCTGAGCTGTGAGTCCCGAGTTCGAATCCCGGTTCGGGCATGGATGTTTCTTTCCTTCTCTGTTCTCGCTGTCCTTTCTTCTGTGATGTTGTATGAATGTGGCCCACCCTATAAACGGGTTTGTGGTGGTATGGCGCGGGTAACGCTACTCGCCTTCGTGACTTGGTTCATAGGTGCCCGCTGGGTAACGACAAATAGTAGCAGTTTCTGGCCTTGTTGTGTCATAGGGTTCGTCATCCAAGTGTGCTCGCCATTGGAAAAAAAAAATCATTCAATCGCGAGGCGAAACACTATTTTGAGAAGCTGTTAATTAAAGCAAACAGAAGAAAATTACATTAAAAAAGCTCAAAATATTTGGATCAAAAATAATTTTTTCAGAAAATATTTTCTGTGTGTATTTGTTCATCCCAGGGAGCTTTAAGAATATCTTGAACATAATGACGTTGGAAAATGTTAAATTAAGACGCTTTATTCACAATAGAAAACAAAAACTGACCCTTCTCTAGAAAAGTCTTTAGATTTCCCCCATCATAAAGTATTTTGATAACATAAAAAAATAGAAAAAATTTTTTTTTAAAGTTGTCTTACATTTTCTCATTTTGCTTCTCTTTTCTGTTTCATTGTCAACGTATGCTTGAATCAATGGAAAACGGGTACTTAAGCCGATGCATTGGTTTTATTGACAAAATGAATTTTGAAAATATTCTTATATATTCGATGGTGAACTTCGCCTTGTTTGCTGCCTCTCGCAGAATGCGATTTGAAGGCAAGCAGCAAATTCGTGGACAAGTCAGATTTGCGACGCCGTTTCAATACGATGTGCTGTGGTGAGACGTTATCTGACGTCATGGATATTTTAAACCAATGAGAATTGTAATAAAGTGGTGCAATCATGATCTCAACTGGAAGGAACGAAACAACAGCTTCATGGTTAAAAAGACTGAAATTTAAAAAAAAACTTAAATAAATCATTAATAACTTGTTACTTCAAAAATCTGAAGCATTAACTGTAACCAGATTTATACAGAGAACCAAAACATTTACCAAAATGATAGGAAAACAGTTAAAAAAAATTAATTTAATCAATAAGAGGATTATATGCGACAAACACTTATATCCCAAGTTTTTAAAAATAATAGCTTCATAAAGTGTTTGTTTTCACATAAAAAGAAATATTAGAAACTCTGTCATTTGTCATTCTTATTCATTGAAGAACTTTTAATATTGTTCCAACTTGTTGCTCTTTTAACTCTATTGTACGTATTTTCTTAAACTTTTGTAGAAAAAATTGAGCTTCCTCTAAATTTCATAATTACACTCACTAGTAAAACCATTTCCACTCAGCATTTTAATGGTATTTATTTAATAACCTCTTGTGGATAAAATAAATATAAACAGCCAAATTGATTTAGTTTTCAAAAAAAGTTAACTCGTAAAATAAAATGGTCTGATTAATAAGTTTCTATTTTCAGTGCTTTTGATGGCAATTCTTATTGACACTAAGCACAAGCTGAAAGCAAAACTGGAATTACAGATGCCGAGATCGATATCAAATTTCATAGTTAAGTGTGATATCATAATAATTAATACTTTAACTCTTAATTCATTCAGTGGAGAAATATCAATCTCAATTATTTTAAAACATCAGTTAAATTTAATCTCAAATTACTGCTCCATATAAATTGAATGATGGAATTTGATCTAGAATGGAAAACCTATAAGGTGTTGTGGGAAATACACTACTCGACATTGAAAATGAAATACCAGGGTGGAAAGGCCAGAAAATTATGCAAATTTCAGGTAGAATCACCTTACCGAGTTACGCAAATGATGTGAAATGTGCAACTCCCCAGTTCATGTAGAATAAGGCAGTCCGCAAATTCGTAGATGATCGAATGAGACTTTTCTCGCGAGAATCGCTTCAGACCAAATGACATCACTGATGTCTTAGTTACTTCAGAAAAGGGGTGGAGCGCGAGACGATTCTTGATTTCAAGCAGGTTCGAAATATCTGGCAACTTTCCGCGAGACAGCGCTCTCATTGGTTTAAAATTCCATGACGTCAGATACAACATTTTAGCTACGTCACACTGAGACATCGAGGAGATCGCATTTGTCTACTATAAGACGGCGTCTCAATCGGATTGTCTACCGAATTGGCGGCCTACCTAAGATATAAGGTGAGGAACAGACTGAGTAGGCAATCATCGCATCGTTATTACTGCTTGGAAAATAATCTTTGACAGTTTGTTATTGTCACTATGGACGCATGTGATTCCACACCCGTGGACGCGACCCCAGTGCACCGGCTGATGCGAAGGGACAAGAAGCTGTGGAACGTTTCCGGGGTGCAGCCAGGGTGACGTCACTTGTGTGGATCGACGCGCCCGACGGCAGTATACGCATATCTGTAGTATAGGCAAGACACCGTGGCTGCTTCCTATCATTTGCCATTGATTGGTTGCTATTGTCCTAGCTCATGGCTCCGTTAAGAATACTGCCCCATAGTCTGAAATGGATTCGAGTGATGTGAACGACGGAGAACACAGAATCATCTTCTCAGATGAATCGCGATTCTGTTTCTTCAGTGATAGTCGCAGCGTACAAGTGTGTCGTCGACGTAGGGACAGGTCCAGTTCTGCATCAACTGTAGAACACCCCATTGTGCGGCAACGCAACATCATAGTCTGGAGCACCATTTCGTACGATTCCAGGTTCACGGCACTTTGAACGCCCTACTTTACGTGGATGATATGCAACGGCCATTGACACTCCGCTATCTTCAGAGGATGCCCAATGTCCTTCATAAGCTAGATAATGTCCGACTGCACATACCTCGTACCAGCCAACATGCTCTGCAAGGTTTACAGGGGCTTCCCTGTCCATCGTGCTCGCTAAACACTCACCAATCGAAAATGTTTGGAAATCCATTTGCAGACCCTGCCACTATACTTTCTTCATGGCAAATGGTTTACAGAGAATGGAGAGCTATTCCTCAGTACCTAGTTCTCTCATTGTTTCTGTGCCTAGACGTGTTGCTTTGTATATCGCCGACCATGTTTGTCCTACAACCAACCAAACCAAACCTCTATATTATGTATATCGTTTCCAAATGCACACAGATCACTGAGTATTCCTTGCTGTCTCTCTGTTAGCGGAGTTTCATCGCTTTCTGGCAATTCATTTTCGGTGTTACATCTTCCATGTCGGGCAGTGTAATATTAAAATAAGTGACACATTTAGCTCATAAAATATTTTGTGTGAGAGAATTTTCTTAATTTCTGTGTAACAGGTTGGATAATATTCTTGCATAATTAGAAATTCAGACTCATTATTCATTCGAACTATCTTTGACAGTGATACATTATTTCTTATAATTCAAGCATGTTCATATAATTAAATAATTCAAGCATGTTCAAACGCTAAGTATCATGTTGATATTTAAATTAGGCACAGATGCTGTATAATACAGGATTCCAAGTTTTGAAGATGAAGAAATGTGACCAAGATGACGTATTGTGACGTGCCCGATGAAGTAAATACTAGGATTGCCAAAATAGAATTTTCTACATAATTTTTATGGGTGTCCATATCTATGACGTAGTAAAAAATATGTTGCCAGATACATTATAAAATCATTCAAAATAAAATTACCAAACTCAGAATTTGGCATTCTGGATTATTCGGCATCTGTGCCTTAAATTAATTTCATTTAAATCAATGTTAGGATACAAATAACAACGAAATGTATAAAGTAAATAAGAGAGTGTCTAATTTAGTAAATCTTAGATCAAATAAAAATGAAAAAAGATTTCCTGCACAACATCAGGTAATAAAAAATCTAGAAATATATATGAAATATATAAATATAAAAGGAGTCTTAAAATAAATCCAATCAAAATGCTTGTAGAAGATTCACACACCTGCACGTTTAGTAAATTTTTATAACTCTATTATGTTGAAAATGAAATGAATAAAAATAGTCACACTGATATTTGTGTTAGTTAATCAAATAGTAATCAACTGTATACCGATAACACTTCTAATATTTTTACGCCTTTCACAAAAATTTAGCGACTGGTGTTGTGTTAATGTATAAACATCGTGCAAAAAAATTGGCAACCGACTGTTAAAGACATATCTATCAGTATCCGGTGCCGACCAACTTGTCTAGTGGTCAGCGTGTCTGACTGTGGATAAGGAGGTCCTGGATTCGAATCCCGGTTCGGGCATAGATGTACTTTTTCTCTCTCTATCTATCCTGTCTTTGTCCTTGCATGAATGTGGAGTGAATGGTTGCCTACCCTATAAACGGGTCCCTATGGCATGTGTGTACTGAGAAAGTCGGACTCCACACCAAAATATGGTTCAGTTGAAAAAATGGAGCAGCGCACCCCATATTGCCAGCCTGGCTGGCACACGACAATGAATGAATGAATCAGTATCCGGTTAACTCGGATTTTAAAAAAATGCTAACTATAAAGAAACACAAAGAAATAATAATTACTTATAAAAGGTACAAATTAAAGGGGAAAAATCGATCATAAAAATTCCTAATTCCCCACACACAAGCGCGTTGAATCATTGAATTAAAACAACAATATAATGAAAAATTTAAGTGTATGTTAATTATCTTTAGTAAGTGTATAAGAACAAATATTTCTCACGAAGAGAATAAATAATTCAAATTAATTCCCTAAAATATTTCATAGGAAGTATAATGCTACTCATTAGAACACACAATTAATGTTATTAATAAATAAAACATTTCATTCATTACTTACGAAAATGTGTTGAAAAATGTCTTTACAAGATCCTAATTCGAGGACTGGAGTGGAAAGGGCTTGTAAACACAGGTGGCACAGAAGGCGAAGTCATAAAAACATAACACACCGAGGGTTGTTTTATATAGATTACTGCATACTGACAATGAATTATGTGAATAATAAGCATTTTTAGTCAGTGCCATCTAGTGTGTTGTTACGGAAATATATATTATTATTATATTACTTCGCCTCTTAATATCTTGTCTTATAAACACATGATACACTTATAAATACCAATCAATTATACACTCATAATTGATTAAAATATTTAAAAATGTATAAAAAGATGATTATTGATTAGAAAATTAGAAATAATTTTTTAAATGTTTTTTTAAAAAGAGTTTATATTTTTGTTGAAACAAAGGTCTGATTATGGTTTAAGAAACATAGAAAGTGGAAAGGATATAAAACGTGAAGAAATATCTATATTGAATAACATAAAAAATAAAAAAAAAATATCATCATTTCCAAATAATTATATTTTTCTCATAAAATTTCACATTACATGCTATTAGAATAGCCTTTGAGTATTATAGAGCTTAACATTTAACCTATTTTCCTTAAGTGATTTCCTATACTTGAGGGCCACAGTCAGAGGATGAAAAAAAAAGTATCGTTCTGCCATCAAGAAGATTACAGGTACGATAATCGATCCACGTTATTTTTTGGCATAGATCAAGTATTAATGTCACTTTTTCAGAATTACTGAACTTTAGGATTTTAATAAACTTTAGGATTTCAGTGTCTTAGAATTTCAAATAAGAGGAACCTTTAACATATATTGAAAATTTACCTCTTTCCATTTTACGCTTTGTTTCCACTAGACAGATGTCCATTTTTAGTACATCATATAAAGGCCACTGATTACAAAAGTTATCAAAAGTAAAAAATTTATTTAATTAATTAATTTAAATTTTCAAGAAGCACTTTATTCTTGTAACGTTGAGTAAGAAAATATACATATACTCTCACTTCCAAAAGCTAAGCACAGAGTGGAAAATGCTAATTTCGGAAGCCAATCAGAATTGAAGAGGATGCAAATCGCTGCAGAGGTAGATGGAAGTATGCAAATAGGTTAGGTAACAGCCAATCACGCTTTCATGTGAAGAAACATGCAAAAAGGGCAGTCCTATTCGATGCCAGCTTTATGAAGGGTTACAGAAGTTGATTTCAAGTGCTGATAGAAAGTGCTTAAAACTTTCGTATAATTTGTTTTCAAGACTTCCAGAAGACGAATGGAAGATTTTGAGAGTGGCATGCTGTGGGGCGCATTGAAGCAGGACAGTCGATCTCATATGTTGCTCTTTTCTTCGGCGTTCTGTAATTTCACGTTTATGGAAACAATTCCAAACCACACAGACAGTTGTCCGAAAGCCCGTAGTCGGTCGGCCAAGGGTTACAAACACCGCGGAAGATCAATACATTGTCATTTTAGCCAAGTGGAATCGCACAGCGACCTCGGCACGTGTGACATCTATGGTCACAGCATCCATTGGTAAGGTGATATCTGCAGCTACTGTACGCCGAAGATTACATATGAGTGGACTGTACGCCCGGGAACCTCGAGTTTGGGTTTGTCTATCTGTTTAATTAAGAGGACACGATTAAAGTGGTGCTGGGAACATGTCAATTGGACTGTGTCTGACTAGGGCAATGTCATGCTTACTAATGAGTCAAGATTTGCTCTGGAGCCAGATGACAAGCGTATAAGGATATGGCGTGAACAAGGAACACGCAATCAGCCCTAAAATATTACAGAACATCACGCATTCCGAGGCGGAAGCATTATGGTGTGGGCAGGGGTTTCATTAGAATACAGCTCGAACCTACACATCTTTAAACGGGATTCTGTGACGGCTGTCCGGTATTGAGTTGAAGTCCTAGAACCCATTGTGAGATTTACGCTGCAGCAGTTGTCCCTACTTTTGTTTTAATGGACGATAACGCACGTCACCATAGAGCTGACAGCGCCCATGACTATATGGAGAGTGAAGGGATTGCGTGTATGGCATGGCCATCATATTCTCCCGACTTTAATCCCATTAAAAATCTTTGGGATGCTCTCGGCCGTGCTGCAGCTTCACGTTTCCCACCGCCAGCCACTTTTATTAAGTTGGGAACTGCTCTACAAGAAAAAAGGCTATTGCTTAACTCTGCTGTGATTGACCACCTAATCGAAAGCATGGTCACAAGGTATAAACTTTGTATACATATGAGGTGGATCACATACTCTATTAATGTCCTTTTTTCATTTTCTGCTGTTTAATTTTACTTTGTACATAATTCTGTTTTGAATCTCCAATATGTCCTTTTCATATAACTTACGAAAATTTAAAATTGTTTTCATTTCTGAATATAATTTTTGACTTTATTTTATGCATAAATATATATGCTACTTTCCTGCCGAATTTTGTGTCAATGAAAGCAGTATTTGTTGTTTTTTTGCATTTTACATCTTCGTGCTTAACTTTTGGAAGTGAGTGTATATATTTATATATATACGAGGGTTACTCTGAAATTTTTGAGATACGCGCAGAGGAGAATTTACAAAATAAAAATAACCGTTTAACTTTAAAGTACAAAGCATTTTAACGCAGAAGACGATTCTTACTGACTTACTTCAACTTGTTTAGCGTGGAATAAATTTTAAACAGAAGAGAAAATGGAGTTGACGCGAAAACATTTTCGCGCTATGATTCTCTACGTTTTCAAAGTAGGATTCAATCAAGAATAATGCGTTCAACGGTTGCAATTAGCATTGGGTGATGAATCTCCAGCTCGTGCTACTGTATTCAGATGGTTTACAGAATTTAGAAGAGGTCGCAGTTTTCTTCAGGAGGAAGGACACACAGGAATAATCTTTAATACTTTTTTATCAAATTTTCTAGGCTTTCCGAAGCCGATTCAAAATTGTTCTCTGCGTGATTTACATTTTCATTAACTTATCGCAACTTTAAGTTTTGTAGCTCAATTTCTCTTTCGATTTGAGCTAATTTAATCCTTGCTAACTCGATTTGAGATTGTTCATCTGATATTTTATTCTTTTGATCTTGTGTAATCAACTTACTTATACCTTTTACAAATTCAGGGTCAGTTTTCAGAGAGACAATATCAGAATTTCAATAATAGTTTCAATCTCTATAACTTTAGCTTCCGCTGGAACATTCAAACCTTATTCTTCTGCAATAACTCTTAGCTCTTGTTTCCTTATATTATTAAGTAAATTGCTCATTTTTTCTGAAAAGAACAACGAATCACAACGGATAAAAACAGAAAAAAGTACTTTATACCACAATTGTTGCTGGTAACCTGAGGTTGTAGACTTCGTATTCGGATTTTAATTCAATAAGTATGATCTTCACAGCTTATTTCTCAATCACAGTTCCGTTATTTCAATCATCAACTAACTTCAACCACAACTTATTTCAATCGAGGCCGGACCCCCATAAAATTGTAGTGTGTGTCAATGGTTTGTAAACAAGACACAGTTTTGAAAAACGGACACACTTTAATTCTGCAAACATTGGACAAACAATAACATTTAAATGTTATTGTTTGTCCAATGTTTGCAGAATCTATCTAAAAGACAAATCTATTTTTCTATAGTGCCTACTCGCACTAGTAACAATATTATTAAACAAGTATCGAAACAATTATTTCTCCCTAAAAACACTTACTTTCTGTTGTCTGGAACGATACGCGATGCTCGCTGTCAACTAGCAACATGTATTAACAGTTCTGGATCCTACACACACACACACACACACACACATACATATATATACACACAGCCCGACACTTAATGCGCAAAACCTAGAGGGAGTTACCAGAAAATAACGTAATTTGACAAGTAGAAAGAGACAGTAACGAACATTGATCGTTGTGATCTGTATTTCGAAATGATATGGATAATAGAGAGCAAGAATAGGGTTGGGTCAGTAGGTTGTTGGACCACAGTGAACGGCGATACATGAAGCAACACGTCAAGGGATATTGTCAATGAGAGTATGGATGGCGTCCCGAAGAATTCCCTATCAACCATTTGCCAAAGTGCGTCTTCTGAAAGAGGAAATGGCAGGGTCTGCATTTAACGTCCAATCATATCCCAAACGTGTTCGATGGGGGAGTGATCTGGTGAGTATGGTGGCCAGGGAAGCAGCTGTACACCTTGGAGAGAATATTGGTTGATGCGAGCAATGTGGGATCGGGTGTTATTTTGCTGATATAAGGCATTGGACACTCCGCTGATGGTAGAGGAGTGTCAACGAACGTAACACAACATCTATGTAAAGTCAGGGAATCATAGTGCCATAAATATGAACTTGAGGTGACCTCGAATCGTACGAAATAGTGCCCCAACCCATGATCTCGCGTTGTCGCGCGATGGGATGCTCTACAAGTGCAGCAGAATTGAACCTGTCCCCATGTCGACGCCACACTCGTACGCGGCGACTATCTCTGAAGAAACAGAAGCTTGACTCGTATGAGAGGACAATTCTGTGCCACTCCGTCCTCCATATCACTCTAATCTGGCACCATTTCAGATGATGGCATTTGTGCTGGGCGGGGCTGCCACCACTTGCTGACGTCACTGTGGCTGCACCGAAACCCCAAAAATGTTCCGCAGTTCCTTGTTCCAACCATCTTTACCACAGCTGGTGCACTGTGAAGGCGTCCAGGCATGTGCCCATTGCGATTTGTCGTGAGGATCAACCTGCCTTTCTCAGTCCGATCACGATGCCCCTCGTAAACTCGTCTGACTGCTGGAACTGACTCCGTCGACAATGGTCTGGCAATCTTTTCAATTACAGGCGCCTATACGACACGATTGTTTTCCAAGCAGCAATAAGAGCGTAAATATTGCCCACTCTTTCGGTTCTTTATCTTATATCTTATCCTGTTATATATATATATATATATATATATATATATATATATATATATATATATATATATATATATATATATATATATATATATACTATTGCTCAACCCGAGGAAATAAATTTTTTGACACGTTTGAAGGCATATGCTTATGATTCGCATAGCTTAAAATTATGTTTACAATGAGAGAATTTTGAAATTTACGAATGATAATATCTACATTTGTGTCCGGTGGTTGTGGGTTTAATCAAAACAGCCTTTAGTGTAGCAATGATTTAATTATTCAAAGTTATATTACACACAATAACAAACAGAAACACTAAACTAAAAGGATGATTAAAACACATCTACAGAGTTCGAAATCAAATGCCCAACTGAATGTCTTTCCTTTTTCCCACCAGGGGCGCTCTCGGAAAGGAAGAGAGAGAGTGAAGAGCTTTTAACTTGTGAATTCGGTTTTCACTTATTAATTATTCTATTTACAATTGTTATCAAAAAAGTTGGTTTAAAGGAGTTTCACATTAAACATTTTTAGTGACTTTTACAATTTTAAAAATGTGTCAATGATTAATATGTTAAAATTACTTTGAACTATAATTTTGTTTTGTAGTGAAAATAAACTAAGTAAAATTATTTTAATCAATTTAAGCACAGTGAGTGTAAATTTTGTTAGGAATTGTAAGACATTTACATGAACCATTATGTTTTCATTTATCCTCAAAATTTAATAGACATTTAAGATTTTCGAAATTGATAACTTTTCTACGATAGACTTAAGATGGCATACCTCGCAAAAGGTCGAAAAGAAGATTTGGGCGCTCTCGGAAAGAAAGAGAGAGAGAGAGTGAAGTGTCACACATTCTCTTTATGCAGATTGATCATTTTTAACACCCTGGTTCTTCCATTATATAGGCCACAAAAGGTACATTTTTTTTATAAGTCAATATGCATTTATATTCAATTTAACAACTTTGTAAATATAATAAGTCATATAATATTTTTGAAGAATCTTAAATTTTTTTGATAATTGCTGACAAGTGAAAAACAGTCAAATTTAATTTCATTAAGTTTTTAAGGAATTAGGTATTGAATGTATATTTTGGTATCTGAGAAAGTAATTGTGAGTATTTTCCATATTTTTTAGAAATTTTTCTGATATAAAAAAGAAAAATAGCGCCCTTTGGGTTAAAAGTATTTTATTCTAATATGCATGTATTTCAGATTAAAATTAATCCTTGTTGGCATGAATTTCTTATGGAATATTGAAATAAAGGTGAAAAGAAGTCTTAAGCTCATCCTGCTGAAGCAACAGAGCGTGAGCATTATAAAATCTGATATTACTTTTCCTTACTGCTGTTGCGAGGGGCTTATATTAGTATTAGAATTATTACTCAAGAATTTGAATCTCATTTATTACGATCCGAACTACGGTACCAAAACAATTAAAAAAATAAAGTTGTGTGTTGATCTTACACTTGGAGAATTATTTGGTTGATTGATGCATTATTGATAGACGTAGTCAGTTATATGAGATAAATATGATATTTATTTGGCAGAAAAACTGCGTTTATTGAACATTTGAGGTACAAAAAAACACACGTGTATGAGGAAAAAGAAATAAAAATGGTGTTTCACTTAAAAACAATTAAAAAAAATAAAGTTGTGGGTTGATCTTACACTTGGAGAATTATTTGGTTGATTGATGCATTATTGATAGACGTAGTCAGTTATATGAGATAAATATGATATTTATTTGGCAGAAAAACTGCGTTTATTGAACATTTGAGGTACAAAAAAACACACGTGTGTGAGGAAAAAGAAATAAAAATGGTGTTTCATTTAAAAACAATTAAAAAAAATAAAGTTGTGGGTTGATCTTACACTTGGAGAATTATTTGGTTGATTGATGCATTATTGATAGACGTAGTCAGTTATATGAGATAAATATGATATTTATTTGGCAGAAAAACTGCGTTTATTGAACATTTGAGGTACAAAAAAACACACGTGTATGAGGAAAAAGAAATAAAAATGGTGTTTCATTTAAAAACAATTAAAAAAAATAAAGTTGTGGGTTGATCTTACACTTGGAGAATTATTTGGTTGATTGATGCATTATTGATAGACGTAGTCAGTTATATGAGATAAATATGATATTTATTTGGCAGAAAAACTGCGTTTATTGAACATTTGAGGTACAAAAAAACACACGTGTATGAGGAAAAAGAAATAAAAATGATGTTTCATTTAAAAACAATTAAAAAAAATAAAGTTGTGGGTTGATCTTACACTTGGAGAATTATTTGGTTGATTGATGCATTATTGATAGACGTAGTCAGCCATATGAGATAAATATGATATTTATTTGGCAGAAAAACTGTGTTTATTGAGCATTTGAGTACAAAAAGCACACGTGTATGAGGAAAAGAAAACAAATAAAAATGGTGTTTCATTTAAAGAAGTTTTTAGTAGGGTTGATGGTTTTCCCAGACAGCCAGCAACGTTGAACATCAAGTCAGTAAGACTATTAATGAGGAACTAGATTATTCGGTTCCTTTCTTTCAGAAAAGCTCTTAGAGAACTTAATGTAGCTGATCCAGCAACTTATCTCCCAGGAATGTCCCAAACATGTTCTTTAGGATTTATGTCAGAAGAATATGCCGGCCATTCCATTCGTATGATTCCTTCCTCCAAAAGAAAATCATTCTCAAGTTAGCATGATATGGTCTGCAATTGCCATACCTTCACATAAAATTGTCTCCAACTGCTGCAGCGTAAGGGACTGCAAAAAATCATATTATCTCTCAACATCGGTGACCGATTAGAGCTTCATTTCGATTAGTATGGAGATCGAAATCCTCGTCAATGGAGATGCGACCATAACTCCACTATTGCCAAATCTGACTCTTTCGTGGGCCATTGTTTCTAGTTGCCTATTTCCGATTTCTAGATGAAAATACTTCTATATAATCAGAATGAAGAGAGAAACGGAACTCATCAGAGAAACAAGATATTGTGTCATTCATTTCTTCTCTACTTCACATACTCTGTTGTTCTCTCCTTTTGGGAGCGACAGTACCTTGCTGTTAACATGGCTTAAACAACTGGTCGGCGAATATACCGCCCTATAGCGTGAAAGTGATTTCAGGCAATTTGAGTCGAAACTGTGGTATCATTTACCAAGCGAAGGTGTTGAAGAGTGGCATTCATATTTCGGTATTTCCGAGCCGTTAGCGTTAAATAATGGTCTCCATTGAGCGTTGTTACACTTTTACGACCGTGCCAAGATCTTCGGCCAACGTCCCTGTCTCCAAAAAATGGCTGCTGTGGCTGGGCAAGGTCGACTCAGCCTTTTATCTCTGAACTGGCTCTGTAAACTAAGTACCAAGCATGCTTGAAAGATAAACACTGAGGGTTTTGCTTCAGACTAACCACCTAACCGAGACATATCTATAGACCCTAGGGCACTCAGTCAGAGAAACAGGTGTGGACATCGTAGCTTTTGGCCTACATATGAGCTGCCACGGCACATGTTTTTAGTTTAAATAACAATTTTTCTCCAAAAATGTTGCAAATATAGCACATATGCCACATAATCCATGATTCCAAAATTCTGAATTTATTTGGCGATGAAGAAATGTATAGTATACACCAGCAAAGTCCCCTGTATCTAACCCAAGAAGGGTTCTACCAGTTTAGATGGGACTTGATGGAAAGAAGAAAAGAAAGTGGCACCGCCGGGGGCCCCGCCGCTGCAATGGAGCCAGGCTCCAAAACGCAACAACTTCACACGCTAGTGGAAGGTACCCGTCAGCTGCCTCTAGCTGTCTCCATTGGACTAGTTTATTGTGTGAGAAAAATAAAAAATAACATTACTAGGCAGCACAAGTACAAGGTGAATAATTGTGGGTGAGTTTACACTATTGGTAAGATCAAGTTGGGACAAAGACAAAATTTACAGACAATCATTAAAACAAAACAAACAGAACAATTAAAAGGTACGTGACAGAGTATGGGTGCAAACAAATGGGAATAGCAGGGAGGGACATTAGACAATATTTACAGAAATTCAACAAAAGGATTACAAAAATACTTAAAATAGCTTAAGCACAAAGAGGCAAGGGTTTTAGGGAATCATCCACTGGGAGAATCTAGTAAATGGCATCAATACAAAATTTACAAATTCTGGTAGTTTGTTGTTAATAGGTACTTTAGCTTTTGGCACTAGAGAAGGGTCAGGTATCAAAGCATCACTAACAATGGAGAAGACAGGTATCAATTGTTGTCTAAATAGAAAATGAATTAATTAATAGTGCTCCTTAGAGCATTAGGAAGTGGAGGTATCTAGAAATTAGAGCAGCGTTATAGGACATGACATGTAGATGGCTTAGGTTGAACAGTATTAACGATGAAGAAATGTTGCCAAGATGATGTACTGTGACATGCGCGATGACGTAAATACTAGGGTTGCCAAAATAGAAGTTTTTGCTTAATTCTTATAGGTCAGCATATCTATGTCACAATAAAAATCAGGTTGCCACATACATATGAAAATCCACCAAAAAATCACAAAACTCAAAATTTGGCAACCTGGATTATACTGGCCGCAAATATATTTTCCCAAGAATTACGGCTGCACAAACTGGCAAACTTGGCCAGCGAAATCTAGATTTAAAATAACAAAAACAATTTAATTAACAACAATTAGTTAAATTCCTCAACGACAGTCAATTAGAAATGTCTAAAAATTATTAATAAATTTAATTCTTCAATACAATACTGCAAAGTTTTGTGTAGATTTAATATTGACTAATTGTTGGAAAAACAATTCCGAAGGAAAAATCATTTTAACTATTATTTTTAAAGTTGGAGTTTTCTTTATAGATGGAACACACTCCTTTGTGTAAATTATAATTTTCTAAAAAGGACAATTGCTAGAACAGCTTTTCTATAATATATTTTCAATAGTTTAGAATTAATTTTGTTTTTAATGAAATAATTAAGTTCTAAAATTTTATTTATTTTATAAAAAAAACTAATTATGCTATTTAATGTAACATTTCTCTTGTTGCTGTTGTCGTGTGCCAGCTAGGCTGGCAATATGGGGTGCGCTGCTCCACTTTTCCAACTGAACCCTATTTTGGTGTGGTGTGAAGTCCTCAGTACACACATGCCATAGGGACCCGTTTATAGGGTAGGCAACTATTCACACCGCATTCATACAAGGAAAGGACGAAGACAGGGTATATAGAGAAAGTACATCCATGCCAGAACCGGGATTCAAACCCAGGACCTCCCTATCCGTAGTCAGGCACTCTGACCACTAGACATGGCGGGCGGCTTACAACAATTCTCTTAACAACACAAATATATTTTAAAAAATTATGACAGATAAAATAGTAGGGCGCTCCGTGGTTGAGTGGTCAAAGCATCACTCCCCTAATCGCTTGAGAGCGAGCGTAGGAGTGTGCGTTCGATTCCCACCGTGGCCCTGGGTGTTTTCTTCGTTATTCTTCTGTGGTTGTACATCTGTCATTGTGCTATTTGTCCTAGTATCGACGATGACTTACAAGCGGATCTCAAGAATCAAGCGTACAAGTCTCAATGTATGTAATGTAATAAATAAATAAATAAAATAAAATAGTAATAATTTAACTTACCTAAGAATCAGTTGTGATCCCAACTGTAAAGATGCTCTGCTTCGTGTGATTCTGTGATTTTAAGGAGAAATTTCTTTTTATCATGAAGGAATTCTCTTTTCAAATTGATAATTTGAGGAGATTCACTATTCAGCTTCCTCACAAGAAGTGTTGCCGTCATTGTTGATTATGTTCCTCTTATGTATCACATGCAGCGATAAGAAATATTAATATTGCTTAATCATTGAATATGACATTGCATAAATTAAAAGCGTTTGTATTCAACTTCAGAATAAGTTTTATTTGAATGACTCACCTTTATAAGATGAATGTAAATGAAAAACAATGATTGGACAGATTTACTCTGATATCAGATTATTTTGTTTTATTAATGTGTTTACATGACAAATTGGCTACAAATGTATCCCTATGTACGCGCAATCTGGTTTTTAGAATGCGATAAATTTTAGTAATTGCTTCGAATTTATTCTGATTATGAATTTATTTCAGAGTACTCATCACCTTGAAATAAAAGTTCTTGGAGTTTAGTGGACACTGGTCAGATAGATAAATATTAACCATCCATTTGATAATGTATATATATATATATATATATATATATATATATATATATATATATATATATATATATATATATATATATATATACAGTATGTCCACTAAAGTCCCTTGCCACCCTCTTATCTTCGGAGCGGTTGCTGCTATATTCATAAAAGTGGTGTCTAGGTATAGTAAAATAGCCATGCGCTAATGAATGAAACTACCAACCACGCCACCTGGTGGAAAACTGTGGAGTTAGCAATTGCCAAATTCTTTGACGATGTACTGCTTCACTGGAGATGTCTAGTGGGCAGGCGCGCCGTCATGTTGAAACGATAGATTCTTAAGATTAAACAACGGCAGGCTCTCCACAAAATTTGGCATTACCAAGAAGATGCCTCTTTTATAGCTGTTTCAGGTGAACAGGCATGATGTTCCTTACGTATTTGCATACTGTATACAAATTGTCAGAATTATTTTTAATACTTCGGTTCTTCCCATTTCAAAATAAAAATGAAAAATTTAATCAAGAAAATGTAGATCGTTTTCTTTCACGACTAGCGGTGAACGAAAATGATTTTTTTGTTTTTTCAAATATGCAGACGTACGATATGCCACGTCACAGCACGAAACAACAAATGCGTGTTTTAACCATTGCATTCTTTACATTAATGCCTACAAGCTATCTTTTCGTACTAAATCGAGGATACTTTACAACTTTGTAAATAACTTTTCTTACCAATCTCGTTCCGTTTCCGAGATACGAATGCTAACTCTACAGTTTTCCACCAGGTGTCGCGGTAGGTGGTTTCATTCAGTAGCGCATGGCTACTTTACTATACCTAGACACTACTTTTATAAATATAGTAGCTGCCGTTTCCAAGCTAAGAGAGTAGCCAGGGACTTTAGTGGACATACTGTATATATAGTTGATGGAAAATATAATAGCATACTTATAAAAATGTTATGAGCCGGGACTGTCCAACTGCACGTGTTCCAGAGGCACTTTAAAAAAATGATGTGTTTTGAAGGGTCACATTGCACAATACTTCGCATGCAATTTAATCAGTGAGTCTTAATAGGTATGGTATTCAAAGAAAAAAGAACGCATTTATATTATGTAAATTTATTAAGAAAATATATTACAAATTACAAAAAAAATATTAAATGAAAAGAAATGTGGTAAACTTTGAGGATGTTGAATTTTAATAATACATCAATATTAATTTAAATATTTGCTGTTGATACAGGAAACTGAGTAAAGTTATTTATTAGAGAGAGAACACTTATCTGTATCTGTAGCCTATTTTCGTTTACGAAGTGTCGGCCTGCGGAGCAGGCCTTTACTTCTTCATCTGTGATAAGTCCTTGAAGGAAGACATTGCGGTAAAGAACACTTATATTTTGACTTTATAGATTTATATCGAAAAAAATTACGAAAAAAACTTGAGGCAGCAACTTTTAAAAGCCCAATCCACTTTCAGTTCTTTCTTGGTAAAAAAGGGTCTATCTGCAAATCTGACAAGTCCAGTTGAATGTTTGCTCAGCCTTCATTTTCAATTGAAATTGCAAAGGACGGAGTAAAAACGGAAATCTTTCGATTTTTTTAATTTTCTAAATTGATTTGCGAATTCTTCTGCTATTGTATCAAAGTAATTTAAGTTCGATGAGAATTCAAAACTTCCTCAACATCTTTTTTCGTCAAAATGCCTTTAATACCTAGAAAAAGCTGAATTTTTTTTTGTAATGAAGATTTTAGAAGTTTAATTTGATTTAGAATCCCCTTTATGTGTCCAGGTAATTTGGCGCTATTTCGCTGTTTTCCTTGAAGCTTTAAATTCAACTCGTCCAGGTGAGGTGTAAGGTCGTTAAAAATGTAAAGTCTGCTAAAAATTGTGTATTTTCCATTTTCATAGTGTTCTTCATCTTTAAGGAAAACAGGAATCGGCTCAGTTTTACTGTACGGTCACCTTTCGTGCGTTTTTTGTTTTTTTGAAGCCAAATTTGGCGAACTGAGCCTTATTTGTGTCCGAAGCGATTCTCGTCATACAGATGTAGACCAATAAGAATTAAGGTGAAAATTCAATTTTAACAACCCGTTTTTACGTCATCGCGATGATTTAAAACATTTTGTTGAAATTTAAAACATTTTGTTCCATTTCATTCATGAATGGATTCTTCTGGAATTTGCGTTAGAATTCGTATTCTGATTTTCTTAAAACTGATATTTACTTTTTCGAAGTTCCCATATTTTCCTTATTCGCATTCGTTTCCGAAGTAATTTCTTTTTTTTTTCAGCTCCTTCGTTCTTTCCGAAATATTTTATCGAAATCAAAATATTTATTCGAAATATTTTTGTGTTTTGTTTTAATCAAAAAATTTTATGGATAATTTAACATATCAACTTTATTATTTTACCATTGATGTTTGAAATCCATAAATTTGCGTTTTTTGTTAATTTTGTAAAATTAGTTGAGCAAATTCATAGATATCAACAATGTATGAAATATTTGTCACTATTTCAGCCAATTTCCTCCCGCCGTTTTTTCCCGATCGGAAATTCGTCATAAGTATGACGTCATACGGCCTTGGCAACTTTTTGAAAATTTCGCCAAGGGGTGACCGTACAATAAAATTTTACCCAGGAATCTCTTTGAGCGGAGCAAAATTTCGAATCCGAATCCAATGGATATCCGTTGCTTAGCCAACTGTGTGAAGTGACAAGTGTAGCAACTACATGGGCTAAAAAAAATCACGAAGCCTGATGTGAATCAATTTACGATTGCCCCATCTGATAATATTAGTTATTTTAACAACAACGCTCATAACATTCATTTGTCGGAAGGATTTTCACGTAGAACTTCTTGTTCAAGACAATGTTCCACTGGACAGTTGATGTTTTAATGCAAGAATCTTGTAAATCCTGTTTCCTTTCACATCTCTGGCTCCATCAATGACAATACTAAAACACTTATCGATCTGCCCCCTTTATCTTCTGATTTACACATTCAAAATATCCGTGAGCTTGGTTGTACTATGGAGAATAATACGATCAAGCATCTCCTGAAGTCATTTCAAATAGTTCAGATAAAAATTACAAGCTGGCTAATGTCCAAGAGATCAGTGCTTTTATCCAGACATGGCACAAACAAAACATTTCCATTTTCCAAACGTGTCAGACAGTTTTTGGGTGGATGCTGAATAATTGGTCCAACTGCGCGTTTTGCAGTTGTTTGATGCGACACTGAGACCGTTTGGAATTGTTCGTGAATTTTTGTTTCATTGAAATGCTTTGCATTGTAGAATTCTTAATAAGCACTTCCTCTCTGAAAAGCTAGTTTGAAAGAAGGGGTAATGCTGCACTTTCAATTTCAGATTATTAAAAAAAAATAATGTCTGTTGTTATTTATAAAGTGGTTGTTTCTTTCCTTCCAGTTTTGAGATTACGATTACGCCATTTTATTAATTGATTTTAAATATCCATGACTTCAGATAATGTTTCACCACGTCATTTGGTATTGAGGCGGCGTTGCAAAATGCGACTTATCGATGGATTTGCTGCCGGGCTTCAAATCACATTCTTCCGTGACAGATGGGAATTTTCTTCTAATTTCATGTAATTTTCATTTATATTTTAGAGATCAACAGTTGAAATAATTAACATGCTAGTTGTCGATAATCTACTACTGATGTTGTATAGTAGATATCGAGATTGTGTAGAAGGGGACAATGATCTATTTCCATCTCGGTACAGAATAAGATAAAGTTAAATTGTGATATAATATTAACTTGTTGACAGATGCGATAACGTTCACTTGGAGCATACCTCACAAGTGAAAGTCATCAAGTTAATATTAAATCACAATTTTGGCGCGGTAATAAAACGTTGTTGTTCGGTTATACATTCATATAATAACAGTTAAATAGTAACAATTACGAAAGACAGCAGAAAATATGCATATCTGATTCTTTTCTATCGAAATTTTACAAAATGGGAGTTAAATAATATAAAAAAAATCAATGGTTTTCAGAAAAAAATTCTCTTTTAGCAGTTTTGAACAGAAGCTTCTTCCTCATGTCTCTTTGACTTGTCTACAATTTTCATCATAGAAATTGACATTATATTTTTAAAATAACAGTTTTTCTAATTTTATTCATATCTACTTATAGTATAGCCTAAAATTTATTCTTTTCTATTCTATTTATTAGACTATATATATAATAAATAATAATTATTAATTAAACATCTACATATATCAATCCATTAACTCTTTTGAATAGTTTCAAGTTACAATTAAATCTTACTTAAAAATGCACTGAATATAATGTTTTGAAGGCGTATATATATCTAATATATAAAATTCTCGTGTCACAGTTTTCGTTGCCATACTCCTCCGAAACGGCTTGACCGATTTTGATGAAATTTTTTGTGCTTATCCAGTATCTATGAGAATCGGCCAACATCTATTTTTCATCCCCCTAAATGTTAGGGGTAGTACAACTCTAAATTTTTTTTATTTTTTTTGGTTAGTTCTGTAAGTTCCTAATAGATGGCGGTTTAGCATCTAAGTTGCACAAGTATTCGGCAGATGGCGACGTGTTTATTTTTCTAGATTATACCATCTTCGAGAAAAATATCGTACGCGCGCAATCGCGTGATTAAATATAGAATTTACATATATTTTTATTATTATATTTTCATGATGTACATATATTTTCATATATTTTCAAGATGTATAATGATACTATAACAATTTTTTGTGAATCACTTTCATAATTATACTTTGTATTGTGTTATTATTGTACGTGTTCTGTTTGAATATTTTTAATATTATAAATAGTAAAATAAAATTTTATTTATTGCTGTTTTTCTCTACTAATTTTCATACCACCTCCAAAACATGTAAGTATTTCTTGATAGCCTTTTAATATTTTTTATTTTTATTTTATAATTTGATAATTATTAATTTATTCAGTAGAACATTTTGATCTAATTTATTTATTAAAATGATAAATTTATTTAATTTACTTATTAATTACAAAAATATTAATTACAAAACACAAAAATATTTCGAATAAATACTTTGATTTCGATAAAATATTTCGGAAAGAACGAAGGAGCTGAAAAAAAAAAGAAATTACTTCGGAAACGAATGCGAATAAGGAAAATATGGGAACTTCGAAAAAGTAAATATCAGTTTTAAGAAAATCAGAATACGAATTCTAACGAAAATTCCAGAAGAATCCATTCATGAATGAAATGGAACAAAATGTTTTAAATTTCAACAAAATGTTTTAAATCATCGCGATGACGTAAAAACGGGTTGTTAAAATTGAATTTTCACCTTAATTCTTATTGGTCTACATCTGTATGACGAGAATCGCATCGGACACAAATAAGGCTCAGTTCGCCAAATTTGGCTTCAAAAAAACAAAAAACGCACCAAAGGTGACCGTACAGTAAAACTGAGCCGATTCCTGTTTTCCTTAAAGATGAAGAACACTATGAAAATGGAAAATACACAATTTTTAGCAGACTTTACATTTTTAACGACCTTACACCTCACCTGGACGAGTTGAATTTAAAGCTTCAAGGAAAACAGCGAAATAGCGCCAAATTACCTGGACACATAAAGGGGATTCTAAATCAAATTAAACTTCTAAAATCTTCATTACAAAAAAAAATTCAGCTTTTTCAAGGTATTAAAGGCATTTTGACGAAAAAAGATGTTGAGGAAGTTTTGAATTCTCATCGAACTTAAATTACTTTGATACAATAGCAGAAGAATTCGCAAATCAATTTAGAAAATTAAAAAAATCGAAAGATTTCCGTTTTTACTCCGTCCTTTGCAATTTCAATTGAAAATGAAGGCTGAGCAAACATTCAACTGGACTTGTCAGATTTGCAGATAGACCCTTTTTTACCAAGAAAGAACTGAAAGTGGATTGGGCTTTTAAAAGTTGCTGCCTCAAGTTTTTTTCGTAATTTTTTTCGATATAAATCTATAAAGTCAAAATATAAGTGTTCTTTACCGCAATGTCTTCCTTCAAGGACTTATCACAGATGAAGAAGTAAAGGCCTGCTCCGCAGGCCGACACTTCGTAAACGAAAATAGGCTACAGATACAGATAAGTGTTCTCTCTCTAATAAATAACTTTACTCAGTTTCCTGTATCAACAGCAAATATTTAAATTAATATTGATGTATTATTAAAATTCAACATCCTCAAAGTTTACCACATTTCTTTTCATTTAATATTTTTTTTGTAATTTGTAATATATTTTCTTAATAAATTTACATAATATAAATGCGTTCTTTTTTCTTTGAATACCATACCTATTAAGACTCACTGATTAAATTGCATGCGAAGTATTGTGCAATGTGACCCTTCAAAACACATCATTTTTTTAAAGTGCCTCTGGAACACGTGCAGTTGGACAGTCCCGGCTCATAACATTTTTATAAGTATGCTATTATATTTTCCATCAACTATATATACAGTATGTCCACTAAAGTCCCTGGCTACTCTCTTAGCTTGGAAACGGCAGCTACTATATTTATAAAAGTAGTGTCTAGGTATAGTAAAGTAGCCATGCGCTACTGAATGAAACCACCTACCGCGACACCTGGTGGAAAACTGTAGAGTTAGCATTCGTATCTCGGAAACGGAACGAGATTGGTAAGAAAAGTTATTTACAAAGTTGTAAAGTATCCTCGATTTAGTACGAAAAGATAGCTTGTAGGCATTAATGTAAAGAATGCAATGGTTAAAACACGCATTTGTTGTTTCGTGCTGTGACGTGGCATATCGTACGTCTGCATATTTGAAAAAACAAAAAAATCATTTTCGTTCACCGCTAGTCGTGAAAGAAAACGATCTACATTTTCTTGATTAAATTTTTCATTTTTATTTTGAAATGGGAAGAACCGAAGTATTAAAAATAATTCTGACAATTTGTATACAGTATGCAAATACGTAAGGAACATCATGCCTGTTCACCTGAAACAGCTATAAAAGAGGCATCTTCTTGGTAATGCCAAATTTTGTGGAGAGCCTGCCGTTGTTTAATCTTAAGAATCTATGGTTTCAACATGACGGCGCGCCTGCCCACTAGACATCTCCAGTGAAGCAGTACATCGTCAAAGAATTTGGCAATTGCTAACTCCACAGTTTTCCACCAGGTGGCGTGGTTGGTGGTTTCATTCATTAGCGCATGGCTATTTTACTATACCTAGACACCACTTTTATGAATATAGCAGCAGCCGTTCCGAAGATAAGAGGGTGGCAAGGGACTTTAGTGGACATACTGTATAAATATATATATATATATATATATATATATATATATATATATATATATATATATATATATATATATATATATATAATAACAGTTATCAAATGGATGGTTAATATTTATCTATCTGACCAGTGTCCACTAAACTCCAAGAACTTTTATTTCAAGGTGATCAGTACTCTGAAATAAATTCATAATCAGAATAAATTCGAAGCAATTACTAAAATTTATCGCATTCTAAAAACCAGATTGCGCGTACATAGGGATACATTTGTAGCCAATTTGTCATGTAAACACATTAATAAAACAAAATAATCTGAGATCAGAGTAAATCTGTCCAATCATTGTTTTTCATTTACATTCATCTTATAAAGGTGAGTCATTCAAATAAAACTTATTCAGAAGTTGAATACAAACGCTTTTAATTTATGCAATGTCATATTCAATGACATTGCATAAATTAAAAGCGTCATTCATTATTCAATTATTCAATTCAGCCTTCATTATTCAATTATATATATATATATATATATATATATATATATATATATATATATATATATATATATATTATATAAATATAAATATATATATATATATATATATATATATATATATATATATATATATATATATATATATATATATATATATATATATATATATATATATATATATATATATATATATATATATATATATATATATATATATATATATATATATATATATATATATATATACAAGCTGACCCAGCCACGCGTTGCAGTGGCTGAGTTTTTAAAATACATTGAATCAATTTTTTACTAATTCTTGGGTTCAATCAAATTAATATTTTCTAAAAAAATTTAGAATAAGTTCATTCATAGGAGATTAAAAATAAAACGTTTCACCAAAATTTAATAGTAATAGGTAAACGAAATTTTGAAATTAAGCACAAATCAACATATACTTTCTGAATTTACATTTTATTCATCTTATATTAAATTATAGTTTGTAATCAGTGACTTACTTATAAAATGTACTATATAAATTAAAGACATCTAAAAATAAATTGTTATAAATGAGGTAGATAACATTGACATCGAACTATTATTATTTTAATTTTAAATTATATTAAAACTAAAAATTTTTTCCGCGGCATTATACTGAAATAAAAAAATTAAAAGAATTTATCATTTGAATAAATAAATTAGATCAAAATGTTCTACTGAATAAATTAATAATTATCAAATTATAAAATAAAAATAAAAAATAATAAAAGGCTATCAAGAAATACTTACATATTTTCGAGGTAAAATTAGTAGAGAAAAACAGTAATAAATAAAATTTTATTTTACTATTTATAATATTAAAAATATTCAAACTGAATACTGCACAATAATAACACAATACAAAGTATAATTATGAAAATGATTCACGAAAAATTGTTATAGTATCATTATACATCATGAAAATATATGTAAATTCTATATTTAACCACGCGCTTGCGCGCGCACGATAATTTTCTCGAAAATGTATAATCTAGAAAAATAAACACGTCGCCATCTGCCGAATACCTGTGCAACTTAGATGCTAAACCGCCATCTATTAGGAACTTACAGAACTAACAAAAAAATAAAAAAAAATTTAGGGTTGTATTACCCCTAACATTTAGGGGGATGAAAAATAGATGTTGGCCGATTCTCATAGATACCCGATAAGCACAAAAAATTTCATCAAAATCGGTCAAGCCGTTTCGGAGGAGTATGGCAACGAAAACTGTGACACGAGAATTTTATATATTAGATATACATATATATATATATATATATATATATATATATATATATATATATATATATATATATATATATATATATATATATATATATATATATATATATATATATATATATATATATATATATATATATATATATATATATATATATATATATATATATATATATATATATATATATATATATATATATATATATATATATATATATATATATATATATATATATATATATATATATATATATATATATATATATTACTAAAGCGTACTTATACAAATTTTTGATAATGTTTTGCAAATATAAAATTAAGTTGTAGGATTTCTTTTTAGTAATTATTTTTATAAAGATATGCTTGATAAAACGTGTGTTTATATTTTAGAAAATAATTTAAAAAATGCCAACTAATATCTGTATATAAGGTCAGGATCTATAGGCTCATTATTTCGAATTTAAGAGAAAAAATTTTTCAAAGTTTTGTTTTGTTTTTCTTGGCTTTAAGACAGCATGAAAATTAAGTAACAGAAGATGGGGGCATAATGTCTCTTGAAAATAAACTCAGATTTACAAATCTGAATATTTAATCCAAAGGAAATATGGAAAACAATTTTTCAGATTTAAAATTATTTTAAACAAAGAATTTCTTTTTGCTATGTAAAATGAATTCTCTCGTTTATTTCTTTAGATATGAAACTTTTTTTTATTCAAAACTTTATTATGTAAGTCCATCGAAGAAGAAAATTTTATTTTAATAAATTTTATTTAAAAAAAAATTCAATTATTTATTTATTGAAGCTATAAAAACACCTCTTTTCTCGCTCAAATGTTGCAAAAATGATTATAACTGGTATTATTTGTTTGGCAGCACAATTTTATCAAATATAATTATGTATCGGGATAATATGTTTGTACAGTTAATTCATACTTAATTCTTAGAACTTATTGAAATCAAATAAACTTTTTTAGCAATTTTTTAAAGAGTTAACTATTAAGTTTCCTTTCAGATCAATGAAAAATTCTTTCACATAGTCACAGCAACGCTTCCCAATCACGCCAGTTTCCCAGTGTGATTGAGATTGTATACGTATACCAATGCTCTCTCACCTGAGGGAATTGATGCAGAAAAGTTTCCTAACAGAAAAGGTATATTTTCAAATTGTGTGCAATCATTGAATCAGCAGACTTATCAGCTATACAAAATGTTGTGTTAAAGTGGCTTGTAAGTACCCATAACAATATTGCTCCAAAGAATGGGGTATGATTTCTGAATTGATGCAATGATCTGTATAGCAGGTACCATGCCTTGGGTGACAGTAGCTATCCCTGTAAGCCATGTTTACTTACTTCTGTAAATTATAGCCCACAATGCAAGAATTAAAGTGAGTTTTTAATTCTCATGTTGTCAAGAAATAAATTCCACAAATTTTTCAGGAGTCTTAATAAATTCTTCCATGATGTGTCTATAGTAACATAATGAATAAATTTTGATTCTAAGGCTATGTATCTGTAATTATGTGTAATATTTTTCAATCACATCAATAAATGATGCTTTCAAAAATTATTATAAAAATCTAGGCTTGACTATGAAACAGTTAAAGCACAAATTAACTAGCATTATTATTAAGTAGCATTATTGTCTAATTGATAACAATTTTGCAGTATAAAAGAATTAAAATTAATCATTTATTGAATTAAAACAAATTTTAATATCATTTCTTATTCGTACAGTTAATTTGAATATTTTTAACCCTTCTATAAAGATAAGAAATTTTTTTTAGCAGAATTATATTTTGATTTGTATATTTTATATATCTGTTAATACATTAATTTTAGACTCAGGTTACAGAATGTTGCAATGCAATGCTTTTTATTGACTTCTTTAATATACTAAATACAATTTATAAACTTAGAGCTGTGGAAAAAATTTACAAACATGAGTGTTGCAGTAATTGTCAATATTTGGAAACTTTTCCTTGTCAAATTGATGATATTGAGATTAGAATTATGCAACAGCCACCCAATTTGTCTAGTGGTCAGCGAACCTGACAGCGGACAAGGAGGTCCTGGGTTCAAATCCCGGTTCGGGCATGGATGTACTTTCTCTCTCTATCTATCCTGTCTTTTTTCTTTCCTTGTATGAAGGAGGTGTGAATGGTTGCCTACCCTATAAGCCGGTACTTATGGCATGTGTGTAATGAAGAAGTCGGACTCCACACCAAATATGGTTCAGTTGGAAAAGTGGAGCAGCGCACCCCATATTGCCAGCCTAGCTGGCACACGACAACAACAACAATTTAGTCAGCAACCCTAATTTGTGTTGATAGAAGTGTACATCTGATACCCCTTAATATTTTGATGCCAAGATGCGACTAGCAATATGGCCACTACAAAAAAACTAAACTAAGATAAATTAAATTTCCTCGTCAAATCAAGGGTTACCTTAATCTACACTAAACCCGTGTAAATTGGTTCTTTCTGAATGGTAACAAACATGAAAAATGGGTACTTACATATTATCCTGTAGACTTTTTTCCCTTATGAAAGTATGTCAAAGAATTTTACAAATTTTAATATATTTTTTTCAAAATGTGAAGGAAATGCCAAACAGCTTACTAATATTTTCATTTTAACAAATAGTTAAAATTTTTATTTGCAATTTATATGGTGCAGCAACAAAATATATTTTTTCACAGGTATGGCCAACAGGATGATACACAAATGAAGAAAAATGTAGCAATGTTTTTAAATGAGCAGATGTAACAAAATATAACCAAATAAAATTACTTACCATATTTTTTGATTTTATCACAATTCCAATGTGTAATAATGTACAATGGAATCAAATATTACAAAATGAATTTCCTACACTAACCACAAATTTAAAACTGAAAATTAGAATTATAAATCTAAGGTTACACTAAATTGTAGTACTTCATTGTGTCAATTATGATTCACACTAAATTATAATTTTTTTTATTTTTGATGAAACATTTTTCGTCAAACTACTTTGAGGGTCAGTTTTCATATCAAAGCAATATTTTTTCTATACACATGCACACGCACACACTCTCTCTCTCTCTCTCACACACACACACACATATATATATATATATATGCTATTGTTATGTTGAGATGGTAATGGAGTTTTGCTTAAAAAGAAATTATAAATATCAAAATATTTTATGTGTTAAAAACATTTGTCTATGCATAAACAAAATATAAAATTTAGCTTTTGTTAATTAATTGGCTATTTTTTTAAAAAGGCTAGTGATTTAATTATAATCTGTTTATGTTTTACAATATTTTTAGAACTATACATACTTAAAATTTTTTATTTTCTATTTGATTACTTAAATATAGCTTTCTTTATTTGAAGGGGTCACCAAAATTTTTACTTTTGAACACATAATATTGTGAAAATTTACAAAGATATTTTAGAAATGGTTTCATCATACATTTTTTTAAGAAAACTAATCTTTCAATAATTGAAGGTTTTCTTTGTCGAAGTGCTCTGAATTTAGGAATATGTAATGTACTTCATTTCTGTAGATACTGTATACACTTATTTAACATATACTAATTAATATGCTATTGTATTCCTCACCTCTATAATTATTACTTAATTTTAACTGCAGCAAACTATTCTTGACCTTTTTAAGAATTAAATTTTTATTTCCGTGTTTTTATCTTGTAAGATTTAATTTTTAATTGTGAATTTAACATCTACATATATATATATATATATTTTTTTCTATTTTGTGTATATTGAAGTTACTCTTGCTACTTTCATGTATTATACTAAGCAAATAATGAAATTATTCCTTTTCTATATTCATTAATATAAGCAGAGATAAATACATAATACAACAGTGAATATTTTAAGAGTTTTATTAGATATATCACAGATAACTTCTCATTTAACTAAATGCCTTATTTTACTTGAGTTGCTGTTATATTTTTAAAGTGATTCTGCGAAGTAAGGTATTTGGTTTAGTTATTCATAAAAAATGGAGCAAAGATTAACTTAAATTACAAGTTTTGCCTTTTAAAAAATGTTTGACTTTCTGTACTATTTTGAAAGATAAAAAATAGTTTTAATTGAATTTTATATGTTTATAATGTACGCAAATTTTGATTTCTTCATGATTTTTGGAAAAATAGTGTTTATTGAATTTGATTTGTTGCATTACAAACTATTCTTAAGTTGCATCTCAGACCATATTTGCAATAATTCCTGCATGTAGTTTTAAAGGAAACTGTGTTTTAATGTTTATTTAAGTAAGAATAATACAAAGTATTTGGTATGCATAATTATTTTCTGTAAAAAAATTTAATGGGTATAAGAATATAGTAAAATAACACATAGCAATTATTTTAACAGAAAAATATATATAAAATTTAATTACATTGGAAAAATTAGTTCTTGTTGAGAATAGTAAAGTATATCAAATTTTGTGCACTATTAAATATATCTATGCAAAATTATATTAGTATTAAGAGATTTAAAATAAATAATAGGGTAAAAAAACCAGTAATTAATTTTCTAATTCTGTAATCATGTCTGTAATACATAAGTGAAATAAATATTTAAAAAGAAAAAATTTCGAAATGAAGATGATTTCGTGAATGCATGTTTACCAATTACGAAAGTAATTTGGTACTATTCTGCATGACATTTTCGTAAGTATTTAATCACGTGACTAATTTGACCAATGAGCGATCACATTTGATTCATGGTTTGAACAACCAGTTGTTCAACTACTATCGCTATCAGGTTAACGGTGAATACCACTTTCTAATTCTTCGGTTCAGGTGTTCGATTCCCGGTTAACCTCCTGGTCAAGGTTAATGGTGAATACGGGGGTTAATGTTCCAGTTCACCAGTATAGATATCGCAAATATATTTTTATAACATAATATGTTATATGTACATTATGGTATTTTCAGACATACCTTGCATATCTAGTTAGAAATGTAATCTAGGATGTAATTATAAATATAATCAATCATAGAAAATGGTTAATTTTTTTCTGGTCTAGTTCTTTTTTAGAACATTTAAATAGCAAAATTTTAATTCTGATATTCTTGATAAATTCAAAGGGAGTTACAGCAGTTTGCATCTTTCAAAAACTAGGATACGAATGTGTTAAACTTGGCATGGAATGAAAGTTTTTGAATAATGAGGAAAATTTGAAACTGTTGAGAAGTATTTTATAAACAAATTTAAATATATTTCTATGCTCTGTTGTGGTTCTTCTGTATATTGTGACGTAACTATAGTTAAAACATTACAATGTTAAAGTTTCATTAATCCTTGTACAACTGCAGATGCGCGTATACAATTTCACTGAAGATATGTTTTTGGGTATTAAAATTCTATTGAATATCATGACAAATTTTCCAAATAATTTACTTTGGATGGTGACCAATGCTCTGCAATCGGTTAATTTGTTTTATTAACATGTACATTCATGGAGTTTGTAGAATTGCATTACTCTAAATTGCCAAAAAATTTATAGGCGTGGGTACAGAAAGGAAGAAAGCAATTGAACAACAAGTGATACAGTTGAATAAAGCAGGAGGTGTTTGGAAGAACTGTTCGATCATTTGTTGCTAAAATCCAGGTTTTTAAGATCAAAGTGACTTTAAACGTGGTGTTATAACCAGCCTAGGATGTTGCCAATTATGAACAATTTTCAAGGGACAATTGGAAATCCAGTTGAACATGGGGTCTCAAACATTTGAGCGGGCGAGGAATGATTGAAAAAAATTAGATCAAGGAGTAACAAGAATTTTTAAATTATAGACGAGCATCAATTGTGGATTTCAATGTTGAGATTCAAATAAATCAGAATTCAAATTATGCAGAGAATGATCGTTAAGATGAGCTTTGGGAGCCCCGTATATGTACATTGATTGCGCAAACAAAGTTTCATGCTTCAAATAAGGCTACTAACACTTCCATCAGGCTGTCAATGACTGGAAACTCGTGGGCTTGTCTCACAAGGCTTGTTTCTAATTGATTTGAGTGTGAACAGACATATGAAAGCATCGATAAAACTCAAAAGTTTCATGCTTCAAATAAGGCTACTAACACTTCCATCAGGCTGTCAATGACTGGAAACTCGTGGGCTTGTCTCACAAGGCTTGTTTCTAATTGATTTGAGTGTGAACAGACATATGAAAGCATCGATAAAACTCAAAAGTTTCATGCTTCAAATAAGGCTACTAACACTTCCATCAGGCTGTCAATGACTGGAAACTCGTGGGCTTGTCTCACAAGGCTTGTTTCTAATTGATTTGAGTGTGAACAGACATATGAAAGCATCGATAAAACTCAAAAGTTTCATGCTTCAAATAAGGCTACTAACACTTCCATCAGGCTGTCAATGACTGGAAACTCGTGGGCTTGTCTCACAAGGCTTGTTTCTAATTGATTTGAGTGTGAACAGACATATGAAAGCATCGATAAAACTCAAAAGTTTCATGCTTCAAATAAGGCTACTAACACTTCCATCAGGCTGTCAATGACTGGAAACTCGTGGGCTTGTCTCACAAGGCTTGTTTCTAATTGATTTGAGTGTGAACAGACATATGAAAGCATCGATAAAACTCAAAAGTTTCATGCTTCAAATAAGGCTACTAACACTTCCATCAGGCTGTCAATGACTGGAAACTCGTGGGCTTGTCTCACAAGGCTTGTTTCTAATTGATTTGAGTGTGAACAGACATATGAAAGCATCGATAAAACTCAAAAGTTTCATGCTTCAAATAAGGCTACTAACACTTCCATCAGGCTGTCAATGACTGGAAACTCGTGGGCTTGTCTCACAAGGCTTGTTTCTAATTGATTTGAGTGTGAACAGACATATGAAAGCATCGATAAAACTCAAAAGTTTCATGCTTCAAATAAGGCTACTAACACTTCCATCAGGCTGTCAATGACTGGAAACTCGTGGGCTTGTCTCACAAGGCTTGTTTCTAATTGATTTGAGTGTGAACAGACATATGAAAGCATCGATAAAACTCAAAAGTTTCATGCTTCAAATAAGGCTACTAACACTTCCATCAGGCTGTCAATGACTGGAAACTCGTGGGCTTGTCTCACAAGGCTTGTTTCTAATTGATTTGAGTGTGAACAGACATATGAAAGCATCGATAAAACTCAAAAGTTTCATGCTTCAAATAAGGCTACTAACACTTCCATCAGGCTGTCAATGACTGGAAACTCGTGGGCTTGTCTCACAAGGCTTGTTTCTAATTGATTTGAGTGTGAACAGACATATGAAAGCATCGATAAAACTCAAAAGTTTCATGCTTCAAATAAGGCTACTAACACTTCCATCAGGCTGTCAATGACTGGAAACTCGTGGGCTTGTCTCACAAGGCCTGTTTCTAATTGATTTGGATGAAAGCATAGATAAAACTCAAATATATAAACCCTAAAGGTCAATAGGAGACAAAACTCTACAATGGCAATGAAGTGGGTGACACGAGTCATGCTATTTGATATGGATCCTCTTATACTCCCAGAAAAGAATCTAACATTCTTCCATATTGAGCAGAAAATTAAATCATCCAGACTAGTTGAAGTTAATTCTGTTTTTCTACATGCTGTAACGTATTGTTGCAGCGTTTTGTTGATCACGGTGTCGCTCTCATTATCGGAAAGTTGTGAGTTCGAATTCTGGCTTAGTTAAAAATCCGTTGTGTTCACTAAAAGCAACTAACTACGTTACTTTAAAAAGGTCGTGGTCACTTTATCTGCCAAGTCAAATGATAACTCTTAGTGTGGCAGGTCAAGGATTAGAAGGAGAATTCCGCTTGGCTCTTGCTTCTAAATTACAAAGGCTTCAACAGCTTCCACCAAATTAGTCGAGCCCAAATTTGATCTAGGTATAAGGAAATATACTGGTAAAAAAGAAACTCGCTCTGTACTGTGATAAAAATTCTCTTTACAATCAAAATCAATGTTGAAATAAAAACTTGATACTGGTGTCTTTGGCCGATTAGCACAAAACGTTTTTATGATCCGCTCTTCTTAAAACTGTTTTTCAACCAATATGACTCAAAATTTAAGATTTCTTCCTTTTAAATAGAATCTGATATTTCTTAAATTGCTTTCTTGTTAATTTTACTGCTTGTGAGTTTAAAAAGTTCCATTTAAAATTTATACTTCTGAAAACAGGTAAGAAATAAAATCATTTTCCGTTAAAATACCTGCAAGCAGTGTTGTAAAGGAGAGAAAAAACCGGGTTTATTTCCGGGAATAAACCTGGTAATCTGGTTTATTCCCTGGGAATTTTAAATATTCCCGGTAATTTTGAAAGACCTCGAGAGATTCGAAATTTTCAAATGATTTAGAAATTTTTGAAGTTTTTTATTTTTATCAGACATTTTATAAATAAACAAAAGTCTTATTTTATTATTTCTACTACTAATTACAATATAAAAAGTTTTAAGGGAAAAGAAAACAAATTTGTGTTAATTACCAATTTAGAAAAATTTTAAAAATTTTTTAAGGAAATATTTTTTTCTTTATTTCTGTACACGAATTTAGAAATTTATAAAGACAGAAATTTGGAAATATAATGCTAATTTTGACTGTCCTGAGAGACATATTTTGATATTTTTTACTAAATATTAATCTTTTATTTTAACAAATTTTTTTGCTTTGCTCAGTCCGAAACTAAATACCTTCGTTACTAGAAGACAATTTTTTGCATATTTACGTAATTAACTTTAATTCTCTTCATTTATATAAGGCAAAATAATCCATTAAACGGAAGATGATTGGTTGAATTTATTCCCTCAAAATTCCTAATATTCCCCGGTTTATTCCCAAAATTCCCGATTAAATTCCCATGATTCAAAATTCCCGGAAATTTTACATCTCTGCCTGCAAGTAACAATGTTTTCCTTGGTTTGTTCCTCAACGATCCTACTTTGCATGGAGAGAAAATCCTACCGCAACATTTCGTTAAAATGAAATTCATTTTAAGCAAATGTAGGAGTTAAGCAATTATTAAAATTGTATTTTAACACATTTGACACTTATTAAAGCTACATGGAGGTTTCATAAAATAATTTATTATTTAAGTCTGTACAATATTCGATACATGAAACCTATAAAAATATACAAAAGGTCAGTCAATTAAGAATGTAAAAGTTTAAAATTCAGTTTCTTGTGCATCAAATATTGTCACAAGAGTCGAGATCAAAGCGGAGTTTCTTCTGTGTCAGTATCTAATTGCTCATCATGAAAGCTGCTGTGGAAACTGACCGAATCCAAAGGAATGGAGGAAATGCTTCTCCCAGTGTCATCATCTGGGGTGGACAGAATTGTCTCTTCTGTGACACAGGGTCCAGTGGACCTATTTTCATTATCATTGTCTGTCTGTGTCGATTTAAGGCACAGTGTCAATTCAGAGCAGTGTTGCAGAGGATTTGCTGTTTCGCTTTCACTTTCTAGCAGGGGAATTCGCATAGAATCTTGTTCATCTGAAGAACCTGGCAGTTCTTGAGCTGAATCCGAAGACAAATCTTTCATTTCTATATCGGCTGATGCAGCAGCGCCCTCTGGCCCCTCTTTGGCAGCTGGAATGCCTAACACCTTTTGGATTTTTGCCTTAAGTGACCGATTGCCCTTCGCTTCACTGTCCGAGGAGCTGATTACTTGTACCTCAGTAGCGAGTGAAATGCCTTCGCTGATGTCTTCTGCAAGAGAGTCACATTTGGTAGAAGCTCCGGAGGCTAACTTTAGAAACTCATCTGAAATTAAGATAAAATTTAAATACGAGTGTTTTAAATTTCAGTCAGTGTGGATCTTTGATTTACCAAAGTATTTCATAAAATAAAAAAAAATGTTCAGAAATAAGAAATTTCATTAAAATATTACTAGATTCAAAATTAAATTAATATTTTAAAGAATATACTATATTTTTTAGATCTATATATGTACATAAAATTGAGAAAATCTGCAAAGGATGGAGAGGAATTCATATCAAGATATTGGTCTCACGCTGACTTAGGACAGAGGTCGTTTTATTGTTGAAATTTTGTCTCTACAGCGTTTGTATAATTCCTTTAAAAATGAACCGATGGCAAAATTGCTTATACCATAATTCGTTCCGGAACTTTCTTCGCCTTAAAAATAGATGTGTTTGGTTCTTTTCTTCAATTAAAATTCTTTCAATTTCTTAATAATGTCCTTATTCTGAGAAAGAGCAATATAGATATCTAAATTTTTAAAAATCATATGCTGAGTAGAATCACACATAAAATACAGTATTAACTACATTGCAGTACCTAAATTGTAAATATATCATTTAAAAATGTAAAGCCATTTTTTTACTTAAGTCTAATTTCAGGGTTTAATCTATATTAATTAATCAGGATTTCAACTATAACATTTAATATTTGAAATAATTATTTAATGGCTCTTCAGTTAAAAGCCGTTAAATAATCATTTCAAATATTAAATGTTGAATAATATTCATTTACCATTTCTGAAAAAATATTCAAGCTCAACTGTAAATAATTAAGCAATGATTAATATATATTGGTATTTTTATATATTCTCTAACATTCTTGATATTCACAAAGTTATCACTTAAGATAATATATTTCGGGAATCTAAACTTACAGGCATGCTATACAATAAGGTGATTTAGTTTGACACACCCCATTTTGCATACCAAATACAATTAGAACTAGATCTGCACTTTAAATTAATAGTGAACCTATTCATATATTCCTGCCAAAATAGAATTCGAACACAGGAATTCTTGACCCAGACAAAGAACCCACAGCATTAGCCATTCGGCTGCCAACTTGGGATGGACTATAGTTTATAATAACTTTGCGAAAGGAAATATGCTTTTACGAGTATTCTGAATTTCAGTGCTCTAACTCATAATGTTTTCAATAATGTATATGAAGGATCACCATGGCATCGGAGTACATATGTTGTGGTTCAGGTGAGCCTCAGATTGTATCTTAAGGCTCTTGCATGTTTGGAATACCCGCTCATTACCAAGCACCTCGTAATCATTAATATGAGATATTTTGTACAGTTTTTATCCTTTTAATTTCTTTTATCATGTGTTCAGCGTGGTCAGGTTTTAGAAGATGAACTATTCCAGACTTCAGCATCGAGTACACGTGTTCTTTGATCAGCAGAGCCTTCTACAATGCTCAAATCTATTGCAATTAAAACATCGTTTGGGAGTTTAGAATGCAAAGTCTGATAGGACAGTTCAGATAACCTGCTTTTATTGAGTGGAGGAGATAGGTTGGGACAGTTAAATGTTGATATTAAATTTGTTGGGGAAACTTCATCCCGGTAGATGGAGATTCATACTTTGGCGGCTCCTTGGCAAATTCTTAGTCGGACATTGCAAACGTTTTCGGTCTTTTAGTTCATTTTGACTCCGTTTCAGACACTGTTAAAATGTCAACGTCTGAAATTACAACACGGATTTGATTGGTTCATGACTTAAGGCTATGATGGGAACTTCTGTAAATGTTCACAAAGTCCCTCTTGTCCATAAAAAATGACAAGAGGGACTTTGTGAAGCAGATGAACTTTCCATTAGTTGGCCTTTTTATGTTCCTCTCCTGTTACAGCTTTAATTCGTTTGAGAACACTGTAAAGGTGCCATTTGCTTAAGCATATGCTCATTGTTCTGCATCAATATGAAGTTTGGGCAATAAATGCAGGAGTAGCCCTTCCAGCACCATTGCAGGGAGAAAATACCCCTACCATAGCACCAGCCGCTTGAATGTGAGCGCAATCCCTCTAGCCACCCTGCTACAGAGAATTCTAGGGACCCTAGAACAACTCCCCCTTTGCAGGATGCCATGAACTGTTAACATGGATGGAAGACCAATGAAAACAAAGAAAATATTAAAAGAAAATGTTTAATACTTGCGTAAGCAAGGTATTAGTCTTAAGTATTAAAAGAGAATGTTTACAAATATTGGCATTATTAACTTAGAACTCTTAACGAAATTTTCTAAAAATTCAAATTGCCCTTGTCGATTTAAACAATACTATCAATTAATAATTTTAAATTTAAATAAATGTTTGTATTTGTTCGAGTTGTGCTTTCTTCTACAGAACAGACACTACAAGTGTTTTGTTCTTTACATAAGAAATCGTTTTTTTAACATAATGAACTTCGACACTATTCTCAGATATTCGATTTATTTGCTGCCGCACGGACAATGACATTTGAAGTCATGCAGCAAATTCGTCAACCAATAAAATTTACAAAACCGTCTAAATACGATGTGAAGTAGATTAATCGTGACGGATATTTTAAACCAATGAAAATTGTAATAAAGAGGCTTCATCATGATGTGGGGCTTAATCCTAGTATCCGTAACAAAAGGATTTGGCGACATTAAGATTCGAATTGTATGTTTGTATTGCTATTTTGAGATGCCCAATTTTTTTAACTATAAAATGCTCGAGTATGCTGATTTATGAATCGCATGAGATTCGCCATTGGTGACGTTTTTAAAAACCGCGCCAAACGTGTTACGTATACTAGGATTTTACCTCAACTGGAACGAAAAACCCACATTATGGTTAACAAAAGCACAAAGTAGAACTGCAATGTAAAACGCAAGCCGAACGACTTCATCACGACAAGGGAAGGAAAAATCAGAAAAGATGAAGACAAGAGAGTAGGAGAAAACAAAGATCACGTTATACGCAGGGATTGCAATACCTATATTTACCCAAAAAAAGCAAACCTCACGAGAAGCAATTTCTGTTCTAAATGAGCGTTCTGCAAGCTTGTAGGGTTGAGGCGTTTCATGTTTAGTTTGCTCATCACTCAAATGACCATTTTTTTTCACACACCAAAGGACTATTTAGACCGAAGACATACAATGTAAAGGAGATTCCGATTATCAAAAACAAACCCACAAACTGTTGAACCAAAGGCGAGAGAGTAACAAAAAATTTATCCACTATTTTGGCTGCCAACTTGACCAATATGGGTCACACCAATATACAATATGGCTTGAATATTGCATATTGGTAAAGTCTATATACAACACAATAAGAAATATTTAGAAAAATTTGTTTCCTTTGGCAAAATTTGCATTCACTTGTCGTTCAACGATCATTTTTCGCAGGAGTAGACTAATTATACCGGAAGCGACCATTTAAAATGGATTTTAAACCATTACAAAGAACCAAACCAAAGATGATTTTCGAACCCACGAATTATTGACCAAAGCCCAAAACATTAACCATTCATTACCATTTGAAGGATTTGCTGCGAAATTAAGGATATGATCTCCAATCCAAACTTGACACTTAGAATTTTATCATATATTAATTAATCTTCACTTAAAAATATTTTAAATAAAAAATAAAACAGAAAAAGTATAATACATGAAATTTTTCAATTTAAGTTGAACTTTAAAAATATTAAAATTAGAAATAAAAACAAAACTTATATAAATAATAATAACTTCAGTATAATTCAATAAAAACTTTTTAGGCGAGCGATTGAATAAATTTGCAACTAATCAAATTTTTAATTCATCTAGAATTGTGAAAAAAATTTACATCGCTTTCTAAATAAAAAAGTTAAAAACTAAATATTTCTTCATTAAAATTTTCAGAAAAAGAAAACGAATCATGAACATTTACATCTACTTTACGTAAAGATATTAATATAACTTTTTTATTTGAACTTGCAAGGTCAAATGCGTCGTGAAATACTCTTATACAAGATTTATCTTGGTAAAGTAAGCGATAATTTTCGTAAAATGTATCGTATTCCTCTTGCAACATCTGTTAATTGCGATGTTTCAGCTGGCATTCTTCTTACACTATGTATATTTTTTCTAATTCTTAAATATAAATCTTAGTTTCAACCTGCATCACGAAGAACGTGTTATTCATGAGTAGCTTTTGTTAGCTGTCTGAAGGCTGCACCAATGTCAGACTCGACGTTTCGCATTCTCGTGAGGATCTACCAAGTCTTAAATTCTTTTTATTTTGTCTCTAGTGAAATGTAATGATTGCGGGACAGATGAGAATTGAAAAATTTGCTCATAAAATGTCATTTCAATGCGTTTAATTTCGCAAGTATAGCAGCAACTTCGACTTAAAAATGTGCAAAATCTAAGTATGGTTTATTCACAATAACAATTGCATTACATCTAAGCATGCAAAAATTTGAAATAAAAGTGTTCTCGAAAAATAGTTTAATAGTAAATTTTTATTCAATAAAAATCTGAAGTAAAAGTGGTCTCAAAATATATACTTTTATTAATAACGGTTTCTAAAAATAAAATTTATATTAGTTTATTGAAAATTAAGTTTTTAAGAATTATAAGCATACGTTAAATTGTGATGGAATTTAAATAATCATAAAGTTTGAAAGCTAGTTTAAGTTATAAAAAAAATAAATGTTTTAACAAAAAAAAAAACTGTTATTTTCAAATTTTACTTTATTTTTATATCAATTAAAAGTGTTTAAATAGTGGGGAAAATTTTTTTTAATGGCATTGAACACAAAAGTTGCTGGTTCCTTAAATAAAATAGAATATGCGTCAAGCGATTATGAGACCGATCCGTAGCCGGTATAGAATTATATGTTCCAATTCCAAATGAGAGGTTTAACACAGAAAAGTTTGTTATTTGTTTATTCCAGGAATTCTGCCAAACAGAATGGCTGCTGTACGAGGCTAAAAATGTTTGATGTCGGCACAAGGAACTGTTTTGTAGGGGCTTTGCTTAATTTAACTGCGAAGTATGTTACTTCATCACCAATCATGATGTAACAGTCATGATATCAGTCACGTCGGTACCAATATGACTGCTACTCAAGAACCCTTAACCCCTTGTGAAGCAACCACAACGAGGGAGAAGAGTGATCGAGGATACCTAGGGTTTGTGAACCCGTGTTTATTTAAAGAATGTAAACCCCCTGCGTGTGTGTGACGCAGATTTTTAGAAGTCTTATTTATTGTTTGGTATTTAGAATTTTTGCTTACGTGAAAAATGGCGATTTTGAAGACAATGGGGGAGCGAGTAAGGATAATTTTACGCTATTTACAACGGGAATTGTTCTCTCAGCAATTCAAAAACGTTGAGAAATCTGGTTTTTCAATTTCTAAAGCAAAGGTAGGAATTGTTATAAATAAAGGAAAAATAACATCAAGATTTGCATCTAAAAAAATTATTCCAAGTGATTATCCAAATTATTTTTCATGTAACACAAAAGTGTGATCATTAGAGCTAAAAGAAAATATTCAAATTGAAAAGTTTGTTACAAATACGTTCAATTGTAAAAGGAAAATTTAACTGATTTGAATCTTAAGAAAAGGGCTAAAACCTACATTGTTTATCTTTTTTTTCTCAGCATCATATCTATGAACGTAGAACACGCTGTAGAGTTCGATACGAAAAGCATTTATCAAGAGAAATGTAACAATAGATGAAGCTTAAGGCATTAAAGTAATTGAAACAAAAAAAAAAACATTATCATGAAAGAGAAAGTTATACTACATTTTTGTAATGAGTTAAGATTACCACTGATTTTTCACATAATAGTGAAGTTTTTATTTTTAATGACAGATTAGAAGATAACTGTGGTCAGAAGCACAAAGATTAAGACTGCGGAAAAGAACAAAACTAACACATGAACTCATTACAAAACTGAAACTACAGCAAGTCCATAAATCGTTCTTGTGCCGAGCTGTCTAGTATCTCACACAAGTGTCCAGAATCGAATGCATGGAAACGACTCAAATAGCTTTCGTCATATTCTCATTATGTATTTTTCACAGTTGGATTGGTTTGTTGATTTGTTTGTCGCTCAAAGGTCATTTTTTGCACACGAGGGCTAATTAGACCGGTACTTACGGTTTAAAGTGAATTCCGAACCACTACTAACATCCATGCCCAAAGTGGGATTCAAACCCACGAACTGTTGAACCCAAGACAAGAGCGGTAACCATTCGGCTGCCAGCTCGGCTTTTTTACAGTTGGAAAAGAAGATCACCACATAATGTTGATGCAGAGAGACAATCGTAGCTATTAGTGGGGTGAAAAGTGGCATCAGATATATCCCTTGGCCAAGTGGAATACTTACAAAGGCAAGATAAAAAAAGTTGACAAAAATGTCAAAATCAGTACTCACTTCCATTAGCATATTTTAACTTCAGTTATAGTTATAAAACAGGAGCTCTTTAGTCATTATGCCATTAATCCATTATACTGAATCATTTGAAGGAAGTCTACTTTTAGGGATACCATTCCTACCCCCGAATGGTACACATGCAAACATCCTGGTTCCGCACTAGTGGGTAAACACAAAAGATGCAGCCAAACGGCTCTGACAAGACTGCGAAGGGGCCACCCGCTTGCTCAGAGACACGTCTCTGGTACCAAGGGCTACCCTCTCTGTCCCAAATGTCGAGTGGTTCAGCCCTCCCCATCTCATAATGCATTAGGTGTGTGAGAGGAGACTTGGAGTTGAGACCGGAGGTGGTGCTAGAGATACTGACTATTTTTGGATTCATGGGGCTGGTGTGATGGTACTGTAACGCCAGTCGGGGATAAGCAACAACATTTGAAGGAAGCGACCATGCATCACAATCCTCAATTGTTTTTGTCGAAAAAACGGAATTGTATACAAACAGGAATTAAAAATCCCCTTTACCGGTTTTCTTGACAAAACTTCTAATGTATCCGTGATCGATTTTCGTTATTTCGGACTTAACACAAATAGGGGGGAAATACTATTTTGTAAAGTCTGGTTTGGTTTGTCGCTCAACGGTCATTTTTTGCACACGAGGGCTAATTAGACCGGGACCTATAGTTTAAAGTGGATTCCGAACCACTTTAAACATCCATGCCCAAGGTGGGATTCGAACCCACGAACTGTTGAAATGAAGGCAAGAGCGCTAACCATTCGGCTGCCAGCTCGGCTTTTTCACAGTTGGAAAAGACTTTACAAAAGTGTTATTAACATGTAAATTACATTCTACATTTTATAATTTAAAATGAACTATAAAATTATATATATAAACATTTAAAACTCAAATTATAAATGTTATCTTTACACTATTAAAGTCACCTAAAAATGTGTTAATACTTTAACCTTTTTTATTTGAATCTTAATAAATCAATTTTATATTATTTTCATAGATTTCTTTATGCTTTTATAATTTATCATTTCGTGATATAATTTAGTTTCTTTAGTTTGTAAAAGAAAGCTAATATTTTATTGTGCAAATGTAAGAAACATAAGTATCAAAGATAAACAATGAACTTAAAGCAATCATAGCACAATTAAATTATAAAAGAAAAATATAACTATTATAAAAATGTTGATTAGTACATTTGTCTAGTTATAAATTACGTCCGTTTTAATTATTTTATAAAATTAGCTCACCCATATACGTCTTGAGAATTTCAACTTCTTTAAGCATGCACTTTCGAAGCTCATTCAAGACCTCAACATGTTTTTTGAAGTTTTTTTCCGAATCTATTGCTGATTGATTAGATGATACATCCGTTGTCATTTGTACTGCAGATTTTTCTGCTATCTCCTGATTGTACCCTATAGAAATAAAAGGATTAAGAAGAAGTAACTTTATAATATGTAGATCAGACATAAAAATTGGTATCTATTCTTACTTTTTTTATCACATAGAATCGGTGAAAAATCTATCAATGTTAATAAAAGTACATCATTCTTAGTTTACAGATATTTTTTAAATAATCCGCATGTGTGCGTATGTGGTTAAATTAAATATAGTTTTACTTAGTTTTTATAGAAAAGGTATAGATATTTTTATTAAAATTACACTTGTAAACGAAATATTTCTTAATATTTTAGAGTTTGAAATATTAAATTATAAAGAAAATTTTACTATTACTTTTACATGCGCATTTTCAGTTTTTACTTACTAATCAGTCTCAAAATTAATTCCAAATTATAAGATATATCGATAGTTAATTGGATTTCTGAGGAAGAACTCATCGATGGGTTCATTTCTGTTCCGAGAGGTGGAGTTAGCGCATGCTCTCTTGCTTCATCCACACACATGGACACAGATTTAGAGGAAGAATCATCATCACACGAATCTCTGCTGCTCTTCTCCAATGCTTCTGCGAATATAAATGATTTAACAACACTTCAGTTTTCTTTAAGTCTTGAAATATTTAGAAAGTCATTTTATTAGCTAGGATTGACGTTTAATTTTGCATACTAAACTAAGTTTTTTTAGATTTGGACTTTTGCAATTCTCGATCATTTCCTTCCAAGATAGCTTTTTAATGGAATCAAGTAACTGCTAAAGCTTATGATGTATTCATGTATATATTTTGTTTGGGTACTTACAATTTATTTTATAGATGCCGCCAAGAAATACAGAGCCAAATGTTGTAAGCTTTAATTTTTTTCTTCAAAATATGACGGTAAGAAATAACGTTAACTAATAAATGAAAATATAAGTCATCATTTAATGGTCATTTTTTTCATGTGGACAACCGGGACGTATAGTTTAAAATGAATTCCGAAACATATCCAAGCTCGAGATGAGACTCAAACCCATGAATAGTTGATTCGAAGGCGAGAGAACTATTCATTAGGCTGCTTGCATAATCTATATGCAAGTTATCAGGACACAAACCATTTTAAATTAGGACATTTTAAGGAGAAAGTGGATTAAAAAGATTTTTAGCTGACAAATTACGCACTATAAAAAAATTACTAGCACTTATTTTTGCTTGTATGAATTCTAAAACCTTAAAAAAGTTCTTGTGCGTTCACTGTTTTTCAAGTGTACATCATAAATACGTTGCAATTTAGAATCTTAAATTTCCCTTTTTTAGCATTTGTATAAAAGTAAATATTATCGTTAAGAAATCAAATTCTGAAACTACTAAGATTCTTTTCAAGAAAGGGTATTTTTAGAATTATCAATGTAAATCAAACATTTAATGTTTAACGGAATATAACATTAAGCTTTAGCAAGTAATAACTGTATAAATATTTAAAAACTACTTTTTTACACAAAATATATATGGCTTATCAATGGTTATTTCCCCCTATACGAGTGTTGATTTGATTAGCATCAATAGTTTGAAACAGATTTCAAACCAGTAGAAGCATCCATTCTCGAGTTGAGAATTGAACCCTCGAAACCAGAGCCGTAGTCACCAGTCCCTCTCTGTCGATTAATAAATGGAATAGATATAATATACTTAACGTATAGCAAAGTGAGTTAGTAAAGTTAAATTACTTCGAATTTTGGGTCTGCTATTGTAACAAGCTAATGGAACATTTAAAACAGAAAACTAAATTAACTTACTTAATGTTTGGATTTTATTGCGCGTCATGCTTAAGATTTTCAATGCTGCACTGTCTGAACTTGTCGATTCGAGAGTTGATGTAGATGGTATTTCGCAATTTTCTTCTGGTACCAGAGCATGTGCTTCTGAAAATAGTTTAAACAGCACCAAAAATTATTACTAAGAAAAATTGAGTAACATCTAAGGTTAAAGATTTAACAGATATACACACATAAAAACAGTTCTTAAATTATTAAAGCATTCAAACCCATTTTGCAAGTAGAAAACTCAGTTCTTACAAATCTTAATGAGCAAAAAAATTCTTTGCAGAAGGAACAACATGTGAACACTCGAAATAGTTTCTATTGGAATTTAGTGCAAACTCCCTTGGAATTTTCTGCAAACATGTCTATAGCTATGTAATCTCACCTTGGAGTAAAACTCCAAATTTTTGAACCACAGAAGTGCATGAGTGGTTGGGGCAGATTTTTTTCATGTTCTAAAACTCCTTACCCGAATTTTTGAAACCTATTAATTTCTGTACTTTAGTTTATAGCACAATCTTTAAAAATTACTTGATACAGCTGCTAATTAATATTTTCATTGGATAGTTTGTTTTATGGTGAAGGTAAATTTTGGACTACTTTATAATTACAAACTATAAAGTAGTCTTATTCATTCATTAAATTCCTTGGACACCCATTTATCTTTGATTGTGTCGAGTCTCGATAGGTGTACGTGCACGTTTGATATGCATCTATAATGAATAGCAAATTAACTCTAGATTGAAAGGTTTTTCAACAATACGATGCAACAATTTGGAAATGATCACTTTATTCAATGGAAAAGCAAAAATGACAAGAATTTCTTTGGTTACATTGTTATTTAGAACTTATTTTTCCTAGTGATAGCTGCCGTAAGACTCAGCAACCCGATAAAATTTAGACCTGAGAAAATATTCAGAATTAAAAGTAATAAAATAAAGAGCAGTCCAAGTTGTAAGATTAAAAAACTACATAGTTTCATCCGACAAAGGGACAGACATCAGTGAATACACACCAAAGGAATAAAATATATAAAATCACGGACTGTCGAGAATCAAGAGCTTGCTATGAAATCTGCACGGCATATGCATCGGGGTAAGTGAAATTAATTTATACGTTAAAAGGATTTTGCACTTTTATTTTCAGAATTTTCCCCATTTTCTCCTTTACATCAGAAATAAATTGGTAGTTGGGTGGGTAGACAAGTGGTTGTGGTAATTTACAGCCGCTTTCAGCCGAAAACTCGGACCTTTTCATTTCCAGCTCCCCACAATAACTGGAAATCCATTGAAAAATATAAAAAGTTCCCAACTGGAGCAAATTCTTTGAAACATTTATTTTAGTCTGTTCAACAAGAAAGTAATCACCATTTGTATAGGAGACAATGGCTGTAATTGTAATCTAGGAATTTTGTAATATAGAACTTATGAAATTTATATATGTCAAAAGATAAAATTTTAACAAGAACATGTTTGATATAACTATGATACAAATAATGTCTTCATATTACTAAAAGTACCGCACTTATTTGAATTATTTAAAGGAGGCTTAAGTGAAAAATCTTGAAGAATTTAGTATACTGACTTATTTCCCATATATTTAAGAATGAGTTTAGAAAATTACCATTTATACTAATAGAAATAATGCTACTGTTAGAATAAGTGCTGTTTTATTAAATTTAATTTTTTTTTACGGAAATAAAAACCGAAAAAATTGTAACAAATAATTATCATTTCCCCGACAAAAATCTTCCAATAAATTACAGTCAGAATGTAGAAAGATATTTTCTCTTGAATGGAGAACTCACCATATAGCAAACAAACTTCACCATAAACTTCACCAATTTCGATTTCCTTTAAATTTTTCACCAAACGTTTCTCGTTCGTTATGTTTTGCAAAGTTCGAATGATTTCTTCACAATCCTTACAACTTTCTTCGAAACTTATCTGTTGGAAATCATCGAGAGAAGGAATATCGTAAGAATCTGCTGAGATATTTTCCTCTACGAACTGATTTTCAACCTCCAGGATTTTTCTATCCCCGAATTTCGACTTTTTGCTGTAGGATTCAGCCATGGCTGCAAGAAAAAAAGTTTTTGAAAAATATAGATCGTCCAACGTTCTTACAAATTTTTAATTTAGTTATGAGGCAGTATTTTCAAGAGTTATATTGACTTTGATTCAATTGGGGAATTTCATCCGGGCAGAGGAAGTGATAAATCACTCAATAGTTTGGAAATAAATTTCATCATACAAAATGTTAATATCAATCTCATATTTACAATTATAATATTAAAGAATGAGGGCATTTAAAACACAAAGCATCCAGTTCATAATTTGCGCATTAATCTGTAGCGAGTACTCTCAATGCTTAACAGCGCTATTTTACTATGATTTGCTTTCTTTCAAAGGTCACTTTTTGCACTAGATGGCTAATTAGAGCGGGATTAGGTGGGAGTCACACCCATGAACTATTGGTTGCTTGGTTAGTTCTTTGGTGCAATGTCGACGAATGAACCTACTGCACCAAGAACAAGATTTTAGTGAAATAATTTTATTTCATATTTTATTTTTAAACCCAAATAGTAAAAAATTTTAAACACAAAAATAATTGTTTATTATATAATTAAAATCTAGGAAATATAAAAAATAAAATCAATGACTATACATAAAAACAAAACTTAAATAAAATTAAAAAACGCATTGCCTTTAAAAAGTCAAAAACTTTCTGTGGTGGATCTCCCCTAACAAATCAGATAAATTCAAAAGATCAATTTTTAAAGTGTAGACGTTTTTGGTCAAAATAGCATGACATGAAGTTAAAATATGATATATTGTATAAGGTACATCACGCGCTCATACCATGGATTCAATTCACAAGTGTCTGTTGTGCCCGATACGAAGGCTCACGAGAACTGATGATCAACGTAATAATTATTCGGCAACCAATTTAAGCAGTTTCATTAGGGTTTTGCTCTCACATTTGGCACATTAGGTGGTTACTCGAACTAAATCAGAGAAATTTACACCAAACAAACACCCCTGTGCCTAACCCAAGGAGGGTTTTAGCAGTTAGATGGGAGTTGCTGGAAGGAGAAGAGTCATAGACCGCCTGAAGAGCTCGACACCTGTCCGAACCCGAGCCCCCAGCGCAACGGCTCAGTGCTGTTGTAGGGCATAACGCAGCTTCTGCTAGCTGCCACCAAAGGATAGGTTTATTAGACATAGAACAGGTTATACAAAGCTAGACACAAATGTCAGTAACAGTTGAAACAATTTGTTACAATTGCATTGACATTAAAGGATCGAAACAAATAGAGTTCATTGCAACCAACATGATACATAAGCTAGACACATTGAAAGCAAATTAGAAAACAAACAAAAAACATGAGGAAAATGCAACAGGATGTGGAGTTAATAATTTCACTGTAGTTATTCAGTTTCCACAAAGTTCAGATGCATTGACATTCAGGCAAAATAGGGAAACAACTGGATGTGGGAAATAGATTTGGGAAACTAGTATTTACCATTTCTTCCAGCACATAAATCAGAGATCTAGAGTGCAGCCTACCATTATGAATATCCTCTCACAAAAAGGAAATCTAACCGATAGCCAGATCGTTGTAGATAACTTAAATATTAATTTGCGTAATCTGAAAGATGCTAAAATACTCAAAGATGAGTTTTAACCATTGTTGAAGAACTACAACACTTAGAAATACACAAGATCTTTGTAATACAGGCCATTTTGAAGCACTTTAAAATTTTTAGAAAATTACAAGAGATTCTCTTCCTTATCTATACAAATGTACTTCAACCTGGCTTGAAGTGTCACAAAATTTTATTTTTCGCATGCATAGAGCTCATTATGTGTGAATACGAGATGCTCGTTGCCCTTGCGTCAAGTGAAACTAACAAGAGGAGCAACACAGTAAGATATTGAGTGTGAAAAGTGTTTGAATTGAATGTAGAATGTTAAAGTATGTATTGTATTAAAATATTAAATAAAAATTTCTAAAAGTATTTCTCATTTTAATTTTTATTAGTGTTTAATAATATTTGCTTTCGAAGTGGTTAATTTTTGTCTTTAACTTGTTGTATTCGCTTAGTATGTCGCGGATTTATACAGATAAGGTCTAAGCAATGTCTATAAGTCTAAATTTAGAAACTGAGTGATTTACTAGACTGAAAAGGAGCTTCAAAATCAATATGGCGTCTGGACAGTTAATGCTTGAGATGATTATAAGTGTGCTTGAAAATACTTGAATCACATGCAAAACTTATTCTTTTGGTAAACACCAAAATAAAATTAAGTAATTACATCAGTCTTAACTACCACCAAAATGTTTTATTATTTGGTGCCAATATCACAAGTAAGGCATAACCACAGATTATTCCTTAAAAATCATAAAATCCTTCATTGGTGGAGGAAATGGATGGAATGTTTGTCTTTCAATAAAAATGGAATGATAAACTATCTTTTTCCCAACGTATTGTTAAACCTACTGAATAAGTATTTACATAAATTATTCTATTTTCTTTTTGGTATATGGCAACAGTATTTAGACCAGATTTATATTTATATCAATGATTTTCAACTGTCTGTTAAATTTTCTTACAATCTAGATAGTCTAAGAATCATACTTTTATTTTGAAATAATACTGGACTAAATTATTGAAGTCTTGCCTCTATATATTTAGTTACAATTTTAGAGGTATGACAAAGATTTGCTTTAAAATATTTGATAATACAATTGATCAATACCAAGATGTTAATCCAGTATAGAATCAAATATTCGAATATAAATGACGTTATTTAAAGAGTGTTAGTGGCAGAAGATAAGGTGGTTATCAAAATAATGAAAACACATTAGTTGCACAAGAAATTGTTTTGTATGGTGTAGGAGCTTTGGCTTGTAAAACAGCTTGAATTCACCTGGAAATATATTCATACAATTTCTGAATAGTGTTTAAAGGAATACCGTACCATCTTTTTTGGAATAATAGGAAAGTTCTGGAAGAGAAGCCTTATCAATCTCTTTAAAATGGACCAGTTCAATTATATAGAGGATGGATGACCGCGGGCTAAATCAGATGTTTAATTTCTTCCTCGTGTTCTTCAAAGCATGATTGGAAAAGTACCACCACATGGATAGGTGCATTATCACGCTGGAAAATCTATTTTTTCCGGGAAACAGTATAACATTGTGTGGACATGATCAGCTAAAATTTCTCTACATTTCTCCTAAGTGATCCTTCCTTTCTGGGCTGTGATTGGTCCAGTAGAAAATCATGACTCGGCTGATCATATCTATGCTTGGCATCTACAAAGAATCACGATCAAATCCTTGTGCAGTTGTCTCTAAACGTGCACCCGTCCTATATTCGTCAAACCATATTACTTTCTTCCAATCCACTAGGATTTGCGTGCGATTGGTATCACTGAAGGCGGCGGGAAGTGGCTCGGAACTTGGTGCTTTGACATAAATGTTCTGTTTGTGAAGGTACATTTATTTGTAATCATTAGCATCGGAGAATCCAGATTGAGTTTTGATATCACTTTCTATAATTGTTTGATTTTTATACTTTACAATCCTTTTCAATAGACGTCATTCTCTCACTGTGAACTTTTTTTTACCCTCGTCTAATTCTTTTCCAAGATATCTGCCGATAATGTGTGTATGCTGTTATGACTTTAAACAGTAACCTTAACAAACATCGAAAAGTTAGGATATTTTGGTCATAGTTGTTCCAACGAAACGGATTCCTACAATTTGGTCTAAGTTTGAAGATGTGAGAGGTCCAACATTTCACATTTTTGAAAATCCAGGACAACTTCATAAAGCTACCACATACAATCAAAATATGTTCTTTCCCCATTTTAATAAAAATAAACTGGAAGCTATTGTATTTTTTTGTGGCTAATACATTAAAAAATATTAGTTATTCACAGGCGCTTCGATTATTTTAATAACCACCTGAATTCAAATACAACTCAAGTACGGGTTGAGTGGTATAAATCCTCAATCTCAAAGTGAAATAGTCAAACATTTCTCGTTACAACTGCTGTTATTCTAACCAGGTTATATCTGGCGAAAATCTGAAATGAATTGAGTGAAAAAACTTTAAGAAAATTTATGAATTACTTGGATAGAAGAAATTTTAATTTCATTCGAATCTAATATATGCAAAAACATAATTTTTCTGTTGATGTAATAGGCTAGCAGATCATTCAGCTGATGACATTTTCGTATCAAAATTCCGAAAGTCAATATTTATCCCAGATCTGGTTTGTTGCTCAAGTTATTTTTACTCTATGAGGGATATTAAGAAAGGGAGCTACGTTTTAAAGTGGATTTAGAATTATTACAAAATCTAAACCAAAGGTGAGATTTAAACCCATGAACTGCTTAACATCGCTAACCATTCATGTACCAATTCGGAAATATTTAAACGTGATCAGAAAAATGCAAAATATGTCTAGATACATACTTTTGTACCTTTATTCAAAATTACAACTCTTGGGAAATCAAAAAACTAATTATATTTTAGTATATTGTGTATATACGAGAGATACTCTGAAATTTTTGAGATACGCACAGACGAGAATTTACAAAATAAAAATAACGGCTTAATTTTAAAGTACAAAGTATTTTAACACAGAAGATGATTTTATACTGACTTACTTCAACTTGTTTAGCGTGGAATGAATTTTAAATAGAAGAGAAAATGGAGTTGACGCCAGAACATTTTCGCTCTATGATTTTCCACGATTTCAAAGCAGGATTCAATCTAGGAGAATGCGTTCAACGGTTGCAATTAGCATTGGGTGATGAATCTCCAGCTCGTGCTACTGTATTCAGATGGCTTAAAGAATTGAGAAGAGGTCGCCATTTTCTTCAGGATAAAGAACACACAGGAAGGCCACCGTCGGCAGCCATCCCGGATAATGTGTCTGCCATACGAAAAATGTGAATGGATGATAATCACTGTACCTATCAAATGATACAGAAGGAACTGAACATTTGATCCGCAGCCATACACAAAATCATTCATGAAGAATTACATATGAAAAAGTAGTTTGCCGTTGGGTCCCCCATCATCCAACTGAGCATCAAAAAGAGGAGCGTGTCAGAATCAGTAAAGAAACTCTTAATATGCTATGGTGGCCACCGCATCATTTCTAAAATTGTAACAGGTAATGTAACGTACATACCGTTTTTTGACGTTCCAACACGTCAAGAAAGCAAAATATGGGTCTTTGAAGATGATCCCACGCCGACAATGGTAAAAAAACAACGCGCACTGAAAAAAAAGTGATGCATGCCGTTTTCTTCAGAAGTACGGGATGGGTCAAAGCCATCAAGTTGGCAGGACAGGAGACAATAACAGCAAACTGGTATACCACTCAGTCTTCCAGAAATTCTACAAGATCTGAATGTTAGGGGACTCATGCTTCACCATGACAATGCATCTTCACATACAGCCGGATTAACAGTTGAGTTTCTTAAACAAAAACAGATTAAAGTGATCGAACATTCGCCGTATTCACCTGATCTAACTATGTGCGACTTTTGGTTATTCTTTAATCTAAAAAAGAACTTACATAGACGTCGTTTTCATTCAGAAGAAGAGATTGATGTGGCTATAAATGCATTTTTTTCATCTATTCGAAGAAATGAATGGCTTGAGGCATTTAATCTGTGGAAAATTCGTCTACAAAAGTGCATTGATGCTGGAGGAAACTACTTTGAACACACCTAAAATTTTGTAGGTACAACTTTAAAAACCTAGTTGTATCTCAAAAATTTCAGAGTGACCCTCGTATACATATATATCTTGGAAATCTAATTACTTCCTTGAGTGATGCATTTGGACTCAATATCCACGTGACAAAACGTAGCCACTGTTCAACAAAGTGAGATTTGATATTGCGCTTCTAGCTTTTGCAAGCACGACTGTTGGATGGGGGGGGGGAGTGCGCTTGGGAGTGTTCTAGGTGTTATTCTCCTTTCTACATCTTAGTGCGGTAAGCCTTTTATGAAAACTCTTTTGAAAAGGCAATTATCTTTGACCAGCATAGTGTGAAAAAATAAATTGGTTCTCCATGTTGCAGGCTATTCATTCAATCTTATAGATGTTCCCGTTGTGGCCGTATTATGAAATGAGAGTTAATATAATTAAGACCTACAACTCAAAATTACAATATTTAAAAACAATGACCCACTAACTATTGAACTGAAGACCAAAACACTAATATTTCATCCGTCAATAGGATAAATATTTAATAAGAGAGCAGGCGGTATGAATCAATGCGGTACTTAAATTCAAGGATTTTGAAAGGATTTTACAACTCCAGATAAAAATAAGAAAACTGTAGATGTTTCTCTTGTTTATAAATCATGAGTAATGAAACTGAAAGAACGAAATAAATATTTTTATGTTATACAATAAAAAGGAAATTGATTTTAAATGTGGCTGAATATAAAACATGTATTGACTTTAATTAGGTTTGTTTGTCGCTAATCGGTCATTTTTTGCACACGAGAGCTAATTAGACTGGGACCTACGGTTTAAAGTAGACTCCGAACCACTACAAACATCCATGCCAAGGTGAGATTCGAACCCACGAACTGTTGAACCGAAGGCAAGAGCGCTAACCATTCGGCTGTCAGCTCGGCTAAGTTTAATTAGGAGAGAAATAATATTTAAAGATTTTTCTGCGAAGGATAAATTGTCAGTTGAAATTAGATATGCAATATCGTTATTCGGAAGAAATCAGAAAAAAAAACGTACTTAGTTATATATTAATTCGTTTAATAATTATGAAAAAGATCCAAGTCAACTAATTATTCGTTAAATAATTAGTCGACTTTGATCTATTATATAAAAAATAGGTTAATATTTGCGTAGTTATCTAATTTCCGACAAGTATTTTTCAGTATAATGAATACTTTTTCTATATTTTATGATATCAGTTTTTGGCTATGAGTCATCTTTTAAACACGAGGACTAATTAGGACGAGGTTTAGGTACATAGTTTGTAGTAGTGGTTCAAATTCCTCTTTAAACATTTCATCCAGAGGTGGTATTCGAAGCTATGAACTGTTGATTGCTTTGTTTGAAATTCAACGGTCATTGTGTTTTCCTTTCTACTTTTTGAAATAGTTTGAAAGGTAGAGGAGTTCATTAAAAGAAATAAATTTTTTTTAAGCTTTTTCCCGAGATTTTTTTTAGATTTTAGTGAATCATCTTAGATTTATTAGACGTTGACGTAGATTTCTTTGTGCTGTCGGTAGTTGAAGGTACTATAGTGGATTTAGGTGATAAAGTTGAAAGGAAAATGGATATTAGTAAACTTTTCTTCGCTAGATGGTTTATTTTAAAGTCTGTTTCTAAAATAGATTAAAAACTTCAACTTTTGGTGTTCTGTTTTTAACTTTGTGTCTTGCTTCCGTGAAAGTAATATTCTGTTCTAACTTGACTGCAATTACTTATTTTTCTAGGAACCATGTTTGGGCGTACCAGAACAGTTGAAAGATTTTGAAGTACAAGCATTAGATTCATGACCATTACAAACATCCGACACATAGGTTTCGTATTCCAACATACCTGTTGGGAAAGATGTTTTAATGTAGCCAGAGGTATTAGGAATATATAGATAAAGTTCACAACTTATATAACGCGCTTTTATGGATTTCGGTATTACAGGTGTCTGAGAAGTTAAAGCATGTTGGGTAAGAATGAGTTTACAGTACTTCGTCGAATGTTTATACGGTATGTAGCACAAAAAAATTTCGTAACTATTAAACTCTTCCCAAAACTCTGCTTCTGTAACACTTATGAAGTCCGGATAAGAAAGAACACAAGATTCATTTAAAGTTTCATAAAATGTTTCAACTGGAAATGATCCCAAATTTTTTTTAAATTACCGATTACCAAACTTGTTTCGATTACCAAACGAGTTTGAGCAAGATTTCCAAATCCTAATATTTTTGTCATTTTGTATGTTGCCAACAGGTGTGAGCATTATTTGTACTAGCAAAGATGATAATGCATGAAAAGTGTTAGGAGTGCTTATCAGTATACAGCAAGTTGATGAATTAGTTTAAACGACTTATTAGATACTTAAACAGGTTCTTGGTGGACGGACATCAAGCCTTACAAGGTATGCCAGCCATCGGTTCTGGACATTTCCAGATACGGAGTTGCCATGTTGACAGCCGCTGGGAATCACGCCCGGAGACAGTGATCAACCTAAACGCCAAACCCAAGGTTGGTTTGGTTTGTTTGTCGCTCAACGGTCTTTTTTTGCACACGAGGGCTAATTAGACCGGGACCTACGGTTTAAAGTGGATTCCGAACCACTACAAACATCCATGCCTAAGGTGGGATTTGAACCCACGTACTGTTGAACCGGAGGCAAAAGCGCTAACCATTCGGCTGCCAGCTCGGCCCTAACACAAGGATGCGAGCCCTTCGCTTGATCACTACCTGACTAGCCGAGCGTATGAGGTACCAGTGAATTAGGCTAGCGAGCAGATTAGGTATAAGCCAATTAAAATACTGAGGACCCCAATGTACCATTCGCACAAAGGTTTGCGGCATACTGTCAAAACGTGAGGATTTTGATTGTCCATGAGAAGCGAAAAGAAAACAGAGCGGCTATAGCTACTTATGGAGAACCGTTGATGAAGAGAAAGGATAAGAAAAAAGAATAAAAACAGAGGATAATGATCCCTGACTACCTGAAGATAAGCCCTGTGAGGATATCGTTTTATTCAAGTGCTGATTAGTGTCTTCCTTGCACAAAATCCGAAAAAGGGTTTTCTGCACTCAACCAATATGTGTTAATTGAATCGGGAGCTACGGTTTAAAGTTAATTCTAAACCATTACGAATATCCTACACACGCACACCCACGGTAATCGAATCCTCGAAATGTACAGCTATTATCACGAACCACGGACTATTGAACGAAGATTACAAACCATGATGCAACCAAATTTGAGTTTTTTTATCAATGAAATTTATTTACAGGGTGATATTTTTTAAAGTGACAGTGTTTGGAGCGCCCTGTAGCGCGATCTAATTGCCGAAAGGGCTCCAAACTTGGTATTTAGACTAATCAAGACACGGGAAAAAAAGATTCCATGAAAAATTTTCCAAAAATTGTCGCTAGGGCTATTTGTGGCGCTTTACAGTACATAAAATGTGAGAAAAGGAAGATACTAACGCATACAATCGTGCAGTTAAATTATTAATATTTATTTACTATATTAACTTCCCCGGTGAGAAATTAGACCATATTCAATATGAGCAACGTTCTCAGAAATAACATCGTGCATTCTGTGCACAACGTTCTCCCCAACCGTACGTAACACATCACGAGGAATATCCCGCACTGTCTTCGTTTTTTTTTTCTTTTAGAATAGACAAATTTGATACTCCACCAACATAAACGCACGTTCCGGTAACGTGAGAGGTATGGCCACTGGAGCTCATTTACTTCAGCTGAGATTATTTGTCGGAGTTGTCTACTATTTGCTTTTATAGCCCTTATTGCTGGCACTGTCATTGCACAACATTTGCATTTTTCTTTGAAACCCGTTTTTTATGTTAATTCTCGTTATTGTAAACTAAAGCAGCGCCACAAAATATCCTAGCGGTGACTTTTGGAACTAATTTTTTTTCCACAGAATCCTTTTTCCCATGTCTTGATTAGTCTAAGTACCAAGTTTGGTGTCATCTCAGCTATTAGATCGCGCTACAGGGTGCTCCAAACACTGTCACTTTAAAAAAGATCACCCTGTAGATGTGGCTTCATTGATACTGTATTACAGAAACTCAGTTTGAATGGGTTCACTGAAATCATCTAAGACGGAAATGGGAATCGCACCCGGAACCTTCTGCAGTCAGCTCCCTTCGTCGTATTGAGTAGACAGAAAACACGTTCGTTTCACGAGACGAAAACAATTTTCAAAAAACTGAAAAGGAACAAATAGTTTAATTTAGTTTAGCAAATATTGCATTGGGAGAATGTAAGGAGTTGGTTGGTTGGTTTGTCGCTCAACGGTCATTTTTTGCATACAAGGGCTAATTAGACCGGGACCTACGGTTTAAAGTGGATTCCGTCCCACTACAAACATACATGCCCAAGGGGGGATTCGAACGCACGAACTGTTGAACCGAAGGCAAGAGCGCTAACCATTCGGTTGCCTGCTCGGCGAGAATGTAAGGAGTGACCGTATTATTGTGAGCCCCAAATCTTTGACAATGCTTCCATTCTAGAAGCGAGCAGAATTCCGGCGCGGTATACTTTGTGGCATAGATAGTGCATATAGGTATGCTATTCATAGTCAGTAAAAATTTTAATTAGTTTAAATAACAAATATTAGAATCAAAGTTTTGAAATTAAGTATAGCCTATATTTTAATTTAGGCTGAGACCAACAGACTGATATAAATTGCATATTTATTCATGCTGACATTTTGAAATAAATGACTGAAAAAAAAATTCAACACTCGTATGATTTTTTTATTAATAAATATTTTGTCACATAGATGCGATTGTCCTGTATACTCTGGTTTTCTTAAAACGAAAAATATATTTCGCCTGTTATGTAATTCCATGAGCTATCTTTTATATGCAAGAATAGGATTAATCATAATATTGTTAGTTGAAAATTTACATCTGTTCATATTAGATAAGCTAAATGAAATAATTAAGTGTAATCTAACTTAATATAACTTTTTACAAACTTAACGTCTTTAATCACTAAAATATTTAAACTTTTCGCACAAAATCATGTATTGTCAACGTTAAAGAGACGTATTAATATTTTTAAATTACTTATATAATAAACATTTTAGTTCTTCTGTTATATTAATCACTTAAATCTGAAATTTAATAATTTTGCTACTTTTATGTAGTTGAAAATATACCAGAAAAATACAAACTAATAAAGCAAATAATTTATAATTCAGCTGTTATATTTGGTTTCTCACCTAGCTGTCATTTTTTTTGCAAAGTTAGGCTAATGAGGCCGAGACCTATATAGATAAAAACGGATTCCGAATCAATTGCAAACTGTCCAAAATGGGATTCGATTCCAAGAACTATTGAAACAAAGGCAAGTGCCCTAAATATTTAGCTGTCATCTCAAAATTAGTAACTAGAAGTGGAAAGAAATTTGCGGTATATTTTGCACTATATATATTATAAACTTTTATTGGTCTTAATGATTCAATACTGAAATAAAAATTGACGTTTTTTTGACGGGGACAAAAATCACGCATTTCCATACAAAAGTTTACAATTTAAGATTTATACAACTAATGAGGTTTACTTTGATTCTGTACAATTTATCAAAATTTGTTTTAAACAATGATATTTTCTCATTTACTTCATGTTTTTTTAAAGGCAATGCATTATTTAAATTTTCTTATAAAGGATTGAAATTTAGTTATTTCAAGAATTACACATTTTTAAATTAGTTAATTTGCCTCTCGCTTCTGGAATTTTTGCAAGAGGACTAATAACGCTGAGAACTATCGTTTAAAGTTGATTTTAAACCACTACACTTTCGGCAAAGGTGGGGAACGAACTCGCAAGCTGTTGAACCAAAGGCGAATACGCTGAGAATTTATAATTCTGTTTAAGAAGAAGGTACACAAGGATCGTCTTTTGCTCCCATCGGTGCAGAACCTTTTTGTGGGATCAATTTGAAGACCGCAAAACCCAATGTTCTTAGATGGGAAAAACGGAAGATGTATGAAGCTTGGCTCAACAGCCCTGGTCAAACCCATGCTAAAAGTATGATCTGTGGATCATCAGAGAGGATTGTCTCTGAAGTTCTAAGATGCTCTAGGCAGAAGATATGTTTCATCGTAGGCTTCATAACTGGGCACTACTATTTCAGAAAACACCTCCATAAAATGGGACTGTTTCAGCAAGACCCTATCTGCAGGCAATGTCATACGCAAGAGGAAACGGCCAAGTTTATCATTTACGAATGCAAGGGGTTCTTGCCCTCCCTAGATTAACTTCCTTAGGCATCATCCATACTAGAGATTTACACCTAGACTCCATGAAAGGGTTATCGGACTTTATTAATAAACTGGTTGACTCGAGCAACTGGAACTAGGAAACATTAGGTTTGGAGTTAATAGTACAAAATGCTGATAAAAGCAGAGGTGCCCAATATAATACAAACGCAACTCTAAGAAGAAAAAGAAGGTGTAACACTTAAGTGACTTACGTACTGAATATATCTATAGGTGTAAAAATTAAATATTAATTTTATTAATCTTCCTTGCGATATCTTGGCATATTATGATAATGTGAATAATTATTAGAGACATTATCAGAGGTTATGAAAAATTATTTAATTACCAAAACAAATGAAATTCGCACCCAAAAATCGAAAATTTTGGTTTTAGAAAAAAGATTACAAACACTAACATATTTATAAATAATCAGAAAAATCAATCTAAAATGCAATATATTGACTGCAAACAAAACTCTTTTAGAAATAAAATTTCTCCTACCTGTGAAATGTATTACCTGCTTGTTGAAAATGTCTTGCAAGTTCTAGATCTAAAACAGCTCTAAAAAGAAAGTGGGACATGAAGCGGCTATTACCTACGGAATGAGAAAATGTGAATCTAAATATATAAAATTTAAGAAAAAGTATAAAAAATAAGAATTTTTTTATTTCAAAATGAAATTTTTCCTTTCTCTTTAATTAGTAATCTATATTTGCTAATAACACACATTTCCATAAAATTGGAGGCAATTAGCGAATGTCAATTACTAATAAGTTGTACTTATGACAGTCACTATGAACATTCAAGTTTTAAAAATGCAATGGGTAATAATTTTCTTGTTAAGAATATGTTGGTTTTTTTCTAAATAAACAATTATTTTACATGATTCATGGCATTAGAATTTGATGCTTATTATTTCTTAGAAACTATCATTTGTCTATCTTAAAATTTAATAATGTGTGATCTCTAAAAGTATTGTAAATAATTTAGTCTATGTTCAAATTAACGAAACAATTTTCAGCCATTTATATGCTTCATGGGAAGTATTACACCCCACTAACTTCAATAGTTTTTAAATGTTCAGATAACGTACGATTGACTCAAGTTGGTAACCATATGCCATTTTTACAGAAAAACAGACGCTGCCAATTATTTTCTACTGAAGCACGTAATAAAGAAATAAGATACTTTTTTGCATGGCCTTCAATGCTCCATTTATATCAATCCTAGTCTTTTGGAATCTCAAAGTGACAGGTATAAATTCTAAATTTTTTTGAAGATAAAATGTATCTAATTCACAATTTCTTCTGTAGATTTTAATATTTGAAAATAAGGTTTTATAAATGCAAAGGGAAAGACGCTTTACCTTTTCATATCTCCCAGTGAGTGAAGGTGAACCTACTTCCCACCAGACAAAAATGAAATTAAAACAATAAATAAAAATAGGCAATAAGCTAAATGAATTCTTTTTTATAAATCAACCACAACTCCATAAGTACTTTAACACAACATTGCAGAAAAATATATCCCTATAAAGGATTGAGGTAATGTGTATTGGATGGTAAACTGGCTATAAGTAGAGCTTTATTTAAAATCAAAAATTAATGAACTAGGTTTTATAAAATTATTAAGAGTTAAGCTCTCAGAAATATAAATAATGGTATCTATAATCTGTGGAACTATAACAATAATTAAAATACTCCATAAATTTAATGTAAGTAATCACTATCGACAAATTCATACCCAGCAAACCAAAATGTAAACAATATTAGAGATTTAGTTAAAAATGAGAAATTAACTTTTAAAATGTAAGCAATTATTTATTTCACATAATTCATATTTTAAAGTACACATAAACTTATAAGTAGTTTAAATCTAAAATCATCATTGCATAGATGCCATTTAAAAATCATTCTAAATAAAATAAAATGAATCTTAATGGTATCATTATAAACTAGACAAAAATATATATTTACCCAAAAATCATTTGCCGGAAAAATCGTTCGATAAAACAACATAAGCAACAAAGCTTTGAAATCCTTCGAATATTTCAGCTGCATATAACTATACTTTGCCCGTTGTATTTTTTACAGGTTAAGATTAGATATCAGTTCCTTGGTTATAGAATATTATTAAAAAGATTACCGATATGGTAGAGTCGTTCGTTCCATATGTTTGGAATCCGAAATAAGCCAAGTGGCACAGCATCAGACCTGTCTCCTCAGCTACCGGTATGACAGTTTCAAGGCAGACCGCATACAGACGCTTAGGGCACATTGGTCTATATGCTCGTAGGTCTTTTAGATGTGTTCCACTTACCGCAACTCATTGTCGCCTGTGATTAGCCTGGAATAGAGAGCATGCATTGTGGACACCGTAACAGTCGTCTTGTGTGGTGTTTTCCTACGTGTCCAGGTTTAGCTTTCAGCCCGATTCTAGCCGGACTTTCATATGGAGAAGGACCAGGTACCCGTTACCACCAAGAGAACACCATTGAGCGACACCGTTAAGGTGGTGCAGGATTGCTCTTCGTTCCAGAACTAACTTGCATGCTCAGAATTGAGCCATGACGTGCCACTTCTATCGGAATGTCATCCTGGAACCACATGTACATTTGTTTCGGATAGCCATGGGTGCAGAATTTCTGCTTATGGATAACAACGCCCGTCCTCACCGTGCAAACATTATAGACGAATGCCTTCAATCGGAGTACAGCACCCGTGCTATACTTCGAAAACGGATGTGCTTGGCCGACGAATTGCAGTCCGTTAACCCCCTTCCACATATCTACCAGAACTTCGGAGAGCATTGCTTCATGTGAGGTGTAATATTCATGGGTGTAATATATCAGATCAGTAATTTGATACTCAGCATGCCTAGACGTTGTACGGCCTGCATTGCATCGTCTAGGGGGACATACTATGTATTAACTATCATATCAACCATGCTATATTGGGTTTTGTAAATAGGTTCTTTTTTTTTTTTTTTTTTTTTTTTTGAAATTTGCTCCAGGAAGTAAAAATCCCAATATTTATTAATTAGGTCAAACATATAGCATCTTTTTGCTCTTTACCTTTTGTTTGATAAATAGACTTTAGAAATAAGTCCCATTTGCTTGATATTCTGCCTCTTCCTTTGCCTGAACCCCTCAGGGGGTTTACCTTCTTTAGGTAAACACGAGTGTCACAATCCCGAGGTAACCTAGTGATCTGTCCTCTTCTTTCTTTTCCTCTTTCCTCTACTCTTCTGCATTTTCTTCCTCTTCTCCCTCATTGTGGTTGCCTCGTAAGAGGTTGAGGGCTCCTCTGGAGTAGCTTTCGCCGCTCTGTTGCTATTAGCTACTCTTGGGGACTAAATCACCCACGTGTTTGCCGTGCGTGGAGACCCGTGTCCCTGGAAAAGAGGGTCCTGGTAATTGAGGCCGCAGAGACCAACACATTACTTTGGCCTCTGCTTCAGGTAAACGGGAGGTGTGTTGTGGTCCTCAGCACATCAATCGGCTTTATGGATCAAGCGATCGGTACATCTACTGGGTGACTCGTTAAGGGTGGAGGCCACTTCAGGGATGTACTGTGAGCGTATAGGACCTGGCTAGCACTGGTGCAGCTGGTCTGCATCCCCTTGTTGGACTCGGTGGTGGGTGGTGCCGTCAGGTCCCGAATTTTCCATCTCTAACATGGAAACACTTATATTCTCTTCTCTCCCACGGGAGCACTCATTGTCATTATCACATGCAAAATGTTATGTTGTGAAACGGAAAGAGGATACATTCGATACAGTATCCCCTTTCCTAATCCAAAAAGCTATCAGTGGAAATATCGGGGAAGTGAAGAGCATTAGGAAAATGCGTTCTGTGACTTAATGGTTGAAGTCGCTTCAGAAGCACAAGCTAACGCTATAAACAACTTGTCTATGCTTGCTAACATAGAGGTGTCTGTCTCTCCTCATATGAACCTTAACTTTTCTCGTGGTGTGGTATCCGCAAGGGATTTGCTTAACACGCCTACGGATGAGATCTTAGAAAATCTCAAAGATCAAAAGGTCTGTGCTGTAAGACGCATAACTATCAGACGAGATGGGCAGATTATTAATACTAAACATCTCGTACTGACTTTTGCGACGCCAGACCTACCGCAGCATATTAAAGCTGCGTATATGCATCTACCCGTAAGGCCATTTATTCCAAATCCTTTGCGTTGCTTCCAGTGCCAGAGATTTGGTCACTCCAAAGCGACTTGCAGAGGCAAACTGACTTGCGCTCGCTGCGCAGCAGTTGGCCATGACAGTTCGTCTTGTACTGCAAAGGAGAGGTGTGTCAACTGTAAGGGTGACCACCCCTCCTACGCTAGGAGTTGTCCTATCTGGATACTGGAAAAGGAGATCACAACCACTAAAGTTAAGAACAATTGTTCATATCCTGAGGCGAGACGTACTGTTACTGCACGTACACCTCAAGCAGGAGTTAGCTATGCTTCTGTCGCCGCAAAAGTCACCCAAACGACTAGCACGCAAACTGATGCTCTTTCACTTCCAATAGTCAAATTACCCCCTAGATCTGAGAAAAGACCAAAATCAACCTCCACAACCATTCCCCGTAGAAAAGCTCCGATTGCAAAATCTAAAGCCGTAAAGGCTTTAAAACTAAAATCTGCTAAAGAGGGGAATACTAGGCCCTCAATATCCACCCGTAAAGCCTTAACCCTGGAGGCTGACGCTGTTTCACTACATCCCTCGGACGATGATCTATCGGTCGAGGAGATGTCAGATGACATGCCTTCCAGCTCCGGGAAAGGAGCTTTTCAAATTCAATAATAACTTCCTTTGTTTCTTGGAACTGCCATGGTTTGCGTTTTCATCATGGTGACATCAAGTCTATAATTTCAGCATACAACCCCGCATTGTGTTGCACTTCAGGAAACATTCCTGAAGTCCAGCAATAACTTTTCCATGCGTGGGTTTAAAAGCTTTAGAAAAGACTGTGGTGACGATGGTGCAGTGTCTGGAGGTGTTTGTATATTAACATCTAATACTTTTCCCAGCACTGCCCATCCATTGAATACTACTCTACAGGCTGTTGCTGTAAGAATTCATACTGCATGCTTATTAACAGTCTGTAGTTTATATTTACCACCACATGATGTCATCCGCCAAGAGGAACTCGATGCTTTAACAGATCAGCTACCAACACCATTTCTGTTGTTAGGTGACTTTAACGGCCATAGTTCATTGTGGGGAAATGATGATACTAATTCTCGCGGTCGGCAGATAGAGCGGTTTATTTCAGATAATAGTCTCTGTCTGCTTAATACCGACGAGAAGACATATTTCCATGCACCCACAAGAACATTTCATTCTCTCGATCTAGCCATTTGTTCTCCATCTCTTCTGCCATTGTTAAATCTAATAGTAGGAAATGATCTGCACAACAGCGATCATTTTTCCTCTCGTTATCTCCCAGATTAGAGGTAGTAGTGTAAGACAACGCTTACCTACTTACGTGTACACTCGGGCAGATTGGACGTTATTTACACAATTGGCAGTTATTGATGATAAAATGATTTCGATCGAAGATATTGATATTGCCGTTAGTAAAGTCACTGAAACAATTAAGAACGCAGCTGATGCATCAATACCTAAGAGTTCCTCTATACCACACAGGCGTTGCAAATCTTGGTGGAACAAACAATGCCAAGAAACATATAAAAAACAGAGGAAGTTATGGGGAATATTTAGGAGGTACCCCACAACGGAGAATCTTATCGCCTTTAAAAGAGCAAAAGCATTAGCTCGCAGAGCCCGTCGTCGAAGTCAGAAGGAATCCTGGTCCTGCTATGTATCTTCTATAACATCTTCAACTTCCAGTAAGCAGTTGTGGAGAAGGGTGAAAGCAGCCAATGGAATTTATAGAGAATTTTCTATTCCTATTTTAAAATCCGGAGCTGCTATATACTCTTCTCCTACGGATATTGCGAATGTCCTTGGTGAAGCATTTGCTAACGTCTCAAGCTCGAACTCTTATAGTCCTTCGTTTTTGAGGACTAAGAGTCGGGCTGAGCGAGTACCCATTCGCTTCAACCATCGACAACTCTTACCGTACAACTGCGAATTTGGAATGTTTGAATTGAAGAAAGCTTTACAGCAGGCCAATAACACCAGCCCAGGACCTGATGGAATCAGCTATCAAATGCTTCGAAATTTAAGTCCAGACTCCCTATCGAACATATTATATTTGTTCAATAGGATCTGGACTGAAAATAAATTTCCATCTTTATGGCAAGAAGCAATAGTGATTCCTGTCTTCAAGGCTGGTAAGGATCCTTCAGACTCTTCAAATTATCGACCAATTGCTCTAACGAGTTGCTTCTGTAAGACTCTTGAACGTATGGTCAATGCTCGTCTCATCTATGTCTTGGAAACTAATAATTATATCCATAAAAATCAGAGTGGCTTTCGTAAAGGAAGATCCACTCTTGATAATATGATATACTTGGAAACTCAAATCCGCAACGCTTTTGTGCGGAGAAATCACTTAGTTTCCATTTTCTTCGACATAGAGAAGGCTTATGACCATACATGGCGATATGGAATTCACCGTACATTATATGATTTTGGCTTTCGGGGTAATCTGCCGATATTCCAACAGAATTTTTTATGTTCCCGTGGTTTTAAAGTACGTATTGGAAGCTATACATCCAATACTTTTACACAATCTGAGGGTGTTCCTCAGGGCTCTATTTTAAGCGTCACACTTTTTAGTCTCTTCATCAGTCACATACTTCATCAGCTTCCATCATCAGTTCATGGTACTTTGTTTGTGGACGACCTGCAAATATCATGCGAGGGGTCTAATATGCGATTAATTGAGAGACAATTACAAATAGCCGTTAACAAGCTTGCTGCATGGTGTGCTGAGAATGGCCATACCTTATCACCAAGCAAGAGTAAATGTGTCCACTTCTGTAGAAAGACTAGCCTGCATAATGATCCAACTATTTGTCTCAACAACACTCCAATACAAGTAGTCAATGAAATAAAATTCCTGGGTATTATCTTTGACCGAAAATTGACCTTTCTTCCGCATATTTTATATTTGCGGAAGAAGTGTGAGCGATCGCTTAATATCCTCAAGGTGTTGTCAAATACATCTTGGGGTGCAGATCGCACATCACTACTACGCATTTATCAGTCATTGATTTTATCCCGCATTGACTACGGAAGTGTTGTTTATGGATCGGCTAGATCTTCTATTTTACGAAGACTGGACACAGTTCATCACTCTGCTTTGAGGATATGCTCTAGGGCATTCCGCACATCACCCGTCCAGAGTCTATACGTGATATGTCATCAATTACCGTTAGACCTGAGACGAATGCAGCAGTCTCTCAATTATTATGCTAAGATCATGTCGACCCCTAATCATCCGATACGTTCCATGGTTCCAAATACCTCTCTCATGAGATTATATGATGCTCGTCCAATGAGCATCCCACCTTTTCTCACACGAGCCAAATCACATCTGTGGCTCACAGACCTACATGATATTCGGATTGAGTCTGTACATCAATTTGCTCATCCGCCTTGGTATAACCCAACATATAATTTTATCAATACCTTTGCTCACTACAGAAAATCTGACACAACACCTATTGTTTTTCAGCAGCTATATTCTTCTCATCGCTGTCAGTATCAATCATACAAACCTGTATTCACAGACGGTTCTAAAACAGCAGGACATGTGGGCTGTGGAGTATTTATCAATAATACAGCTTTTAGTTACAGCCTACATCCATCCTGCTCCGTCTTTACTGCTGAAGCAACCACCATCTGTTACGCGCTTCAGCACGTGAATACAGATGACTCTCATAAATTTTGTATTTACACTGACAGCATGAGTATTATTGAAGCTTTGAAAAACAATAGCGTTACCTGCCATCCTGTTGTGTCGAGAATTTTCTCAGCATTGGATTCCCTTGCTGGCAAGGGATACAAAATAATATTTTGTTGGGTACCAAGTCACGTAGGTCTTGATGGAAACGAGAGAGCGGATACAGCTGCAAAGGCTGCTGAAGATCCAATTCTACCATCAGTTCCGCTCTCAGATGTGAGAAAGGGTATAAAAAGATTTATATGTTCCCTATGGGAAGAATCATGGAACTTGCAGGTCGGAAACAAACTACATAGCATTTTCTCATCCCTCACCTCATTATCAATTTTACCGCTACGAAGTGCAGATGTTAGATTGACTCGCCTTCGTATCGGACACACACGTTTCACACACAGACATTTGTTTTTGAGTGAATTAAATCCTTGGTGTGAAACGTGTGATGAACCTTATACTGTGCATCATATTTTAATTTCATGTTCATGTTTTAACCATTTACGTATACACTTTTTTAATACTGATTTTATAACTTTATTTGATTTAATAGGGGATCCACCCCATAAAAACCTATTCGCTTTTTTAAGAGCAATAGGATTCATACATTTTATTTGATTTGTTTGTAAAATTTTAAAATTATACATATATTTTATCTTATAAAATTTATTTTAAAATATTATATACACAGATTTTTGTATTTTAAAATTTTTTAAATGTTGCTTGGGTTTTTTGAAAAATAAATAAAGAAAGAAAAATAAATAAATAATAAAGAAACAAAATCTTACTCTTGGCGCAGCATGTCCAATTTTGGACCTTGCGCCATAAAACCCAACCAACCAACCAACCTTGCCTGAACTGGTATTATCCTTAATTTATGGGCACGAGTGTATTTATAGTCCAAATTTTTTGATTGATTTATGAATGAGGCAAGAATTTCATTTGCTAATGCAAAAAATACTACTGCAAACTATTGGTAATATTAGGTTTACAATTTATATGTTACAAATTAAGTAGTAATGTAAAAATCAAACCTCAAAGGGGATCATAAAAGTAAAAATAAGTATTAGAAAAAAAGAATTTGTGAGTTATAATAGTATATTATTCTTTTAATTATTAATTCCAATCTCTAAAAATGTAATGGTGAAACCGTGATTTGTATATTAAATCTCCGCACAATTTCGAAGCTATTACATAAGATTTGGAAGCAATTATTTATACATAGATAAGTATATATAGATAAGTAGAAGAACTGGCAAAATTCATCTCGTATTTACAGAAAAATGTTTATCCTCAATGATAACAATAAAATTTTAAATTAAAGGAGTTCATAAAATTCTTAATTGTTTTATGAGTGAATAATCTTAAAAATGTCCCAGAAGGATAAAATAACATATTTGAAAATATTTTATAATTCAATATAATAACAAATCAAAAATATCCATTCCATCTTTCAGCTCTGAACCAGCAGTTGTGTGAATGAGAAGCAAAATGCAATACACATGGAAAATGCACCAATCTGAGATTGAACCATTATCATAGTTTGAAAATGCAGTTCCCTAAAATGATACATTTTTCCATTCATACATTTTTCCTAATCAAATGAATGATGTCTCTAGCAGTAAATTGTTCTCTATTACGAAATTCAACCAACCCTTTCCCAATATATAAGAGATTTCGTAACAAATCAAGGAATTTGGAATTTCAAGCTCTCGCGTTCCATTTCCTGTCACAAGATGCAATAATAAAATGACGAATTCCTCCTAAAATGCATTTTTTATACTTAAATTAACACTGTAATTTGTTTTAGAATGTGATTTAATACTAAATGAGCCCATTCGTTTTATTATTGAATGGGAATTTTTAAAGATATTTCGGAATTTTGAAAAAAATGTTCACGGGTATCAGAAGTCATTTGTGTTACTTGGGTACACTATATAAAAACGCATTTCTTTCCTAAAACAAAATTTTTGCTATAAAATAAGCAGTTGCATATGTATTATATTTCCACTCTATATTAAGTACAGCAAATCATTTATATAAACCTGGGACAGTAATGAAGATATAAAGACACATATTTTCAACATTTTGAAGTGATCATATAAAGCTATAATTCAAATTTGCAGTCATGCGGTTTCTCTTAAAATATACATTTTTCCTAATCAAATGAATGATGTCTCTAGCAGTAAATTGTTCTCTATTACGAAATTCAACCAACCGTTTCCCAATATATAAAAGATTACGTAACAAATCGAGGAATTTTGAATTTCAAGCTCTCGCGTTCCATTTCCTGTTACAAGATGCAATAATAAAATTACATATTCCTCCTAAAATGCATTTCTTATAAATAAATTAACACTGTAATTTAGCTATAATTCAAATTTACAGTCATGCGGTTTCTCTAAAAATATACATTTTTCGTAATCAAACGAATGATGTCTAGCGGTAAATTCTTCTCTTTTACTAAATTCAACCAACACTTTTGAAATATATAAGGGATTTTTTAACATATGGAGGATTTTTTAATTTCATGCTCTCGCATTCCATGTCCTGTCACAAGGTGCAATAAAAAATGTCATTTTCTTCCAAAAATATTTCTTATAGCAAAATAAGTACTGTAATATATTGTAATACTGTAATATATTGTAATTTATTTTTGAATTGGATGCAACACTAAAACAGCCCATTCGTTTTTGTATTGACGGGGAATATCTCAAGATATTTAGGAATTTTTTAAAAAATGTTCACAGAAATCAGAAGTGTTATTTGGGCGCACTATATAAAAACATATTTTTCTCGTAAAATTTATTTTCTGTTATAAAATTAACTGCTGTGTATGCTGGGGATTTTAAATAAATATTGAATACAGCAAATTACATAAATATGCCTTGCGCAGCAATGAAGATATACAGACACATTTTTGCAGTGTAATGAACTGATCATTTGAAGCAGTAATTGAAATTTGAAGTCATGAGGTTTTTCTCAAAATATATATTTGTTGTAAAAAAATAAATATTATCTCTGTATGTAAATTGTTATATATTACTAAATCCTACCAAGCGTTTTCCCACATATAAAAGATTTTGTAAGAAATGGAGGAATTTTTAATTTCATGGTTTTGCGTTCCATGTTCTGTCACAAGATGCAATATGAATAAAGACATTTTTTTTTCCAAAAATTGGTTTTCTTATAATAGAGTTATTACTATAATTAGTTTTAGAATTTGCTTCAATACTAAGTAAGCCCATTCGTTTTTCTATTGACTGGGAATTGCTCAAGATATTTGGCAATTTTATAAAAAATGTTCATGGGAATCATATATCACTTGTGTTACTTGGGTACACTATATAATAACATATTTTTCTCTTAAAATGAATATTTTGTTATAAAATTAACAACTACGTACGCTTTGAATTTGAACTCTACATTAATTACAGTGAATCATTTATATATCCCGTGGGCAGTAATGAAGATAAACAGAGACATTTTTGCTATGTAATGAACTGATCATATGAATCAGAGTAATTGAAATTTGCAACGATGGGGTTTTTCTTAAAATACAGATAAACTAATTTTTAAAATTGGATGAGAATAATTGTGAGGTCACTCAAACAAATGTGACTCCATAAATAAATAACCATATGCTTATTTAGACATCATAATTTTAAATGCTGTATGTAAGTTTAACTATTTGTAATTTTTACACTAACAATCGTCTTTTTCATAAAAGTGTTGGAGTCACACAGTTTTCTTTGAATTTTTTTATCTTTAATCCCATCCAATATTAAATATCAGTTTACTTAGATATGGCAACACACTGATTTGTTTGAGTGGCCTTATCTTTAATTCCATCCAAAATTAAACTTTAGTGTACTTAGAAATGGAGTCACACTGATTGGTTTGAATGGCCTTAAAATTAATCCAGTCCAATATAAAAAATTAGTTTACTTAGTTTTGGAGTCACACTGATTTGTTTGAGTGGCCATATCATTCATTTCATCAAATATTAATCTTTAGTTTACTTAAATTAATTTTCAAATAATCTCTAAAACGCCTGTCTCATTACTCTGGTAAAATAAAATTGTCATTGTCTTTATTCTTATCCAGAAAGTGAATGTCGTGTTCTAAAAGATCCAATTTTTTCTCAAGCTCCAGCTTCCTTGCTTTTAAGGATTTTGTGTCAATTATGATCGGCAAAGTCAGGTAGCGTCTGTTCAGCTCCTCCCAATTGTCTTTCAAACCCTGCAAGAGAACAAAATGGCATCAAAACTGCTATCGCTTAAAAATCTACAGAATGTAAATTCTATGCAAAATTAGTCTTATCATTTAAAATAACAATTGCGAAGATATCTTGCTAATGTGTTCAAATAAACATTGCCCTTGAATTCATTTCACTTAAAATATTGATAGGACTTAGCTTCAAAATTCCCATTATAATGGCCGGAAGGGAACACGTGTAAAATATTTCGTGAAATTAATGGAATAAGTCATTCTGAAGAACCAGAAGATATTACAAGAAGATTTAGAGAAATAACCCTTTTAATCATAATCATTGAACATCAAATAATAAACAGCAAAAGTATAATTGAAATATACACAGACTACCCAATGAATAAGAAACCTTGAATATTTTCACTTAAAAACTTGCTAGCGATGAAATATAGGCAAAATTTTTATAACGTAAATTACAAGTCGTTAGATGATAGAATATATAAATACAAATATATTTCACTATGAGTGAGGCAAACTGGTAAATATCTTTCGCTATTTGAGAAAGTGCTTATGGTGGCTGTCCATTTATCTGGGGCCTTGATTTCGAAAATAGATATCTCCCAGGGCTCTCAAAAACAGTCTTATCAGAGGTTTTTCAAAAGTTAGAGGTTAATGATGAGGTTAAAGAGGAGAAAGGTTACGAGAGCTCTCAGTCCTTGTCTAGAAAATGTAATCGCGGATCGAGCTGAGTTTTGCAAGAGATTAGCATGTTTCCGACAAATCAGCTGTACGGCAGAACTGGGGCTGTGTTTCAATGACAAAAATCATCGACTGAGGCTCTTCCAAGCAGATTTCAAATTTGAATCTTATGCAGAGGTTAAAATTTTGGGTTTAAGTTTAAAAGTACGACTGTTCGATTTCCATCTCGGAAATTTATGCTTGTATCGGTTTGGAAAATAAGTTGTAAGATCCAATCGAGAATTAGGTCTTCTATGCAAAAATAAATAAGTAAAATGAATAAATAAAAAGTAGAACGACAACCAAATCAAAATAACCAAGTTAGTATTTTTTTTCCTGCGAATTCTACAATATCCAAATAAATTAAGAAATGTCCGCTTTATGATGACATCAAGAGCTCCAGTGGCTCAGTAGCCTCACGCCGCTTCCCGTTCACATAAGCAAAGTGAAGCGTCATTTGCCGCTGGCAGTGCTTGGAAGGGTGACCACGTACACTCTCTCAATGGGCTGCTAGAGCTCCGCGAGTTAAGGAAGTGTCTACATTCATCTTTGATGTCTAAAGTCCTTCCGCTGGTGTGGCCAGCTCAGGTGTGACCTCGTCACCCGACAATAGCTCAAAATGATGGGCGAATATTTCAAACCTGTTAACCTTAAGGTACAGTTCAGAGCTCGCCTGCCTATGTATGTATGCTGACATAATATTTTGAGTTTTCGGAGGATTTTTCATTGTCAGTGAATCACTTTTACTTGATGCAAGAGAGGAAACCATGAAAAATCCCAAACCCACACCCCGACAGTTGTGCATCTAGGAGGCAGGAGCACAGCATCCGCCTCGCGTTGTTCGACAGACTGGGATCGAGCCAAAGAGCTTATGCCCTGATGAGATCTATTCAACCACTAGGCCATCCTTCACTGATCATGTTTAGGGAACTGAGTGATTATGAAACCGTCCCACCCGAAGGTATACGGTGAATGTAGTGACCCATCGTGGATGCAATAACACCAGTTGACACTTCAGGCGGTCAAGGACCGATGCGCACAGCTGCCACACCAATCTACTGCAACGATGGGGTGAGGGTAGGCGCCAAATCCGGACTGAATCCAGGCACAAGCCAAGGTATTGCCCGCAGCCCGAAAACAACCAGCCTGCGGTCCCATCCAAAACTGAAACAGTGCCACTGGCCTTTATTGAAACAATAATACAAAAACAAAAGAACACAAGAGAAGACATACTTTGTCCTAACAGAAATAAAATGAGACACACCTTGTCTTTACATAAAATGAGATGAATACATAAAATAAACATAACTTTAGAAAAACTTTACATAAAGTAAAATGAAAGGTATGCGCTTTATCATGTTTAGGGAAATCAGAAATGCTCGGCGAACCTCATCTGTTGCAGGCAAGCTGTTTATTTCTGAGCGCTATTGCTCGCGGTAATATAGACAACTCCCGCAAACCAAACGAATGATGCTTTTCGGATTTGTTGCATTAATAAGTAAATTAAGAACTAAATATTGTAAAAAATGTATTCCTTTAGCTTTATTGTTAATATGCTGTTGATGCATAAGCATACTTCCTGTACAGCTTAGAGATGGACTCTATTAGTTGATGGAAGCAGCCATCAGGTTGGAGGCTTCCTGATTTAGAAGCAGGGGTCAAGCAAAAGATCCCCTAATGCTTGACCTACCAATACTAGAGGTATCATTCCGCTTGGAGGACACGGTGACCAAGAGTTAACTCTATCTGCCTTTAGTAAATACGACGGATCTTCGGTTAAGTCGGGACTCGAGCTCAATACCTTCCGATGATGAGAACGACTCTCTGACCAACCGTGCCTCCGCAATTGTTAAGTTGCTTATCTTCGTTTCTTAGCACTACATAGGAATTTTTAAAGGTATGTACCAATGCTTGACAAAACATTGAGAAACACTATAAAAACAAATGTTATGTTATTCACAATATTGTTTAAAATTTATTTTCCCTGTTGTTGACACTTGCTCGGTAATAAGGTGTTTTTCATTGTCATGTGTCAATGCTTGTTTAATTAAAGCGAATTATGAAAAAAGATCTTCGTATATATGTTACTGATTGAGCATGAATAAGTGTGACATTGTCTTATAATAATTTTCACATTTTATTTTATCATGTTTTAATATATCTTCTAAAAAAATTTGAAAACTCTGTTTCCTAGCACTTTGTCCTGAAGTTAAGAACTCTGTTAAGTAAATGGAAGGAAAATGTTGGGAATATAATCTAAAATTACATCAAGTCCTGTAATTTCAGTTCGATTGGCGGGAAAATTGGAAATGAGCGAAGCTGTGCGTAGAAATATGATTTTCCCATACTCTTTTAATTAACAAATGTGTAAAACTACAAGTATGAGTTACCACGAATATATACAATTTACATTTAAAAAAAAAGTATTATATGTATTTAAATTATTAATAACGTTTTTTAATAACCACAATTATTGATTAACAATTATTCACTTACGAAGACAAATGTTACTGATCACTCTTTGTTATAAAGAAGTATATAAAAATTTGGAAAAGCGTTCTTTACCAAATTTTAATGTGACATAATTAGCTTTCAAAAACTATTTTAACAGTCATAAAAATATCCTTTTTGGACAATTCTTTTCTGTTTTCAAGAGAGAGAGAATGTATTATTAAAAGACTTTGATGGTTAAAACTTACTGGGTTTTTTATTTTGTAAATTAAGGATAGGACAAATTTACCTGAAAATGTCTCAATAGTTCTAGATACAGTAATTATTCCTTCTTAATTTATTAAATATATCAAATTTTAAACAACATTTACAATTAAAATTGATGGCATCCCCTTTTTCAAATAAATTTCGTGTAAGTTTTCATATTTTTTAACTCCTGAGAGCTTCATTTTAAAAAAGAATGAATATTAAATAAAATCATGCCATAAATGCATTTTTGGAATAACAGGATATGTGATTCAATATTATTAAATAGGCAGCTATTAATTAGTTAGTGATATATTACTAAGTCAATAGAAACTTATCATTCCATCCTCCATTTTAATAAAAAATATATGTAGACAAATGTTGGCTACAAAATACAAAAAAAATAAAAAAAAATAATTAAAATTTTTTTAAGTTTTTTTCAAGTCAAATTAGAACAAAAATTAAAGCAGTTAACTCTTTATTAAATACTTTTCTTTATTAAAATAAATGGATAAAAAAATTTTTTTAATCTATATTCCAAAATTTACATCGGTATAGTTATAGAAAATGCAATCATAAATTTAAAAAAAAGAACTTAACTTTAAAAATATAAAACATAAGCTTATAAAATAGCTAAGTCAGTGTGGTAACAAAACTGAAACATTTGGCGACCTATTCTTTTTCACGGAATTGGTTGACGGGATGATATGTAAAAAAAAGTAATATCAGATGCTTCTGTGTAGTACACAGTAAAATCTCACCTCTAGCAAATCATTCCTCTCTTCTTCACTCATCTTGATGAGCTTGGGTCCTTCGCGTGACTTCATGAACATCTCGTTCGCGTAGCCGAGCTCATTTCGACGTTGGACCAGGTACCTGGGCATTTCCCCGAATTCCTGCGTCAAAAATCACTTCATAGGTAAGCAGCACTTGCATAAAGACGTGTTCATATGTTTTCGAAATAAAATGAATTTCTATAAAGATCATGATAGGGTAATACTATAAAATTTGGGAACTAGACAATTCAGTAACAGGCAGTTTATTTAATAGGCCGATCGATGGCGGAGGGGGTTTCCGGTTCGGGCATGGATATTTTTTTCTCTCTGTGTTTCTCTGTCCTTTCTGGTGTGATGATGCATGAATGTGGCCCACCCTATAAACGGGTTTGTGGTGGTATCACGCGGGTAATGGTTCGAAGGTAACGACAAATGAGTAGCAGTTTCCTTCCTTGTTGTGGCCAAGGGTTGGTTACTCCAATTCCCCCCTCCGTTGTAAGAAAGAAAAGTTTATTTAATAACTCATAGTAATGGAAGCTCGTTTTACGAGATTACTGTACACAAGAGATCATGTCTAAATGGTTGTATCAGGTCATGAGCAATCAGAATTACATAGGAACAGGGGAGCCAGAAAACATGATTGTGATACTGTAATTGCATCGAGACCGTCACGAATAGAAATAATAATAAACAGTGTAATAAAAAACTTTATTTTACTGCAAAAAAGCCCCAAATACAAATCAAACTCATAATAAATGTCCAAAACTGGCCCCATCAGCTGCCATGCATGCTTCACAACGGCTTCTCATATACGCGAACACGTTTGAATTGCTCAGGTATCTCGCGGATACGAACTGCAGCTTCAGTAATACGTACCGTGAGGCCCATGTCCGATGGAACAGGTGTGCGGTACACCCTACACTTACACCCAGAGGTAAAAATACAGAGGGGGCTTAGCTACGGGGATCGCGGTGGCTAAGATACAGGGACGCCTCAGCCAATCTGGATACTACAAATCCAGGAACTGACGTACATTCCGGTAAAAATGTGAGAGAGCACCATCATTCCGGAGCGTGCCGGGAACATCCATTAACAAAGTAGGCAATACTTTTTCCAGTCAAGGAGTTCAAGCATGACATATCGGCATCTCACCCATAATACCAATCGAGACGTTACCGCTGAAACGTTGTTGTTGGTTGTGCGACATGGGGATTTATATTCTACCTGCATCTGCATACTGGTTTATCCTTGCCCTGAAACATCCGCGTTTCCACGGAAACGACTGCCTGTGTTTGCTTCTGCCAGCTCTTATCGCCCTCTGGTGGATTACAACCGCGTTTCCGAACCCTTGTTTTTATGTAATTTTGAATCCCAACGACCTGACGCAGTCACACGTGACATTAAGACCTGACCGTTTGTGACGCCTTGTAGAGTGTTTCAAAAACAATGACTCGATTAGAAATGCAGATCTTATAAAAAATATTGAATGCACACACATAGAGACAGATTAATTTTATATGATATGCAAATTAATAAGGTTGTTTATAAACCAAATTAAAACGGCTCACTATGTCTACTTTTGAATGCAAATAATCAATGCGCCCCGCTCCATTTCAAGAGGCAGCACCAAACATTATGGTGGTTAACTATGCCATTGACCTGGAAAACTACCTTTTCACTCAGCATCAAGCTCCTTTCAAAAATGTCGTCTCGTAATGAATTATTAGTCATGAATTTAAAAAATGATTGTCGCCTGCCTGTAGAGCTCTGGAGACACTTCTTTGTATTAAGGAACATATTTAGGGGCAAAACACATCCCGGGATATTGAAGGAAAATCAATTTACTATGATGACAAAGTGAAGTATTTTCATAAAGTTCGGAATTCTTCAGGAAGTGTTATGCATTTTCTTCTGATATATGAAAAAGTGATATATAAAGATGGCCCCTTACACAAATAATTTTGCGCAAACATTGAAATTTTTGTACCAATAATTCTAAAATTTTTAAAACTTACTACCCCTTAATAAAATTATAATTTTCCAACCACCTACGTGAAGAGGAGTGTGAAATAAATTATGGAATTACAAAAAGTAAATATTTTAATAATATTTTGATTAAATCACCAAATTTATATTAGAATTAAATCAATAATTATGTTTCAGAAGGTAAATTTTAGAATAAAATTAAAAGCTCTAAAGCGCTCCATTCATACAAGGAAAGGACAAAGACAGGATAGAGAGAAAGTACATCCATGCCCGAACCGGGTTTCGAACCCAGGACCTCCTTATCCATAGTCAGGCATGTTGATCACTAGACAAGTTGGTCGGCAACACTTATTATGAATAATATTTATTTAGCAACATCATTTATATTCGTGTTTTTACCTATAGCTATAGAGCAAAACTTAAACTGTTTAACCTTAGACTCTAATTAGGGTCAAATGTTTATGGATGGCTTCATTTCTAGAAGTTCCTGTTTTTCGAAATAAGCTTATAGTTTTAAAATACTGGACATAAGCTTGGAGTATGAATTGTGTAACGAACTCTCTACCACGGAGAGCTTTATTATTTTTAGCAATATTGTATGCTGAAAGTTAACTTGCATGTGTAACTGTTTCTTGGGCCCTATTTACCTTCTCGAAGAAATTTTGTCAGCCTGATATACAATGACTTTTTGCATTTTCTTTTTTCATATTCAGACTTTGCTTCATAATTTCAATTCTTATGCTTAGATGAGAAATAATGGGAAATGTTATATTCTTAGAAGACTGCTACAGCTTAGTTGCAGGTGAGACAACCTGGTTTACCTTTTACAACTCTAAAAAATATTTCCAGGTCCATTTATCATTAAAAGAAAGACACTTTGAATCAACTTTAGGTTTTCAGTAGCTATTTTGGGATTGAACTATTTTACGAATAACCAAAACAACACTAGCTATTCTGTACTTTTAATAATTTTACCGTTATTCACAATGATGTTAATGTGTCCGAAATTTCTCTATATATGCAATCAAAAATAATAGAAGTCACGCCGCCGCCCAACTTGTCTAGTGGTCAGCGCGACTGACTGCAGATAAGGAGGTCCTGGGTTCGAATCCCGGTTAGGGCATGGATGTACTTTTTTTCTTTTTTTTTCTCTCTCTATCTATCCTATCTTTGTCCTTTCCTTGTATGAATGAGGTTTGAATGGTTGCTTTCCCTATAAACGGGTACCTATGGCTTGTGAGTAAAGCAAAGTCGTACTTTCACCTTCATAGTGCTCTGATTAAAACGAAAGACGCTCCCAATTGACTTAAATTCGCATAGCCAAGGCATAGCGATCTCGGCTTGTCCAAGTGTCATTAGTAACACAACAACAACAACAGAAGTCACTCCAAAAGAAAAAGCCTCTGGCTGTTGTTAAAAATGCACAGTAAGTGAGATCATATTCCCCTGCATTGTAGATTTTGATATATCCTATACATATTTCTGTTCCCCGAGAAAGCGTTAACACTTTTTGACCTTAATGTGGAGCTATAACTAAGAACTCCTGCTTTTAACACATAACCGATGGAAAACTGTCTGTCCTTGCTATTTCCATCGATTTATGTTTCGTAGAACAAAAATAGAAAAAGTAAAATGATCATCAAGCCTTTGAAAAAAATAATATTTAAACAAAGTAGAAAAAGAGAGGTATATAAATATATATTTCTTTCAATTTGCTATGTACCAGCAAATTAAATCTTTATCCGCGGGACGAATAAAGATAGACTGTAATTTGCCCATCCCAATCATAAGAGTAAGAAAGAACATAATTAAGTTCATTTTATATCAAATTGGCTAAGTTGAACTCAAAACAGTTTTTTTCCAATGGCGGGCACACTTGGGTAACGAACTCTATGCCACAAACTGCTACTCATTTATCGGGCACCTGTGAATTAAGTCACGGAGGCGAGTAGCATTACCCGCGCCATACCACCACAAACCCGTTTATAGGGTGGGCCACATTCATATCACATCACAGAAAAAAGGACAGAGAAGGAAAGAAACATCCATGCCCGAACCGGGATTCGAACCCGGGACCCACAGCTCGACGAAAATAAAAATAAGCACGATGGAATTTTGTGGTAGTTATGGATATATTTAATCTCCTCAGTGGCATCTTTGAGAGCTGTGGATAATTCCAAGTTGAGAGATTGAATTGAGATGTCAATATCTATGGTATTATTAATGACGGGGCAGTCCAGTTTCGTGTGAGCAATATATTATGGTGAAGGTTCCAGTTCGTTCTTTTGGTGGTGGTGGGAGTATTACTTTTGCTAATGTTGATTGTAGATATAGTCGGGAGATGATCTGAGCTCAAGTCATTGCACACATCAGAAGCAATGTGAAAATTTGTGTTGGTTAAGATAATATTCAAGATGTCTGGAATTTGTGATTGGAAAGTTGGGTAATAGGTAGGTTCCATGGGGGAGAAGATTTTAAGTTGGTTTTTGTTAATGATATCTATCAGTTGTTTGCCATTATTATTGATTGCTCTACAGCCCCAGTGTCTGTTTTTACAGTTGTAGTCTCCCAAAGAGATGGTTTTGAAGTTTCCAGAAAATAAGTGCTCAATATCCTTTTGTGTAAGTTTTCTGTGGGGCGGGTTGTAGACTGCCGAAAATTTAATTTTCATGCCAGAATTGAGTTCGGTAATTACTGATAGCCTTCGTCATTCTTGCTGCTATATAGAGTTGATGGAATAGCTCTTTTGACATAAAGAACTACCCCACCTCCCCTATAGTGTAATCTATTAGTTGCGTAAACTTTGTAGTTGCTTATGTTGTAGTTTCGACTGCCGTTGGAGTGAGTCTCTGTGACTGCACAGATGTCCAAGTCTTTGTTAATAATAAAATTTTTAAACTCTTCAAATTTGTTTGCAAGGCTGTTGCCATTCCAGTTTCCAATTTGTAGTAGTTCTAAAGAGATGGGGTTATTGCTCATTGTTAGGTTGTGGGTTTTGGCTAATAAGGTGTTGCTGGCTTGCATTACTCTAGATTTCTGAATATAGTTCACTATGAGTTTTAGCTGGTCAAGTAAACTCTTTGCCTCTTGTATTGTATCATTGCTGGTAGCCTGTGCATATGTTTTATTCTCTACTACTACTCCGTTAGTGATGCGTATTGTGGTGCTATCTTTGTTTTTAGTTTTTGTTGCTTCAATGAAGGTTCTGCATCCTCTAAAGTTCGCAGGGTGGTCCCCTTGACAATTCGTACATTTAGCAGGAAGGTCCTTACTTTTCATGCATAAGTGTGTTAAATGATTTTCTCCACATTTAACGCAACGCAGTTCATGTTTGCAAAGTCTTTGGGAATGATGTAAGTTTTAGCACCTATGGCATTGCGTAGGGCCTCCTCTGTTTTTATATTCTTCAATGCGAACTTTCACTCTGCCTATGTATTGTAGGGGGTATATTTCCTTTGCTCTGTTAGTTTTAGGCATTGTAATGAGAAAAAGCGGCAGTTTTTGTGTCTCTCCGTTTCTGCGGCGTGTCATCTGGACAATAGTGCTGATGGTGAATCCTTCTTCAATTAAACAATCAGATATATCAGCAATTTCCGTGTCATGTGGGAGGTCACGAATTACCACTTTTAGTGGTTTATCCTCTGGTAGGAGGTAGGTGTGGTAGCCTGCCTCTCTTTTTTCAAGTATTTTGATGGCCGATTTGTGAGATTCAGCATCTGTGAATTTGATTTTCAGTTCGTAAGTAGAGGATTTTGCTGTATAGCCAGACAGAGGAGCAGCTGAAAACAATTTTAAGTGCTGTGTCTACAAAAATGGTAAAAAAAAAAAACATCTGCTTCTATCTTTGGGGTTGGATATGCTGAAGTCCATTCTAATTGGTTAATAGAGAATCGACCATCCTAATTGGTCAAACAATAATCGAGTGCGAAAAGTTTGGTCGTTGCTTCTTACTTTCAAGTTATAACCTTGATTGTTGCTATTGCAAACGTTTGAATTTTCTACCTTCTCTGACTTTTCGTTTAAAACGAAAAATTTAATTGACTAATTTGTGTAAATATTTGATTAAATACACGTGGTAAGTACAAATTTTTACTAGATTAATGTTAAGTATTCCTAAATATTAAAATTTAATTTAGTAACAGTATCAATCGAACTTTATTAGCATTTTGTATTCGTTTTCCAGAAGATTGTTTATTAAAATTGCAGAGTTGGTAAAAACTGTAATTGGCAATTCTACCGTTCTTTTAAATGTAATTTTAAAGAAATGAAACTTTTTTTACCATATTAATTAATTTAATTTTATCTTTTAATATATATATATATATATTCATTAAAAATATGTGATTAATCAAATTTTTATCTTGATAAACGAATTAAAATTTCTTTTAAATTCAAGCCAGGAATATGCGTAGAAGTTATTCAATTAAGTTGATTAAATGTAGTAGTTTTAGAGTTCAACACAAAAAAATATTAATTTTAAAATGAATTTGTTAACTTGCTGAATGAGGGTAATATTATATAAATTACCCCAATGCTTCAAATGCTAAATACGTTTAATATAATTATAAAATGGTGTGGATTAAATGGAAAATTGAAATAGATGTTAGATGAATTCATATAAAGTTTTATTTTGACCCTTAGATGAGTAAGAATATTTTATTGTTTTACTTTGCGTACAACATATTGTATTTCAAAGTTATTTTAAACTATGAATATAAATTTTAACACATACGGTATAATATATTTTTCAGAATGGAAATAAAAACTACAAAAATTTAAATTGTTAAAGTTATGTTATGCATTGCGGATTAGTGAAACATTAATATGTAGAATTCCAGTTCTTAGTGCATGTAATATTACTCTTCTAATTATAATTGTTGGATATTCATTATTTTATTTTCCATATTTATTAATGAGAAGAAATCTTAAAAGAGAATTTTCGTTATTTTTTAAATTTTATTATTTTATTTTTATTTGTAAATTTCTAACTTGTATGTACAAAATTTCCAAATTGACCTTGTATTTCACAAATTGCCAAGTGTCTGAATTGTTTTGAAAACCATTTCATAAATATGGCTAGGCTTGCGAGATTTCTGAAGTTAACTTGTTAATTTCTTAATTTCTTGTAATTGTTAATTTCTAACTTATATGTACAAAATAAAACTCAGAAAAATTGACAACTTTTCAAAAACATCGTATTATAAATTAGTTTATGACTATAAGCGATTATCAATTTGCTACATATGCCTTACTATTAAAATTATAACACTAAGCTAATGTGTACCACGCATGTCTCCAAACTAAGCTTCTTGCTAACCAAATTGACCTTGTATTTCACAAATTGCCAAGTGTCTGAATTGTTTTGAAAACCATTTCATAAATATGGCTAGGCTTGCGAGATTTCTGAAGTTAACTTGTTAATTTCTTAATTTCTTGTAATTGTTAATTTCTAACTTATATGTACAAAATAAAACTCAGAAAAATTGACAACTTTTCAAAAACATCGTATTATAAATTAGTTTATGACTATAAGCGATTATCAATTTGCTACATATGCCTTACTATTAAAATTATAACACTAAGCTAATGTGTACCACGCATGTCTCCAAACTAAGCTTCTTGCTAACCAAATTGACCTTGTATTTCACAAATTGCCAAGTGTCTGAATTGTTTTGAAAACCATTTCATAAATATGGCTAGGCTTGCGAGATTTCTGAAGTTAACTTGTTAATTTCTTAATTTCTTGTAATTGTTAATTTCTAACTTATATGTACAAAATAAAACTCAGAAAAATTGACAACTTTTCAAAAACATCGTATTATAAATTAGTTTATGACTATAAGCGATTATCAATTTGCTACATATGCCTTACTATTAAAATTATAACACTAAGCTAATGTGTACCACGCATGTCTCCAAACTAAGCTTCTTGCTAACCAAATTGACCTTGTATTTCACAAATTGCCAAGTGTCTGAATTGTTTTGAAAACCATTTCATAAATATGGCTAGGCTTGCGAGATTTCTGAAGTTAACTTGTTAATTTCTTAATTTCTTGTAATTGTTAATTTCTAACTTATATGTACAAAATAAAACTCAGAAAAATTGACAACTTTTCAAAAACATCGTATTATAAATTAGTTTATGACTATAAGCGATTATCAATTTGCTACATATGCCTTACTATTAAAATTATAACACTAAGCTAATGTGTACCACGCATGTCTCCAAACTAAGCTTCTTGCTAACCAAATTGACCTTGTATTTCACAAATTGCCAAGTGTCTGAATTGTTTTGAAAACCATTTCATAAATATGGCTAGACTTGCGAGATTTCTGAAGTGTTCAACCAAAATATTTTCCATCCACAATGTCGCAGATACGAATATATAATTAATGTGTGATTAATATAAAAAATATTTTATTCCCGACACTTTTAATTTATGGATTACTTTAGTAAGAATAAAAGTTTAAACAAAATTTACAGGTATTTATCATGAGCCTGAACTTTTATAGAATTTCTTTTTGATTTTTATCTTGTAAAAATCCACCCAAGACCGTTAATCTTAGATTTCATTCATCAAACTTTTGTCATCAGTTAATGCGTTGTTCATGAAAGAGAATCTCCCTACTGTTGCTGATGTCCAACGTTAGCATAAGGCGTACTCAACAATCCTAAACATATTGGGAACTGCTATGTGATTATCCTTGAGCCATTTTTTTCTTTTAAAACAATTATATTTTCGGTAGTCACTTATTTCGACTGTTCCGTTTGACTTCAAGCACAAATTCGCGCTACGTTTGGCAAGACGGTACAATGACAATATTACTTATTATATCAAATCGTTATTCTGTGGTTTTCAATTTTCATATAATACAGAAATAAATGACAAATTATTCTAATCGGTCTTTCACAGTTAATTATTTTTGCAGATTTTTGAGTATCTGTAAAATCGTATTTAATTTTTACCAAGAAGTAAACAGGGCCGGAGCCCGATATTTTATGTAAATCTAGCAAGCCTCTGGCAAGCATACCTATAAGATAGCTTTCGAAAAATTTTTTTCGTCTCCAAGCTAAGTGCGCTTTTATTAACACGGGAAATTTCCCGAAATTCGATCAAAAAATAAGCATTTTAGAAAATTTAAAAATGGAAATAAATATAAATAAGGGACTTACTTAAGCTGATATGCCGAGTGGTATATTTATTTCGACATTTTGTTCGTTGTCACCAGTGTCACATTTCAATAAAAATGATTATCAAATATTACCAGAAAAAGCATGCAAAAAATATTTTCCTAATATATGCACATTATAAAATTTAAAAAAGCATGCAAAAACACTCTTTAAATTTAAAAAAATGTATATATTTGAATAAATAAACATGAAAGATATTTTTTAAATGTATAAACTTTTTAAGTAAATAAAAATGAAACACGAATACAATAAAAAAATACCTATATAAGCAATAGAATTTAAATAAAATAATTACATCTCATCCGAAAGTGGGTACTCATCCCAATTAATTCCCGAAAAGATTTCAATAAATTTGTTGAAATTTCTCAACAGCTCTATGAACACGAGACATGGAAATATAACAATAAATTAACAAGAATGTATAAGATAATAATAAATTAACGAAACAAAATTGGGAAAAAAGAACAATTTACGATTTTAAAAAAATTAAAGAAAATATGAATAAATAAAATATTTATATAATAATTAAACCAAATTATTGTTTGTTTTGTTTGACGCTCAACTGTCATTTTTGCACACGAGGACTAATAAGATCGGGACCTTAGTGGATTCCGAACCACTACAAACATCCATGCCCAAGGTGGGATTCCAACCCATGAACTGTTGAACCGAAGGCAAGAGCGCTAACCATTCGGCTCAGTTCCCAATCGCTTCAAATGAGAGAGGCTGTGACGTCATGTCCTGTCAGTCGAAATGTGGCAGCTGCATTTCGACAGTTAAATTCTAATTTACATGGTTTTTAATTCAATGTGGAATAGTTTCATTTAAGGAAATTTTCAGTTCCTTTATTAATGCTTAAATTGTCTATAAATACCTTTTAATATTTTGATAACTCACACACAAAAAATGCATAAAAGTCATTTCAATTAAAATAAAATGACAATGGGGTTTTCAGACAATTCGACTCGATAGTAAATTTTTTAAATTTTCATATTTTTTGGAAATTATCGTGATTGTATAAGGATTCCATTCGGTAATAATGAAACTGTAAATTTGATCTCTCAAATCTAAATCTCTATTTCCTTCTGAAATACTGTAAATTATCTAAAATTATATAATGACTATGAAATATTCAAATGAATCGCAGATAAGTCTAAATAATTTTTTAAAAATGCACTTCTTAAAAATGACATGAGAAGTAAAGTTATGAGTCGAATATACAGGGATGGCATGGATTATAAACAATGTGATTTTCAGTATATATATATATATATATATATATATATATATATATAATGAGAGAGAATATATCATTCTCAATTTGCCGTATTGATTGTAATATAATGAATAGAATGTAAAGGGTAATAAGTGAAATATCAACAGGCTAGTATTTTAACTGTAGTACTTATGATGGGAAATAAATGAAAAAAATTATTCAAAATACTGAGTTTTTTTTTAAAGATAGCGTAATACAATGTTAATTAATTCAGGTATCTCACATTTTTGTTGCACTTCTCATTATAAAAGTATTTTAAGTTTGGAATTTGCGAATATGTAAAACTAAATTCTGTATAGATATCAGACACTTGTTAATGACAAATAGAAAATGTGATGAAAAACTTTAAAACATTTATTATTTATTACATTAAGTGAAAAAACCATTTAAAGTGAAAAAAATTAGGTATGTTAATTATAATTTAATCATATAATCCTATTTTTTATTATTAATAATCTAAATAGATATAGTACTTTAATTCAAATACATTTAAGCTTACAATTCTGAATTTGTTGCAAATATTTTTTTCAATTTATATATTTTATAAGATGTGAAATAAAATTAAGAAACTTTTCTATGACTATGCTTCATTAAATTTGAAATAAAATTAAGAAAATATTCTATTCATTGAATATAGAATTGATTAGTAAATTCTACATTGAATGATTTTTTCGCTTTGATTGAAATGGTTTCCGTAAGAAATTTTAAATAGAAATGCTTTAATTCATAAAATTTAAAACCTTAAGTGTGTAAATTCTTTTGAATGGTATTTTACTGTAGTTTTTTATCTATAATTACCATTTTCCTTGATCAAAATATAATTTCACTTCAGATAACTTTGAACATAGTTTGCATAAGACATTTAATATATTTTGTAATGCCAATTTTTTTACAAAATCTGGAGTTTTTAAAAAATTGAATTAATTTTAACAATAAAAAAGTAATTTTAAGAATTTTTAATTAAAAGCAAAATAAAAAAGGAATATTACTATTAACAAAACAATTATGTAATACGCGTAATTTTAGAAATTTGGCAAATAATTTGTGTATGTACGTATAGAATAGTGATTCTCAACCTTTTTTGTCGTGGTACATTTAAGGATTTCGAAATTTGATGTCCCACAAAGATAGATTTAAAAGTTCCCTATCTACCTTTAATTTACTGTGCAAAATAGTTTGATAATAATTTTGAATGTAACATATTTTAATATCCACCATGAAAAATAGCAGTATGTTTATTTCTTGACTCATAATTTAAAATATAATTTTTACTATATATATTTCTGTAACTCAGAAACACACTTTAAGAATTTGGCGGTACGTAAAGGTATAAACACAGTAGTTGAGAATCACTGATATAGATGTATCAGAAAGATTTGACATGAAAAAATTATTCAAAATAGTTATTTAATACTTCAAAAAGTAAAATTGGGTTATAAAGCATTTATTTTTGTTTAATATGTGTTTTCAAGAAATAAAATAAACTATGAGAGATCGGTATACCGAACAATATCAACATACTTTTCTATGGATTATTTTATAATTATTTAGTTTACTGATGAAAGATATTTTCACATCAATAAAGTAAGTCTACTGATATAATAACCTCTCTTATTCCGTGGATCCATTTTAAAGTATTACCAGATGCATGAAAGGTACGAGTAGTTTGACAAACTCTAATATGAATTGTTCTTTGTATTGTAAATTTCAGAGCAATCCCAATATCATTAAAAAGATGAAAAAATTATCATTCTAATTTCGCTAAGTAAAATCAAATTTATTTTAGAAGATAATCCGTCAACAGTTAGTGTTGATAAAAAATTCTAAATCTAAAGAGTTAGACAAAATTAATTTGATTTATTTGAAATTTTCCTTATAAGTATTTCAAATATCTTTATTGTCTTTTTGAGTGAAAGTAGATTGGAATCAAGTCATTAAATTTAAATAAATTTCTAATAATTTTTTTGTAAAAATTATTTTGAAATGGTTCTAAATATACGAAAGGAACTTCTATACATAAAATGCAAAGATATTATTTGTGTTTTTTAAACCTTCTTTAATGCAAGATTTCTTTTATAAAGTTAACTTGAAAAGGAAAGTTTTCCATTATATTCCTGCTTATGATATTTCCTAAAGGAATAGCATGTTTCTTATGGAGAAGAGAAAACAATGTAATATAGATATGATTTTATTGGCTCAAAATTTTGTTTTGAATCTAATATATACCAGTCGAATTTTTCTTTTTTTTGTGCAAAATCTGATTGAAAAATGATAATTGTAAACAAGATAAATGCTGAACAAAGCTAAAGTTAGGTGTTGGTTAAAAAGGGGATTTGTGTCATAAATCACCAAGGTCCGAAAACTGTCAAATACAGCAAAATTTAAATTTGTTTCATCCAAAAAAAATGTACTACTACAAGATTACTACGCAATTGTTTTCTAAATAGGTTTTAGAAATAGGTGATAATTTTTTAGTTAATAAAATGTAAATCTAAAATATTTCTGTTTTTTTAATTGTTTCTGAAAACAGATTTTTGAAAACAGTACACGACGCATGCAAATAGAATATTTACTACATAATTTATGATTTTTTTCTGCCATTACGGCGGTTATCGTTAGGGGTTATAATGGAAAAGTACCTTAAAAGCAGTGTGAAACAGGATAAGTTTAAGATATCTTTAATTTATCCTGTTTCATAATAATTTCGTTAAATTTATGTATCCTACATAAGAATTGGAAGAAAATGTGAAAAGGTAGTAATTTTTCAAACTGGCAAGGTGTATTTTTAAAATTTGAGATCCATTAAGATGAAATAATAAGCAAGTTTTCTTGTTCTTAAATTTGGTAAATTTTGTAATATAAATTTAGAAATACCCCTTAGGTTAAAAAATTATAGCTTTTTAAATTACTTCAAACTTGTTTCAAGTCAGAAATGTGTTTTGTTATAGATTTCTTTTTTACTTTATTCTTAGAAATTCATACGTACCGTTAACTCTAAATTAAGTAGTTTTTTATTAATTTTAATTACATTCAATATGGAATCTCTTTTAAATCAAGTTCTTAGATCATTTCATAGCAGTAGCGGTATACAGTTGACCCGATCAATATTTTTTTAACATAGCTTTTTTTATTTAAACATATAACCTCCAATTCTTGCAGGTTTGCAGAACTCAAATACTGTTAGAATTAATTTATATTTACTTACATAAATGTTTCTTACACACAGTAACATTATTTTAAGAAAATATGAAATAATTTGTTATTCAAATTATGTAAGACGAGAGAGTTAAAGGGAGAGAATTTACTTTTAAACAGCACTTTTTTTCTCTAATTTTTATATCCAATTGCGTAAATTTAATCAGCTTTTTGTGTGTATTTAATCGATATTTTGTTATCATTATTTCAGATTAAAATCACAAAGCTAAATTTTTATAAGTTCTAGGACTTGTGTTACTATATTGCTTTATTTACTATTTCATTCAACAATTTTCGCCTAAATGAATACTGTTTTTTTTTCATTACAATAATTTTTGAGATAGAACTTATCTTGAAGTATATAATATGCTCATCATTATTCGCTTGCAAAGATGATTAAATTAATTTTCTTTTCATACATTACTAGATTTGAAAATCTCATATGAACATATATATATATGATCGCTTATAGACACTTGTTTTAAATTTAATTTCTCACTTGTTTTAAATTGAGCTTTAAAAAGGTTTCTTAAAGCTCAATTCTCTCGATGTACTTAACAATGTAAATGTAATTTCATTTAGTAGAGCAGAGAGTTAGAGATTAAAGCAGGTACATATAGAACAGTTGTACCGTGGTTCCACATCAGAGGACCCCCAAATTGAATAGAAAATTTATTTTACGTTGTCAATAAAATTGGATCGTTTGCCAAATCGAATAGTAATTGCTTAAATCATCCTTTAAAATAATTTAAAAAAATCGTTTAAAATAAAAACATACAAAGAAAATAAAATTTTTAAGTTTAATTAAATAATTAACCGGGAAATTTTTGGAATGTTTTATGTTGAAATTTACATTTGTAATTTCGAGCTTAATGCAATTACACCTTCCATTGAATAGATGGAGAGATTAAAATATTTAAATTACTTTAAGAAATCTGTTTCGAAATACTTCGGAGCACTTCCGGAATTGGATAATTTTTCCCGAAGTATATTCCTTAAAATCAAGAGCGTAACCTTTTGTAAATCCGTATTCATCATATGAATCCTCAGTTTTCCCATTGTTTTTCCATAAATGTCTAGTAGCGTGCTAATCGATACTGAACTGTTCCAACACAGCTCGAACAATGTACGTAAAATTATATATATATATATATATATATATATATATATATATATATATATATATATATATATATATGTACTCTACATTGATTACTTGTGCACCAAACTTTATATTTCTTGTATCTTTTATATTAGATACATCATGAGTTGCCAATACAATTGTGGTCGTGCAAGCCACCATAAACTGAGAGCCTGCATTCCGTGTTACCGATTGGTGCACGGAAGAGCAATCGCAGATGACATCCTGCGATGGATTGAGAGAAAACAGTCCTCAGAAAGTAAGTTTATAACTAAATATTTTCATAAACTTCATATTGTTTCTTATCTATGTAAATTTCACTAATTCAGCGTCGTCGATATCGGTAGAATCTTCGTCAAAATTCTCAGCTTCCAATAGAGTAGGTTCATTTCCGGAGAAGGAAGAAAATGCTCAGTTATGAAAATAAATATTTATGTGAATATGCGCAAAGTTACTCATGATATTTTATGAGCATATTATCTGCAAATGACTAATGAAATGCAGAACATAATACTTGGCATTCAGAATGTCAAGTATAAAACAATAAGTAAAAAAATCGTCTACTCGAATCAGCCTAGATATTAATAGAAAATTTACTCCTGAATTTTAGCTAACTTCATGAATTCAATTTATGCTGGGTGTGTTTAGTTGAGCGATTTAGAAACCAACGTAACCCATGTTTCTCAGTTAAATCAGACTTCACATGCAAGATGTTACAAGGCTGATCTAAGCGATCAAAGTATGTGGTCTGTCCTGTCCAATCAATACTTTCCAAAGTTTAATAGAAGGAGGGTTGTGGAAACTCGTCAAGTTTTTATATTTGTGAAGTGGGCCATATTCACACAAGACAGTTGTAGGACAATCAAATATCCCTATAGCAAGTCACTTTTGTCTAGTAATAATACTAGCTATGTATACTGTGTGTATAGAGCTCGCTTACATTTGACACAATATTATTAGGCATTATTTATTTAAGTATATTCAAAATATATTTGCACAATAACAATAAATTCCAACACTAATCATTTTTAAAGTATAAACATCCAATGTTCTGTCTTTTGGGGTTTCTACAGGAAACTGTAGTAGCCACTTATCTAAGGAAGAATGTGGTCAACATAAACATAACTCTTGTGGATCATTTGATGCTTAATACAAGGCAAGGCAGTTCTTGCCATTTTCAATGACCCATAAGAATATGATCTAACGAAAGTGTAGCCTATTGTTAGTCCTCGAAATAATCGGCATCCAGTTCCTTGTGCCCGCAATTGTGCAATCCTCTTGGTGTAAAACTTGGGAGTGTTTTGGACACAAAGTCCATGAATGTTTGGCACAAGTCTTCATTGGTGGAGGGTTTTATACGACGATGTTAGTCCAGGGAATTGAAGAGTTAGTAATCTGATGGTGGAACGCCAGTTGTGTAAAGAGGATGGCACAGAGTCTCACAACAAAGTCGCAGTATGGTATTCCTGGCCACTCGCATGAAATGCGGCCTCTTGTTATTGGCCAAAAACATTTGGTACTCCTTTTGTATTAACCAATGCTGGCTCCTTCTGTTGCAATGCCGGTTGTACACGTTCCAATTTCTGAGAATAAGATCCGCATAGAGAGACAAATCTCCCGACCTAAACTTGTAAAAAAACCAATGCGTTGCTATACACGTTTATTCACAGTACTCTATAAATTCTATACATATTCAGCGACTTGATTCAGCAGCTGATAAGCCCACTTTGTAGTCATAAAACAAACCAAAAGAGCTGCTGCGACACATCCATTTCTCTTTGCTATTTACGAGATACGATGTGATGTGATACGATGATGAGATGAATGTGCGTGGTGGACCTGTTTTCATAAAGACTGATATTCTTTCTAACGACTGACCTGTAGCTTAATTATGTGATACATTAATTAACATACTTATTTTCACTTCATTCAATAACAACGTGAAAACTGCAACAACCTTCTTATTTATCTTATATTATTCTGTTGAAAAATGCAACCAATGTTATATTCCATGAAGTATTGAAAGCATGTGTTCATTAGAAGGCGTGATTGTATTGATGAACCTATCAAATGATCAAAAGAATTAAAAAGGACATGCTTTGGGAAAGAGAATCAATTGGATTGGAAAACTTAATTGAAGTACTTTTATAAAATTCGAATCAAGTGGTGCTAATGACGTGATGACGAAAATTTACGCTATGAATTGCCATCGTCAAGCGTCCTAGATGTTAATGATAGTTTAAAATATTTTAATCTAGCACTCTAAAATAGCTGACATCTGGAACAAGCGAGTTTACTCCGTTCCACGAAATATTCCCTTCTTGAAATCTTTCTTTGAAACAAATTTCATTGTAAACAGTGTCATGGACATTCTGTTGCATTCCATAGCCATGGGTCTAGCTTTATTGATAGCAGTGCATTACAAAGAATCGTATCTCTAGAAATATATATATACACACACGCACACATGCGCCTATCCACCCAAGACAAACGCATTTGCTTAGTGGATACATACGCCAATGGCAGTTAAGGAGTTAAGAATTCACCGCAACTTTGATAACTTTTAAGATGAATGGTATTCCATTTATATGACAAACGTTTTACAAAAACCATTTATTTCGTCAGTAAAAACTGCACCATTTAATATTGTACACGCATCTTCAATTAGATTAAATAATTTAATAACTGAAGAGGTTCACTCCAATGTTTAAAAAATTAATTTAACTTAATGCCAAAAGTGAAGAACAATTTGATAATTGTCATTTTATTTTGTAACAAGAAATAAATGTATTTGCATATTGCACCATACATAATTAAGCGAAACAATTTTATCTTCTTGCAGATGAGGCTGTTTTCAAACTGGAGCTCTTCTTATTTGAGAGATCCCAGGATTACCTGCGAGTCGTAAGTTACTTACTGTATATAAATCTTATTATATTGTATGTGTGACTAAACTTTAGCAAAAATATTTATAATTTTAGTTAAGAATGGTTATATTTTTAATTTTTTACGTATTTCAAATATTTTTTGCTGTGCAAAATGCTAACAAAAATGTTTTATTTTGCTAACTTGCATTTAATTTGTGCACACATTTCATCAAAAATAAAACTTATTGAATACATTTACAGTGGGAATCTTTTCACAGTAAAATTTGATTATCATTTTCTTAAAAACGCTTTACATTTCCTTAACATTTAATGTACAAAGAAAGAATGGATTTCTTTTTTTCCCATATATTTATACAGAACTAAGATAACGTTACATTATTATATGCTTAAAAAATTTGCTCAAAAATCTAAATACTATATCAAATTGTAAAGCAATTTAAAGTAGCTATTTTGTAGATTGTAAATCAATATTTTCTGATGTTCTAATGAACAAAATTAAGTAGAATTTTGTTAATAATTTTATTAATAAGTAAATTAAGTTTAAAGCCAACACACTGAATAGATCTTGAAGAATTTGTACTTCTTATTAGAAGGATATTGAGCAAAATATATTAAAAATGTAAACAATGTTTCCAAAAAAAATGTATGACGAAAAGAGTAGATTGATATTATTCCTCTATATCTACCTTCATTTGAGTTGTAGTGGAATTTAATGTTTTTTAATTAATTCTATTAGAAATTAGACACAATAAAAGTTTTCTCTATTTTTTCTTGTGTTTAGACATAGATTTTTTATTTAGTATTTTCTATAAAAAGTGTTATTTTTCGGTTACAGAGGTTAAGAAGAATCCTGGAGGAAGAGATGTGTCCAGATGACAGCAGGATAACCTCCCGCAAATTATTAAGAAAAATGAAACAGATGCCACCAGATCTGCTAGCTGCAGTGAATAACTTCTACCAATCGAATCCTCATAATGATGAGGCATTCTTAGAAGGACTTGACAATGAGCTATCATCTTATACTGCAAGAAGATATGGTAGAAGTTCTTCAGATGTATGTATAATTATTAGAAATATTATGATTTAATTTACAAAGCAATGATTATTATTGAAAAGCATTTTCACGTGAATCCATTTCCAAATTTCACTTTTTAATAATTTTCTTAAAAGTCTCATAGATAAAATATCTTCTAAAGTGCAAAACATAATTGTTAATTCAGGTTGTGCTTTGATTACGTAATAATATGACACAAAACTAACACACACATACACTTACTGCAAAGTTATGATGCATTTCTCAAAGGTGGATGAAATCATAAAAGTCTAAAATTGAATTTTGTGTGCACGCACAAAACAATGCATAAGAAAAGGTTTATTTTTATATATATACACACAGAACGCAACATTTGTGAACATCACACTGCATGGAACCAGAAAGGAATAAAAGCGTCATATTTTAATCGATTCTATAACGCAATTGATTCGTACTCATTAGCAGATTGAGCATATGTAAAAATATTATTGCAGACTAGATCAAGAGATTTGTTTTTCACGATCTGTCTGCAGATAAATTGTGGATAAGAGTTAAAATTCTCAATCTATCTTTAGATAACATCAAAAGGTCTTGATATGAGATCAAGATAAGTTACTCTTCATAATCTGTCTTGAGATAACATTCAGATAAGAGTTTTTCAAATTTTCTGTTCTCTTAAGGATAAGATTGTGCTGTCTTGCATCTTCCAAAAGCAAGTCTTGACAAATGGTATAGTTACATATGTGGGAAGATGTCATTACAATAACATTACTACACACCTGGTCTTGAAAATGGGGTGCTCTATTCCTTCATTCAAAATACCTTCACACAGCTTACCTTGGTTTCTTTCTTTGATATGTGGTTTTATGTAGTGGGTTTAAAACTTGTTTTGATTCTGGTAAAACTGAAGAGCAGTATTATTAAACTGAGTATAAAATATTCAAGGGTTGCTTTAAAACAGCAAAATGTTTACTGCTTTAATTGTCTTCCTGAAGTAGTCTTCATACAGACTTTATTCACATATTGTAAGTTTGGAAATCGGCAAAGAGCTCTTTAGTTGCAAAACGATTCACGGTTCTATTTCCATCTTGTGCGTGGATGATTTTAGTGATTTGGAATCGGCTTTGAACTGTAGATAAAGTGTAATCAGCCCTTGTGAGAAAAAAGGATCATAGAGCAAAGAACAAACTGAATCAAACAAATCCAAATAACAGTTCTGATAGATGTACACCTGGAAGCCTTGCACATCATCTCTCTTGTTTATTATCGGTGATTGAAATCGAATCCAAGAGCTTTCACTCTGAAAAGCACTTTCCTACCACCAGTCAGAGTAATTTAGCAATGTTGCACAAATTCTGTTTCACTTCTCTTTTCATCTCCCGAAAGGTACACCTACTATGACTTTCTTCTGACTACCAACATCAGTGAACTGTAAACAAATGCTTTAGCACCCTGGCCTTTGGGGGTATTCCACCAAAAGTCCAAATAATTAAATTGAAGTCTGTAGATTCATGTCTTAACTAAGATGTGAATGTTTGTAGTGCTTTTGGAATTTGTTTTAAAAACTGGTACCTTCAGCCTAATAATCCCTTCGATTAAAAAAATTACCATTAATCAACAAGCAAATCAAACCAAGTCAATGACTGTAATATTGCTTAATTGTTTGGCATATAAATCAATGGATAATGTGTGTGACTTTAATGACTGAAAAATCTGTGATGTCTTAATTGCATCATTCAACATCTGAATACTGTTTTTCTGGCTTTAATAAAGGAAATTAAATTTGATAAAGAAAATGTTCAGATCTGCAGTCTTACGCTTTTATCTAGTTAAAATCGAAATCCTGTCCTCAGTTTGTTGCACTTCTGTTTATAAATTGCATGTAACTTTTTATAGAAGCATTTATTTTTAATTTGTGTCAAGCGTTCTCATGGTTTTGCTCTGTATGCCACCAGCGACCAAATTATCAGCCAAGTATTGAGCACTGGTCTTCTGTGTTCAGCAAATTGTGATTTTGAGTCCACTTATTTTTTGATGCGATTTATTAATTGTAAGCCATTTTCATGTTTCAGCTGGCAAAATCGACAAATACTGATAAAGCTTATCAGAACAGAAAGTGTCAGTTTTAATTTCTGTTACTGTTGAACAATACTAGATGAATGTTGCGTCTTTTTCTTCAACATGCATTTCTGTTTCGATGCTGACTTGGTTGTTTCCTTGCTTAGTCTTTGGTTACAAGTGAATATATGTATCCATGAAAGTTTTTACTCAAAATGCAAATTAATATTTCAATGTTTAAAAGCCATAACTATGCGTTGCCTGGAATGGAAAAATTAGTTTATATACTTTTCTTCAAAAGTAACTATCTCCTGTTATTTAAAATAAACAGGGGTATATTTTAGGACATCCTCCTAGGTACAACAGAGTTCTATGTCTGAGCTCCATATTTCTGATAGGAAAGAGTCAGTAATGATTTCACACACACGCACACACACTCACTCTTCACATTTCTGCATTTCAGTTATCTTGTAATAATGCTTTAGAAAGATTTATTATTTTAATTTATTAAATTTAATATGAAATTTTTTTACTCATTAATAGAAAACATTTATCAATGATTCATTGACTCCCAAACCAATTACCATATTTCTTGACATTAAACTGAAAACTTCCAGCTGTTGACTTTAAGTGATTGCTTTTAAGAGTTGAATTTTCAGCATTCAATACTCAGGATTAAAAAACAATTTTTGAGATGGACGCTACTCTTCCTATATTTTTGATACATTTCTGGATATGGTTAAAAGAAGCCATATGGCACTTAGAATATAATTTATGAAATATATTTGTGTATATATAAATATGTATATATATATATATAGTTTATTTGAAATAATTTTATTCCAATCACCCTGTAAACTAGTTATCTACAATCACCTTTAAATGTGAAAGTCATATTCAAAGTATTTATGGTCTATTGTAGTGGTAATTCATGAATTTTCTACTAAACTATCACTCTATTAAGTTCACTTTTGAAGAGCTGCTCTGAAATATTCAATTTTTACATGCCTATTTTTTATGTAGAAGTTGCTATTGCATATGGTTCAAAAATTCGTGTGTGTGTGGGGTTTCGAATCCCAGCTTGGGCACTGATATTTGTAGTGTTTCGAATCCACTTTAAACTGTAGGTCCCTATCTAATTAGCCCTTGTGTGGAAAAAATTACCAGTTAGCAACAAATAGTACCAAAGTATTTTCGCTAATACATTGGTCACATTACAACTAGACATTTAAAGTGATTAAATGTGTTGTGAATTAGATTCTATTAAGCTTTTATATAATCACTTTGATATTAACATTAAAATATTATAATTGATTTTTTGTGTGACAGTTTTATTGATTTTTGATATGTTTTTATTCTAGGAAGAAAATGAGCCTGCTGTTCCATCAGACTCTGGTAATATTAACAATTCTAACATTAATGTTCTTCCTATTAAAAACGTTTTGCTCATAATTTTTAATGGAAGTTCATAATTTAAGAAACCAAATTTTTAATAAAATTTTATCCAAAAGCAAAAAAAATCCAATTTGTTTGGTTACCTTTTTTGTATATAATATGCACAGTTGTACAATCAACAGCGATTTCTTCGGAGAATAGTCGGAAATATGTACTGCTGATAATGTGATAACACGCTAAATAGAAAATGTACTGTGTCGTTAAAAACATAATAAATTGTACAGAAAAAAAGCATTTATCATAAAGGTTTTTCAATCTTCTAGTGCGCTAACAGAGATGAAAATACGAGATCGATCTAGAGAGATGATTTTGAGAAGCTAGTAAAACATTTATTTTTACTTTTTAATAATTTTTAAAACGTGGTTAGATATACTTAAAAAAAGTTTTTCCATTAATAATTAAATGAGCGAAATGAATTATTTACGAATTGCTCATTAGATTTTTTTGTATTGTGCATGATTTGTCTTTATCTTACTCTAACGAAATTGTCACCAATTATTTTATTTGCCTTCTCTATAGCTTTTAATTTCAAATGTGAATTTTAACCTAAAAGCTTTTGCTTCCACATGATGACATATGAATTTGAGACGTTTTCAGAATGAAGAAACTCTGGTTAAGACAAAATCCAAAATGATATCAATTGTTTTTGCAATTATCTAATTTGTACGATGAATCGAATTCATTCTTGAATGAAATTTGACAAAGCTGATTATAGATAAAAGAAGTTAGCCAAGTCATGGTGCAATCTGTTATATATTTTGTGAAACAAGGCATTTTTTTCAAAATTTAACTTTATTTACTTTTTTTTTTTTGGAGAAGGATATTTTGATAAAAAGAACAATGTCGGCATATAACATGCACAGCAAAATTCGTAACTTTTTAAAAACATAATCTGCAGATTATATATAGGGAATGCAATAATTAAAATGTCCAGATCTTATGAGTCTCATTTATGTTATTGATGATTTAAAAAATTCCATATGGAAATATCCTCAAAGGTGCATCAAATTGTAAGGAAAGCATGCAACATATTTTATGTAGGCTTATTTCTATTCGATTATTAAACAATGAATCGTTTATTGAAAACTAGTAGATACATACTCTATCAGGTCTTCATAATTAAAACGATGATTGGAAATTAAATATTCTATATCAATTCTTGTGAGGAAATGTTCATTCTCTTTGATAATAGAGCTTGTTGCTAAAAACTGAACATGTTACAAAATTAAAGAGTCTAAACAAAATTTTTAATCATGAAATGAAATATCTTGTATAGTTGAGTTAGAAACAAATTTAATGAGGTCTAAAATGCTTAAAATCCCATTTTAGTTGGAAAGGCTGATAACAATTTTAACTTCTCACAGCGGTAAAGCATAAGTAATAATTTTGAGAACAGTAAAAAAACTGTATGATTCTAGATTGAAGTAAGAAATGTTCTAGAATTGAATGATAGTCCTTTAATTCAGATTGTGAAATAAGCAACTTTAGAGCGTACTTCATGTCAACTATAATTAGTTTTGAAAGTAGATATAAACATTGTAAATAATATTTTGAAATGAAATAATTTAAATACCTGGAACTCAATATTTTGATATAATCTCTTACTTTTCCATGCATCTGTTTTAATTTTAACTATGACAAAAATTCTGCGAATCAACAGATTGAGGTTTATATGGATATGGGATTTCAATAATTCTGACAATAGATTCCAGGATAAGAAGATTGTACTGAAATAAGTTAAATGATTCTGTTAATTTGATTTAGGTTATTTAAATTAGAGATATAGAGTTAATATATCTATTTTTAATTTTAATGTTCAAAATTATTTCGAAAGCTGCACATGATTAAAAATTTGTAGGAATTATCTTCGTTACTAGTATTTAAATATTCCTCATTCATATACAATATATTTTGTTGTGATGTTCCTTATATTGTCATTATATATTAACTTCAGAATATTTAATGTCTATATAAAGCAACTATAATATATGCAAATTAAAGTTAATTTGCTTTATTTCAGTATTTAATTTATAATACATAAGTATCAAATAAGGAAAAATTATGTCGTTTTTAAATAAGGAAAACTGCAAATGTAACTGCTTATGCTTTAATTAGCATAAAGTTACCATCACTATTTTCAGATAGTTTTTGGTTTAGTTTGTGAATGAAAAATTATTCTTCAATTGGGTTCAAACTCTGCTGAGACATGGCGGAAAAAGTCGTTTGGAAGGGATGTAGGAACTAAAAATACTGCACAAAGGTAGCTTATATGCTGGGAATCATATACAGGAAGTTACAGTATATAGAATGGTGATTATTTGAATAAATTTTTTTAGAACAGCAAATTCATTGAATGCTTTTGAAATAATCATTAATAATTTTAACTGAAATAAAAAATAGTCTCATTAATGTTTGCAATTACTTATTTTTATTAAATGAACAGAAATGAGTGAAAAATATTGCATCTACATAATTATATGCATATTTGGTAAAGAACAATTTTTAAAATAAAATATAGAATTATTTAACTCGTGAATGTTGATACCGCATGGAAATTTTTGATTTGACTCCTGGAAAACTCCTGGAATTTGATACTTAGAAATCTGTACAAACCCTGTGTAACTTTTGTGTGCATAATAATGATCATTGAGCAATAAACCAACCTCCATTTACTGAAGCTTTTTTTCCAACTGACTACTTATAAAACGATATCTTAAGAATTTTCAACTGGACTATATACATAAAAATATCGAAAAGTTTCAGATCTTGCCTTAGTCTTTTGAAATTAAGTATTTATTGTTTAGAATGTAGTTATCTACTGTGATTTAGAAATCACAGCTTTTTATTTTAGATTAATTTATGCTTTTAATTTCTAAATTTTTAGATGGATGTGTTTGTGTGATTTTACAGCATTTGCTGAAATTTTGAAGCATTTGAGGATTTTAAGAAAACTGAATTCTTATTCAAAAAAATTTGAAAAATCTTGAATGTATATGAATTAAATGGTTATTTGAATAATTCTCTCATTGCAGTTTTATTCTGATAAATAAAATTCTGGAAATTTTTCTAAGAACGTCTTTTTTTGCTCCGTATTCAAAAAACACAAATTTAATTAACTTAATAAATTTGCTGTATATACTTGATTTGATACTAAATAAGTTTCTCCTTCAGCACTAAGGCCTTGTTTAAATAACTAATTATACTTTTAAGTTGGATATTTTTCTTATGAAAACATTTTATAAGTTTTGTCTAGATTTGTTCAGTTTTTCAGCACCTCAAATGTTCAAAGTTCTTACATACTTTGCTATGTTAAAATCTAATCCTGATTGCGAACTATAATTTTGCTTATTTCTGATTCCAGGTAGACCACCAAAAAGAAAATATTCTGCCACCACATTTCCCAGTAAGTTCTATATTACTATGTAAAGAAATATATTTGTATCAGTTAAATTATTGTATCATTAATATGTACTTCATAAAACATCACAATCTGCAGTTAAATCTATAGGTAGCAAAAAATGTATTGTTATAATAAGATTTTTTAAGGCAGTAGTTAATATACAAAGTCCAATCACATTAATATTATCACCCGTCAAATTAGAACAACCACATTTTGCGGAACGGACTCCTTGTGTCACACACCTACACTGACAGTATTGTCCTGGTAGATGCACACCTAGCATTGCCTTCAAGATAGAAACACATATGAAGAACATCATCTGGAATGAGATAGAAACACATATGAAGAACATCATCTGGAATGAGAGATACATCTTTGTATTGATCCATTATGCCTTCCACATTGATGAGTGATCCCAGAAAATGCCAGGAAAACATTCCCCAGAACATAATGCTCCTACCTCTAATGTGAACAATTCTGGTAGTGGTTACAAGGTGTTTGCTTTCAGATGATTCTTATTTTAAATGTCGGTGCTCATCTATAGGATTGAACATAAAATATAATTTTTTTGAAAAGGACCCCCTGATGGACAGTTATGTTACTCGTGTACAAATTTCAACGTTAATCAAAGGCGAATAGCAGTTAACATAATTAGATGAGCCAGGCATTCTTTCAGAGGCCCAGATGCAGCAATCATCTGGGTTATCAGTTGTTCAATTGTAGTAAGTATTCTACTGAGTGCATCTCTGCAGCTGTCATTCATTTCTGTCATCAATGGCACATCGTGCATGACAGTTGCCACGTCACAAAGTTTGGACAATCCCATTTTACTTCTCACTTATATTCCATTTTATCTATTCTTGTACCAAGGGGAACACTTGATCAGCTAAAAAAAAAAAAAACTTAGACATTTTGAAAATATTTCTATCCTTGTACAACCGTTGCAATGTTTTTTAAACCTTAATATACTCTTTATATATGCTTAACTGCACTGTGTAGCCACCCGCTTTTTGTATTTGTTTATTTATAGTCGACATTGACCTGATGGTCACATTGCTGAGTCTGGTCTGTGTAATAATTTGGCACATGATAAGCACTTGTAACTAAATGGGTATGTTAACAGTAAAAGAAAGAAAAATTTGGTAAAGAGTTCATTTGTATGTTTCGTGAAATTTCTGCACTAGCATATTTTGACACAGCTTAGTGGATGGTTTAAGAGCCTTAAATTGAGGAGCATTTTATTGCCTCATACAATGCTTTGCTGGAGGACTTTCCAGTCTGTTGAATTCTATGGGGCTATTGTGGTTTTTGTATTTTCTCATTTTTTGACATCAAGTCTATGATTAAAATTAATGATACCACATGCGTGACACTAAAAGTGTTTTTTTCAACCATTTACATAATTACCTATTTATCCATGCTAAACAAATTTTATTCAAACTTCATGATATTTATCCTAATTATTCTTTAGACATATGAACTGAAATTTGGCACAATATATTTTGTCTGTCTCAAACTTCTGTATCTTTATGGTCATTTTATATATAAAATAAAATTATATTTTCACTGCCTTCTGAATTTTTAAATTGAAAATCTATCTCAAAAATTTGATGTATTCAGTATATATTTAAAACAAAATATTAAAACATATAGTACAAATAACTATTATGTTTGTAATTAATATTATCAGATAAAAATTAATGATAAAATTTATTAATTTTATTACATTTGTCATTTCTTATACTTGGCTGTATTTTTTATGATGTAAGAAAGCATACAAAATTTCAGCTTTCAATTATGCTCAATTATTAAACATTAATTTTTATATTCAATAGTGTACTTTTAAACTTTCAAGGGTTAGATTATTTCAGACCAGTGTTTGATGCACTTAGCTGAGTTCACTAACCCTGTGCATTAAATAGTAGAGGGATTAAAGAAACAGAAGCCCAAGGGTTTTATGGTAAGAGTTTTGTGCTTCCAAGTCACAAGTTTGTGATCTCGGGCATGGAAAAGATTAACTCTACATTTCATTTCCTCAGTGGATTGATAAAATTGAGTACCAAGCATGCTTGGTAACTAAACAAGTGGTTTTATATTAGACTAACCGCCTGGCCGGAACATAAGCTTCATACTAGGGCCCTCAGCTAATAAAACAAATGAGCACTGTAGTCTTTAGTTCATGGGGGGATATGAGATTCAGAGTAGTATGTATAATTAGCTTTCGTAGTTATTTTGCTACGTACCTTCAAATTTTTCTGTACTAACTGTATTTTCAAATGGATATTTTGTCATCTTGGTACAATACCTTTTTATTCAATCTAAATGTAGTTCAAGAAAAATCTAAATTTTTAAGTTTCATGTAAGTAATATCATTTATCTTATTACCTAAAATGTATGTTACTTTACATGTTGACTACTTGCAACTATCTTATCAGTTGTAACTTATGTATCTAATTAATAGGCAATTGCAAACAGTTATAAATAATGTAGCTGTATGTTCAAAGAATAAACCTGCGATAATTTATAGCAAGAATAACTGTCTATTTCTGGGAGAAAAATAACTTTGAAAATCTAATAACTTCTTAATGGGTATGCTTGAATTAATTAAAATGCTCAAAATGTGTTAAAAATATGTGCTTTAAGGGATTCCACATTTATTCTGCACATTTGACTGCTTCCAAAGAGTGAAAAAGAAATTCTTAAGTTGCTTTTAAACATATTTTCGAGTGCTAATGCTACATCATTTCTCCGAATCAACCAATCATTAATCTTATCTTACATTGACTGCACTTACTGTTTTTGTCACATCTTCCTATACCTAGCCCAGAATTAGGTTACACTAGTTAAATGAAAGTCGCTGGTTGGAGTTCTGTAATTGAAAAGGAAGGACTAAAATAAGGCTCCCAAATATGTGACCTGTTCTTCCAGAGCTATTTTTCTTACAGGACATTGCAACCACAACATAATAAATGTTCTTTAGAAGCTTTTAGTGAATATGACATTTAAGCCAGGATTGGAACTTGCTGCTTTCCAATGAGAATGGAGCCCTAACCAATCAGGCCACCACTGCCTTAGCCTATATTTCCTGTTACTTGACAAATGAATATCTTATATGATGTCTGTACACTGGCAGCTTAGGTGATTTGGAAATGTTGAAGAAAGAATAATATTGCCTTTCTTCAGTGTCAAGGATTTTCTTAGGATGAAAATCCTTTCTACTACTATGAAGCTCTTTTTCTGTTATATTCCATGTGATTTATATTTCCATGGAAATGAAAAGGCTAATGCAGCTACTTGGGTTACACTAAGGTTGCATCACCAATCTGTTCCCAATTCTAATATGAAGAAACTTACAAAATCTCTTCGGCAGCAATTTTGGAATATCATTCGTGAACAACTTACATATAATGGAGTGATGTATTGAAGTATGAACAGTCTTACTGCTACAAAACTCCACCCTTAAAGTTACTTGTATAACAACGGATAGATATTTCCCATGTAATTATTTTTAAATATATGGTGTGAATCTTGTATTGGGAAAATGCATATTGTATATCAAATATGAATTTTCATTTTCCTGTAAGGATTTTATTTATCATCGGTATAAATTTCTGCTAAATAAATATTGTATTTCTGCTCTTTTAAAAGAATTGGCTTTAATTTTAATGGCAAAATTTATATATTTTCCTGTTATGTATTTTTAATGGTTATTTCGGTTTGCAAAAATGTTACATTTAATTTTATATGTAGGTAACATATATTTTTTGATTCTTACTCCAAAAAAGCCAATTAAACATACAATCAAATGATTATTGAAAAAATCAAATGATTATTGAATTGTGCCAAAAGTCTTTGTTATGGTTGACTTGTTGTGAAGAGAACTGATAGTGGTTAAAAATTTCAATTTCATTCCAATATTTTCAATTCCATTCCACATTAATTACGAATGCACTTAATATCAAAGTTCTTTGTCCAATCAAGACATATAATATGAACAAATCGACCTTGTTTTGAATATAGTAAAGGAAATTAATCAGTAAAAAGCTAAAAATTATCATAAAGCCTAAATTTGTTTTGCCATTGAAAATAAGTTTTGAACAATGGAATGCACATGATCTTATGAGGACAGCGGTTTACAAACTATTTCATAAAAATAGTGACTGCAAGCAGCATAAATGTTAATTGTTTATAAGCCTGTTTTGATTTCTAAAGAGATTTGAGCTTAATAAATATATAGCTATATAAACGTTTACTGTAAATGAGATTATTATAGATGATTAAATTACAGAACTTAGTCTGAAATCATCTGGCTGTGAAAAGAACTTTTATATTTGATTATGACTCACATATAATTAATAAATTATGTTAAATAATAATTCATACTTTGTTCTCCAGTTCAAGGATATCATAGTCAATATATCATTTTATTGGTCATAGTTAGCCATATTCTATATATAGCATTTCTTCTCAATATTCTATATAGCTCACTTATACTTATATATACTTATATCCAATATTCAATAACTATGGGATGGTATATTTGAGAACAAATTGTCTCAAGTATACCATTCCATGGCTTTTGAAATGATTAAATTATTCAATGTGTTAGGTGTATAGTTCTAATCCACATTAAATTTACTTTCTAATTAATTTTAGACTGTTTATACCAGTTTTACATACTGTTTATACCAGTCAAATGTTAAGTCCATGGATCTAAAATTTAAGGTAAATGTTGTATGTTAAGTTTTTAAATAGTTTTAATAAAATATTTCTGTTTAGGTGGAAGTGAAAAAGATAAATCTGAGCCACCAGAAAAAAAGCAAGCACATGAAATTAAAAGTAAGTCTTGTTTTACAAATCAGAGTTGTTTGTCATTTCAAGATTGGGAGAACTAATTCATTGCATAAAACTCAAGGAAACAATAAGAAAAATGTTAAAACTTTTAATGGACTTAAATTTTTATACATTTTTGGTGTATTATAATACAGAGTCGATGAATTTCAAAACCTTTCGTGGGTAATGTGGTGGGTCAATATGATCATATGTGAACAAATTATAAACTTTCTTCATAGAAGTTAAAGAAAAAGTAACATTTTTCAGAAATTATATGTATGTATCTGTGTATATGTATGAGTGTGTATATATGTGCGTATGTATGTAAGTATGTGCATATTTATTGAATGATTTAAATTTTTTTTGTAATAGTAAATTATCTTAACTCAATTTAAAACCTTTATTTTCATGGAATCTCTGATAATTTTAGTAAACAGTTATAGCTCGAAATATAATGATTTCTTATGAAATAGTGCTTTAGATAGCCAAAAAAATTATAACTTGCTTTATCTATGTATTCAAATTGGTATTTTGTAAATTTGTTGAAAGTTCGTCCAGTGTTGAATTGAGAACAGTTCACGGAATGAAGTGAAAAGCATGTCTGGGATTTTGGTCTCTAATTAAAATCTTTGCTTCTTTTAAGAGCAATGTTTGTAATTAAAAACAGTAATAGTTTTAACTCCCTATAAGGTTGCTTATTATGCCATGTAATTTAATTTACGTAACATTTTGTTGTAAAATTCATTTCACTTCCAAAGATGAAGGGATAATTCATTTTCTGTTCTTAAAATTGCTATCTATTTGTAATAGTTAGCAATAGCAAACTATAATTACAATAGCAAACATACATATACATATGTATATAAACATTTCTTACAACAAATGGTAGTATTTCCTGCGTAGTATCTCTTTTTAATTATTATATTCATACTTTTTTTTTCAAAAATGTGTTTTCACCCTCTGCAATGTGTTTGATTTTCTCAATATACTGTCATTAGAAATAGAGTGGACAACAAAAGACGTGAATTGTAATTTCAATATACAATAAAAAAATAATCCAGTGAAAAAATGTTTTTATTGTAACTTGAAAAAATAGTGATTTTGAAGAACAACTTTCACTATTTACATAATTTTAAATGTTTTGCAACACAATGAGTCCTCACTTTTTATTAATTCGCTAAAAATGAATCAAAGGTCAAAAGTTTGAATATTAAAGGCAGAACTGCTTTGAGTTTTAATTTTCTTCTATTTTAATATACTTCTATTTGGTTAATTGGACAGGCAGAAACATACACTTTCATTTTAGTTGGCACAGGCAATATTTTTACAAAATCAAAAGCATAGAAACATAATTTTTTTTTGGAATATCACACAATGACAACATAGAAAAAAGGAGCTATCCGATGCTGGAATTATTTTCTCTTATCTCAATTATTATACATCGATGAAAATTTTAAAATGATGCTAAAGAATCGTATCATTTTTCAAGTGGATTGGAAGTTCTTGAATGGAATGTCATAACTTAATTGGTTATTTAGCTTTATAATTAATTTTTCACTTCAAAAGCCAAACTATTGAATAGATATCTTTTGATAAAAATATTGATTAATCTTATACCTAAAGAATCCATGTTGACATGCTCAAATCAATCCTCCCCCACAAAAAATGCTTTAAACAAATAAAATAAAGATTGTATTTAGCTTCTAAATATTTAAAAATTGCATTGTTTTGCAAACAACCTTTATTAAAAACAAAAAATATAAATGTAAAATTTTAAAATCAAAACAAAAATAATTTGTTTTATTATTTTCAGAGAATGCAGGTGGAAAGAAGAGACTGCATACCACAGATGGTAAGTCATATTACTAAGAAGGTTGATTTTAATGATAGTTTGTGTATTTTAAAATTTAAAAAATGAAATTTCAAAGGTATTTTCCATTACGTAAATAAGTTTGTTTTTTATATAATTATACACAATTACCATACACCCTGGAGAAATGATATTTAATATTTTATGCAGAATTTATACAACCATTACCAAAACTAATTTTATTATATCTGATTTATTTCAATGAAATTGCTTAATATTTCCCTATTGTTAACTTAGTAATTTTTAATATTTACTAAATAGATGTTATATTTAATCATGAGTTATTTTAAACTATATATTTCTACTTTTCTTAATGAAATATTAATATATAAGTTAAAATAATCTTTAAAAAATTATCACCATATTTTCCTGTATATAAACCGTAAATCATGTATTAAAAAACTTTTGGATTTTGCTGTGCATATTGTACGCCACCATGTGAATAATCTGATAAAAAATATTCTTTATCAAAAAAGTTTACAATCAAAATTTGGGGGGGGGTTGTTGGTTGGTTGTGTTCTATGGCGCAAGGTCCAAAATTGGACATGCTGCGCCAATTTGGGGGGGGGGGATAGAATGCTGTTTAAGCTGCATAAAATAAGTAACACATGACGTCATGACTTGACTAACTTATTTCATCTATAATCAGCTTTGTCCAATTTCATGAATGAATTTGATTCATTGCAATAATACATAATAGTAAAAACAATTGCTTGTGTGGTCCAATGTCAACATCGCTGGGTGGTGCAAATTATTTTGTAATTTTTAAAGATGACTTTAATGGTAATATTTTTGTTACATTTCTCAAACATAAGAGTGATGCATTCGAACATTTCAAAGAATTTATGTTCTTTTGTGAAAATGTTCTGTTAGAACAAAAGGTAGAGAGTATATCAATCATAATTTTAAACATTTTCGCAACAAGAAAGGCTTACAATTTCAGACCAAAGCTCCTTACATAACATCAACAGAATAGAAGAGCTGAGAGAAATATGAGAACTATAATGGAAAGTGCTTGGTCAATGCTATACAGCAAAGATTTACTGTTGCTTTTATGGGCTGATGCAGTGAATACAGCTGTGTACCTTCTAAACTGTACTCCAACAAGTCGATCACACTCCAATAATCACCTGGATCTACACGATTTGAATTGAGGACAGGTAAACAGGTGTCACTTAAACATTCGAAAACTTTTGGCTCTGAAGCTTATATGCATGTGATTATCAACTGCATAAGAAGTTTCAATCAAAAAGTAATAAAGTAATTCTTGTGGGGTGTGAAAGGAATTCAACAAATTATAGAATGTTTGATGTAGTGTCAAAAACAAGGAAAATTTCAAGGAATATCATATTTGATGAATTCTGAAATACATCAGATTTATCCCAACAGACAATTTCATTAAGTAACTCTGTTAGTACCACTGAACCAGAAGATGAAATGATTGATAAAATGGGTACATTTAATGCATCACATAATGAAGATGAAGCTCATTCTTATAATTTCAGACCCAGACATAATTTAAGAATCCCAAAACGTTATGATGTGAATGTCGATGAAATTCCAAAGTCATATGAAGTACTTCAATTAGACAAGAGTGGATAGAGGCATTGAAAGAGGAACTGGATTCCCTAAAAGAAAAACAACACCTGGCAGTTGGTAGAGTATCTGAAAGAGAAGAATATTATTGTGGATGAAAATGAGTAATTAATATTAAGTACCTATCATGTGGAAATATTTAGCGTTTTAAAGCTTGCTTGTGTGTCAAAGAGTTTTCCCAAGTGGAAGGAGTCGATCCTAATGAAACTTTCTCACCAACATCAAGATATGATGCAATATGAACCGTTCTGGCAATTGCTGATTATTAGAATTTAAAAATTAAGCAGTGTGACATAAAAACTGTATTCTTGCATGGTGATATTGATGAGGAAATATATATGCAAGCTTTTAACTGGTCTAGCTATTGATTTAAACTATATTTAAGCTCAGAAAATCTTTATACGACTAAGAACTATCATCAAGAAGTTGGAACCAGAAGTTAGATTTTTACTGAAATTTGGATTCAAACAGAGTATGGCTGATCCTTGTCTATTTAAGGCATTTTCAAAAATAGGAATGCAATTCTCACACTGTATGTTGATGATATCCTCATACTATGTCAAGACAGAGAAATTTTGGATGACCTCAAAGAATATGAATGAGAATTTAGAAGCGACTGCTTATAAATCAAGTTGTTTTGTTGGAATAGAGATTGATCAAAACAAAGATAGTTCAATTTTTATCCATTCTCAAAAGCCTTTAAGAAAAATCTTAAAACAGTTTAATCTTGAAAATTGCAATCCAGTTAGTGTTTCAGTTGATAACAATGTTAGTTTGTCATCTGAATCTGATAAAATTTCAATAGTTACTTATGTACCTTATCATGAAGCTATTGGAACTTTAATGTTCTTTTCATCCACCTCATGCCCTGGTATTATATATTCTGTGAACCTTGTGAGTCAGTTTCAAAGCAACTACCGTCAGGTGCACTGCAATGCTGTCAAGAGGATTATGAAGTATTTAAAAGCTACTATCCATCATGTAATCCAAGACATGTCTCAATCCTTGTGTTGTGGCTATTGTCCTTGCCTTGTGGTTTATTCTGATGCAGATTTCGGTGGTGACATGAACACCAAAAGATCCACAAATGGATGTTTTTATCTTGTCTGGTGGTGCTATCGCATTGTGCTTAAATAAATTTTTCTGTGACAACAACAGAATCGGAATATGTTGCTGCATCTACAGCTGTTAAGGAAATTATATGGTTATGATAACTTTTACATGATCTCAATGAGCAGTCTCTATGTGGCGAAAATGTTGTATTGCATATTGATAATTGAGAGTGCCATCGAACTCAAGAATATTGTTTTTCACAAACGTACCAAACACATAGATATAAAGTATAACTTGATCAGTTAAATAGCAGATTTTAAACTAAAAGCTATATACAAACAAAAAATAATAGTGATTATTAAAGTAAGATAAAACTAAAGCATGAGTGGTACAAAAGAAAAAATTTATCCAGTGAACAATTAAAAAATAATCCATTTCTTTTTTTCTAATTATTAATGAAGCAAATTTAATTATCTAACTTCATTTTAAAAATTATTAAAAAATAAAAACGAACAAGTTTGTCAAACTTTTCATAATTGTCACTCTTGATCGATTTCAGGCTTTCATCTCACTTTATTGCACTTTGTGTTGAGGTGGCTTCAAACACATTTTCATAATGACTATTTTTTCTGCACAATTTATTATATTTGTAATCATACTTTTCTTATTGTACGTGACACTCGCTTTATTCATCGAAAGAAGCAGCCACATATTATGTACCACTTCATAATATGACACTTTTATTTTACTCAAAAAAAGTCTTGTATTAATGCTGCTATGTATTAACATGTGCAAGAAAATACAGTAATTGACGTGTATAAAAAATTTGCAAACATTTCCAACATTTCATTTGATTTAACATAAAGGTATTACCTAAAAAATATTTTTCCTGTGAAAAAAACTAATATACTAATTTGTAAATTAAAAACGATTAATAGCAGATGATGATACATAATATCTTTGTGTTAAATATATAAATTTAAATATTTAATTAATTTTTCGCAGTTATTTATATTCTTAATATACAATAAAACTAAGTGTTGTGAGTGAAGATAATACACGATAATTTTTAATAACGTTGTGTTACAAATAAAAAAAATGCATTTAGAGAAAAACCTGTCTGTCTCACCACTTAGATTTCTCAGGATTGGAACACTTATTTCTAGTATTATGGATAACACAAAAAGTGTTATTTGGAAGAACCATGCTATTTACTTATAACATCCTCCTTTTAAGCATTTAAATCTGTAATCATTTAGATATGGAGGAAATTGAACAACGTATGTCCAGATCTGATCTGATAATGAATACTATCTTGAGAAGTGAATACATTAATACAATAGGATATTTTTTTAGTTACTAACTGAATTCTTATCATTAGAGTAAAGGTAATATCTGAATCACTGTAATTTGATTCAGAAGCTCTCTTTGAACTTTTATTAATTTTAAATATATTCTGTTTCTCGTGAGGACATGATTATTTAATACTTGCATGTTATAAGACTTTAATTTTCATTAACAGAAATTGCAGCTCTTGCTTCCCAAGTTTTATCCTGAAAATTCCATTTACACACATTATCATTTACTCCATGAAGTCTTCAATATTTTAGTGTTTCTATCAAAATAAGAATTTTGTATTTCTTAACATTTCCTTAATAGTTTTGCACCTCTCCAAATATCTCCACATTTAGCAATTTATTACTAATGGGTAATTTTGTGTCCTTAATTTCCTGCTAAACATCAACTGTGCCGCAAATAAACCTAACTCAGGAATGAGAATAGTTCGATATTCTGACAATCCTACGAAAGGACGTTTATACTCATAAGCATTTTCAAAATTGCTTTTACAATTCCACCACCTTTCTAGACTGTTCCACTGTGTTGTGAATGAACTAAAAATTGGCATCCTATATCCCATTCTTTTAGAAATTTCTTAAACTCAAAACTATTAAATGAATTATTATCATATACAATTATTTCTGGTACACCAAATCTAGCAAATATTATTTCTAAGGATTTTATAATACTTTCCACTGTTTGAGTTTTTACTTCTTTCATCTCAATCCATTTTGAGTAATCAATTACTAACAAATAATTGTTATTTCTGTTAAACATTGTAAATTCCAACTTTCTTATGTGGTCTGCTTGGTACATTATGAGGCATTAGTTGGTCTTTAGTCTGCGCTTTCCTAAATTTACAAATACCACATTGTTCAACTACATTTTCAATGTTTTCCCTAAGACCAGGAAAATATTTCTCTTACCGTACTTTTACATTTTTCTACACAAAGGGGAGGTTCATTAAAATTTCTTTACATAATGATATAAGAAATATTAATTTATTGTGTAAAAATAGTGAATTATTGATTACAAACAAATGAGGCATTAATGGTTCTTCAGACTGAGTTTTCCTTAATTTCTCAATATTGTTTAAAAATAGTAACTCTTCATATATAAATAAATCATTTTGCAATTACTATAATTTCTAAGCCTTCCAGGTCTTTTTCTTACAGTAAGCTATCCTTTTTAAGCCATTCTATCTTAAGTTAAAATAATTTTAAGCTCTTGATCAGTTTGTAAAGCATTCTGAAGCTGATTCTGCGTTCTCTCGTGGGTAAATGCTTTACAATAGAATGAACCATATTTAAGATTTTAGGTCACCTTTAATACCATATCTTTAATGTATGCTTCAGATACTATGTCTGCTAAATACATCTGATTACCAGGTAAATATGTAACTGTAATCATATTTTAGATATTTTATGAGCATTTTCTGCAAACAAGTTGATATTTTATTAATTGGATTTTAAACAATTCTTAATAATGGTTTAGGATCTGTTTAAATGAGGATCTTATGACCATGTAATAAATTGTGGTATTTTTCAAAAGCAAAATTACTGGCTAAAAATTACTTCTCAATCTGAGTATATCTCTTTTCATTGTCAGTAAGATTTCTAGAAGCAAATGAGATAGGATGGTTATTCTGCAATAAGCAAACACCTATTCCATCTTTAGAGCTGTCGCATTGAAGATTTGTGTCTTTTTTTATTAAATACTTTTAAAATAGGTGTTGATCTTAAAAGTGCTTTAATATCTTTAAATGCTTTATCACATTCTCATACGAACATTGAAAATCAACACCATTTTTCTATAATTCTCTCAAATTGACTGTTATTGCTACATAAGTAAAAATTTTGAAAAAAAATTAACCAAACACACGCGAGAACACATCTTCAAATATCCTTTAATTTCTAGTCTGAGACAATTCCTTAATAGCGCTTATATATAAGTCAGCTTTTGTGCCCTCTTTAGAAAGTATTAATCCTTTAATTTTTTAACCCCATTTACTTTAAATTGAAATTTATCTGTATTAAATTTTACATTATTTAATTTTGCCCTGATCATTATCTCAATATTTCATCATGCTCTTCTTCACTTGTCCTAGCAATAATTATGTCATCAAAATATATTTCCATCCCTTTTATATCCCCAAAAGCTTTTGAAAAACATAATGCATGGAAACAATTCAAAAAGGTAGATTACTAAATTTATATCTTTCAAAAGGAGAACTAAAAGTACTTCATTTACCATTCTGAGGATGGATTACCAATTTTGAAAACTTCTGAAGCTAAGACATCAATCAAAAATTATGTTCTAAAAAAAATTTCGACTGTGTCAAAAATTTCTTTTCAATCAATATTTTGAAGTAGTTCAGTAGAAGAGAACTTTCGGTACTTGTTTTATTTTAAATTGTTTTCAGAGTAAGGTTTATCTGATCCTCATCACGTAATCTGGGTAACATGATTAGTTGTGACGTTACTCTTGTTGCACATGTCATCAAGCTAATAAACACAAAAGAATTATGAGGGATATTTAATTTTCAATGAAAACACTTTTGCTTTAGTTCAGCCTCATATTAATTCCAGGTGGGTCATGAAAAATGTAGTCTGAAATTTTAGTGATGGCTGCTTTTAAAAATTTTATGTCGAATGTCTTTCTTCTAATATTATGAATGTTGTTGCAAACAATAAAATATTAAATAGGCAAAATTGTGAAGGAATGTACTAGAACAATCCAGTACTATTTGAGACTCAAAACATGCAAAGTACAAACAATATATTTATTTAAAAACATCAAGTATCTACGGAAGAGAAAATAAATCAATATTTCAC